>OZ024821.1:18684854-19370585 GCA_964016985.1 Anodontia alba
ATAACTCTATAAGGAAGAACGGGCTGACGTCACAGTCGCCATTTTTGCCTCCAGGGAGGTACCTACCTCGGTTTATTTCGTTGTAGATTAATCATTTATCAGTTGACGAAACTTGAAAAAAAATGTCAAGACATTTAAAAAGCAATTACTTTTGGTAATAGCGAATAAGCTGTTCTTATGCACAGTATTAGGATTCAGTTAATCTAAACATATTCTATTAAATATTCTAGCTAAACTTTGGTTACTGTAGCCGAAGAAAACCAAGATTATCACCTCCATTGAATGAAACAAAATGGCGGATTTCATAACTTTTTAGGGTTGCCTTTGCCTGAAAAGTGCCATGCCGATCGTCCCTATCTCAAGACCTTTTGCTTATTTCTCACTATCACTTACAATAATCACTTAACGTGTTGCTGAACACATCTTTAATTTTTGCACGTATTGTTAAAGCTGCTTTCAATTCCCTTTATTGGGTAGATTGTTTACAATCGAGCCAAAGTATGCAAACACCAAATTTTCTTAATGTTTTGTCCAAATGATTATTATTGACAAATAAAACAAAACCGCGCGTTGGTATGAAATCCAGGTAACGGTTATTTAGTTTAAACATATTTTATTTCAAAACTTTTACACTTACAAATAACATATGGTTGTTTGGTTCCTCTCCCTCAACGAGTTTTTTATAGCCGCACTATATCTAAAACCTGGACTGTGGCGTCGACAGACAGTGCTGACCCATGTCAGGAGCCGCACAACGCGGCGTCTGATCATGGTCTGCATTAATTGCTTAAATTACGGGGCCCAGTTGTTCAAAGCGTCATTAGCTTAACGAGCTCTTTAAGGGTCATTTCGTTAAATGTTTTAGTGGAGTCAATATACAATATTCTGATATTTTTTGCTGAAAAACTGTGAGTAGCTTTGCAAAAGCTGCTCACATTTTTTCAGCAAAAAAATTTCAGCACATTTGCGTATCACTCGATGTAAATTTTAACGAATCGTTAACTAACGACGTCGTTAGCTTTGAACAACTGGGCACAGGAAGTTAAGGGTTAAATGAAACAGTTTTCAAGTCCCGCTCAGGACCATTTTCCCATCCTACACTCAGACAAGTAACTTTGGATCGACCGACCCAAAAACGTTAAGTTTGAGGAAGAGTTCGGTTCGGAGACAACAGGTTGTGGGTTTCATATCGTGAACAATTGGTTGGCCCGTCCGACGTGCGGTTTGATTTCATTGTCCAATGATAATCACGTAGACAACAGCCTCGGAAAGTTTGGTGTATGTATACTTTGGGTCGATTGTAAACTGTCGATTGCAGACATTCGACCCAAAAAGGAGGACAAATAGAATATACAATTCATCAGAGAAATAAAACACGACTGTGTAGATATAAAATAGCAAAATAAATGATATAGGATAATATCAGTCGAGCCGGGATACAGCATTTCTTTAACGTTTGCATTGTGCGCCCAGCGAACGCTAAGATTGGACTGCGCATGTGTGCAAGCTGATCAGAGTCTATGCTGTCCGCTTGAAAACTCATTGGATCCTTGGCTGCCAAAAGAGTGTTCTGCAAAGACTCTGATCAGACTGTGCGGTTGCGCAGATTGATCTTAGTCTTCACTGGGCGCATATGCAATTTTCTAGGAAATGCTGCGTCCCCAGCTCATATTAATTTTGAATATTGACGCCAGCTATTGGCTCCTGTGGTCAGCTCTGTACTAACTTTATGGACCAAGCAGTATTTTTTTTTACACATATACTATGCCAGCATAGCAAAATCCTTTGATTTGTATTTCTGGGTATCTGCTCATTACTGCCTGCAACTCTGTATATTAATAAGCTACATATCAACAGTTGTTTCCGAAAAGCGCCACTAAGATATTGATATAAATCACGCGATTATTCACTGTCTACTAAACTTTCCAAGATATTAATATAAATCACGCGATTATTCACTGTCTACTAAACTTTCCTGAAATTTTAGATTATTTGGTTGGTGTACTGCAACCGTTTTTTTTTTTTTTTTTTTTTTTTGTTTTTTTTTGTTTTTGTTTTTTTTTTTTTTTTGTTTTTTTTTTTTTGTTTTTTTTTGATTTTTTTTATTTATTTATTTATTTTTTTTTTTTTTTTTTTTTATTTTTTTTTTTCGATTCATATGTTAGCATTGGTGTGAATAATAAATATTATGAATTTAATAGGTGCTACCTATATCCGTACGTCCAAATTATCATCACATGCTTCATAGGTGGGTTGGCCAGATCTAACTGAATTTGATTTCAGACCACGCTTGACTTTTGAATCCACTGCATGAATTGCGATATAACGTCGTAGTCAACAATATTTCAGTAGTTTCATTGCCTCCAAATTTGTGAGACTTTTACCTGACCTGATCACATGAGTTCGGGTCCTGCTTAGTTACTAGTAGCTCTGCCATGGAGTCTTTAGGCAGCCCATCTATTTCGCAGGCCCAGATAGGCTGGGGCCATGCTTTCTGAATACTCAAAACTAGTGTATGCCGATGGCAGGTACAACAACAATACAATTTCGCGCGCTTACCTGAAATCCATTTTACTGCTTCAGGATTTTTTTTTCTAAAGAAGCGTTTTTGTCTTTGTTTCTTTTTGGTCTTTTTTTTTTTTTTTTTTTTTTTTTTTTTTTTGACGAGTCTACATATTATGAAAGGCAGGAAAAACAACATTAAATATAACCATAATTTACGAACCGGTCGAACAAACACATTGTCTTGAAGGTTTTACAGATTATCACGTGAAAAGAGCGTTAAGTCTATGTGTTATCTAAAAATCTACATCAAAGAGTTCCTTATGCACTAAACGAACCATGCTTAGTTTGTAAACAGATGGAGAATGTATAGAAATAAAATTCGAAGTGAAAACAAAATTCAAAATGGCGGCGATCGCAAATTTTGTTGACGTCATGTGTCGTGATTCAACCCCTTGCAATTGGAATACTTGGCGTTATTGGCTGTTTTGTTGCTATTATCGACACGGCCGCCGTGTCAACAGTCTCTGCCAAATCACGGAACGCTTATAAGCAGGATAAGCACCGCTCCACCCAAGCGTGTGTTGGACCATCACAGTTTTGGTCACACACATCACTGGTCGCATAGTTAGTCTATAGTAGTGCGTCTGCACGCCGAACCGCTTCGCGGTTCGGGCTGGGCGCACTTATCATATGAACATATATAATGCCTATAGGCGAGCTCGCAATACACTATGCTTTAAAAAACCACATTTTGCAGTTACAGTTAATTGGATAATATAAAAGCAGTTGCATCTATATCAGTAGTTTAGGGAAAAAAACTTTGTCCTGGGTTTTCCATAGACATCAGGTTCTATATAGACCTATATTAGTAATGAATGACAGAGGTAAGAATTCTTCATATACATTTCAACTTTATGGGCCTATGAAGTATGCGGGCCAAAAATCGTTTAAAAACTAAAGTATAAGACCCACGCTATACCGTTAAAATTTTGGTATCGGATTCTGGTTGCGGATTCAATGAAATGACAACAACGTGTCGCAATCATGTATATTAGCTTCTCGTTGAATTTCATGTTACGTGTGCTGTACCATAGAGCTTGCACGCGCAGGCCTTCGGCACTGTTCGCTCGCTATAAAATTGATTGTCTAAACCCAGCTGGGTGTCTTCATGTTACAGTTGAACTTCAATGGCTCGAACACCGATGGCTCGTTTATCATGGCTTATTCGAACTCATTTTTTAGTCCCTACGGAATTTTTCCGATCGCTCAAGAAAACAAATATTAAGGGAAATTTTCTAATTATGAGATTGTATGTTGTGTGTACTCATTAGAATCGAGGCGATTCTAATGAGTACACGCAACAAACCATTCATTATTTTGTTGAAGATCGAAAACATTTCATTAATTATCGTCATTTGCTTCCTGGCCTGACGCCATGATTAAATCCCATTGGCTCGAGCTACCCATCTCTCGAACAAATTTCTCTGGTCCCAAAGATGTTCGAGCCATTGAAGTTTGACTGTATGTGCCGTTTTAACTAATTGACTTATAATGGTTTAACTCTTTCGGTGCCAAATTTCAGACGACATTTATTGTCTGCTTTTCTTTTTTTTAACAAACAATCGCTTGAAAAGAAGTTTACACGTAAAGCTGAAAGACTGAATGTCAAACAGCGTACATCCAGATGAGACGGCTCGTATGAGCCGTCTCATCTGGATCTATGTTGTTTGCAAAAGCCTATTACTATCGCCTGTGGCAGTGAAAGAGTTAAAGACATGTGACACGTTAACAAAATATCACTTACTAACTTACTTTTTTACTTACTTACTAACTTACTAACTTTCTAATAAAAAATAAGATCATACCATATTTACCCTAAGTATTGTGACAGGCATGCCTGAGCAAACAGTAAAACGCAACAAACTTCGGCGTCTGATCAAGGTCTACACTGTTTGCCATTAATTCAGCAGATTTCAGATATATTAACATGTAGGAAAATGACATTCAAATTTAGGACAAGTATGGTAAAGGCAAACAGGCCTAAGTAAACAGTGTAGACCCAGATCAGGAGTCACAGAATGCGTGGTGCGATCAGTATATATGCCATTTGCTACTCATCCAGCATTTTTAGACACATTAACCTGTAACAAAATTGACTTATTCAAGTTTAAGAACACGTATGGAAGGAAATTAGAATGCCCGGATATTTTAGATAGCTATGTTACAAACCTGGGGCATTGGCCTCCTGGGAATAATATACAATATCTGGAAGTGTTACTTCGTCCGTTTTATTATGTCTCCCCCTAACAGGGGTGGACACATATTATTTTTGCCTCGATAGTCTGTCTGTCTGTCTGTCTGTCCGTCCGTCCGTCACGCAATCGTGTACTCTCTATAACTTGAAAACTGTTCAAGATTTTTCATGAAATTTCATAGAAATCTATAGCATCATCAGGCAACGTGCAGACCACAAGAATCATAACTCTTGTCTATACATTTTTGGAGTTATTGCCCTTTGCAATTAGAGTTATTTCCCTTTGAAGTAGTGTCATGTCTGTTGTATAACTTGAAGACCATTTAGGATATTTTCATGAAACTTTATAGAAATATTAAGCATCATCAGACAACGTGCAGGATTTTCGCCTTGGATTTTGTGTCTCCTTCATATCACTTAAATAAATGCTGCTAAGGAATTTGGTCGTGTTTACCTTAATGAAGATCCTACAGACACACAGACAGCTGGGGGAGACATATGTTGTTTTTTTTTTTGTTGTTTTTTTTTTTGTTGTTTTTTTTTGTTGTTGTTGTTGTTGTTTTGTTTTTTTATTTTGTTGTTGTTGTTGTTGTTTTTTTTTTTTTTTTTTTTTTTTTTTTTTTTTTTTTTTTGTTGTTTTTTGTTGTTGTTTTTTTGTTGTTGTTTTTTTTGTTTGTTTTTTTTTTGTTTTGTTTTTTTTTAAAAACAGCTCTAGTTATGATCTGGTTCCTCAGGACTGTTACATGTATTACCTAACTGCAATAAAACATGGAAACAGAATTGAACATGCTTTTTGAAGGTTGTCTCGGTAGTCAGCTGGTAAAGAAGACGGACGCTGCAGTGCTGGGCTTGGTCAGGGCTTGCTTGCACAGCGTCGGTTCGTTCCCCCGGCAAGAGTATTAAGACTTTTTTTTTTTTTTTTTTTTTTTCTGAGGATCATTTCACCATTATACATGGTAAATGACGAGAGTCACTGCAATAATTCAAGAACGTAAAAATAATCCATATGACGCAAATAAATTAAAACAGGAAACTTTTGTTCCTTTCATCACCGGACTCTTGGAAGTTCAGTCGTAGTTCATGCACTAGAGTTTGCTGAAACGTGTTTTATATAGCTTCTTATTGAGCTTCAATAACCAGTTCAACGTAGAAAACTAATGGTGGCTTGTTCTGTTTCTCTTTAACACATATCTAGCGTCCGATAAGGAGATAAGGAGACACATATCAGACGCCATAGAACACTGCGTCTGATCTGGGTCTACGTTTGCATTTCTACTGGGGTTTTCTCTAAAAGATGATATTGTTTAAAACAGAATCGCCCCCTTTAATTGGAAATGAATCTGTCCAAAGAAATGAGGTAGAAGAGAACAGAACACTAGGCATAAATGGGTTAAGGGTTCTATGTATCACTCATGTTTAAGGCATGATCAGAAAGTAATGTGTTCAGAGATGCGGAATAATTCTTCCTCGTCTTGCACCAGGGGTATTTATGAAATTATCGCGTGCAACATAAAATATTTTAAACGCTTAACAGTCTGGGTAAAATTTTCAGCAGACGACATATTGGAATATTTTTCTTTTCTTTCTTTATTTTTTTTTTTTTTTTTTTTTTTGTTTATATATTTATTTTTCCCAGAAAACATGTTATGACACTTCAGGCAAATTTTCTCCAATGGAGACAATTTGCATAAACTGTCAAATCCTGTTTTCTAGGGAGAAATAAGAAACATACCATCAATTTGTCACGTCTGCTTGTGGAAAAGGTTAAGGGCTAAAGATAATTTACATGGAATATCATTATATCAAAACATATTTGCTGGAAACAATATATAGATATTATTGCGCGAGACATGATTATTACAACGTAAACAAAATATCCATTATTTTCATTTCGACCTTCGGCTCTCTCACATGTATGACATTAGCGATTAACCTGGCTAGGAACTCCCTGGATGCTCTTTTAAAGATTTTAAACCTGGAGTATATATGGTAATACCATGTGACTGAGCCATATATAACCAGGTATCCATTGTTCAGCACTTCATATTTAACTTAGCAAGGGACAGGTAAGGATGCTCTTTACACAGTAAAATTTGGAAATTTGTGAAATTTTTATTGATAGTAAAATATTTTACTTTGCTTAGCATGTAGTGCAAGCAGTCATTTTATTTCTTCTTCAGTTGATATTGTTCTTGTGTCAAATATATTGTATTATGAACAGTACTGGGCTTGGTTACACAGTAACCCTGAGATAATTACTGAATAATGTTACCTTTATGACATAAAGGGTATTACACAATAAAACATGGCTGAATATTTTTTCCCATGTTCCATGTTGACTATGAAACTATAGATTTTGTTTTCTTTACCTCACCTCCCCACCCCAGGAGAAAACACATAGGAAGCTGTTTTCTGTAAAAAGTTTTGTCTTCGAGGAAGATAATGGGCTTATAAGAAATTATGTTACATAGGTTACATAGTATTGTATATGCATGTTTTATAAAAAAAAAAAAACATGTTTTGGAAGTTCTCTTCTCAGTGGAGAGAACATTATGTAAAACTACTGAGTTTGAACAAAACTTTTCTGAAAAAGCAGCAATAAATTAAAGGTCTTGTAGAAAGTTTATTCATAGGGTTCCTATGAAAGAATGAATCAGTTTTTATAATGTTTATTCCATAATGCTTCTGATTAATTATGCTGAAATATACATTTGCATAAGCAATTTTCGTACAGAACATTAGTTCATAGAACTTTATAAGCTCAAAAAGATCTGTATGGCCTCAAAAGGACCACAGCTATAGTTCAACATATGACCTTAGAAAGAAAATGGTTACGTGGCCTAGAAAGGACCAGAAACAGTTATATGGCCTAAAAAGGACCAGTGCTAAACTGAATTTATAAAAAATGAAGAAATCCTGCTTTAGATTTTTTTTTTTTTTAAATTCTGGTTATATTTTTTCACATATTCAGGAGGTTGCTGGTGATCAAAATTTCTTTTTCTTTATTTTGGAATAGTTTTTCTTTTTTTGTACAAAATTAGATATGGTCTGCTAGAGGCATATCCATGCCTATATTCTGGCTTATCCAGATCTATATACCAACAAAAAATAACACGAGATGAATGTAATATATCCCATTTGAGCTTATTTTGTAGTCATGCACATTCAGTATGCACAGAATACATTTTTTGACACAGAAGAAAGAATAAAGCTGCTCAAAATAATATAGACTGTCTTAGTGGCTCTTGGACCATGATTAACAGAACTGTTCAAGGTAACACCTTCATAGCTATACATAATCCTCTAGCTTAAACACAATCTTCTGAATCCTTAAATGTTAATTGGATTTTGCCTTCAGTTAATTGGGGGATCTTTATTTTAAGTCGTCATTTACATTTCACATATAGAAATTTTAGAGGGTCATTTAAACCCCATTTTATGTTTTGCTGTCTGATTGAAAATTTTATGTGTACCATTGATTGAGTGGTCAAATTAGGCAAAATACACTCTTATACTAAGGTAATGCTCCAAGAGCAGTTGAATATGAACAGCCAGTTTATAAGAACTATCATGTCAAGTTTGATTCTGTAATTTAGCATGATAGCATGCATGCAGTCACATGGTCGTGATATATAGACTTTAACGCAACTTGATATGTATTTTATTACAATTTTTGATGTCTTGTAAGCCAGGTAATATTGGGAGTCAGTAGGACAGGATTATAGCTTTCTTCACTTTACTTCATTCCCTCAACCTTGTGGGTTGTTGGGGCTTAGTTCTCTGGATTTGGATAAATGCTGACTTCTTCTATCTCAAAACTTCGGCCAAAATTAGAGCTGTTTCTGCAGTTTTTTAAACTGTCCGAACAAGTCTTGATTCATGGACTCTTATGTCAGTAAGATTTAATTGAAGGGAAGAATCATATAACAACCAATGATTGATGAAAATTTACAGCATGTGCTTATATAGAGTTTCAAGAATAGCTGGTTCAAATTTTATTTATCCAATAGAAAATTATGGCTAGTTCCATATATTTTTGGAGGATATTGATAAGTAAGGCACTGTTGGTACCTTTTCTTTGTGTCATGCCAAATTCATGAATTAAAAGCCATTTATGGTCAATGCTGGTTATGACCATATATATATTTAGTAATAAAAGATACCTGTGGTATTTAACCTCCATATTAAAGAGTCAATAAGTGTTCATGTTCCCAAAATATTTAAGTGAAGAACTTGATTTCTTATTTAACTGTTTGTCAATATATTCTAATTTTCAATAGAATGATTTAGTCCTGCATAATTGAAATGATATAAGCAACAGTTGAAAACAGACTTCGATGAGGGACCATCTGTTTGCTTTGTTTGATTAAAGTTGTAGGAAAAATATGAGAGTACTGGTATGGTAAGTATATCATCTGAAATGGGAAAAATATCTAGTGTTTTGGAATAAACTCTTCATTTGGGGTAAGTAATGACTTTTTCCAATATATTTGAATTCAGTTTATCTAGTAACTATAGCCACTGAATAAGTTTAATTTCTTGACATTCACACTTTAGTACAGATGGTGTACTTTTAAGCAAGTTGATATGGCATATCAAATTTCAATCTGAGTTTGGAAATACCATACTTGTATGCTTGATTAGGTGGATTGAATTCTTAGAGTGGATATTCAAAAAGTTTGTCTTTTTGAAGGTGTTGGTAAAAACAAAGGCAATTTTATATGGAATAAAAAGCCTTTTCCCCCATTTGAGACCTCAATTTTTTTTTTTTTTTTTTTTTTTTTTTTTTTTTTTTTTTCTTTCCAGTAATAGCAAGCATCTGATTCTTTATAGAGCTTTGACTTTTTTGTGCTCAACTGGGTCAGACCATAAAACATGGTTTAAAAGTAGTTCTGTCTACATCCTCATTTGTATCTACAGCCTCAGTACAACTGTTTGTTCCTTAAGTAGAACTTTGTTATCATAAAATTTTATCATAAATATAACGTTTTATCTCCAACATTCACAGGCCATAGTGAATGATTGTTTTCTATAACCAGTTGAGTGTCTGATCAAAGGCTTTATTAACAGGGTACTCGTTAAATAATCATTATTGAGGAAACTTTTGTTTCAGCCATTAAGTCTTTTACATACATACAATTTACTCAGTTAGCCGTGAATTAATATTTTGTTGTTAGATTTTATACTTTAAGTTTATTGAGCTTTATTAGCATTTCTATATTGCTAGTAAACTGAACCGTTTTTAGTACCATTTAGACTTGGTGCTTGATATCAAATTATCTGAATTAGAAAATTTGAATTAGAAAGTTCAGTGTATAAATAATACTATAAAAGAAAAAATAACTTTTCTCAGTTTTTTACCAGCAACTGTGTTTTTTAGAGGTCATTATGTGATCTTAGTAAAACTCAGATGATCTATGATCTTATCAAACGTACACAAACAGTTTTATCTGAATAATTTAAAAATGAATGCTATCTTCTTATCTGTTCAAAGAACAAAATAATGCAAATTCTTATTATGCATATCAGTTTGCAATATCTGCAGTGCATATCAAATACTGTGTTCTACTTGATACAAATTTATTATTTGTCATGAGCAATTTTTTTTTAGGCAGAAATTTTTTCTTTTACAGTGTGTAGCCTTCTTATAAGGCAGAAAAATCGTATTACAGTGTATAGCCTTCTTATAAGGCAGAAAAATCATATTACAGTGTGTAGCCTCATATGTTCTCTTATTTAGCAGAGATTTATTTCAGCTGCTGAAAAGTAATTTTATTTCAGCTCTTTTTCATAAAATTTTTCATGTTTAACTATTAGATATGGTCTGGAGAAAGAATGGTTTGTATTTTGACAGACAAAATACCAGTTAAAGTAACTAGTTTGGGAAAAAATATATACAAATAATTATCATTAGGAGAAGGATGAAGACGAAACTCAACTTTTTGGAGTTTCTTGATATTGACTTGAAAGTGTATAAAAATACGTAATAGAAAGTGTTTTTTAGCTTTCCATCTTCCATTACTCAGCACATAATTGTATATTAGTCTATACGATATATTTGACACTTAGTTTGGAACTTAATTCATATTTTGACATACTTCTCCATTACTATTCAAGGAAAGTTCCTCATTGAATATATTAGTTGTCTTTATATGTTCAGTTTAAGTGTTTTTTGATTTGGTATGATCATAAGTTAGTGGAATCTTTTTCATCAGTTAAACCATTATATTCTGCTGGTATTTCATTATTTGTTGATTGGTTTGTTGCCTTACTTTAAAGATGCTAATGTCATACATGTGAGAGAGCCGAAGGTCGAAATGAAAATAATGACCCCTCATCCAAGCGTTTGTGATGGATGAGGGGCATTATTGGAATGAGACCTCAGGCCTCGAGCATGTATTAACCCAATCCCTTTGGTGATATGAAAGAGTGTTTCCACAGCGGAAAGTATTTTGTGTGTACCCACCCATTATTCAGTTATTTTAGTAAGGCAACGAAACAACTTTGAAAATATGAAGTGCTGAACAATGGATACCTGGTTATATATGGCTCAGTCACATGGTATTACCATATATACTCCAGGTTTAAAATCTTTAAAAGAGCATCCAGGGAGTTCCTAGCCAGGTTAATTGCTAATGTCATACATGCTCGAGGCCTCAGGTCTCATTCCAATAATGCCCCTCATCCATCACAAACGCTTGGATGAGGGGTCATTACATTGCATGTGCTGCATGCACTGAGCTGTTGCAGATGCATTACATGCACGATGTAACACTCAACTTATTTCCAAACTTTATCTCTAAATTTCAGCAGCCTGTGACGTTTTATACGCATCGACCACGTAAGAATATAGCGGCGACATCTTCTGATCCTGCAAATGAAATCTGTCATCTTAGATCAACCAAACATATATGGATCCGAGTAGAATATTCCTCATGACTGCATTGCATTCATATGTGCAAATGTTAATACTAAAGGCTCGATACTCCTCAACAATAGGCATTTTATTATCCAAGAAAGGTTTAGTAAATTGATATATGGTATTAGTATATTCATAAAAGGTGACACCTGACAGATTTCAGTTAGTCTCTCGTTCTGGATAAAAAAAAATGAAATGATTTTATCGTATCTCTGAATTAATGTTGCCAATATATGTGAACACGTTTAGTATATGAATCATGCTATCTATCTAACGACTATCTTTACGAATTGCGCATGCCCTGGCAGGATTGCGCATGTGTAGAGTCTGGTCACGGTCAGTGCAAATTGATATCATTCATCACGAAAACACGCCCATATAATTTTGACCCCCTTAAACCCCACTTTTATATAGTAAAACTGGGGTTTACAGGGATATACGTTATTTTTCTTATATTGCTCAAAAACATAGATTGTGGGTACTCGTTAGAACCGCCTCGCCGAGGCGGTTCTAACGAGTACCCACAATCTATGTTTTGATCAGAAATATGAAAAATATCAATGTTTTTTTATCTGAAAATTTTCAGTTTTTGACTGTGAAAATTTCTATATATTTGAATAGGCGTGTTTTCGTAAATTATACCTTATTTAGCAGCCCTGCCTTTTTCAAATACTTGAAACAGTTATATTTGTCTTCATGATTAATATAGCCTTTGTGTTTCATCAGACGGAACTTTTAAAATGTAATTCATGAAGATAAAGTAATTATGTTTGAAAAAATATTTCACGGAAATTTGATAATAACGGATGTGTTCAAATATCGAAAAAAATTTCTCTTTCTCTCTCTCTCTCTCTCTCTCTCTCTCTCTCTCTCTCTGCATGTGTGTTTTGAAATAATAAGCCTACATAAAGACTAATAATTTGTTATGAACGTTACTGATTTTGAATATGGTATTTTTATTATTGAAGTCCGACGGAGTCCAACAGAAAATTGCCTTTCGCAGAAGACTTCCTTTTGATCCTTGAGTGTGTTTTCAATGGCACAGCTTAATCTTAGAAAATGAAATCTTAATTGATATGGATAAAGCTATAAGTTTTTTAATTTGGTAGGCTACCCTCGGTAGAAAATGCGAACAAGAAATTTTTAATGTTTGAAACATCAGTTTCACCACTAGAACTCTTTTATTCTTATACTGCGGAAGCTGATCATCCAGAGGTAGATTACCTTGATGCAAGCCTTGCGCAATTCAAGAATAGCGCACGACGATCATCACGAAAACATACCTATATAATTTTAACCCCCTTAAACCCCACTTTTATATAGTAAAACTGGGGTTTACATGGGTATACATTATTTTTCTTATTTCTGATCAAAACATAGATTGTCGGTACTTGTTAGAACCGCCTCGCCGGGGCGGTTCTAACGAATACCCACAAATCTATGTTTTGTGCAGAAATATGAAAAATATCAGAGTTTTTTATCTAAAAAATTTCAGTTTTTGGAGGTGAAATTTTCTATATATTTGAATAGGCGTGTTTTCGTTATGTCTAGAATCGTGCAACAGCACGATTGAAATTTTTGGAATTTTTGAAATTCCAAAAACGCACAGGGACGACTCTGGAATTGTCCCGATTCTCAAAATGCGTGGAACACATATACTACTTCAAAGGTGGCGGTGACTTGAATGTAATTCACCACCAGCTGTATTATTGCTTGTGCTAACTGATCTTGATTTCCCCTTTTTAATATAAGCTGGTGAAGGGGTGGTTTTGCCTAAATTCTGAATAAATACGGCAGCAATAATTTTATGGTTGTGTATAAACCTCATATTGTTCTTTTCTTGTTTCCTCAGTCAGCAGTAATATAATGTACAGCGATAAAAGTTCAATTGCTGGTCTGCGTGCGTGCTTTTATTTCAATACGTACTCAATTCTTATTACTTGTCAATTTCTATTGGTAATGTATATTTACTTCAGACCAACTCTGACATTTGCATTCATATCCTCCATACAAGGTGATTCATGTATGGCAGAAAACATTAAATTCAGGCATTCTTGTAAACGCATAACAAAAGGACAGGTGTTTATTGACAATCAATTGTTTACGTACAAAGTAACATTTTATATATTCACCATGGTACAATAACTTGGCATTCTGTCCTGTTGTTACTGGCTGGGGACATACATCCTATTCCGTTGTCCTCTCTCGACCTCATCAACTAGCAGCATCCCAAACACTTCCTCGATTCACTCTTCAGATTTTAATTTTTCAAACCTTTCGAATCATCTTTCTCTTGTTCATTATAATGTACAGAATCTAGTACCGAAACTTGATATCCTAGGTACGGAGCTTTTTGAGTTTGATATTTTAGCTTTCAGCGAAACTTGGCTAAGTCCTTCTGTCCTTTCACAAGATTATCATATTCAGACATTAAGACAACCCGAACGAAAGGACAGAGTCGGTGACAGCAATGGCGGAGTAACTCTATATGTTAAATAAAACATTCACTATCGGAGAAGATTTGACCTATAGCCGAGAAGCGTAGAATGGAATGTATTTGGATAGATTTAACGCTCAAACACAAACATATCTTAATCGGTTATTTTACAGACCA
Source organism: Anodontia alba (assembly GCA_964016985.1). Taxonomy (NCBI): domain Eukaryota; kingdom Metazoa; phylum Mollusca; class Bivalvia; order Lucinida; family Lucinidae; genus Anodontia; species Anodontia alba. The sequence goes on from OZ024821.1 coordinate 18,699,147, forward strand.
CCAAACTCGGATATGACTTACTATTCCTCGCTTGAAGATTCTCTCCACCTTGCAGCCGATACAGGCAGAGATGATATTATCATAACTGGTGACTTTAACTTCAATATGTTAAATTCGCAATATACACGTAAAATTAACTCATTGTGTCAACAGTTTTCCTTATACCAGTCTATCAGTGAGCCCACCCACTTAACGGAAAATTCGTCCTCTCTCAATGACTTATTGCTAGTTAGCAACAAAAATCGAATAATATTTAGTAGAGTTTGCGACACCTTCATTAACTAAGACCTTCGCTATCATTGACCTATATTTAGTGTATTCAATTTCGCAAAACCTAAAATTAAATGTGTTAAGTATCGTGTATGGCAATACGACCGGGGCGATTATGATCTATTAAGGCAGAAAGCATCTTCTTCCGATTGGAATTCTCTTCAAAACCTTGATGTAAATGTATATACTAAGAACTTCTATAATCTTTTAATTGAAATTAGCGATTCTTGTATTCCTAACAGACAAGTCACAATACGACCAACTGAGCCACCGTGGATAACCACTTTAATTAAGAAACATATATGTATACGTAAAAGAGCGTATAAAAAAGCAAAGCGAACAAATACCAAGCTAACTGGGAAAGGTTTAGACGTATTCGTAATAAAATTACTACAATGGTTCGCAACTAAAAACTCGTATATAGACTCCCTCTCAAATAAGCTAAAATCTGAAACTCCATCTTCAAAACAGTGGTGGACTGTTTTTAAAAACATTTATTTCTCCTAATTCTACTTCTGCTATTCCCCCACTGGAAAAAATGGCTTGGTATATTCCGACAAAGTTGAAAAAGCAAATATTTTTATTGATTAGTTTAGAGATCAAACTTTATTGGATGAAGATAATATCACATGTCCTGCTATCGACAATTACAGTGTAAATGAACCATTAAACTCTCTTGTGTTTTCTAATGATTAGGTCAAAGCAATACTTAGAACGCTTCCGGTGGGTAAAGCCGTGGTCCTGATGGAATTAGTAACCGCATTCTTCGTGAACTAGCCAATGAACTGTCTACACCACTAGATTCTTTATTCAAACAGTCCGTACACCAAGGAGAAGTTCCAATAAGTTTTAAAATAGCTCACGTTTGTCCTGTACCTAAAGGCGGAGGTGATGCTTCTGACGTCTGTAATTATCGACCTATTTCTTTGTCGACCTATTTCTTTGTTGAGTAATCTAGACAAAGTCTTCGAAAGACTTGTATTTAAACATCTGTTTAATCATCTCCGTGATAATAACATTCTTATATCTTTTCAATCTGGTTTCATACCTGGAGACTCTACTACCAACCAACTCAGTTTCTTGTATAATACAGTTTGCTATGTACTTGATGCTGGCAAAGAAGCTAGAGCTGTACTTTGTGACATAAGTAAAGCTTTTGACCGTGTTTGGCATGCCGGCCTTCTTTATAAACTTAAATCAATTGAAATCTCTGGTGAACTATTAAAATAGTTTTCTAGTTATCTTGATGGTAGAAAACAACTTGTTGTCTTACAGGGAGTAGAATCAAAATGGAATTATATTAAGGCAGGCGTTCCTCAAGGATCAATCCTAGGGCCACTTCTTTTCTTAATTTTTATAAATGATATAGTAACTGAAATTGGATCTAGCATTCGTCTCATTGCTGACGATACCAGTCTTTTCATAATTGTTGATAATCCAGATGTTGCTGCAGAAATTCTTAATACAGATCTTGAAAAAATAGCTAAATGGGCTGAAGATTGATTGGTAAAATTCAATCCCTTAAAGACGGAAACACTTCTGATATTCAAAGCAACAGACCTGTACACCCCTTTTTAATCATGTTAGGGCAGCAAATCAATGAAGTTGAATTTCATAAGCACTTAGGAATATATTGTTTTCAAATGATTAAGATTAAAATATTAACTAGACAGGGAATTTTTAAAAATAATTTATACAACATTTATACGACCAATTTAGCATATGTGGACGTTATTTGGGATAACTGCAGCGATTATGAGAAACAGGAACTCGAAAAAATACAAATAGAAGTAGCTTGAATAGCTACTGGTGCTACTAAACTCATATCAATTCATAATCTTTACAATGAGATTAGTTGGGCAACTCTCGAAAAAAGAAGAATTAATCATAAGCTGATACTGTTAGACAAGATGTTCAATTACTGTAAAAATACAGTTCCAAAATATTTTTATACTGGAAGCAGAAAGTTACAAACTTTGCATACTAGGCTACGCACAGGATGCAGCTCTTTACGTTATGACTTATTTGTAAAATCAATTTTAGACACCCCGTTGTTCTTTTAGAAGTGGTGATGTTGAAAACACAGAACATTTTTTCTTATCTTGTAACTTCTATCGAGATCATGGAATCGGATAGTGTCCCAATATTGTAGTGCGTCTCTACATGTTTTTCTACTTGGTGATGAGTCACTCCTTTATAAAACAAGTCATTTGAAGCTGTTTACAAGCACATACAGGACAACAAAAGATTTGAAGCACTTGCCTCAAGGTGATACTAGCATCATCTAATCGGAATAAATCGGAGCTTGTGTTATATGAGGTCAGTATATTTCTGCCTACGATATTATTAGAAATTATCATGTTATAGCCTTCCACCCCTTCCGCCCCCTCTCGCTCCGTATTACTTTTTCTACTTTTTCTATTGTTTTATTTTTCTTTTTCTTTGTTTTTTTTTTTCATTTTTGCTCAAACCATAATTGTGGTATTATGTTATCCTTCGTTACTGCATAGTTGTTTTAATTTCATTCTGCTATAATGAATGGTTGAGTCTCTGTTCATATACCGTATTGTCTACGTTAAATATCCTTGTAATAATGATAAACTGCCATGATGTAATACAATTCATATATGTGTATTAGGAGAAGAATTAAATAAGCTTATGCTTCCATTCTAATCCTATCTTCTGTGTATATGTCACGTATGTTTGTATAATCATTGTAATTTCGAAAACAATATGTTAACACTAAACCTCAGATCTAATTTATGGAATCATTTTGTTTATATATTTAATAATTTCAGTTCTAGTCCATTCTCCTATATTGGATTGTCTGCTTCATTAACTGCCTGCATCACTGCACTTAAACACCATTTAATAAAATATTGTGGAAAGTATGAAATGAGCCATAAAAATCTCTTTTGCTCAATAAAAAATCCAAGTGTGATTCTTGATAAATTGAATTCAAAAGCTTCGCGAACTTCCCGCTTGTCCGCATATGATTTTCTACACTTTATGCGTACTTTACCTCACAATCGGATTCAAGAAAAAAATCAGCCATCACGATTATATATATTTTTGATCCCCTTAAACCTCACTTTTATATAATAAAACTGGGGTTTACAGGGATATACATAATTTTTCTTATTTCTGCTCAAAAACATAGATTGTGAATACACGTTAGAACCGCCTCATCGAGGCGGTTCTAACGGGTACCCACAATCTATGGTTTTTTTAGCTGAAATATGAAAAATATCAGAATTATTTATCTGAAAACTTTCAATTTGTGGTGGAAAAAATTTCAGTATATTTGAATAGGCGTGTTTTGGTAATGTTACACTAAGGTGCACGACCCGCAAAAACGCATAAATATTCCGAGCAGATTCATATTTTCTCTTTTTTTTTTTTTTTTTTTGCCTCGGCGAGGCTATTTATAAAGAAATCAGGTTTTTGATAATGCCATTGATTAGGTCTTTTCAGTTTCACATTTTTTGCCTCGGAGAGGCTATTTAAAACTATTTATAAAGAAATCTTGACAATTTCATTGATTAGTACCAAAAATTATCAAATATTCCAAGCGATTTAAGAGTTAAAGCAATTATCACAAACTGATAACGGACGGACATGCCTCGGTGATACTATTTATTTAGGATTCTGGCATTTGACAATATCATTGGTTTGGTCTTGTCAACATGTATCTGCATGCCAAAAACTATCAAAATATCTAAGCGGCGGTTTAAAAGTTAAAGAAATTTTCACAAACTGATTACGGACGGACGGACATGGTGATTATAGCGCACTACTCGTAAGTCCTCCTTTCGGATCATCACGAAAACACGCCTATATAATTTTTACCCCCATAGATCCCACTTTTATTTAGTAAAACTGGCGTTTAAAGGGGTATACATTATTTTTCTTGTTTTGCTAAGAAAGACATAGATTATGGTTACTCGTTAGAACCGCCCACAATCTATGTTTTGAGCAGAAATATGAAAAATATCAAGATTTTTTTTATCTAAAAAATTTCCTTTTGTGGTTGTAAAATTTTCAATATATTTGGATAGGCTGTTTTCGTAATGGACTTTAACTGCGGGTTGTGGCATAAGAGCTTTTTTTCCTACGTTGTGCATCATGGCGTACATCTAGGGTTGTAGATTGCTTCATTCGTTTCTGCACATTACGAAAGCACGCCTATTCAAATATATGGAAAACTTCATCTCCAAAAAATTGAAAAGTTTCAGACAAAATACTCGGCGAGGCGGTTCTAGCGAGTACCCACAATCTATGTTTTTTAGCAAAAATAAGAAAAATAATGTATACCGCTGTAAACCCCAGTTTTACTATATAAAAGTGGGGTTTAAGGGAGTCAAATTATATAGGCATGTTTTCGTGATTTGTCTTTTTGTCATTAATTCCTGTAGTCTTATTTGTCTCTTTACCCCCACTGTTTCACTGCAGAAATTTAAAGGGACATAACAGACCAGAATATCTTAAGCAAAACTAGATTGTACACCTTGAACGAAAAGATAGAGTCTGAAGACAGACTACCAGGACTGTAATAAATAGCCTTCGCTTTTGTCTTTAGCTCTTTCAGAGACAACTCGGCAGATGACAAATTGGTGATTTGTCGAAAAGACGTCTACCGTTCTTCACCCAGGACGCTAAGCATTAATATTTCCCAGCTGACCCCCTTGCTACAATGTGCTATCTTCAGTTAGATCTGTTTTTATCAAATATTAATGAAATATACAGTCGAACTTCAATGGCTCTAACATCTTTGGGGCCATGGAAATTTGTTCTAGACATGGGTAGTTTGAGCCGCTGACGGTAAATCATAGACTTGCCAAAGTCCCTACATTTATATTTGCCCTCCTTCATATTGGAAATCCCTCTTTAGTGGCAAAATATTGTAACAGCCCCTTTAGTTTTTATCTCTGAATGTTCATTTCAGTAACATCATTATAGGTACATGTACGTTTTTTTGTTATTATTTTTGATAATTATAAAAAAGGAAATCAACGAACAGACTTGGGCAAGTCCAGGTGAATCATAGCAACAGGTCAGGAGGCAAATAGGAAAAATTAGGGATGGCTTTTCGATCCTCTATATAATAATGGTATGGTGAGTGTAAATGGAATCGCCTCGGTGAGGCGATTCTAATGAGTACACACAACAAACATTTTCATGGTTTTCGCTGGGCATACATACAGTCGTAGGAAATGCTATGCCCCGGCTTTTATTACTGTTATATATGTTTAATTGAGATAGCCCATGACAAAACCCACAAAATAGCATGTGCGCCCAACGAAGACTCAGATCAGCCTGGGCATCCGCCCAGTTAGATCAGAGTCTTCGCTGTGCGCTGAATAGGTAGCTAAGGACCCAAGCTTTCTTCATGCGGACAGCAAAGACTCTGATCAGACTAGGCAGATGCCGAGGCTGATCTGAGTCTTCGCTGGGCGCACATGACATTTTGTTGCTTTTGTCATGCGCTGGCTCATATTCAAATAAAAATGAGCCGCGAGATAAGAAAACGGTTCTGGGGGAATATGTTGATAGCATAGGCCCATATTAGCCTTGGCCCAGTTGTTCAAAGCGTCGTTAGCTTAACGAGCTCGTTAAGGGTCATTTCGTTAACTGTTTTAGCAGATTCAATATACAATATTATGATATTTTTTGCTGAAAAAATGTGAGTAGCTTTTGCAATGCAAAAGCTACTCACATTTTTCAGCAAAAAATTTCAGCAAATTTGCGTATCACTCGATGTAAATTTTAACAAATCGTTAACTAACAACGTCGTTAGCTTTGAACAACTGGGCCCTGATAGCGTAAGACACGGCACGATTATACCCAGATTAGACTGTCCAGGTGCAGGTCTGGCCAGGACATACTATATTCGCCTTATAAATGAGTCGCTCAATGAGAAATGGACTTTTCTCGACATATGTGAATAGTAAGGATCCATTTTCGCCAGTGAAGTCGCACAACTGATAAAAGCTCTAGCCACAATATTCTACATGGTCAACGATTCTGTAAACGGACAGCGAAGGCCGTGATCAGACTGCGCGGATGCGCAGGCCGATCTGGGCCTATGCTGTCCTCATATTGCTTCTAATACAGAATATATGCACAGAGAGAGAGAGAAAGAGATACCACCAAGCAAGAGGGAGAGAGAGAGAGGGAGGGAAAGAGACCCCACACAGGTGTTAGAAAGAAAGACCACCAAATATTGGTGAGAGAGAGAGAGAGAGAGAGAGAGAGAGAGAGAGAGAGTACACCAAACATTGGTTGGATTATCCGAGCATGCTCTTAGACGGTACAAGGTCAAGTGTGCATTCTTGTATATGTAAGCATACCCATGCAGGGACCTTTTATCCTGAGTCAGTAATATCTTCTCGCTACCGATGCTCTTATCACTATCGAATAAACGGCTTGCGTGCTTTAGTGTGTACATGCATATTGGAAAAGTACAGTGTATTGTAGATAGAACTATTTGGTTCAATACACTTCTGCGAGAAGTTAGCGCTAGCTAGCTAGCATTTATACTAAACTGCTTTATTTGTAACACATCTGGAATCTGCTGATCAACACATATCTTACAATATAACATTCGGAAGTGATTCATACATGTTAAGTGGACATAATAGCATGAAGAGGTATAACATTTCTTCTTTCTTTTTTTCTTTTTTAACCCTGAGTTTCTGAAATAGACTTTTCCATCTCTGCATTTGGATATATATATCCATAGTTGTCAAAAGGGTGACAGTTGTAAACAGAATGACAAACAGAATGGATCCAGCTCATTATGAACCGTTTCATCTGGATCTACACTGCTTTTCTTCGTCTACAGGGCTGAAAGGGTTAAGGGACCGATCATTTGATTGTTATGAGGTGGGTCGGTAACAGGGGTCGGTAAAATGTCTTCGGTTCTGGATTTTTTTTTTTTTTTTTTTTTGCATCGCGATGCAAAGACTATTCAATAGCATTTACCCGAGACTGGTCCTGGTATGTTGTTCGGGCAAAATTGGTTGCTGGATTTTGAATTTAACTGTCCCGTCCCCCGAACCCCTACCCCATCTCCCATAAAAATCAAATGGCCAGACTAAAATTGTTTAACCCCATGCCATTAACTCTTCCATTATCATTATGATTATGTGAGTCAGATGGGTCCATTATCTAGTTATAGGGGTGATAGAAAAATAAGCCTTAATCGGTTCTGTTGCTGTAAACAGATCATGCCATGGCAAATACTGTAGACCTTTGATCTGGGTCTACACTGTTTGCAAATGTCCCTTAAATGGGACTCTAGGCATGAAAAATTACAAGGGTAATATATGAATTGGTTCTCTTGCTCTTAATAAGTAGATAATCTCATGCCAGCTTCTGTAGACCCTATTGCTTAGGCCAAATGAAAAAAAAAAAAATATGTGTGTTTAGGGTAACATGTTAGAAAAAAATAGATAGGGTAGGTAGGGATTTTTTTTTTTTTTTTCTTTTCTTTACATTTGTTATGTAGAATTATACCATAATTTCCAAATATATTTGAACTTAGCACCATAATTCACATAAAAAATTACCAAGTGTGTTTGACTACCCTTTGAAATGTCTGAAAGTACTGATAGAATGGCAAACAGTGCAGACCCTGATCAAACTGCTCCTGCGGGAGCAGTTTGATTTGGATCTACACTGTTTGCTCAGACCTACTTGTCTGAATATTTAGTATAAATAGTTTATACCAATAACAACTATTTTATGTGTTATTTTTTTTTTTTTTTTTTTTTTTTTTGAAAACATGAAAACAATTGCTAGGTTTCACCAGGAAAATTAGGTAGGGTAGGGTTACCCTAAACATATATATTTTTTTTTTTTTTTTTTTTTTTTTGGTCTTAATAACCAAAAAAATCCTCATTTTTCATAGTATATGGTGAAAATGCTACGGCCTACATATCTCCAGGTAAGAGGGGTATCAGTTAAGGCTGGCACAATTAATCGATTAATCGATAGATTGATCGATAAATTCCACAAACATGATTATCATTACAGATTTGCTGATAATCGATCATTTGATTTCTGTGTTTGTTACTTTATCGTATTTACAGTTAGTATTCAGACACCTCACTATACTTTGTCTAAAATTTGAACAAGTACTATGTACTACCCACTGTTGTGTCAAAAATAGCTGGATGAGTGGCAAAAAGCGTAGACCCTGATGAGACGCCGCATTTGCGGCGTCTCATCTGGGTCTACACTGTTTGCTCAGGCCTGTCTGATTAAATACATACAAAAAAATAATATAACATATGAAAGGGTCATGCTTAGGCAGGTAAAAGTATGACCAAATCTTCAGGGATTACTTATCGATTATCGATCACAATGGCAGGACTGATAATCGATTATCTTTTCAGCTCTGCTTAGCCAGCCTTAGTACCTGTGTCTGACCAAGGTCTACACTGTTTGCCACTCATCCAGCAGTTCTTAGACACAGCAATAGACAGTAAATTTGACTCAACATTTAGAACCAGTAAGGTAAGTAGTTAAGGTGCTCGAAAATGTAGGTAAGTATGGTCAATACTAATTGTCCGGGCCCATTTGTTCAAAGCGTCGTTAGCTTAACGAACTCGTTAGTGGTCAAAATGTTAACTGTTCTAGTAAGTACAATATCAAATTCACAGGTATTTTTGCTGAAAAAAATGTGAGTAGCTACTCACATTTTTTTTCAGCAAAAATATTAGCGTTTATGCCATATTTAATCAATAAAGTTTAAACGGTACGTTAACTAACGACATCGTTAGTTTTTAACAACTGGGCCCTGGGTTATAATACTGAAGGGATATTTTACTGCCTTCGACGTCAGCATATTAAAATCCGTTAAGACGTTCAGATAGTGCATAATTAAAGGAACTAGAAATTGTGTTTGTAAACCACTAAGCCATCAACCATATGTTTGCCTCTAAAGATAATACAAGGTAAAATGGCCCATTCTACAAAGGGCCATAACTCTTGAAATATTTTCAGAAATTATTCAGAAGTTAACCAGGTCAACTTCTTATCACTACCAATCTATTCATCAAGTTATGAGGCTCTAGCTCCAATAGTATTTTTTAGATATTTTGCTGACAAGGAAAAATGCCCAAATTTACAAAGGAACATTACTCATGCCCAGAAGCAATAAGCCCCTCCAACTTCCTTCTCACCTATTTTTTTACGAGGAATTCACATATGAAAATTTAAAACATAAGCAACATGGTTCTTAAGTATGATTTTCATAGGGCCATAATTCAAATAAAAATTTCATGAAATTGGTTGAAAAATTAATCAGGTGATCTCCTCCTCAGTCCCAGTCAGTACACCAAATACGTATCAAGGCTCTAGCTCAAATACGTTTTGAGATATCTTGCTAACGAGTGTTCAGTATTATTTTGTTAAAATGGAAATAACTCTAAAATGGAAGATAATTCGGATAAGAAAAATATAGGTCACTGATTTTTTCATGAGGAATCCATATATGAAATTTCAAAACATTAGCATACATAGTTCTAAACTTATGCTATACACAATAGAGCAACAACATTAAATGGTCAGAACTTGCAAAGGCCATAACTTCAACAACATTTCATTTAATTGATTAAAAATTTAATCGGGTGATCTCCTTCTCAGTCCTAATCAGTACATCAAATATCAAGGTTCTAGTTTAAATACTTTTTGAGATATCTTGCTAACGAGATTTCAATGTTATTTTATTAAAATGGATATAACTCTAAAATGGGAGACAAATCGGATAAGAAAAAAATACGGGTCACCTATTTTTTCATAAGGAATCCATATACGAAATTTCAATACATTTGCTTACATGATTCTAAACCTATGCTATGCACAATAAAGCAGCGACATTAAATGGCCAGAAATTGCAAAGGGCCATAACTCCAACAATATTTCATTTAATTGGTTGAAATTTTAACTAGATGCTTTCTTCCTCTGTCTCAATCTGTATACCAAATATCAAGGCTCTAGTTTAAATTCTTTTTGAGATATCTTGTTAACGAGATTTCAATATTATTTTATTAAAAGGGAAACTCTAAAATGGGAGATAATTCGGATAAGAAAAAATACGAGCCACTTTTTTTTTTTTTTTTTTTTTTTTTTTTTTTTTTTTCATTATATAAAATTTCAAAACATTAGCATACACGATTCTAAACTTATGCTACACCCCCCACCCCACCCCCTCCACACACACACACACTTTTTCAAAGTTGGTGGGTGGGGTGCCGGGACATAAAAAGCAACGTAGGTGAAGAATCCAACCGAGATTAAATAAATTAACAAACCATGCATTTTGATACATACCTGCCCAAACTCGAACACAAACTAAAAAATGTTTAAGACATTTAAACATTTTGAAATTATTTTTAAGGGCACCGCCATTTTGAATATTAAATGCAGCTCTAAACAATTCAAATTATTCAATTCTTTCTGACAGACAACAATGCGGGTATTTAGCTAAATCAATAAAGATCTCCGGAAGAAGCTATACATACGGTACTATAAATAATATGGGCAAAACAATACTGCAAAGAGCATTTATTTAGGTTTTGCGTATTTAATTAAGGCTCTCCGATGTCATAAAGCCTTATTTAAGAGTCAGAATAGTGACCTCTAGATTTGAAATCTTCAGACTTCGAATATTTTCTTATTTTTCATCCATTTTGATCGAATTTGCATCAAATTACATGATTCGTAAATATATTTCATTTCAGTATATCGTTTATAAACGTTAACCTTTAGCACTCTCCAGGCAAATTCAGCTGACGGCAAATTGATAAATTAAATATTTTTTTCCTTATTTTTCCCAGAAAGTAGGCTTTGACCTTTCATGCAAATTGTCTCCAAAGGAGACAATTTGCATGAATTGTCAAAGCCTATTTCTAGGGGAAAAATAATAAAAGTATTTCAAAAAAGCGTATGCTGAAATTTTTACCCAGAGTGCTAAGCGTTAAGGTGTCCGAATAATAAGGGTAAATAAGGAATATTGAAAGCTGGATTTTGAAGGGCATAATTAATTCAATGAATTCATAAACATGTTTAATAATATCATAATAATAATAATAATAGTATTATAATTATTCGGACACCGTGACTCTGCATTTGTTTCATTTAATCAAAACCCTTAACGTCTGTGTGACTACATGGTGAGGTACAGTCGACTCGCGTTATCTCGACCTCGCTTATCTCGAATAACCGCTTTTCTCGAAGGAATATCTGGTCCCTGTTTTAACTTGGAAATCTAACAACAGGTAACAAAGTATTGTGGAAAAGAGGAGAAATTTCTTCAAGGAGCAATTTCTCCTCGTTTCCACAATATTTATCTCTCACTTCAGAGTCAAATTACATATTCATTTGTTGAATGTGGTGTTCGATGTATTGCTTTCCTCAATTTCGCAAATCTGATATGTCGAGGTACAGATATCTCGAAGTATTTGTGATAATCCCTTGGACTTCGAGAGTGGACTGTATTTAAATATGCTTATTGACTGACAAACACTACAGACAGCTTTTCAAAGTGCTCCATTAAGAACAGTTTGATTCGGGTCGACATGCACATTGTTTGCCATTTAGGTACATCTGTGCGAATAATTTGGGTAAATACATGATGAATTCTTTGAGTTTCCGGGTTTACGGCCCGGTCTACACTGTTAAAGTCATATCGAGCAGGTCAGTGGATTTACTCGCACTTTTTCTTGGGCAGGCTTAGTCCTTTAACCGGTTAACCAGTACCTGTGCACATACTTTCGTCAATAACTGATCAGAGGACTTGTTAAGGAGGAGTATTTGGTGATAATTATGGGATAATTTTTCTTATTTCTCCATAAAAACATATGTTATGGGTACTCATTAGAAGCTCCTCGGCGAGGCGCGTCTAATGAGTACCCATAACATATGTTTTTATGGAGAAATGGAGAAAATTATCCCAGAATTATCATCAAATACTCCTCCTTAACAAGTCCTCTGACAAATCATTACCCTTCTTGAATCAGCGGAAGTGGGAGAATGAGATTATTTCATGATCGATCTCCACGAAAGGTATATGGCCAAGTTGGGTTTCTAAGTTGCGACACCTGGATGGACTCTGAATCTGAAGTCAGACTAGCTACCGTCCGCGTTACAGAGCCCGGATAAATTTACATGACTGCTATTTACAATTCTAAAGGTTAGTGTTAACGATGGATGATGATGGTTGTAATTATAAAAATAAGTGATAAAGGGTGACAACAGTGGTTCAAGTTGTAAAAATAAGTGTTAACGTGTGACAGCAGTGGTTCCAGTTGTAAAGATAAGTGTTAACGGGTGACAACAGTGGTTTCAGGTGTAAAAATAAGTGAGTTGTAAATATGTGTGAACTGGTGACAGCAGTGGGTTCAGTTGTAAAAATAAGTGTTAACGGGTGACAACAGTGGTTTCAGTTGTAAAAATAAGTGTTAACGGGTGACAACAGTGGTTGCTATAATAAATGTTAGTTTTAACGCGTGGCAACAGTGGTTGCAGCTTTAAAGATAATTGTTAACGGGTACCAAAAGTGGTTGCACTTGTAAAGATAAGTGTTAGCGCGTAACACCGGTGGTTCAGTTTTAGCGATAAGTATGAACGTGTAACAACAATGGTTGTAGTTGTAAAGGTTAGTTTTAACGGTTGACAGCAGTGGTTACGGTTTTAAATGTTAGTGTTAACGGGTGACAGCAGTTGTTGCAATTGTTAAGGTTAGTGTTAACGGAAGGCAATGGGTGTTTGCAGTTGGACAGATGTGTTAACGGGTGACATCAATGAATGTAGTTGTATAGGTTAGTGTTAACGGGTGACAACAATTGTTGCAATTGTAAAGATAAGTATTAACGGATGACAACAGTGGCTACAGTTGTAAAGATAAGCTTTTGCGTGTGACGACTGTGGTTGCAGTTATAAAGATAAGTTTAACGGCTGACAATAATGATTGCAGTTGGAAAGATAAGTATATACGCGGACAACAGAGGTTTCAATTGTAAAGATGTTTCAGCGGATGACAACAATGGTTACAGTTGTAAAGATAAGGTATAACGGATGATAACAGTTGTTGCAGTTGCAAATATAAGTTTTAACGGGTGACAGCAGTGTTTGCAGTTGTAAAGATAAATTTTAACGGATGACAGCAGTGTTTGCAGTTGTAAAGATAAGTTTTAACGGGTGACAGCAGTGTTTGTAGTTGTAAAGATAAGTTTTAACGGTTGACAGCAGCGGTTGCAGTTGTAAGCAGTGGTTGCAGTTGTAAAGATTAGTGTTAACGCGCGTTAACAGTGGTTGCAGTTATACAGGTAAGTGTTAACGTGTGCCTACACTGGTTGCAGTTATAAAGATAAGTGTTAACGCGAGACGCTAGTGGTTCAGTTTCAACGATAAGTGTGAGCGTGTGACAACAATGGCTGCAGTTGAAAATGTTAGTTTTAACGGGCGACAGCAGCGGTTCCAGTTTTTATTGTTAGTGTTAACGGGTTACAACAGTGGTTGCAGTTGTAAAGGTTAGTGCTAACGGGTGACAACTGATTTGGCAGTTGGAGAGATCACATAATGTGAGAGTGTTAACGGGTGATAACAATGAATGCAGTTGTATCGGTTAGTGTTAACGGCTGACAACAATAGTTGCAGTTGTAGAAGTAAATTTTAACGGGTGACGACATTGGTCGCAGTTGTAGTGACAAGTTTTAACGGGTGACAACAATGGTTTTTCAGTTCGAAAGATAAGTTTTAACGGCTGACAACAGTGGTGGCAGTTGAATTGATAAGTCATAACGGGTGACAACTATGGTTGCAGATGTAAATGGGTGACAAGAATTGTGCAGTTGTAAAGATAAGTTGACACCTAAACCTAGCCGTAACTTACCCCTGACCGGAATCTAACCCCTAATCTTAACTGTACGAGGAATCTGATCAGGACGCACGCTGATCTCACAGGCGCTATGCCCTTTTTTTGTTTGAGAATATAGGTTTAGCGGCCGCATGTTGATCCAGGGATCTTACGTTCGAATCTCATTCAGTTGGATTTTTTATGACCTTCACTTGTCATGTTATTACCTTTACATCGTCCCAAAAATTACACACACACACACACACACACACACACACACACACACACACACACACACATACATATATATATATATATATATATATATATATATATATATATATATATATATATATATATATATATATATATATATATATATATATATATATATGTATATATATATATATATATATATATATATATATATATATATATATATATATATATATGTATATATATATATATATATATATATATATATATATAAAGTGTTCGTGGGAGGATAAACAATATCAATATCAATAAAATATTGAAGTATCCCATTCTGAAAGACGGTTTGAAATGAACAAAATTGATGTCAGTTTACCGGTTTATATTGCGTTTATTACTTCTCACCCAGAAAATAGGCTTTGACATTTCAAAGGAGACAGTTTGCATGACATGTCAAAGCCTCTTTCCTTGGAATACAAAGAAAAAAATCGTCAATTTGTCGTCTGCTGAATTTACCCAGAGAGTGGAAAAGACAGCCTGTTAGTATTGATTATGTAAAGCTGATGCTGTGGTTAATATAGGTATCTGGACACACCGGTCTGAATCAAACTGCGTCGACCCGGATCAAACGCCGCATAATGCGACGTCTGACCAGGATCTACACGGCCTGCCACTCATGCAGTGTTTTTAGACCAGCAGCAGATAGTCATTACGAAAACATGCCTATTCAAATATATTGAAAATTTCACCTCCAAAAACTGAAAAATTCCAGATATAAACTCTGATATTTTTCATATTTCTACTGAAAAACATAGATTGTGGGTACTCGTTAGAACCGCCTCGATGAGGCGGTTCTAACAAGTACCCACAATCTATGTTTTTCAGCAGAAATAAGAATAATAATGTATACCCCTGTAAACTCCATTTTACTATATAAAAGTGGGGTTTAAGGGGGTCAAAATTATATAGGCAAGTTTTCGTGATGCAATAAATTTGTTCGAATTTTAGGACAAGCATGATACGGAGTTAAAGGGAAACGTCGGTGGCGAGTGTATCTGGGATGAAAGATCTTTACAAACCACATACTTTGGTGCAATTGTGGTCAAAAATCGGGTGAAAATTTTAATAAAGTTAACGACGTTTAAAGATTATAAAACCGTTATTAAGAGCGCCGCCATTTTGAATATGTATTGCGATTCTAAAGAATTTAAAATATTATATTTTTTTTTCTTCTGACAGAAAACTGCGGTTTTCAGATAAAATCAATAAACCTCCAGAGAAGATGTTAGATACACAAATAAAGTGGTAAAATAAAATTGAATTATTTACTTAGGTTTTGCGTAGGGCACATTTAAAGACAAATCACCAGAGAACTTCATAAGGGGAGTATTAAATGATCCTTATGCGATATGTATTTTCAATATTCTTTTCAAAAACATGTTGTATGTACCCATTAGAATCGCCTCGATCAGTCGAGGCGATTAAAATATCCACAGCATATGCTCTTTTTAATACCCTTATGCAAGTATATTAGAAATAACAGGGTTGGTATTCTGAAGGTTCAAGAATTGCTTGACTATGCGCTTATATGGGAAAGTGCGGTTATTATGTCAAATACGATATGGGTGTTTGATTTGCATAATACCTGCAATTATTGACCGGCGCGGGAATCGTGCCGTTCTCTTAATATAGCTTTGGATTTTTACATACGGTAGACTGTTCGCTTAGCTCTCAAAGGATTTTTAAAACCGCATCGTATGTATTGACCCTAATTTTGTAACATAAACTTATATCGCATTTATGGTGTGATGGTTAGCATCTTCGGCTCTCACGCGGAGGGGTGTGAATTCGAAAATTCAGTACGTCTCTTCATGGTAACATTTTTAGGTTGGTCTACAACCAGTATTTTTCATTTCTTTAGATGTCCATGATTATTGCACATTTTACTTATGTTTGTAAAATGGCATGCAAAGCTACAAAAGGGATATATGGAGTGCAAAGTTACAAATGTGACAAAGATGTCTAACCTACTCATATTATATTTAATTTTCTCAACATACGCATAATAATCACCTTTCATCAGCTTAACAAGCCTATGCAATAAAGATTCAATCAAAACCCAATTTCATAAAGTAAAACGGCTTTATTAGTTGTATTTATCAATTTTGTTATTTCTGTTTTAAAGGATGTACGTGTACATGTACGTGCGCGTCACACTGTGATGAAGTTTTTAAATATCCATATCTCAGTCACGCAACAGAAAGCATTCATATTTGGAGCATGGGTACATAGGAGGGTCTTCTGCGATTCTATAAGAATGGACCCTGGGTTCAAGCCTCGGGATGGGGCTAGAGGTCAAAATCTGGGATACTTCTGTAAAGTGCTCTTATGCTGTGGTAAAGTTTTTAAGTGCTTATATCTCGATAGTCAGTCGTCAAAAAAGCACTAATATTTAGAATATGTGTATGTACATGCCATCTTCATTCAGGTGCATGGTCACTTATGTTTTATAAATAAACTAAAAGGGTTCTTCAGGTGCAAGGCCCACATTTGTTGTTGCCATGATAATGCCAAGTCGTACATTGAGCATCTTATAATACATTTCATACAACATGAATCGTCTTCAGATTTAAAAAAAATATATATATTACATGTCCCCGTGTGTTCTTTATTTTGTACGCTCACATGGTTTGCACGGTCACGTGGTTTTTAGCGTTTCTTCATGAGAGGTTTCCCGACATTATATACCTGATAAAAATACAGTACAGCCCACACGGGTCTTTTCTGTTGCGCGCTCGCACTTTTTAGTGTTTCCACGTGAAATGTTTTGGCTTTATATACTTGTTGCTCTTTCGATATCCTTGTATACGAGTATACCTCTTTACTTGGCGTTTTATTCTAAATGTATATACAGTATAACCTCAATGGCTCGAACACGGATGGCTCGTTTACCGTGGATGATCCGAACTCTTTTTTCAGTCCCTACAAAATTCTTCCAATAGCTCAAGAAACAAATATTTATGTATTTTTTTTTCTTATTTTATCATGGATTTGTATGTTGTGTGTATTCATTAGAATCGTCTCATTGAGGCGATTCTAATGAGTACACTCAACATACAATCATTGTGTAGAAAATCGAAAAGATTTCCCTAAATTTTAGTTATTTGCTTCCTGAACTGGTGCCATGATTAACCCTCAGTGGCTCGAACTACTCATGTTTCGAACGACTTTCTATGGTCCCAAAGATGTTCGAGCTATTGAGGTTCGACTGTATGTAATTGACAATATCCTATCCGGAGCTAGGTGCCCTTTCTTTTGCTGTGCTTTGTTTGAAACATTTACCGTAGAACTGATTTTATGGCCAAAACTGGACCTGGCTTATGCAATTTTCATAATAACATTACGAAAACACGCCTATTCAAATATATTCAAATATATTGAAAATTTCACCACCAAAAACTGAAAGTTTTAAGATAAAAATTCTGATATTTTTCATGTTTCTGCTCAAAACATAGATTGTGGGTACTCGTTAGAACCGCCTCGCCGAGGCGGTTCTAACGAGTATCCACAATCTATGTTTTTGAGCAGAAATAAGAAAAATAAGGTATACCCCTGTGAACCCCAGTTTTACTATAATAAAAGTGGGGTTTAAGGGGGTCAAAAATATATAGGTATGTTTTCGTGATGCTAATTTTTTGGGATAGAAAAATTATTTGAAAAAAAAAAGTTTTTAAAGTACTTTCCAACACTGATTTTAATAGTTGATGACAATAATGTGAAAACTACAGAAATTTTGGACAAGTAGAACTTTTTTGAAAACCTGCAACCAAACTACCTACCTTATACATGTATATATTTTGCATCATTTGCAGCCGTCATATTGAAAATATTGGATGTTGGAATTTTTTAAACCAACGCATAGAATAGTACTTTTGGTGCACATGCAGTTACGACAAAAATGTTTTGTACTGAATCATTAGAAAATTTTGTTAATTTACTTCAGAATAAAGCGCCAAGCATAATATGACTTTCTAGAACATCTCGAAAGCAGAATAAGTATGTTACTGTTTTCAATCCATTCCCAGCGGGCAAAGTGATCAGTTAGTATTTATGTTAAAAGGAATGCAGGAAATAATTTTGCCCTCATTTTATGTGTTCGAAGATGAGTTTCGCGGGATTGAGCCGAAACTTAAAGCTACAGCAAAAGCAATGACGAACATTCCACAATCTGTTCCGCCAACTTGATGCTGGACAGGTATGACATGAAATTTAACGTGTTTACCGTCATGTTTCAATACGCTCAAGATTTGCGATCTGCTGTCCTGCTCGAGGTCAGTGTACATACTATCGAACACATCTACGCTACCTTCAGAACAGTTAAGTGTTGAAATGGTAAACCAGTGACCAGAAGTAAAACTACCGCGATGCAGAATTTGTACCATATCTTTTTTTCTATTCTGTTTTAAATGAGAAACTTGTTACTTGTTTAAAACGGACTAAAGTTAATTTGGGGTTTGTGAATTGTCTTTTCATTATTTCCTGCGCTACGTCAGTTATTTTGTCATTTAAAAGTTCGTTTTTTCTTCAATGTCTTGTTTATCTTTCAAAGTAAGAATGTGTTTAGAAATTTTTTACCGAAACTGTGTTTGGAAAAATGCCCAATTCACAACGAATACAATATTCCATTTTTACCCAAACTGTGTTTGTCACAACGAATATAATATTCCACTGCTCATGCAAATAAAATTATATTATTTCTAGTTCCCCGTCTTCGAGAACATAGTATATTAAATATGACTGTTTAATGTTTTTTGGCTATCTACAATAAACTGTAAATAGCCAATTTAACGTTTTTTTGGATATTTACGGTCAACTGTAAATAGCTAATTTAACGTTTTTGGCTATTTACAGTTGACTGTAAATAGCCACGCCGAAATATATAATAACAATTTGCATTTCATCATTAACTTCAAACGTTTGCGCAACAGCTGTAATTTATTTTAGTCACATGCCTGCTGGGTTGTCGCATTTTCTGAGTTTTTTCCTCTGTTTTCCAGACTTTGCTGTAACTTGCTACAGCTGTATTAAGCTTAAAGCATGAGGAGGCGATGGTGGTACACAAGAAAGGCACCTAGGTCACTAGCGTTGCTGTTTGTGGTGTTAGTGATCATGCTGTTTTACCTCGACGACACCCTAGATATTTGGTCCAATGAAGGTAAGCGCTGCATCATACAAAGAGTGTTAATCCTTTCATCCCTAAGTTACTAAAGTGGACTCTTCCATCTTTCAATCTGATCAGAATCATTGTTCCAAATAAGAGTTTTAGTCAAAAATCAAAAGGGAATGGCAAACGGTGTAGATCCTGATGTGACGGCTCATTTTGAGCCGTCTCATCAGGATCTACACTTTGCAAAAAAAATCTATTGGTCTGCAGGGCGAAAAGGGTGAAAATGAATGGGTACATTTTCAGGGGAAGCAACTCGGCCAAACTTTTTATGCCGCTTTTGAAAAGGGGTCTGTTCTAAAATTGAATAATTTGCTTCCAAGAGGAGCAAATTGTTTCCTTTTAGAGCAGATCCCTTTTTCAGCAGTGCTTTGGTGAGCAAGAAAGCAAACAGGAAGCCACAAAGTTCTTTTTGTTAAAACTGGCGGAAAATCTGCCGGTGTACCGAGTCCCCTGAAATCGTATCATACGGGTATTTACACTGTTTATATTGAATATTGGACACCTTAGCTCAGGGGCGGATACTGAGGGGGTCAGTAGGGTTCCGTCGAACACCCCTTGGACTTATAGTTTCATGTTCATAGGAAATTTTAAATAAATTTGATAACAATTGGAAACCGTATTTACCCTAAATAATCTCATGGTTTCTGCCGTATTTACTTTTAGCACTCGGACAGACAGACCTGAGCAAACAGTTAAGACCCAGATCAGACGCGACGTATGATCAGGATCTGCAATGTTTATCACTCATCCAGCAGTTTTGAACACATCAACAAGCAGTAAAATAGACTTGCTCAAATTTTAGCAGTAAGGTAAGATTTGATTGTGTTGGAATTTAACGACGTCAACACTTGTGGATTATTTTGTGCCGTCTCCCAGAGAAAGGCAGAAAAAAGATAGAAGATTTATATTAAATACCGTATTTATGGTCATCTGGGCACCGTCAAGCGAAAAGGTGTTTTCGAACATGCGCAAAATGCACAGATTCAGATCCATACCGCGCAGGCGCAAAGTCTCATCCGGGCATCTGCTCTCCATCAATTCATTTTATAGTGTCAAATGATTCTGTTGGCGGACAGCGAAGGCCTGATCAGACTGCGCGCATGCGCAGGCTGATCTGGGCCCTCGCTGTCCGCATATGCCTGAAAATCCGTTCTCGCGTGGAGCGGCCTATTTGTAACAGAATATTGGATTTTTATTCAGACACTCTCACGGTTTTGGATGGATTTTCCATTATCTAGTGGAATACGAGAGTAATATGATCTGCTGATTGGCAACCCGGGATTTAATCATAAGACATGTTATCGAAAATATTTAATGGGCCGCAATGTCAGAAAACGTACCTTCGGACACGTGCGCCCAGCGAAGATTCTGATCAGCCTGCGCATTCGCGCAGTCTGATCAGAATCTTCACTGGGCGCATTTTGGATAGCCAAGGATACAAAGTTCCTACTTTGTGTAAATCAAGACCTTTATCAGACTACACGCTGTTTGTTTAGGATGTCTCCACCCCAATCAAGCATTTTGTTTGCAAATCCTACTACACGCATATTATCATAAGACGTATCATTTTTGTTTTTTCACGGAAAACCAAAACGTATTCCTTAAATGAAGAGCACTTTAAGGTGTCCGGTTACACATGGTAGATTTTCCGCCATTTCCGCCAAAGGAGGCCACTTTTCCGGCTTCCTGTTTGCTTTAACTGCACGCTAAGCCCTTCTAAAAAGGGGTCTACTCTGAAGGGAAAATATTTGCACCCAAGGGGAGCAAGTTCTTTCCTTTTTGAGAAAAACCTTTTCAAAAGGGAGGCAAAAACATTTTGACAGAGTTCTTTCCCTTGAAAGAGTATCAGTTCTGTCAGATGTATGAGTCACACCTATGGACATACAGTCTTCAGATATCCTGTTTAAATATTTATCGCCCGATGATTACATGGAAATTTCAGCGTAAAATCATTATTTCTTTTCATTTCCTTCTTTTGTTCCTGTATTCCTGTATTGATTTCACATGTTGGATGTCATGTCTCGTAGAAAGGGACTTACATGTAACATCACGAAAACATACCTATATAATTTTGACCCCCTTAAACCCCACTTTTATATAGTAAAACTGGGGTTTACAGTGGTATTCATTATTTTTGTTATTTCTGCTCAAAACATAGATTGTGGGTACTCGTGTGGGTCATCGAGGCGGTTCTAACGAGTACCCACAATCTATGTTTTGAGCAGAAATATGAAAAATATCAGATTTTTTATCTGAAAAATTGCCTTTTTTTGGTGGTAAAATTTTCAATATATTTGAATAGGTGTGTTTTCGTAATGATGCACAAACAGCAAAACTTCAATGACTCGAACACAAATGGCTCGTTTACCGGAGCTAATTCGAACTCGTTTTTGAGTCCTTACGAAATTCTTCCGACAGCTTGAAAGAAAACAAATATTTAGGGATATTTTGGGGAAGTTTTCTTATTTTATCACGAAACTGTATTATGTGTGTATTCATTATAATCGCCTCAACATACCGTTATTTTACAAATATTTATCGTCCCTTCTGACAGCTCTTGAAGAAAAAAAGCAAATGTTTAGGGATATTTTAGGGAAGTCTTCTAATTTTATTATGAAACTGTATTATGTGTGTATTTATTAGAATCGCCTCATCGAGTACGGGGTGTACGTAAGGAGACGGAGTCTTTGCTTTTCACATATAGGCGAGGCACTCTTTAACATGACTAGGCTTAATTCATGACACAACTTGTCATTTGTATGGCTCTGTATTTGGGTTACAACCGTACCACAGATCGATACAAGTAGAATTTTTGATGACCAGTAAATTATATATATTATGTCGCTTCTTTTTACAATATTGATTGGTTGACGTGGTTCGATCTCACTGCCAAGATATACCGTATTTTGTCCTAATTACTGCATTGAAAGTTGTTGTGTGTGGGTGTTATTTTTTTTTCCTCAATTACTGGAAAATTCCATATATTCAAATCCATATATATAATTAAATAAACATATTCCGATTTTTGTTTTCTTCGAGATATGCTTGATGAACATATGGATTAATCCGTGTCCTGCTGAACCCGGATATGCCATGCTTTTGCAAACAATGTAGATCTAGATCAGTTGGCTTTTAAAAAGCCAACTGATCTTGATCTGCACTGTTTGTCACTCTGTATGTGAATTTATACAACAGTCAACAATCTAGATCAAGTAATCGGATTGGTTAATGGTTAGAAATGGGCGTAGCATCTTAATATATTCAGTATGACAAGGGTTAATGTGTTATTTTTTCCTGATGAACCAGTTTAGTGAAATACTGGAAAACTCTCGCCTAATAAGGACCGTTACGTGTTCTGTCTGATATACAAGTTGGGGGACTGGATACACTTGGTAGATTTTCTTCCATGTTTAACAAGGGAGGCAACTTTTGCGACTTCCTGTTTGCTTTCCTGCACACAAAGCCCCTTCTGAAAACGGATATGCTCTGAAAGGAAAGAATTTACTCACCGTTAATAGGTGGATATTTTATTACAACTCTTCCGAGTAATTTTGAAAAAAAAACAATTAAAAAAAAAATAAAAAATAAGCGCACAGTGCGATAATTAGGTCGAATACGGTAATACTTTTTTTACACCGAAGTAAAGATTCTACTTTCACTGGAACCATTGTGTAAAGTGATGCTGCCGGACTTGATTAACCCTTTCGTCCCTACAGACCAAAACCAGATACCTGTGCAAACAGTGTAGATCCAGATGAAACGGCTCGTGACGACTCGTCTCATCTGGATCTACACTGTTTGCCACTCTGTTTTCCTTTTTTTTTTTTTTTTTCTTCTTTTTTTTTTTTTTTTTTTTTTTTTTTTTTTAATTTTAGACAGAAATTCCTACATTCATTTGCACCAGTGGACATGTCCAAATTCAAGAATGAAAGAGTCAGAAACTCAGGGATGAAAGGGTTAGTAGAGGTAGTACTGTCTAAAATCTCATTCAGATAATACCCAAATAAAAAAAGGCTATGCAAAATACGGAATTCACAATGAATACACCTTCAACCTTGATGCGGCGTCTGATCTGGGTCTATATATTTGCCTTGCCCTTTTTATGACACGCTATGCATAAATGGGTTAACCTCAGTGGAACATCCACAAACGGTCATCTTTTAACAACAGCCGCCTCTTTGCAGCTTTTTCTAAAGTGGTATTTTACTATATACGAGGGTGAGTCAATAAATAACCAGCCTAACTTATTTCCGGTTGAGATCCACCTCTTCTTTTTCGATGTTATTGCCCTCTAGTGTGATGCACTTAGACCAACGGTGTTTAAGTGCCATCAGCCCAGAACTGAAAAAGTCAGGGTCCTTTCCATTGACCCACTCCTCAACTGCCGTCACGACTTCTTCATCAGACCGGAAATGAAGTCCACGGATATCCTTTTTCAAGTTTGGGAACAGGAAAGAGTCGCTAGGAGCTAGGTCAGGCGAATAGGCAAGATGTGGTATTAATTCATACCCGTTTCGCTCTACAGCATCGATTGCAACTTTGCAAGTGTGAACTCTCGCGTTGTCCTGTTGCAGCAAAACACCTTTAGAGAGTTTACCTCGGCGTTTTTCACGGATGGCGGTTCTCAGCTGGTCTAACAAGTTTGCATTGTACACTCCAGTTATTGTACTTCTCTTGGGTAAAAAGTCCAACACAATAACGCCTTTTGCGTCCCAAAATACTGTGGCCATCACCTTGCCAGCAGATGGTTGCGTCTTGAACTTCTTTGGCCTCGGGGACCCAGGCCCTACCCACTGACGACTCTGAGCTTTATTCTCTGGTTCATAATAATGAACCCAAGTCTCATCTACAGTCACCAGACGCAAAAGAAAATCATCTTTCGACCTTAAACGCTTCAACCAGGCGCTGCATACTGATGCTCTGGTTGCCATTTGCTCATCACTAAGAGATTTAGGGACCCAACGGGCTGTTAGCTTGCGCATACCTAAACGATCATGTAAGATTGTTGAAACGCTACAATATGAAATGCCTAATGCCTGCGCTATTTCTTCCACCTGAATACTCGCCTATCAGAGTATACGAGATCCCGAACTTTCTTAGACATTTCTTCGTCGGTGGCATCCAGTGGGCGTCCAGACCTGGCTTCATCTTCTAAAGACGTTCTACCGCGTTTGAATTCCTCTACCCAGAATTTAACCCGAGCATAAGATGGTGCAGAAGACCCATAAACATCGGCTAACTCGCCGTGTATTTCCTTGCCTGTTTTACCTTTTAAATACAAGTAACGAATTACAGCACGGTACTCAACTTTAGATGAAAAGCATGCCTTTGCATCACTCGCCATGTTTGACATTCAATATCTTGTTAAAGAATGACTCGATAATTTTGTACCCATGTATAAAACATATATTGAAACAGAGCATGAAAATCGTGACCGTCTCGGTCCATCGGAAATAAGTTAGGCTGGTTACTTATTGACTCACCCTCGTAATTGGCCTCTCAACAACAACCGCCTCTTTACAGTCAGTCAGTTTTATGCCTTCCCAAATGTGCTTGCTGTAGAAAGGTTGCACTGCATTAACAACCTACGCCTAGCATGCTGGGTAAAAATTCAGCAGACGACAATTTGAAATATATAGGAGACAATGTGCATGAAATGTCAAATCTTTTTTCCGGATAAATAAGAAAAATACCATTAATTTGTGGTCTGCTGAAATAGCCGCGAGAGTGGTCAAGCTCACAAGTAGGAAAAACTGCTTTCCAGGATATGGCTGAGCAATATACGTGTATGTGACAATACAGAGATGTCACGATGATTATCACACAACTGCGGATACCCTTTCCGTTTGAATAGGTAATTGACGCATCCTTGAATTCTTGAGTATTGGCTTCTTTTCTCCACATAATGTGAAATAGCTCTGTCATCTTCTTTGCAACTGGAGTTCTCCTGCTTTGTTGATCTCAGCAGGTATTGCATTTGATCCTGGAGCCTTGCCAGATGACAGAGGTTTTATTGCTTTCACTGTTTCAGCAACGGTTGTGAACTCGTCAAGCAGCAGATTACATTCCATCTGTAGTAGTCTGTTGATAGCGTCATCATTGATAGATGACACTATCAAAGTGCTCAACCCATCTTTTCAAGATAGCCTCTTTGTCAGTCAGAAGACTAGTTCCATCTGCACTGAGAAGAGGGGTGGTTCCTGAGCTCTGGGGACCATAAACTGTCTTTAGCGCATCAAAGAACTTCTTCATATCCTTTCTATCTGCCAAGGACTGGATTGCATCAGCCTTACTGCTCAGCCAGGAGTCTTGCATATCTCTGAGCCTAGTCTGGATTGCCTTGCATATATTTGAATATGCCGCCTTATTGGATAATGGGCTGGTATCACTGAGGTATGCCTTGTGTTTTTTGGTGTTTCTCTTCAAGGAGTCCCTGGATTTCTTCATCCTCGTCAAACCAGTCTTGGTGTTTGCGAGATACTGGTCCTAGGGAATTCATTGCTGAAGATTTATTATCAGTTGCTGGAAAGGTCCTTGCAAGAGTTCTACTTAACCGACTGAATGAACACCTTGAACAGTCAGGGCTTCTACCAGAAAGCCAGTGTGGATTTAGAAAGGACAGAGGAACAATTAACATGATCTTCACAGCAAGGCAGCTTCAAAAGAAAATCCAGGAACATGGACCTCTACATGACCTTTGTTGACCTTACCAAAGCATTTGATATAGTCAGTCGTGAGGGTCTTTGGAAAATTATGGCGAAGTTTGGCTGTCCAACTAAGTTCATAACAATGTGAGGCAGTTCCACGACGGTATGCTTGCACGGGTCCAAAACAATGGTGAGTTTTCTGATCCATTCTCTGTGACAAATGGTGTCAAGCAAGGCTGTGTATTAGCCCCAACTCTTTTCTACATGATGTTCTCTGCCATGCTCACAGCTACTTGCCAGAATGGTGACAATGGTATACCTATTAGGTATCGCTTTGATGGGAAGCTTTTCAACCTAAGAAGGTTGCAAGCCGAATCAAAGGTGCAGATAGAGGTGCTAGACGAGTTCCTCTTTGCTGATGACATGGCAAAGGATGCTCCAACAGAAGAGAAGATGCAAAAAGGTGTAGATCAAGTATCTGACTCCTGTGACAGCTATGCCCTCACAATCAACATCAAAAAGACCGAGGTAGTTTATCAACCAGCACCTGACAAGCTTTTCAAGGAGCCCACCATTACAGTGAAAGGTAAAAGACTGCAAGTGTTAGACAAGTTCTCCTACCTTGGAAGCACATTGTCAAGAGTCGTGCACATTTATGATGAAGTCAATGCTAGGATTGCCAAAGCTAGTGCAGCATTTGATGACTACGTGGTAGTGTTTGGGATCAAAGTGGAATCAGGCTTGATACAAAGCTGAAAGTCTACAAAACTGTGGTGCTGGCAACACTATTGTATGCATGCGAAACGTGGACAGTTTACCAACGGCACGCCAAAAGACTGAACCACTTCCATACAAGCTGCCTTAAAAAACGATTTAGTGGCGACCGGATTCCAGACACAGAAGTCCTTAAAAGTGCATGCAGAGTGTACATACTCTTCTGAAACTGGCACAGTTAAGATGGGCAGGCCATGTTACCAGGATGCCTGAGGAACGTTTGCCAAAGAAAATCCTCTATGGAGAACTGGAAATGGGCAAACGATCCCTAGGTGGTCAGAAGAAGCGACACAAAGACACCCTCAAAGCCTCCCTCATTGATTTCAACATACCAACAGAGTCATGGGAACAAAGTGCACAGGACCGAGCAAACTGGCGAGGCCTCATCAGAAGATATGCTAGTGAATATGAGGCAAAAAGAATCAGCGAAGCCGAGCAGAAACATGCACAGCGCAAAGCCAGAGCTAAGGCATCACCAACAGAGCTGTCTTGCTCTGACATCTGTTGTTCCATCTGCAACAGACAGTTTAGAGCTAGCATTGATCTAATCAGCCATCTTAGAACACACAAACAGTAGCATTTCTCGCATGTGATAAAGATTGGTCATTGTCAGTAATGACACGAACTATTATTATTCATCTCGAAAACACGCCTATATAATTTTGACCCCCTTAAACCCCACTTTTATATAGTAAAACTGGGGTTCACAGGGGTATACATTATTTTTCTTATTTCTGCTCAAAAACATAGATTGTGGGTACTCGTTAGAACCGCCTCGACGAGGCGGTTCTAACGAGTACCCACAATCTATGTTTTGAGAAGAAATATGAAAATTATCAGAATTTTTCATCTGAAAATTTTCATTTTTTGGTGGTAAAAATTTCAGTATATTTGAAAGGGTTTGTTTTCGTAATGATTATACGTGTATGTAAAAGTACCTCCTTTGTTTCGCGCATGTCTCATTCCCTGTTTCCGATGACCTGACTTAGATTGCGGCTTTGTTAATGTACAGGTACCGTATTCAATCATAGCCACAGATAAGAGGGGGTATCCACATAATATTTTTCTTATTTCTCAATGAAATCATATGTTTTGGGTACTCATTAGAAGCGCCTCGCCTCGCTTCTAATGAGTATCCACAACATATGTTTTTCTGGAGAAATAAGAAAGATATCAGCATTTTTCGGATGAAAAAAGCGCCCTATCTGTTGCTATGTTCAATATCTCTTTCAACATTGTTTCAGTCATATGGGGATGGTAGAAGGGTGACGTACATTTCTGATCACGTTCTAGGAAGATCTCCAGGTAACAGTGTAAGGCAAGAAGTTATGCTGTCTAAATATGCACAAGTTAATGTTGGTTATTTCGAGGGTATCAAAATCTGCGGGTTTTACATACATACATACATTTTCAGCGGAAACAGCTCTGTTTAATGTGGTTTTGTTTCTTTTCAAGAACACAGTCCCAGCTGAACAGAATTCTTCTGTAAGAGGAAAGAAAATGGATTCTTCTTGAAAGGAAAGAATTTGCTCCCACGGGGAGAAAAATCTTTCCTTTTCCTGTTGGTCCACTTTTAGAGGAACAAATTCTTTCCTCTTGGAGTAGATTCCTTTTTAAAAGCGGCTTGGTATCCAAGAAACGAGGCAAAAATCATATTCGACAGAATTTAGACAGAGTTGCTGACTCTAAAGTTATCCATTCCCTTTAAAATTTATATTTCAGAAGATGTATTTGAAGAGACACGTTCATTCCTGTCCATGAACACCTCGTTGAAAATGCATGGACACGTAAGTGCAAACAAATAAGTCGACACTGTACCTTCTGAAACCTGTAGCATCACGAAAACATGCCTATATAATGTTGACCCCCTTAAACCCCACTTTTATATAGTAAAACTGGGGTTTACAGGGGTATACATTATTTTTTTAAATTTCTGCTCAAAAACATAGATTGTGGGTACTCGTTAGAACCAAGTACCGACAAGCTATGTTTTGAGCAGAAATGTGAAAAACATCAGAATTGTTATCTGAAAATTTTCATTTTTTGGTGGTAAAATTTTCAGTTTATTTGAATAGGCATGTTTTCATAATGGATAGCGAAGCATTATACCAGACTGCGCAGTCAAATAAGTTTTCGCTGGGGACTCTTAGGACAACTACTTCAGGCGGACAACATAGACTCTGATTCGGATGCGCAAGCTGATCTGAGTTTTCGCGCACATGTATACGGTTATTATTCCACATTGTGATAAACTGACAAATTTTATTTTCTAATTTTCTGATTACTTATTTCTCGTTTAGTTTTGCTCTCTCTCTCTCTCTCTCTCTCAAAGCATTACATTTAACAATCGAGGTCAGATATGATTCTCTGCATTCAATTATCCTTTGCCAGATGTAGTGTGTGCCAAGTCCTACGAGCCTCTATAGTGCAACTTCTTAGATAATTCGGCTAAACATAATGCATGTAAGAGTTATTTGTTCTATGTCCAGCGAACTTTTAAATAAAGGTCAGGGCCAAACAGCATACGATTCGCTGATTCAGCTTTCTATAGAAACATTATGCCTGCCAAGTCGCAGCAGCCAGTACCATATATAATGTGTAACTTGGGTAAAAGGTCCTTATGCCATATGCGAAAACCGAAGGTCCGGATGATCGTGCGCATCCGTGCAGTCTGATCTGGACATTCTCTGTTCGTCGACGTATACTACAATATCCACTGATTATGATTACGGGCAACGAAAACCCTGATCAGCCTACGCAGGCTTATCAGGTCCTGTGTTGTCCGCAGATTGCATAAGGGCCATTTTCGTGCTCTGCACATCATATGGTTACTGAGAAGATTAGGTGATTCTTATGACCATGCACACATGCAGTCGATTACTATATGGCTGCAATGTTGAATGGTTGCAAAATATGCAAAATTCAAGAATGTACGTAGATTGAAGGTAAATTTTAACGAGTTTCATTTGTAATGACCCCGCCATACGAAGAATGGTGGAAAGGGAATATAATGTTACTCCTGTCCGTCCGTCCATCTCCGTCCGTGTCCGGCGTTAGCAATTTGTGTTTAAGTTTTCAGGCGGGGGCATCTTTGTCCTTTAGACACATTTCTAGTTTCTGAAATTTTCACAATATTATCATGAAACATCAATTATTAAAAATCAGTCAAAGAAAAGTAAACCAAAAATAAAACTTTATTATAAAACTTGTACAAGTCAAACGGATTTTAGTTCACCTGAGCAAAGCTCAGGTTGAGCTAGTGGGATCACCCTCTGTCCGTCGTTTGTCGTCGTCCGTCGTCAGTCGTCCGTCGTCTATCGTCCGTCTTCAACAATTAGTTTGTTAACATCTAGAGGTCACAGGTTATACATAATCTTGATAAAATTTGCTCAGAGTGTTTGCCCCTATGAAATCTAGGTCAAGTTCGAAACCGGTCACTTGGGGTCAAAACAAGGCCACCAGGTCAAATCAAAGGAAAATATTGTTAAAACTGTAGAGGTTACATTTTTCAAGCAACCATTCTAGGTCTAGTTCGAAACTGGGTCACTTGGAGTCAAAAACTAGGTCACCGAGCCAAATGAAAGGACGACCTTGTTAACACTCTAGCGGTTGCATTTTAAAAGCAATCATCATGAATCTTGCTCAAAATGTTTGTCTTGATGAATTCTTTGTCAAGTAAGACTGGGTTACTTGGAGTTAGAAATTAGGTCACCAGGCCGAATCAAAGGAAAACCTTATTGACACTCTAGAGGTCACATTTTTGAAGTGATCATCATGAATCTTGCTCAAAATGTTTGTCTTGATGATTTCTAGGTGAATTTGGAACTGGGCACTGATGACGTATATTTCACGGTCCAGTGGCTTTCTTAATGTTTTCCGTTTCGGTCAGTTTCTCAGTAACCATTGATCCTACAGAGTGATATTTTGCACTTTTGAAGTGTTTGTGTTTAGGTCAGTTTCTCAGTAACTATTGCTCCTACGGCCAGTGATACTTAGACCATGCATACATCTTAGCATTGCCTCTTGAATGCAGTCATACATATTTGACCTTGACATCTATTTCACAGTCCATTAGACATGCTTCATTGTCTTACTTGTTAATATAACCATTATGAATTTTAGTCAGAATATTTGTCTTGACCTGTTCTAGGTCCGGTTTTCTAAGTGCTATGATGCTTGGGTGAACGTTACAGTGCCATCATGGCCCTCTGGTTATGTCATGGAAAATATAGAATCAAAATATGTTTAAATCAAACAGAAGTTTGGCCGTAAATTTAATTAAAGGATATATACACTGAATGAGAAAGAGAAATGGTGCCTAATAAGATATGGTCAATCAAACAAAGTATGTTCCTTTAAAATAAAAACAAGCCAAAAACTTTTTTCCGAGTGATGCTGAAAGCATAGTTTGGACTCCACGGAATCTGCAGACTGATCTGAGTCTTCGCTAAGCACAAATGGCATAAGAATCATTTCCTCGTGTTGTGGCTTACTGCTTTCAATTTTGCGAATCTTTTCTATTTAGAAGCATATCTACCCAGTGTCATTTTTATTTTATATTTCGCGCTGTGCCGTGTTTACCCTAAATATCAGAATACCTACGAATCACGAAAACATGCCTATATACTTCTTACCCCCTTAAACCCCACTTTATATAGTAAAACGGGTAAAACGCCGAGGCGGTTCTAACGAGTACCCACAATCTATGTTTTGAGCAGAAATGTGAAAAAATATCAGAATTTTTATCTGAAAACTTTCTGGTTTTGGTGGTGAAATTTTCAGCATACTTGAATAGGCTTGTTTTCGTAATGGTGTCCAAATGTTTGACCACTCCTATTTTACAACTTCGATGTATCTTTAAATAGCTGAAATATTGGCAAATAGTGTAGATCCTGGTTGATCAAACGCCGCGGTCTGTCTCTACGAATACTTAAAATAAATATGGAAGTTTCCTTTTAATTTCAGATCTCTTCCGGAGCAAAATATATCTCATTTGAAGAGAATAACATAAGGATTAATCCGTCCGGTGGCGAAGCCCTGGCAAAAGCATTGCATGAGAAATGTCGAGGGCAGCCCAAAATGCAAAAGAAATTCGTACAAGCAGTCTCCTCTAACACAGAATACAACATCATGCTCTGCCCAATGTGTAAGTTGGCTTCAACATTCTGGACAAGATTCTTTAAAATGTTGGAGTCGTATGAAATTCCAAGCATCGACACGCCCTATGACATTCCCATTGCCGACGCTCCGCCCACAAAAGAGCGGATAACCTACGCACATGGTTTACTGACGCCTAGTATTTACAAGCCTCAATACAAGTTCTTGTTTGTGAGAAATCCATACTCAAGAATATTGTCGGCGTATGTTGACAAGCTATTTGCACCAAACCCCACCTTCTGGAGAGGCATTTGCACGAGAATCATAAGAAGTCAACGACCACTAGTATTGCCTGTAAGAGGAAGGCCAATTGTCCATCTGAAAAATTGTGGGAGTGACCTTAAATTTGAAGAATATATTAGGGCTATTGTTCTACGACATAAAATAAAGCATTTTGGATCCGTTGATTGCCACGATGCTGAATTTCATTCGTATTGTCATACATGTGATATTCAGTACGACTTTGTCGGTAAAATGGAAACATTTCTTGATGATTCAATGTTTTTGTACCGGAAGTTAGGCTTAAATAAAACAATGGCTGCACTTAATAAACTTTCAAAGTTGCAGGATAGTGATGCGCTTTATGATACAATTTCATCGGCATTTAGGTTTAAAAAAGAGGTTGTTAAATGTATACCTTGGGATGAAGCTCTGAAAAGAGTCTGGAGAAAGTTACAAATCCGCGGTGTAATTGGCAAAGACCCATTTCCTCTGTCTGCGGAGGAATCCGACAAAATAAATTTGGATGACTTCGTATGGCTGGTAAAAGAAACTAGTCTAAATTCCACAAGCAGTGAGAGAAGAAAACAAAGAAAGGAAGCATTGGTGGAAATTTATAGATCTGTGCCGTTAGACTTGTTAAGGCAGCTGCGGAAGGTTTACTCTACTGACTTTGAACTGTTTGATTATGAAAGTAGTCCGGAATACATTTTTAATAGGGATCAAGAAACCATTCCATTTGGATATTTGTCTGTATGAAAATACCTCTTTATTTTACTTATGGCCTAATTCAGCAGACGACACATTGGGAATATTTTTATTTTTAATTTATTTATTTATTTGGTTTTTCAGAAAACAGGATTTGACATTTTATGCAAATCGTCTCCAGGAGACGATTTGCATGAAATGCCAAATCCTGTTTTCTCGGAAAAATGAGGAAGATATCATCAATTTGTCGCCTGCTGAATTTGCCCAGAGTGGTAATAGTTAATGGAATACTATACTTTCAGAGGAGACAATTCAGAAAACGGATGTACTGTAAAAGGAAAGAGTTTGCTCCCCTGAAGCAATCGTTTTTACTTATAAAAACCAACGTTAAGGGGTCTAGTGTGCTGAGCAGCAAACAAGTCACAAAAATTATCTCCCTTGTACAAAATGGCGGAAAACTTCGAAGTGAATGCAGTCCCCATAGGCTGCTCTTAATAAACTTTCAAAGTTGCAGGGTAATGATGAGCTTTATGATACAATTTCGGTGGCCTTTTAAAAGGTTTAAAAAAGAGATTGCTAAATGTATATCTTGGGATGAAGCTCTGAAAAGAGTCCGGGAAAAGTTACAAATCTGCGGTGTAATTGGCAAAGATCAATTTCTTCTGTCTGCGGAGGAATCCGACTAAATAAATTTAGATGAATTCGTATGACTCTTAAAAGGAACTACAGTCTAAATTCCACTGACTTTGAACTGTTTGATCATGAAAATAGTCTGGAATACATTGTTAACTGGGACAAAGAATTCATTGGATATTTGTCTGTGTGAAAGTACCTCTGTAGTGTACAAAGAACTAATTACTTTTCCCATAGACCTCCATAGTAACTTCACTCTTTTTGGTGGTTAAGAGTTCATTTCAGGGTTTTGTTTTAATTCAAAGACCAGGCTGAGTACAACAAAATAATTTAGAAAAAATACCACTATCACCAGCACTTTCTGGGACTTTCTGGATGCTGAATATAGCAACCACTCAATTGGCAGGTATCAAAAATTGAAACTTTGAAAGTTCCATTTCTTCTTTTGGCTCCAGCAAATACAAACAGAAACATTAATTTCTTTGAAAGAATCAGGAAATTACACTTAAACATTTTTTTCTTCAAATAAGAATAATAAGTTTTAATTTATCTTTATTATGAACCGATTACAGATAGCCTTACACAAAATAACTACCCCTGCACTTTTTTGCGCCAATCAGCAGTCCTGTCGCAGTTGGTTCCCTGTACCCTTTAATGGGGTTATAAACTTTCCATGTTTTGAAAATTTTCCAGTATTGTCGGCAAAAGTCGTCTCCCTTTGCAAAATGGCGACATATTGTTCCTGGTCTTTTGTTGTTCGCACAGACACCCTAGATGTTATAGTGCGAATCAAAACTGGTTCACAGTTGCAGAAGTGGGAATTATGTTAAGTGTAAAATGCATATGTAACATCCCAAATTATAACAACAAGGCAAAAATACTTAGCAGATTTTCCGCCATTTTTTGTACAATGAATACAACTTTTGTGACTTCCTCATTACGAAAACACGCCTATTCAAATATATAGAAAATTACACCTTCAAAAACTAAAAATTTTCAGAAAAAAAAACTGTGATATTTTTCATATTTCTGCTCAAAACATAGATTGTGGGTACTCGTTAGAACCACCTCGGAAACATAGATTATGGATACTCGTTAGAACCCACAATCTATGTTTTTGAGCAACAATAAGTAAAATAATGTTTACCCCTGTAAACCCCAGTTTTACTATATAAAAGTGGGGTTTAAGAGAGTCAAATAATATTGGCATGTTTTCGTGATGTGTTTGCTTTTCAGCACACCCATCCCTTCTGAAAAAAAAACTCAACTCTAAAAGGAAAAAAAAATTCCTCGTGGGTACAAATTCTTTCCTTTTCAATTGACTCTTTTTGAGAAGGAAGAAAAAACAATTTTAAAGCATTGTTTCCTTTGAACGTGTATTGATTACCTTTAATACAATTAGCATTGTTAATACATTCTGTTAATCTATTTTATTGCAAACAGTGAAATCAATGTATATCCGAAATGAATGAAAACGTACAAGTAAAAGAATATATTTTCACAAGTAAAAAATAATAAGTCGATGTTATTTTCACTACTTGTTTCGGATTACTTCGGTTGTATTCATTGTTTCCCTAACAGATGCTGATCCCACTTCGGGTTTATAGACGAAGTCTTATAAGATCATATGTGACCTAAGTCTGTCAGCCTCTGTATGAAAGAAGTTACGTGCCTTGAAGCGATGGTAAATCTCATGAAACGGTTATTTTTGACAAATACCTTGATTCAACTATCATTGTTAAAAGTTTAAATTATCTTTACAATATGACCTTCGAGCTCACGCCAACGTCAAGTTAAATCTCCTATTTAGAATAACATTTTGGTAGAATCAATGATGGCGCGAAGGTGCTTTCGTAAAAAAGGATTAGTCCGTTGAAACACACCTAACCACCGCAAACAACCCCGAAATACCCCAAACCACTTTATTCCACGTAGTCGTTTAAGCTCATTGTCTTGAGCAGCTGCATGAAATCACGAATATGCTATATCATCGAAAAGAATCTGCACAACGACCTTTTCTGTTATTACCGTAAAAGGGGACGCCATCGTTGTCATTGTGCATTATGCTTTGAAAAGTGTTTTCAAGATCACGGTATAACTGCGAGGTTAGGACAAACCTAAACAGGAAAATACTAAAAAAATAAAAACAGGATACTTATAATTCTTTTCGAACGATACTGTACTCTTTGTCCTTCCATACGCACATTACAGAGTTATCTTTATTTTTAGCTATAGAAAAATGTAGCTGCTTAGCAATATTTAATTACTTTTCGGATTGCACCGTAAAATCCTCCATAGCTCAGTCGGGAGAGGGTTCGCCTATCACGCGAAAGGTTGCGGGTTCGAAACTCAGGAATTTTTTTTTTATGAATCTGTCCCGTTCCTTTTTTTTTTTTTTTTTTTTTTTTCATTGTTATAAGTATGTAAATATACTTTCGTTCCTACGTCGTGTATCTGTTTTTTACAGATATTACTTGTTTATTTGCCGTTTCACACAAAACCACTCACTTTATCTATATTTCAATCTAAATTACTTTGTTTATTTATTATCTCAAGTGGAAAGGGGTATCAAAGATGTTTGATAGCTCAGAATAATGAGTTTGTTTGTTTGTTTGTTTGTTTGTGTTGAGGTTTTACGGCCGTGTCAACCCAATGGGGTCATGTCGAGCGCGGTCAGTTTACCTAACCACACGTTTACTGGGCAGGCTTAGTCCTCTAAGCGGTTAACCAGTAGTGTGCACATTATTTCGCCAGAAACTGACAACTGCCCTTCTTGAATCAGCGGAAGGGAGAGAATTACCGTAGAAAATATTTCATGATCAGTCTCCACGAAATACTGTTGCCGACCTCGGCTGGGGCTGAATCCGCGACCTCCTGGTCTCCAGTCGGACGGCGCATCCAACTGAGCCCCCGAGGCACCCAGAATAATGAGTATCCATACAGTCTGATCTGAGTCTTTGAAGCAGATAAACGTAAGTGAAATATGGGCGGGTGAGGACGTTTGCAAAAAAAAAAAACAAAAAAAAAACTTTAATGAAATATAAAGTGATGCCAAAGAAACATCTGGGCCCAGTTGTTCAAAACTAACGATGTCGTTAGTTAACGATTCGTTAAAATTTTAATCGAGTGATACGCAAATATGTTGAAATTTTTTGCTGAAAAAATGTGAGTAGCTTTTGCAATGCAAAAGCTACTCACATTTTTTCAGCAAAAAATATCAGAATATTGTATATTGAATCCGCTAAAACAGTTAACGAAATGACCCTTAACGAGCTCGTTAAGCTAACGAAGCTTTGAACAACTGGGCCCTGACCAGCAAAGTGCTGGATCAGCATATGCATGCATGTGCATCTGCGCAGTCTGATCAAAGTCTTGGTCTTTACAGTAGAAAAGACTTACATGAAATATGGGATGGTGTACAAGAAAACATATGACCAATAAAGTTCCAGACCAGCATGTGTATGTGCACCCGCACAGTTTGAGCAGAATCTTTGCAATAGAAAAAGATATCCAGTAAGGCCGTTTTGTCTGGCACTCTCTCAGTCTTCCACTGGACCTGCATATCATCACGAAAACATGCCTATATAATTTTGACCCCCTTAAACCCCACTTTTATATAGTAAAACTGGGGTTTACAGGGGTATACATTATTTTTCTTATTTCTGCTCAAAAACATAGATTGTGGGTACTCGTTAGAACCGCCTCGCCGAGGCGGTTCTAACGAGTACCTACAATCTATGTTTTGAGCAGAAATGTGAAAAATATCAGAGGTTTTTATCTGAAAAAAAAATCAGTTTTTGGAGGTGAAATTTTCTACATATTTGCATAGGCGCGTTTTCGTAATGGACGTTTTTTTGTTGTTTGTTTGTTTGTTGTGGTTGTTTTGTTGTTTTTATTGTTGTTGTTGTTGTTGTTGTTGTTGTTGATGTTGTCGTTTGGGGGGGGGGGGGGGGGCGGTAAACACACGCACTCGGTATGCACGAACGTTCGCATGAGCGAACAAAAAAACAAACAAATAAATGAAAGAAGGGATGACTAAAACTTTTGACCTGTTAGTTCACATCCAAAGAATCCGACCCATTATAGAAATACACGTTGCATTCTATTGAACAAACAAGACAAATCATTTTGTAAGGTGCCTTTACTCACCAGAAGCTATGTAGAAATACTTTGCTATTTTTTTCTATAATGTGCATGTATGTAGATGATTAATCATGTAATATTTATTCATACTTGATTTTAAACTGTTTAATGTGTGACTCAAGAAGTTTAAAATGAAGTTTAAAATGTGATTTTGAGTATGGTTTGTGGTGGCTTTAGTGTGTTCTTTGTTTCCAAAGGCAATCTTTTTGACGTTTATTGTAGTGTGGTTTGTGGGTGTTTGGGGTGTTTCAACGGACCCAGAAAGTATAAATCATATGCCTATTTGCCGGAACCTAGCGGGAAATCACATTACGAAAACACGCCTATTCAAATATATAGAAAATTTCATCTCCAAAAACTGAAAATTTTCAGATAAAAAACTCCGATATTTTTCATATTTCTACTCAAAACATAGATTGTAGGTACTCGTTAGAACCGCCTCGGCGAGGCGGTTCTAACGAGTACCCACAATCTATGTTTTGAGCAGAAATAAGAAAAATAATGTATACCCCTGTAAACCCCAGTTTTACTATATAAAAGTGGGGTTTAAGGGGGTCAAAATTATATAGGTATGTTTTCGTGATGTAATAGGACAAAATTATGACGGACTTTTAGTTTAACTTCTCAACATCAGAAGTTAAAATAAAATTGTGTTTGCTTTGTTTTAACATGTTTAGGACCCTAATTCAGAGAAAAGGACTTTTTGAAACTTGCAACTGTGCAAAGCGACAAGGCGTTTTTGTTGACACCAAGAAATACGTGGTCTACGTACCGAAGCAATAGAGCATTATAAAATATTGAACCAGTGACATGTCAGAATATTTAGGTGAACAGACACGGACTCCAAAAGAAAGGATGCAGTCAGGTGTCTTAGGGGTTTAAGGCTTGCGACAGTCATTCTGTAGATTTATATTGCGGTATGTCAAAATGACAATGAGAAGCTATCGTGCAAAGAAGTACGGCGGTGAAATTAGATATCAACTTCGTATCCAGCGTTTCATAGAGTGGGATGTGACTATGACAAGGAAACTGTCAATGCTTCGGGCGTTAAGTGGGCTTCGTTTTAAGAACCTTTATTATAATATTGAAAAAAAAAATATCTGCTATTCTCGTCGCTAATCTTCTTTTTAGAAGATGCTTCTTGTTGAACTCTGTTTCTTAGCAAACTTTGACTATCAAATGTTAGTATGCATTTTCTTAGTTAGAATGTAAGGAACAATTTGGTAACTTTTTTTTTTGTCTCTCCAGCGCTTCACATGTTTAAAAGCACTTAACGTCGACGCGATGACGTTCATGTTTTGTTTGTTGACGTTAGTTATGACGTCAGAAGGCGCATTGGCGTGTAAATAATATTCTTTTTCAGTGAATACCATAAACATTTCATCTCGTGTAATGAAAACATTCAAATTTTCACTCATGCTTTGCACTCGTGAAAATATTGATGTTTTCATTACACTATGAAAACATTTATGATATTCACAGTAGAATAGTAAATAGAGTTTATTTGTTTGTTTTGATCAATTACGGAGAAATAATTCAAAAGTGTTCTAAGGCTTGCGTGTAAAAAACGAGTGAATGAAGCGAACGAGTTTTTTTACACGAAAGCCTTAGAACACGCGTGAATTATTTCTACGTAATCGATCAAAACAACCGAATAAACTGTTTATTACATTTTCATTCATATTTTACATTTGAATTTTCACATTAAGCCGTTATGATTTCCTACCAAATAGTTCCAGTCAGTGCATGAATTTTAGGAGGCGTAGTTTAGTTTGAAAATCAGTCGCCATATTGTTTTCACTTTAATGCGAAAATCATCCTATGCTTGAAATACAGACACAACAGTATCACGAAAGTTGAACTGGATTATCAAGAAAATCATACTTTATATTTGCGTTGGAGGTCTTTCCTCAAAAACGCCAACTGGACGTGAAAATTGCAGTCTGATCGCCATGATTTTATCAAATTTTCCGCGAAACGTCAACTATTGTTATTGTTCTTACCAACAACGTCAGCAACGTCGCCTAGCAATTATGACGGAAAAACGTTCGAAATGAAATAATTCACTCGGTGTATTATCGATTATTCACCGAGAATAAATCACTGTTGAAAATGTTATAAAATCCTCTATTTAGCTACATTTTGATAAACGATACATTTTGTATTACAATTACTGCAATTGTTTATAAAAAAAATCAGGTGGTCCCGGTGTTAGTCTTACTCTTTGTTGCTTTGTAGTTTATTCTACGAGGCGATTTGTTGTATGTCTTTCCGTGTGTCATTTTGTTCTTGTGTTTTTTAGTCCTTTTAGTATTGCGATTACCTCGCTTGGGGAAGAGAGAGCTAATCTTAGTGCTTTTCGTACGTTTGTTCGCTTTGTGCTTGTTTAGATTTATCGGTTTCCTCTTCCTCTTGGGGTCTGGGATGGGCTGCGGTTTGTGATTGTGGCACTCCCTGGACTTTTCTCTTACCTTTTTTAAAACCATCATGTTATGCTGAGTGGACTCTTTTACCTTAACTCTTTTGACAGATCCATTATTAGGAAAACGGGTAAGACATCCGCTAGTTTTATTATTATCATATTTTATAGATATTACTGTATTTAATGCAAACAGTGTAGACTCTGATCAGACGCCGTGTTATGTGGCACCTGATCCGGGTCTAAACTGTTTGCCAATGTTCCTTTTATGGGACGCTAGGCATAAATGGGTTAATTGAAACACTAGTTATAATCAATTTCATTTTGTAAATTAAATGACGTCATTACTTCAGGGAAATGATACCGAATTTTCCCCCAAGAATTCAGGCATACAGCCAAAGCAAATAGAATAGACCATAATCAGACGCCACACATGGCATCTGATCATGATTTTCTCTGTATGCTATACATTCAACACATTTTACATGCAGCTTTAGGTAGTAAAATGGATCTGTTCCATTACGAAAACACGCCTATTCAAATATATAGAAATTTCACCTCCAAAAGCCACCAAAAAATATTAGATAAAAAACACTGATATTTTTCATATTCCTGCTCAAAACATAAATTTTGGGTACTCGTTAGAACCGCCTCGCCGAGGCGGTTCTAACGAGTACCATAATTTATGTTTTTGAGCAGAAATAAGAAAAATAATGTATACCCCTGTAAACCCCAGTTTTATAATATAAAAGTGGGGTTTAAGGGGGTCAAAATTATATAGGCGTGTTTTCGTGATGATTAATTTGGACAAGTATGGTAAGAAGTAAAGGTGTCCGAATAGTTTAAATAAGGTAATATAATATTATTTAAACGATTAATTTCGACTAGAAACCTCGTAAGAGAAGAGGGAAGTCACGTGACAGGAAACCAAAACTTCATTTGAAATTGAACGAAATCATGTCCTTTTTGCGGGCGCTTTTCAAAATCGGAGACAATTAATAAAGGTACCATGGAAGTTGGTAAAACATGTACTAATGAAATAAAGTGATGAAACATGTACTAATGAAATAAAGTGACGATGACAAAAACATTAGTTGTTTAGTTTTCCATTGCATGTCGCGTACTTGGTGAATTTACTCCAGTTCTTTGTGCCTTCGTAACCTATGCGGATAGCGAAGACTCAGACTAGCCTGCTCACCTGCGCAGTTAGATCCGGGCTTTTATCGTCCACTTACAGAATCATAAGATACTGTAGAATTTATCGATGTACAGTCGACTCTCGTTATCTTGACTCTGCTTATCTCGAATATCTGCTTATGTCGAAGTGAAAATCTAGTCCCTGTTTAAACGTGGAAATCTAACAACAGGTAAAAAATATTGTGGAAAAGAGGAGAAATTGCTCCTCAGGAGCAATTTCTCCTCTTTTCCAAAATATTTTCAATCAGGAGTCATGCAGATTACATAGTCATTTGTGAAATGTAGTTGTTCGTTTTATTTTCCTCAGTTCTGCAAATCTGATATATCGGGGTTCGGATATCTCGAAGTATTTCAGATAACGAGAGTCGACTATATAATGAAAATCAATGAACAGACTTGGGCAAGTCTACTGGAAGCGATAGCAAACACATTGGACATTTCATACGTAAGTAGTCCATCAATCTTAGATGGTCATTTAGATATTCACAAGCTAAATAAGCCGTTCGGTCCCCAAATCCCTCCGTGATGCAAAAGGCGACTAGAGCATCGGTAAGCGGCGGACTGTCGAAGAGGTTCAGGTTGAAGGGAGACTTTTTTCTTTTGCTTCTTGCAACTGAAGATGAGACCTGGGTTCATTATTAGGCTACTGCTCGGAGAGATTTACAGTCTGATTAGTATTTTCGCTGACCAATTTTCAACATAAGACATTGAAAAAGTTTTTTTTTTTAATTTTCCCAGAAAATAGGACTTGACATTTCATGCAAAGTGCCTCCAATAGAGACAATTTGCATGAAATTTCACATCCTGTTTCCTGGGGAAAATAAGAAAACATATCATAAATTTGTCGTCTGCTGAATTAGATCAGAGAATGGTAAATAAACTTTGGAAGTTATAAAACAACTGACAGAAAACAAACCTGACTCAGGCAGCGTGAAATTTCATGATGATCTTGACCATTACTGTTCGCGTATGCGCGAATCTACGCTCGTACACTACTTGGGGAGGGATAAAATTATCTCAAAGAAACGTGCTGTTTTGTTTTTTGTTGTTTTTTTTTTGTTTTTTTTTTTTTGTTTTGTTTTTTTTTTACTAAAAACTTATTTTACACACCAATGTTTTAATCAAGATCGAAGTTTCCTTACGAAATGCATTCGCCTTTTCCGAGACGCAATCCCATCTCTGAAAGTCCGAGTACGGACATGGTGAAGTACCCTTTTTGCGCTACAGGGCCTGCGTATTGTCACCCGTATTATCTATACCGTAATAACCCTAAATACTGGGAGAGACATTCCTGAGCACATGTCCCAGCTAGCATTCTACGTAAATCTACATCGGGCCGTCATCGGCCCGTCAGCTACCCTGACGGGCCGATGACGGCCCGATATAGATTTACGTAGAATGCTGACTGGGCAGTGTAGACCCAGATCAGACGTCTGCTCAGGATCTAAACTGTTTGCCACAAATCAAACAGTTTTAAGACACATGAATGGTCTTTTTCAAGCTTTAGGATAGCTATGGTCAGGAGATAACCCAGTCAGCATTCTACGTAAATCTATATCGGGCCGTCATCGGCCCGTCAGGGTAGCTGACGGGCCGATGATGGCCCGATGTAGATTTACGTAGAATGCTAGCTGGGGTAAGGTGTCCACTATTTATGGTCCGTACGGTAGGGACCTTATCCCTCATATGTGAACTACGTATACTCAGTTCAGCCTGCGCTTTTCGCATGAACATCATGGTAGAATGAGCGGCAACGTGAGCGTAGACTCAGGTCAGCCTGCGCAATCGCTAAGTCTGATTAGAGTCATCACTGCCTGCCTGTAAAATCAAACTTAGTTTCCATTCGATACGGACAGACATGTGAAAGTGTACACAATAAGCATTTTATAAACTTGATTACATGAATTTGACTGCCGCCATGGAGAGCTAGTGTGCTTTTTCCGCATTATTACCCCTCTGAATTAGTGTTGTAAATAAAACTGAACCACATCCCTACATTAATTGAACATTTGATTTATTTAATGTGCTAACGAGTGAAACAGAATGCAGGTTTGAACTAGGTGTGCAGGTACTAGACTCAGATGTTTCGTCATGTATGAAACACTAATTCGTATGTATTATTTTTTCGCAATGCGTAAGGTTCAATGTCTTTCTCTCGATCTCTGCAATCGGATGCGTGTGCTGTTTGGGGTCTTTACTGTTCTCATGCGGCATATTGTCCCTTTCATATGGTTGAAGGACTTGGTGTGGCAATGCGGGGTGCAGGGGGGAGGGTTGGGGGAAGGGGCGGGGGAGATTCGCTGTGTTGTAATATGCTGCTGTGGTGGTGAAATATATTGTAGCGCGTGGAGGCTGGCTCCCAGGATATCCTATATCATGTCAGTTCAGAGACTTATAATTCTACTAATGGGGACTATGTTGCTTGAAACGACTTA
Organism: Anodontia alba; assembly: GCA_964016985.1. NCBI lineage: Eukaryota > Metazoa > Mollusca > Bivalvia > Lucinida > Lucinidae > Anodontia > Anodontia alba. The sequence goes on from OZ024821.1 coordinate 18,743,053, forward strand.
CAGGAGGAAATGTCATAGCATTGGCTAGCTGACTCCAGCAGTGACTGGCATTAATGTGTTTGTATAAACCTTGCTGCAAATTAAGTTCAGATTAAGAAATAGTTTCAAATTTACCGTATTTCCTTTACTGAGATTTTTTAACCTTTACCACTCTCTGTGCAAATTCAGCAGACGACAATTTGATACTTTTCTATTATTTGATTTTCCAGAAAATCAGGTTTGACATTTCTGGGCTTTAATGACTAATTTAAAGCCATGTCGTAAGAAAATGAGTGTTTTGCATTTGCGGACAACGAAGACCCAGATTAGCCTGCGCATCCCTCAGCATATCCACGCGATCTTATCTGGCTGTTACTGTCTGTTCATGTATTTTGCTGTATCTATTACATACATAGCAAATTTTGAAAAAAAAAAATAGTATACTAGGGAAATGACATAGAAGACAAATATAATAAAACGTGAACAATAAAAATAATAAAGGAATAAGTAAAGAATTACAATACGATTATTCGTGTATACATGTTCCATCATCAGATTTCGAACTCACGCCTACAAGATTTGACCACTGCGTCCAGTTTGATCAACTGTTCTCAAGTGGACATCCATAACCCCTCGGCTATTTTGGCCCAATAGTCCTTGGCTTAATTATTTATTTAAATAGTTGTTTTGTAAAGGGAGCTAATGCGCTGTTTGATACTGAATTGAGACAATCAGGCACAATAATAAGCTCTATTCTAACATTGTAGAATATGTCATTTATTATTTATAAATAATGTTTTCATTAGAAGACATTTTATTTAAGCAAAACAAAGTTGTTGATAACTGGGCGCTGATATACTCTCATTGCGCTCCGGAAATACCATTTAAAATTAATATTTTATATGTATTTATTGTGCTCAGGTCAAACTACTGTATTTCCTACACGTCGTTACGTTAGATTCTGTCTAGAGTCGTTTGGACGGTCACGAACGGGATCTGCATTCTCGTTCCTCAAGCGAATTTCTCCGATGGAGGATTCGCAAAGTTAGCTCCCCTTCCCCGCGCTATTATTATTTTTTTTATTATTATTATTTTTGCTTTATATTATTTTATTTTTATCCTGACCGGGTTGTGGGTCTTGTGGGACTGCCACTATCTTCATTTTAGTTTGTAATGGATGTTCTTGGTAGCGGGTAGAGGAAGAAATAATAGAAAACAAAAGCGAAGATATTTCTTTCAGAGCAAACCACGATGACGTCATGAGTGTTACAAACCCTTCTAGAAACTAATTCCAGGAGTTTGTCATCATACTTGTATTAACAAGCACAACACAAAATGTACTAAAATACCCACAAGTCTGTTATTCTCGTGCTGCTACTCAATGCAACAGTTTATTACCGCACTTTGTACGCATAAGTTTTCGATCTGATATCTCCGATTTTAATACTTTTATCAAGCACAACGCAATGTTTCCAGTGTAGAATCAATTAAGCCCGCAACTCTGCACACACTAACTAGTTATTCATTTGTTGAAGATTACTTTTGCAAGCGCTAATATTTCCGTTCGTATGCAGTTTGCCTTGGCAAGAGTTTCCTCCGTGCTTTGTCAACAGTTTCACAATGAACACACATATCAATGCGTCATGCATGTTTTTAAACAAAGCGAATGAACATTTCTAGCAGAAAGTATGTATCTGTGTTAGTGGCGTTGTGCAGCTACAGAATATATGGACGAACAGCCTAATAAAAATTTCAAACAAAATGTTTTAATCAGAAACAGTGGCTCTGTTTGTTAGCAGAGTAGGCAGTGCTAGAAGATCGTGCAGATCATGATCCCCAGGTTAAATGGCTGTTGCCGTGTTTACAGACATATAAACATGAAGTTTGTAAAAACAATTGTTCTTAATTTCCATTTAACATGTTATAAGCGTATAAAAGGTTCGAGTCAGCACGACCAAACGCTACAGAAAAGACGCGGCAAAGGGTGAACCGACAGTCGACTTCCAAGAACCAAGCATAATACCTACTCTATTCCCAACATAGGAGTACTCGCAGCATTTGAGGCAAGAGGTAAATGTGGTTCAAATGACTCAAAACATTCTAACGCATACCTGAAAAACGAAAGCAGGAGACGTTTAAGAGCTAAAATTCAAATGACGTCATTTATCTCTTGTCGTGATAAAATGATTTTTTCTAGAAACGAAAGACCAGATCTGCCTTCTTATCCTTCGAAGCGTATCCAGTTTATTCGAGCATGGCCTTCGCTGTCCTTTCACATATTCTATGTAAGGTGTCCGATGATTCTATTGGAGAACAAAAACACCTGATTTGACTTTACAGGGGCGGATGCAGAATTACTTATGAGGGGACGGGGGGCTCGATTTGATCAAATGTCCGTACTTACCCTACGTATTTGGAAAGACAGGCCTGAGCAAACAGTGCAGACCCAGATCAGACGCCGGAAAATTCAGCGTCTGATCTGGGTCCACACTGTTTGCCACTCATCCTGCAATTTTACACAGTCTTACTCGCAGATTGTCAAGTGGACTTCAAGATAAGTATAAGGTGAAAATAAGGGATGTGGATATTTAGGGTAATAACGATATCCAAAATTTATCCATAATTTCCCATGAAAATGAACTTTCGATTCAAAGGCTGGGGTGTGGGTGCTCGACTGAAGCCCCCGAACCCCTTCCGAATCCGTCCTTGATTATACATATCCGCCGACTGACTACTGTTTTCTTTTCAAAGTTTTATATTATCTTCTCATGTAGAGGAAAGACATATCCGATTCATGTCATAGGAAAGGGCGTCTGCAGAACATATGCAAACAGAATTATTGCTATGAATGACAAAATAATGAAAAAAGGAGCAGGCACAGAAAACAGAAGAAAAAAATACATGAAAATCTACAGCACCCGGTAGTGTTAGGCGTTCACCCATCCAGGCACTAACCGGATTGGCGTTGCTTAACTTCATTGAGAAGACCAGATTTCTTTGGAACACATAATCATTGATATGAGTGACAAACTAATGAGGGAAAAAAAACAGGTACCAAAATAAATAAAATAAACGAACATTCTACAGAATACTGTTGTGTAAGGATATCACCCGTCCAGCTTAACTTCATTGAAAAGACGGGCTGAACAAGCTGCACACCTCCGAAATCTTATCATAGTCCAGTGCGTCCATCTGCGCACCCTAATCAGGATCTTTACTGTTCGCATAAGATATACGTGTCCTTTTTGTAATTTGAGCCGTCTCACATGAAAAAAAGGTGCAAGCCTAATTTTTTCCGAAAAGATATTTTAGAATGTTACCATTCTTTGAATAATTATTTTGGGGTTAAAATATCCATAGGACTCATCCGTCACCTACGCATTTAATTTTCAGCATGTTAAAGGTTAAAATCGGGAATAAAAGAGAATACACAAAAAGAATCACAGAAACCTTTACATCTATCTACACTTAATAGTAATGGGGAACTTCCAGGGGAGGGAATGCAACTCTGTTAGAAATTGATGCCCTCCCTTTGGAAAATGGGACCACTCTAAAAGGAATGAATTTGCTCCCCTAAGGAGCAAATATTTTCTGATAAAGTTGTCTAATACAATCTTTACAGATCAGTTTCCATTCGATACGGATAGACATGTGAAAATGTACACAATAAGGATTTTATAAACTTGATTACATGAATTTGACTGCCGCCATGGAGAGCTAGCGTGCTTTTTCCGCATTATTACCTCTCTGAATTAGTGTTGTAAATAAAACTGAACCACATCCCTACATTAATTGAACATTTGATTTATTTAATGTGCTAACGAGTGAAACAGAATGCAGGTTTGAACTAGGTGTGCAGGTACTAGACTCAGATGAAACACTAATTCGTATGTATTATTTTTTCGCAATGCGTAAGGTTCAATGTCTTTCTCTCGATCTCTGCAATCGGATGCGTATGCTGTTTGGGGTCTTTACTGTTCTCACGCGGCATATTATCCCTTTCATATGGTTGAAGGACTTGGTGTGGCAGAGCGGGGTGCAGGGGGGAGGGTTGGGGGAAGGGGCGGGGGAGATTCGCTGTGTTGTAATACGCTGCTGTGGTGGTGAAATATATTGTAGCGCGTGGAGGCTGGCTCCCAGGATATCCTATATCATGTCAGTTCAGAGACTTATAATTCTACTAATGGGGACTATGTTGCTTGAAACGACTTACAGGAGGAAATGTCATAGCATTGGCTAGCTGACTCCAGCAGTGACTGGCATTAATGTGTTTGTATAAACCTTGCTGCAAATTAAGTTCAGATTAAGAAATAGTTTCAAATTTACCGTATTTCCTTTACTGAGATTTTTTAACCTTTACCACTCTCTGTGCGAATTCAGCAGACGACAATTTGATAGTTTTCTATTATTTGATTTTCCAGAAAATCAGGTTTGACATTTCTGGGCTTTAATGACTAATTTAAAGCCATGTCGTAAGAAAATGAGTGTTTTGCATTTGCGGACAACGAAGGCCCATATCAGCCTGCGCATCCCTCAGCATATCCAAGCGATCTTATCTGGCTGTTACTGTCTGTTCATGTATTTTGCTGTATCTATTACATACATAGCGAAGATTTTGAAAAAAATAGTATACTAGGGAAATGACATAGAAGACAAATATAATAAAACGTGAACAATAAAAATAATAAAGGAATAAGTAAAGAATTACAATACGATTATTCATGTATACATGTTCCATCATCAGATTTCGAACTCACGCCTACAAGATTTGACCACTGCGTCCAGTTTGATCAACTGTTCTCAAGTGGACATCCATAACCCCTCGGCTATTTTGGCCCAATAGTCCTTGGCTTAATTATTTATCTAAATAGTTGTTTTGTAAAGGGAGCTAATGCGCTGTTTGATACTGAATTGAGACAATCAGGCACAATAATAAGCTCTATTCTAACATTGTAGAATATGTCATTTATTATTTATAAATAATGTTTTCATTAGAAGACATTTTATTTAAGCAAAACAAAGTTGTTGATAACTGGGCGCTGATATACTCTCATTGCGCTCCGGAAATACCATTTAAAATTAATATTTTATATGTATCTATCGTGCTCAGGTCAAACTACTGTATTTCCTACATGTCGTTACGTTAGATTCTGTCTAGAGTCGTTTGGACGGTCACGAACGGGATCTGCATTCTCGTTCCTCAAGCGAATTTCTCCGATGGAGGATTCGCAAAGTTAGCTCCCCTTCCCCGCGCCATTTTTTTTTTTTTTTTTTTTTTAATTATTATTATTTTTGCTTTATATTATTTTATTTTTATCCTGACCGGGTTGTGGGGCTTGTGGGACTGCCACTATCTTCTTTTTAGTTTGTAATGGATGTTCTTGGTAGCGGGTAGAGGAAGAAATAATAGAAAACTAAAGTGAAGATATTTCTTTCAGAGCAAACCACGATGATGTCATGAGTGTTACAATGCCCTTCTAGAAACTAATTCCAGGAGTTTGTCATTATACTTGTATTAACAAGCACAACACAAAATGTACTAAAATACCCACAAGTCTGTTATTCTCGTGCTGCTACTCAATGCAACAGTTTATTACCGCACTTTGTACGCATAAGTTTTCGATCTGATATCTCCGATTTTAATACTTTTATCAAGCACAACGCAATGTTTCCAGTGTAGAATCAATTAAGCCCGCAACTCTGCACACACTAACTAGTTATTCATTTGTTGAAGATTACTTTTGCAAGCGCTAATATTTCCGTTCGTATGCAGTTTGCCTTGGCAAGAGTTTCCTCCGTGCTTTGTCAACAGTTTCACAATGAACACACATATCAGTGCGTCATGCATGTTTTTAAACAAAGCGAACGAACATTTCTAGCAGAAAGTATGTATCTGTGTTAGTGGCATTGTGAAGCTACAGAATATATGGACGAACAGCCTAATAAAAATTTCAAACAAAATGTTTTAATCAGAAACAGTGGCTCTGTTTGTTAGCAGAGTAGGCAGTGCTAGAAGATCGTGCAGATCATGATCCCCAGGTTAAATGGTTGTTGCCGTGTTTACAGACATATAAACATGAAGTTTGTAAAAACAATTGTTCTTAATTTCCATTTAACATGTTATCAGCGTATAAAAGGTTCGAGTCAGCACGACCAAACGCTACAGAAAAGACGCGGCAAAGGGTGAACCGACTGTCGACTTCCAAGAACCAAGCATAATACCTACTCTATTCCCAACATAGGAGTACTCGCAGCATTTGAGGCAAGAGGTAAATGTGGTGCAAATGACTCAAAACATTCTAACGCATACCTGAAAAACGAAAGCAGGAGACGTTTAGGAGCTAAAATTCAAATGACGTCATTTATCTCTTGTCGTGATAAAATGATTTTTTCTAGAAACGAAAGACCAGATCTGCCTTCTTATCCTTCGAAGCGTATCCAGTTTATTCGAGCATGGCCTTCGCTGTCCTTTCACATATTCTATGTAAGGTGTCCGATGATTCTATTGGAGAACAAAAACACCTGATTTGACTTTACAGGGGCGGATGCAGAATTACTTATGAGGGGACGGGGGGCTCGATTTGATCAAATGTCCGTACTTACCCTACGTATTTGGAAAGACAGACCTGAGCAAACAGTGTAGACCCAGATCAGACGCCGGAAAATTCGGCGTCTGATCTGGGTCCACACTGTTTGCCACTCATCCTGCAATTTTACACAGTCTTACTCGCAGATTGTCAAGTGGACTTCAAGATAAGTATAAGGTGAAAATAAGGGATGTGGATATTTAGGGTAAATACGATATCCAAAATTTATCCATAATTTCCCATGAAAATGAACTTTCGATTCAAAGGCTGGGGTGTGGTTGCTCGACTGAAGCCCCCGAACCCCTTCCGAATCCGTCCTTTATTATACATATCCGCCGACTGACTACTGTTTTCTTTTCAAAGTTTTATATTATCTTCTCATGTAGAGGAAAGACATATCCGATTCATGTCATAGGAAAGGGCGTCTGCAGAACATATGCAAACAGAATTATTGCTATGAATGACAAAATAATGAAAAAAGGAGCAGGTACAGAAAACAGAAGAAAAAAAATACATGAAAATCTACAGCACCCGGTAGTGTTAGGCATTCACCCATCCAGGCACTAACCGGATTGGCGTTCCTTAACTTCATTGAGAAGACCAGATTTCTTTGGAACACATAATCATTGATATGAGTGACAAACTAATGAGGAAAAAAAACAGGTACAAAAATAAATAAATAAATAAAATAAACGAACATTCTACAGAATACTGTTGTGTAAGGATATCACCCGTCCAAGTACTAGCTTAACTTCATTGAAAAGACGGGCTGAACAAGCTGCACACCTCCGAAATCTTATCATAGTCCAGTGCGTCCATCTGCGCACCCTAATCAGGATCTTTACTGTTCGCATAAGATATACGTGTCCTTTTCGTAATTTGTGCCGTCTCACATGAAAAAAGGTACAAGCCTAATTTTTTCCGAAAAGATATTTTAGAATGTTACCATTTTTTGAATAATTATTTTGGGGTTAAAATATCCATAGGACTTATCCGTCACCTACGCATTTAATTTTCAGCATGTTAAAGGTTAAAATCGGGAATAAAAGAGAATACACAAAAAGAATCACAGAAACCTTTACATCTATCTACACTTAATAGTAATGGGGAACTTCCAGGGGAGGGAATGCAACTCTGTTAGAAATTGATGCCCTCCCTTTGGAAAATGGGACCACTCTAAAAGGAATGAATTTGCTCCCCTAAGGAGCAAATATTTTCTGATAAAGTTGTCTCATACAATCTTTACAGATCAGTTTCCATTCGATACGGATAGACATGTGAAAATGTACACAATAAGGATTTTATAAACTTGATTACATGAATTTGACTGCCGCCATGGAGAGCTAGCGTGCTTTTTCCGCATTATTACCTCTCTGAATTAGTGTTGTAAATAAAACTGAACCACATCCCTACATTAATTGAACATTTGATTTATTTAATGTGCTAACGAGTGAAACAGAATGCAGGTTTGAACTAGGTGTGCAGGTACTAGACTCAGATGTTTCGTCATGTATGAAACACTAATTCGTATGTATTATTTTTTCGCAATGCGTAAGGTTCAATGTCTTTCTCTCGATCTCTGCAATCGGATGCGTGTGCTGTTTGGGGTCTTTACTGTTCTCATGCGGCATATTGTCCCTTTCATATGGTTGAAGGACTTGGTGTGGCAATGCGGGGTGCAGGGGGGAGGGTTGGGGGAAGGGGCGGGGGAGATTCGCTGTGTTGTAATATGCTGCTGTGGTGGTGAAATATATTGTAGCGCGTGGAGGCTGGCTCCCAGGATATCCTATATCATGTCAGTTCAGAGACTTATAATTCTACTAATGGGGACTATGTTGCTTGAAACGACTTACAGGAGGAAATGTCATAGCATTGGCTAGCTGACTCCAGCAGTGACTGGCATTAATGTGTTTGTATAAACCTTGCTGCAAATTAAGTTCAGATTAAGAAATAGTTTCAAATTTACCGTATTTCCTTTACTGAGATTTTTTAACCTTTACCACTCTCTGTGCAAATTCAGCAGACGACAATTTGATAGTTTTCTATTATTTGATTTTCCAGAAAATCAGGTTTGACATTTCTGGGCTTTAATGACTAATTTAAAGCCATGTCGTAAGAAAATGAGTGTTTTGCATTTGCGGACAACGAAGACCCAGATTAGCCTGCGCATCCCTCAGCATATCCACGCGATCTTATCTGGCTGTTACTGTCTGTTCATGTATTTTGCTGTATCTATTACATACATAGCAAATTTTGAAAAAAAAAATAGTATACTAGGGAAATGACATAGAAGACAAATATAATAAAACGTGAACAATAAAAATAATAAAGGAATAAGTAAAGAATTACAATACGATTATTCGTGTATACATGTTCCATCATCAGATTTCGAACTCACGCCTACAAGATTTGACCACTGCGTCCAGTTTGATCAACTGTTCTCAAGTGGACATCCATAACCCCTCGGCTATTTTGGCCCAATAGTCCTTGGCTTAATTATTTATTTAAATAGTTGTTTTGTAAAGGGAGCTAATGCGCTGTTTGATACTGAATTGAGACAATCAGGCACAATAATAAGCTCTATTCTAACATTGTAGAATATGTCATTTATTATTTATAAATAATGTTTTCATTAGAAGACATTTTATTTAAGCAAAACAAAGTTGTTGATAACTGGGCGCTGATATACTCTCATTGCGCTCCGGAAATACCATTTAAAATTAATATTTTATATGTATTTATTGTGCTCAGGTCAAACTACTGTATTTCCTACACGTCGTTACGTTAGATTCTGTCTAGAGTCGTTTGGACGGTCACGAACGGGATCTGCATTCTCGTTCCTCAAGCGAATTTCTCCGATGGAGGATTCGCAAAGTTAGCTCCCCTTCCCCGCGCTATTATTATTTTTTTTATTATTATTATTTTTGCTTTATATTATTTTATTTTTATCCTGACCGGGTTGTGGGTCTTGTGGGACTGCCACTATCTTCATTTTAGTTTGTAATGGATGTTCTTGGTAGCGGGTAGAGGAAGAAATAATAGAAAACAAAAGCGAAGATATTTCTTTCAGAGCAAACCACGATGACGTCATGAGTGTTACAAACCCTTCTAGAAACTAATTCCAGGAGTTTGTCATCATACTTGTATTAACAAGCACAACACAAAATGTACTAAAATACCCACAAGTCTGTTATTCTCGTGCTGCTACTCAATGCAACAGTTTATTACCGCACTTTGTACGCATAAGTTTTCGATCTGATATTTCCGATTTTAATACTTTTATCAAGCACAACGCAATGTTTCCAGTGTAGAATCAATTAAGCCCGCAACTCTGCACACACTAACTAGTTATTCATTTGTTGAAGATTACTTTTGCAAGCGCTAATATTTCCGTTCGTATGCAGTTTGCCTTGGCAAGAGTTTCCTCCGTGCTTTGTCAACAGTTTCACAATGAACACACATATCAATGCGTCATGCATGTTTTTAAACAAAGCGAATGAACATTTCTAGCAGAAAGTATGTATCTGTGTTAGTGGCGTTGTGCAGCTACAGAATATATGGACGAACAGCCTAATAAAAATTTCAAACAAAATGTTTTAATCAGAAACAGTGGCTCTGTTTGTTAGCAGAGTAGGCAGTGCTAGAAGATCGTGCAGATCATGATCCCCAGGTTAAATGGCTGTTGCCGTGTTTACAGACATATAAACATGAAGTTTGTAAAAACAATTGTTCTTAATTTCCATTTAACATGTTATAAGCGTATAAAAGGTTCGAGTCAGCACGACCAAACGCTACAGAAAAGACGCGGCAAAGGGTGAACCGACAGTCGACTTCCAAGAACCAAGCATAATACCTACTCTATTCCCAACATAGGAGTACTCGCAGCATTTGAGGCAAGAGGTAAATGTGGTGCAAATGACTCAAAACATTCTAACGCATACCTGAAAAACGAAAGCAGGAGACGTTTAAGAGCTAAAATTCAAATGACGTCATTTATCTCTTGTCGTGATAAAATGATTTTTTCTAGAAACGAAAGACCAGATCTGCCTTCTTATCCTTCGAAGCGTATCCAGTTTATTCGAGCATGGCCTTCGCTGTCCTTTCACATATTCTATGTAAGGTGTCCGATGATTCTATTGGAGAACAAAAACACCTGATTTGACTTTACAGGGGCGGATGCAGAATTACTTATGAGGGGACGGGGGGCTCGATTTGATCAAATGTCCGTACTTACCCTACGTATTTGGAAAGACAGGCCTGAGCAAACAGTGCAGACCCAGATCAGACGCCGGAAAATTCGGCGTCTGATCTGGGTCCACACTGTTTGCCACTCATCCTGCAATTTTACACAGTCTTACTCGCAGATTGTCAAGTGGACTTCAAGATAAGTATAAGGTGAAAATAAGGGATGTGGATATTTAGGGTAATAACGATATCCAAAATTTATCCATAATTTCCCATGAAAATGAACTTTCGATTCAAAGGCTGGGGTGTGGGTGCTCGACTGAAGCCCCCGAACCCCTTCCGAATCCGTCCTTGATTATACATATCCGCCGACTGACTACTGTTTTCTTTTCAAAGTTTTATATTATCTTCTCATGTAGAGGAAAGACATATCCGATTCATGTCATAGGAAAGGGCGTCTGCAGAACATATGCAAACAGAATTATTGCTATGAATGACAAAATAATGAAAAAAGGAGCAGGCACAGAAAACAGAAGAAAAAAATACATGAAAATCTACAGCACCCGGTAGTGTTAGGCGTTCACCCATCCAGGCACTAACCGGATTGGCGTTGCTTAACTTCATTGAGAAGACCAGATTTCTTTGGAACACATAATCATTGATATGAGTGACAAACTAATGAGGGAAAAAGAACAGGTACCAAAATAAATAAAATAAACGAACATTCTACAGAATACTGTTGTGTAAGGATATCACCCGTCCAGCTTAACTTCATTGAAAAGACGGGCTGAACAAGCTGCACACCTCCGAAATCTTATCATAGTCCAGTGCGTCCATCTGCGCACCCTAATCAGGATCTTTACTGTTCGCATAAGATATACGTGTCCTTTTTGTAATTTGAGCCGTCTCACATGAAAAAAAGGTGCAAGCCTAATTTTTTCCGAAAAGATATTTTAGAATGTTACCATTCTTTGAATAATAATTTTGGGGTTAAAATATCCATAGGACTCATCCGTCACCTACGCATTTAATTTTCAGCATGTTAAAGGTTAAAATCGGGAATAAAAGAGAATACACAAAAAGAATCACAGAAACCTTTACATCTATCTACACTTAATAGTAATGGGGAACTTCCAGGGGAGGGAATGCAACTCTGTTAGAAATTGATGCCCTCCCTTTGGAAAATGGGACCACTCTAAAAGGAATGAATTTGCTCCCCTAAGGAGCAAATATTTTCTGATAAAGTTGTCTCATACAATCTTTACAGATCAGTTTCCATTCGATACGGATAGACATGTGAAAATGTACACAATAAGGATTTTATAAACTTGATTACATGAATTTGACTGCCGCCATGGAGAGCTAGCGTGCTTTTTCCGCATTATTACCTCTCTGAATTAGTGTTGTAAATAAAACTGAACCACATCCCTACATTAATTGAACATTTGATTTATTTAATGTGCTAACGAGTGAAACAGAATGCAGGTTTGAACTAGGTGTGCAGGTACTAGACTCAGATGAAACACTAATTCGTATGTATTATTTTTTCGCAATGCGTAAGGTTCAATGTCTTTCTCTCGATCTCTGCAATCGGATGCGTATGCTGTTTGGGGTCTTTACTGTTCTCACGCGGCATATTGTCCCTTTCATATGGTTGAAGGACTTGGTGTGGCAGAGCGGGGTGCAGGGGGGAGGGTTGGGGGAAGGGGCGGGGGAGATTCGCTGTGTTGTAATACGCTGCTGTGGTGGTGAAATATATTGTAGCGCGTGGAGGCTGGCTCCCAGGATATCCTATATCATGTCAGTTCAGAGACTTATAATTCTACTAATGGGGACTATGTTGCTTGAAACGACTTACAGGAGGAAATGTCATAGCATTGGCTAGCTGACTCCAGCAGTGACTGGCATTAATGTGTTTGTATAAACCTTGCTGCAAATTAAGTTCAGATTAAGAAATAGTTTCAAATTTACCGTATTTCCTTTACTGAGATTTTTTAACCTTTACCACTCTCTGTGCGAATTCAGCAGACGACAATTTGATAGTTTTCTATTATTTGATTTTCCAGAAAATCAGGTTTGACATTTCTGGGCTTTAATGACTAATTTAAAGCCATGTCGTAAGAAAATGAGTGTTTTGCATTTGCGGACAACGAAGGCCCATATCAGCCTGCGCATCCCTCAGCATATCCAAGCGATCTTATCTGGCTGTTACTGTCTGTTCATGTATTTTGCTGTATCTATTACATACATAGCGAAGATTTTGAAAAAAAATAGTATACTAGGGAAATGACATAGAAGACAAATATAATAAAACGTGAACAATAAAAATAATAAAGGAATAAGTAAAGAATTACAATACGATTATTCATGTATACATGTTCCATCATCAGATTTCGAACTCACGCCTACAAGATTTGACCACTGCGTCCAGTTTGATCAACTGTTCTCAAGTGGACATCCATAACCCCTCGGCTATTTTGGCCCAATAGTCCTTGGCTTAATTATTTATCTAAATAGTTGTTTTGTAAAGGGAGCTAATGCGCTGTTTGATACTGAATTGAGACAATCAGGCACAATAATAAGCTCTATTCTAACATTGTAGAATATGTCATTTATTATTTATAAATAATGTTTTCATTAGAAGACATTTTATTTAAGCAAAACAAAGTTGTTGATAACTGGGCGCTGATATACTCTCATTGCGCTCCGGAAATACCATTTAAAATTAATATTTTATATGTATCTATCGTGCTCAGGTCAAACTACTGTATTTCCTACATGTCGTTACGTTAGATTCTGTCTAGAGTCGTTTGGACGGTCACGAACGGGATCTGCATTCTCGTTCCTCAAGCGAATTTCTCCGATGGAGGATTCGCAAAGTTAGCTCCCCTTCCCCGCGCCATTTTTTTTTTTTTTTTTTTTAATTATTATTATTTTTGCTTTATATTATTTTATTTTTATCCTGACCGGGTTGTGGGGCTTGTGGGACTGCCACTATCTTCTTTTTAGTTTGTAATGGATGTTCTTGGTAGCGGGTAGAGGAAGAAATAATAGAAAACTAAAGTGAAGATATTTCTTTCAGAGCAAACCACGATGATGTCATGAGTGTTACAATGCCCTTCTAGAAACTAATTCCAGGAGTTTGTCATTATACTTGTATTAACAAGCACAACACAAAATGTACTAAAATACCCACAAGTCTGTTATTCTCGTGCTGCTACTCAATGCAACAGTTTATTACCGCACTTTGTACGCATAAGTTTTCGATCTGATATCTCCGATTTTAATACTTTTATCAAGCACAACGCAATGTTTCCAGTGTAGAATCAATTAAGCCCGCAACTCTGCACACACTAACTAGTTATTCATTTGTTGAAGATTACTTTTGCAAGCGCTAATATTTCCGTTCGTATGCAGTTTGCCTTGGCAAGAGTTTCCTCCGTGCTTTGTCAACAGTTTCACAATGAACACACATATCAGTGCGTCATGCATGTTTTTAAACAAAGCGAACGAACATTTCTAGCAGAAAGTATGTATCTGTGTTAGTGGCATTGTGAAGCTACAGAATATATGGACGAACAGCCTAATAAAAATTTCAAACAAAATGTTTTAATCAGAAACAGTGGCTCTGTTTGTTAGCAGAGTAGGCAGTGCTAGAAGATCGTGCAGATCATGATCCCCAGGTTAAATGGCTGTTGCCGTGTTTACAGACATATAAACATGAAGTTTGTAAAAACAATTGTTCTTAATTTCCATTTAACATGTTATCAGCGTATAAAAGGTTCGAGTCAGCACGACCAAACGCTACAGAAAAGACGCGGCAAAGGGTGAACCGACTGTCGACTTCCAAGAACCAAGCATAATACCTACTCTATTCCCAACATAGGAGTACTCGCAGCATTTGAGGCAAGAGGTAAATGTGGTGCAAATGACTCAAAACATTCTAACGCATACCTGAAAAACGAAAGCAGGAGACGTTTAGGAGCTAAAATTCAAATGACGTCATTTATCTCTTGTCGTGATAAAATGATTTTTTCTAGAAACGAAAGACCAGATCTGCCTTCTTATCCTTCGAAGCGTATCCAGTTTATTCGAGCATGGCCTTCGCTGTCCTTTCACATATTCTATGTAAGGTGTCCGATGATTCTATTGGAGAACAAAAACACCTGATTTGACTTTACAGGGGCGGATGCAGAATTACTTATGAGGGGACGGGGGGCTCGATTTGATCAAATGTCCGTACTTACCCTACGTATTTGGAAAGACAGGCCTGAGCAAACAGTGTAGACCCAGATCAGACGCCGGAAAATTCGGCGTCTGATCTGGGTCCACACTGTTTGCCACTCATCCTGCAATTTTACACAGTCTTACTCGCAGATTGTCAAGTGGACTTCAAGATAAGTATAAGGTGAAAATAAGGGATGTGGATATTTAGGGTAAATACGATATCCAAAATTTATCCATAATTTCCCATGAAAATGAACTTTCGATTCAAAGGCTGGGGTGTGGTTGCTCGACTGAAGCCCCCGAACCCCTTCCGAATCCGTCCTTTATTATACATATCCGCCGACTGACTACTGTTTTCTTTTCAAAGTTTTATATTATCTTCTCATGTAGAGGAAAGACATATCCGATTCATGTCATAGGAAAGGGCGTCTGCAGAACATATGCAAACAGAATTATTGCTATGAATGACAAAATAATGAAAAAAGGAGCAGGTACAGAAAACAGAAGAAAAAAAATACATGAAAATCTACAGCACCCGGTAGTGTTAGGCATTCACCCATCCAGGCACTAACCGGATTGGCGTTCCTTAACTTCATTGAGAAGACCAGATTTCTTTGGAACACATAATCATTGATATGAGTGACAAACTAATGAGGAAAAAAAACAGGTACAAAAATAAATAAATAAATAAAATAAACGAACATTCTACAGAATACTGTTGTGTAAGGATATCACCCGTCCAAGTACTAGCTTAACTTCATTGAAAAGACGGGCTGAACAAGCTGCACACCTCCGAAATCTTATCATAGTCCAGTGCGTCCATCTGCGCACCCTAATCAGGATCTTTACTGTTCGCATAAGATATACGTGTCCTTTTCGTAATTTGTGCCGTCTCACATGAAAAAAGGTACAAGCCTAATTTTTTCCGAAAAGATATTTTAGAATGTTACCATTTTTTGAATAATTATTTTGGGGTTAAAATATCCATAGGACTTATCCGTCACCTACGCATTTAATTTTCAGCATGTTAAAGGTTAAAATCGGGAATAAAAGAGAATACACAAAAAGAATCACAGAAACCTTTACATCTATCTACACTTAATAGTAATGGGGAACTTCCAGGGGAGGGAATGCAACTCTGTTAGAAATTGATGCCCTCCCTTTGGAAAATGGGACCACTCTAAAAGGAATGAATTTGCTCCCCTAAGGAGCAAATATTTTCTGATAAAGTTGTCTCATACAATCTTTACAGATCAGTTTCCATTCGATACGGATAGACATGTGAAAATGTACACAATAAGGATTTTATAAACTTGATTACATGAATTTGACTGCCGCCATGGAGAGCTAGCGTGCTTTTTCCGCATTATTACCTCTCTGAATTAGTGTTGTAAATAAAACTGAACCACATCCCTACATTAATTGAACATTTGATTTATTTAATGTGCTAACGAGTGAAACAGAATGCAGGTTTGAACTAGGTGTGCAGGTACTAGACTCAGATGAAACACTAATTCGTATGTATTATTTTTTCGCAATGCGTAAGGTTCAATGTCTTTCTCTCGATCTCTGCAATCGGATGCGTATGCTGTTTGGGGTCTTTACTGTTCTCACGCGGCATATTGTCCCTTTCATATGGTTGAAGGACTTGGTGTGGCAGTGCGGGGTGCAGGGGGGAGGGTTGGGGGAAGGGGCGGGGGAGATTCGCTGTGTTGTAATACGCTGCTGTGGTGGTGAAATATATTGTAGCGCGTGGAGGCTGGCTCCCAGGATATCCTATATCATGTCAGTTCAGAGACTTATAATTCTACTAATGGGGACTATGTTGCTTGAAACGACTTACAGGAGGAAATGTCATAGCATTGGCTAGCTGACTCCAGCAGTGACTGGCATTAATGTGTTTGTATAAACCTTGCTGCAAATTAAGTTCAGATTAAGAAATAGTTTCAAATTTACCGTATTTCCTTTACTGAGATTTTTTAACCTTTACCACTCTCTGTGCGAATTCAGCAGACGACAATTTGATAGTTTTCTATTATTTGATTTTCCAGAAAATCAGGTTTGACATTTCTGGGCTTTAATGACTAATTTAAAGCCATGTCGTAAGAAAATGAGTGTTTTGCATTTGCGGACAACGAAGGCCCAGATCAGCCTGCGCATCCCTCAGCATATCCACGCGATCTTATCTGGCTGTTACTGTCTGTACATGTATTTTGCTGTATCTATTACATACATAGCGAAGATTTTGAAAAAAAAAATAGTATACTAGGGAAATGACATAGAAGACAAATATAATAAAACGTGAACAATAAAAATAATAAAGGAATAAGTAAAGAATTACAATACGATTATTCATGTATACATGTTCCATCATCAGATTTCGAACTCACGCCTACAAGATTTGACCACTGCGTCCAGTTTGATCAACTGTTCTCAAGTGGACATCCATAACCCCTCGGCTATTTTGGCCCAATAGTCCTTGGCTTAATTATTTATTTAAATAGTTGTTTTGTAAAGGGAGCTAATGCGCTGTTTGATACTGAATTGAGACAATCAGGCATAATAATAAGCTCTATTCTTACACTGTAGCTGAATGTCATTTATTATTTATAAATAATGTTTTCATTAGAAGACATTTTATTTAAGCAAAACAAAGTTGTTGATAACTGGGCGCTGATATACTCTCATTGCGCTCCGGAAATACCATTTAAAATTAATATTTTATATGTATTTGTCGTGCTCAGGACAAACTACTGTATTTCCTACATGTCGTTACGTTAGATTCTGTCTAGAGTCGTTTGGACGGTCACGAACGGGATCTGCATTCTCGTTCCTCAAGCGAATTTCTCCGATGGAGGATTCGCAAAGTTAGCTCCCCTTCCCCGCGCCATTTTTTTTTTATTATTATTATTTTTGCTTTATATTATTTTATTTTTATCTTGACCGGGTTGTGGGACTGCCACAATCTTCTTTTTAGTTTGTAATGGATGTTCTTGGTAGGGGGAAGAGGAAGAAATAATAGAAAACTAAAGCTAAGATATTTTTTCAGAGCAAACCACGATGATGTCATGAGTGTTACAATGCCCTTCTAGAAACTAATTTCAGGAGTTTGTCATCATACTTGTATTAACAAGCACAACACAAAATGTACTAAAATACCCACAAGTCTGTTATTCTCGTGCTGCTACTCAATGCAACAGTTTATTACTGCACTTTGTACGCATAAGTTTTCGATCTGATATCTCCGATTTTAATACTTTTATCAAGCACAACGCAATGTTTCCAGTGTAGAATCAATTAAGCCCGCAACTCTGCACACACTAACTAGTTATTCATTTGTTGAAGATTACTTTTGCAAGCGCTAATATTTCCGTTCGTATGCAGTTTGCCTTGGCAAGAGTTTCCTCCGTGCTTTGTCAACAGTTTCACAATGAACACACATATCAATGCGTCATGCATGTTTTTAAACAAAGCGAACGAACATTTCTAGCAGAAAGTATGTATCAGTGTTAGTGGCGTTGTGCAGCTACAGAATATATGGACGAACAGCCTAATAAAAAATTTCAAACAAAATGTTTTAATCAGAAACAGTGGCTCTGTTTGTTAGCAGAGTAGGCACTGCTAGAAGATCGTGCAGATCATGATCCCCAGATTAAATGGCTGTTGCCGTGTTTACAGACATATAAACATGAAATTTGTAAAAACAATTGTTCTTAATTTCCATTTAACATGTTATAAGCGTATAAAAGGTTCGAGTCAGCACGACCAAACGCTACAGAAAAGACGCGGTAAAGGGTGAACCGACTGTCGACTTCCAAGAACCAAGCATAATACCTACCCTATTGCCAACATAGGAGTACTCGCAGCATTTGAGGCAAGAGGTAAATGTGGTGCAAATGACTCAAAACATTCTAACGCATACCCGAAAAACGAAAGCAGGAGACGTTTAGGAGCTAAAATTCAAATGACGTCATTTATCTCTTGTCGTGATAAAATGATTTTTTCTAGAAACGAAAGACCAGATCTGCCTTCTTATCCTTCGAAGCGTATCCAGTTTATTCGAGCATGGCCTTCGCTGTCCTTTCACATATTCTATGTAAGGTGTCCGATGATTCTATTGGAGAACAAAAACACCTGATTTGACTTTACAGGGGCGGATGCAGAATTACTTATGAGGGGACGGGGGGCTCGATTTGATCAAATGTCCGTACTTACCCTACGTATTTGGAAAGACAGGCCTGAGCAAACAGTGTAGACCCAGATCAGACGCCGGAAAATTCGGCGTCTGATCTGGGTCCACACTGTTTGCCACTCATCCTGCAATTTTACACAGTCTTACTCGCAGATTGTCAAGTGGACTTCAAGATAAGTATAAGGTGAAAATAAGGGATGTGGATATTTAGGGTAAATACGATATCCAAAATTTATCCATAATTTCCCATGAAAATGAACTTTCGATTCAAAGGCTGGGGTGTGGGTGCTCGACTGAAGCCCCCGAACCCCTTCCGAATCCGTCCTTTATTATACATATCCGCCGACTGACTACTGTTTTCTTTTCAAAGTTTTATATTATCTTCTCATGTAGAGGAAAGACATATCCGATTCATGTCATAGGAAAGGGCGTCTGCAGAACATATGCAAACAGAATTATTGCTATGAATGACAAAATAATGAAAAAAGGAGCAGGTACAGAAAACAGAAGAAAAAAAATACATGAAAATCTACAGCACCCGGTAGTGTTAGGCATTCACCCATCCAGGCACTAACCGGATTGGCGTTCCTTAACTTCATTGAGAAGACCAGATTTCTTTGGAACACATAATCATTGATATGAGTGACAAACTAATGAGGAAAAAAAACAGGTACAAAAATAAATAAATAAATAAAATAAACGAACATTCTACAGAATACTGTTGTGTAAGGATATCACCCGTCCAAGTACTAGCTTAACTTCATTGAAAAGACGGGCTGAACAAGCTGCACACCTCCGAAATCTTATCATAGTCCAGTGCGTCCATCTGCGCACCCTAATCAGGATCTTTACTGTTCGCATAAGATATACGTGTCCTTTTCGTAATTTGTGCCGTCTCACATGAAAAAAGGTACAAGCCTAATTTTTTCCGAAAAGATATTTTAGAATGTTACCATTTTTTGAATAATTATTTTGGGGTTAAAATATCCATAGGACTTATCCGTCACCTACGCATTTAATTTTCAGCATGTTAAAGGTTAAAATCGGGAATAAAAGAGAATACACAAAAAGAATCACAGAAACCTTTACATCTATCTACACTTAATAGTAATGGGGAACTTCCAGGGGAGGGAATGCAACTCTGTTAGAAATTGATGCCCTCCCTTTGGAAAATGGGACCACTCTAAAAGGAATGAATTTGCTCCCCTAAGGAGCAAATATTTTCTGATAAAGTTGTCTCATACAATCTTTACAGATCAGTTTCCATTCGATACGGATAGACATGTGAAAATGTACACAATAAGGATTTTATAAACTTGATTACATGAATTTGACTGCCGCCATGGAGAGCTAGCGTGCTTTTTCCGCATTATTACCTCTCTGAATTAGTGTTGTAAATAAAACTGAACCACATCCCTACATTAATTGAACATTTGATTTATTTAATGTGCTAACGAGTGAAACAGAATGCAGGTTTGAACTAGGTGTGCAGGTACTAGACTCAGATGAAACACTAATTCGTATGTATTATTTTTTCGCAATGCGTAAGGTTCAATGTCTTTCTCTCGATCTCTGCAATCGGATGCGTATGCTGTTTGGGGTCTTTACTGTTCTCACGCGGCATATTGTCCCTTTCATATGGTTGAAGGACTTGGTGTGGCAGTGCGGGGTGCAGGGGGGAGGGTTGGGGGAAGGGGCGGGGGAGATTCGCTGTGTTGTAATACGCTGCTGTGGTGGTGAAATATATTGTAGCGCGTGGAGGCTGGCTCCCAGGATATCCTATATCATGTCAGTTCAGAGACTTATAATTCTACTAATGGGGACTATGTTGCTTGAAACGACTTACAGGAGGAAATGTCATAGCATTGGCTAGCTGACTCCAGCAGTGACTGGCATTAATGTGTTTGTATAAACCTTGCTGCAAATTAAGTTCAGATTAAGAAATAGTTTCAAATTTACCGTATTTCCTTTACTGAGATTTTTTAACCTTTACCACTCTCTGTGCGAATTCAGCAGACGACAATTTGATAGTTTTCTATTATTTGATTTTCCAGAAAATCAGGTTTGACATTTCTGGGCTTTAATGACTAATTTAAAGCCATGTCGTAAGAAAATGAGTGTTTTGCATTTGCGGACAACGAAGGCCCAGATCAGCCTGCGCATCCCTCAGCATATCCACGCGATCTTATCTGGCTGTTACTGTCTGTACATGTATTTTGCTGTATCTATTACATACATAGCGAAGATTTTGAAAAAAAAAATAGTATACTAGGGAAATGACATAGAAGACAAATATAATAAAACGTGAACAATAAAAATAATAAAGGAATAAGTAAAGAATTACAATACGATTATTCATGTATACATGTTCCATCATCAGATTTCGAACTCACGCCTACAAGATTTGACCACTGCGTCCAGTTTGATCAACTGTTCTCAAGTGGACATCCATAACCCCTCGGCTATTTTGGCCCAATAGTCCTTGGCTTAATTATTTATTTAAATAGTTGTTTTGTAAAGGGAGCTAATGCGCTGTTTGATACTGAATTGAGACAATCAGGCATAATAATAAGCTCTATTCTTACACTGTAGCTGAATGTCATTTATTATTTATAAATAATGTTTTCATTAGAAGACATTTTATTTAAGCAAAACAAAGTTGTTGATAACTGGGCGCTGATATACTCTCATTGCGCTCCGGAAATACCATTTAAAATTAATATTTTATATGTATTTGTCGTGCTCAGGACAAACTACTGTATTTCCTACATGTCGTTACGTTAGATTCTGTCTAGAGTCGTTTGGACGGTCACGAACGGGATCTGCATTCTCGTTCCTCAAGCGAATTTCTCCGATGGAGGATTCGCAAAGTTAGCTCCCCTTCCCCGCGCCATTTTTTTTTTTATTATTATTATTTTTGCTTTATATTATTTTATTTTTATCTTGACCGGGTTGTGGGACTGCCACAATCTTCTTTTTAGTTTGTAATGGATGTTCTTGGTAGGGGGAAGAGGAAGAAATAATAGAAAACTAAAGCTAAGATATTTTTTCAGAGCAAACCACGATGATGTCATGAGTGTTACAATGCCCTTCTAGAAACTAATTTCAGGAGTTTGTCATCATACTTGTATTAACAAGCACAACACAAAATGTACTAAAATACCCACAAGTCTGTTATTCTCGTGCTGCTACTCAATGCAACAGTTTATTACTGCACTTTGTACGCATAAGTTTTCGATCTGATATCTCCGATTTTAATACTTTTATCAAGCACAACGCAATGTTTCCAGTGTAGAATCAATTAAGCCCGCAACTCTGCACACACTAACTAGTTATTCATTTGTTGAAGATTACTTTTGCAAGCGCTAATATTTCCGTTCGTATGCAGTTTGCCTTGGCAAGAGTTTCCTCCGTGCTTTGTCAACAGTTTCACAATGAACACACATATCAATGCGTCATGCATGTTTTTAAACAAAGCGAACGAACATTTCTAGCAGAAAGTATGTATCAGTGTTAGTGGCGTTGTGCAGCTACAGAATATATGGACGAACAGCCTAATAAAAAATTTCAAACAAAATGTTTTAATCAGAAACAGTGGCTCTGTTTGTTAGCAGAGTAGGCACTGCTAGAAGATCGTGCAGATCATGATCCCCAGATTAAATGGCTGTTGCCGTGTTTACAGACATATAAACATGAAATTTGTAAAAACAATTGTTCTTAATTTCCATTTAACATGTTATAAGCGTATAAAAGGTTCGAGTCAGCACGACCAAACGCTACAGAAAAGACGCGGTAAAGGGTGAACCGACTGTCGACTTCCAAGAACCAAGCATAATACCTACCCTATTGCCAACATAGGAGTACTCGCAGCATTTGAGGCAAGAGGTAAATGTGGTGCAAATGACTCAAAACATTCTAACGCATACCCGAAAAACGAAAGCAGGAGACGTTTAGGAGCTAAAATTCAAATGACGTCATTTATCTCTTGTCGTGATAAAATGATTTTTTCTAGAAACGAAAGACCAGATCTGCCTTCTTATCCTTCGAAGCGTATCCAGTTTATTCGAGCATGGCCTTCGCTGTCCTTTCACATATTCTATGTAAGGTGTCCGATGATTCTATTGGAGAACAAAAACACCTGATTTGACTTTACAGGGGCGGATGCAGAATTACTTATGAGGGGACGGGGGGCTCGATTTGATCAAATGTCCGTACTTACCCTACGTATTTGGAAAGACAGGCCTGAGCAAACAGTGTAGACCCAGATCAGACGCCGGAAAATTCGGCGTCTGATCTGGGTCCACACTGTTTGCCACTCATCCTGCAATTTTACACAGTCTTACTCGCAGATTGTCAAGTGGACTTCAAGATAAGTATAAGGTGAAAATAAGGGATGTGGATATTTAGGGTAAATACGATATCCAAAATTTATCCATAATTTCCCATGAAAATGAACTTTCGATTCAAAGGCTGGGGTGTGGGTGCTCGACTGAAGCCCCCGAAC
The DNA here is from genome assembly GCA_964016985.1 of Anodontia alba. NCBI lineage: Eukaryota > Metazoa > Mollusca > Bivalvia > Lucinida > Lucinidae > Anodontia > Anodontia alba. The sequence continues at coordinate 18,766,727 of OZ024821.1, forward strand.
CCCTTCCGAATCCGTCCTTTATTATACATATCCGCCGACTGACTACTGTTTTCTTTTCAAAGTTTTATATTATCTTCTCATGTAGAGGAAAGACATATCCGATTCATGTCATAGGAAAGGGCGTCTGCAGAACATATGCAAACAGAATTATTGCTATGAATGACAAAATAATGAAAAAAGGAGCAGGTACAGAAAACAGAAGAAAAAAAATACATGAAAATCTACAGCACCCGGTAGTGTTAGGCATTCACCCATCCAGGCACTAACCGGATTGGCGTTCCTTAACTTCATTGAGAAGACCAGATTTCTTTGGAACACATAATCATTGATATGAGTGACAAACTAATGAGGAAAAAAAACAGGTACAAAAATAAATAAATAAATAAAATAAACGAACATTCTACAGAATACTGTTGTGTAAGGATATCACCCGTCCAAGTACTAGCTTAACTTCATTGAAAAGACGGGCTGAACAAGCTGCACACCTCCGAAATCTTATCATAGTCCAGTGCGTCCATCTGCGCACCCTAATCAGGATCTTTACTGTTCGCATAAGATATACGTGTCCTTTTCGTAATTTGTGCCGTCTCACATGAAAAAAGGTACAAGCCTAATTTTTTCCGAAAAGATATTTTAGAATGTTACCATTTTTTGAATAATTATTTTGGGGTTAAAATATCCATAGGACTTATCCGTCACCTACGCATTTAATTTTCAGCATGTTAAAGGTTAAAATCGGGAATAAAAGAGAATACACAAAAAGAATCACAGAAACCTTTACATCTATCTACACTTAATAGTAATGGGGAACTTCCAGGGGAGGGAATGCAACTCTGTTAGAAATTGATGCCCTCCCTTTGGAAAATGGGACCACTCTAAAAGGAATGAATTTGCTCCCCTAAGGAGCAAATATTTTCTGATAAAGTTGTCTCATACAATCTTTACAGATCAGTTTCCATTCGATACGGATAGACATGTGAAAATGTACACAATAAGGATTTTATAAACTTGATTACATGAATTTGACTGCCGCCATGGAGAGCTAGCGTGCTTTTTCCGCATTATTACCTCTCTGAATTAGTGTTGTAAATAAAACTGAACCACATCCCTACATTAATTGAACATTTGATTTATTTAATGTGCTAACGAGTGAAACAGAATGCAGGTTTGAACTAGGTGTGCAGGTACTAGACTCAGATGAAACACTAATTCGTATGTATTATTTTTTCGCAATGCGTAAGGTTCAATGTCTTTCTCTCGATCTCTGCAATCGGATGCGTATGCTGTTTGGGGTCTTTACTGTTCTCACGCGGCATATTGTCCCTTTCATATGGTTGAAGGACTTGGTGTGGCAGTGCGGGGTGCAGGGGGGAGGGTTGGGGGAAGGGGCGGGGGAGATTCGCTGTGTTGTAATACGCTGCTGTGGTGGTGAAATATATTGTAGCGCGTGGAGGCTGGCTCCCAGGATATCCTATATCATGTCAGTTCAGAGACTTATAATTCTACTAATGGGGACTATGTTGCTTGAAACGACTTACAGGAGGAAATGTCATAGCATTGGCTAGCTGACTCCAGCAGTGACTGGCATTAATGTGTTTGTATAAACCTTGCTGCAAATTAAGTTCAGATTAAGAAATAGTTTCAAATTTACCGTATTTCCTTTACTGAGATTTTTTAACCTTTACCACTCTCTGTGCGAATTCAGCAGACGACAATTTGATAGTTTTCTATTATTTGATTTTCCAGAAAATCAGGTTTGACATTTCTGGGCTTTAATGACTAATTTAAAGCCATGTCGTAAGAAAATGAGTGTTTTGCATTTGCGGACAACGAAGGCCCAGATCAGCCTGCGCATCCCTCAGCATATCCACGCGATCTTATCTGGCTGTTACTGTCTGTACATGTATTTTGCTGTATCTATTACATACATAGCGAAGATTTTGAAAAAAAAAATAGTATACTAGGGAAATGACATAGAAGACAAATATAATAAAACGTGAACAATAAAAATAATAAAGGAATAAGTAAAGAATTACAATACGATTATTCATGTATACATGTTCCATCATCAGATTTCGAACTCACGCCTACAAGATTTGACCACTGCGTCCAGTTTGATCAACTGTTCTCAAGTGGACATCCATAACCCCTCGGCTATTTTGGCCCAATAGTCCTTGGCTTAATTATTTATTTAAATAGTTGTTTTGTAAAGGGAGCTAATGCGCTGTTTGATACTGAATTGAGACAATCAGGCACAATAATAAGCTCTATTCTTACACTGTAGCTGAATGTCATTTATTATTTATAAATAATGTTTTCATTAGAAGACATTTTATTTAAGCAAAACAAAGTTGTTGATAACTGGGCGCTGATATACTCTCATTGCGCTCCGGAAATACCATTTAAAATTAATATTTTATATGTATTTGTCGTGCTCAGGACAAACTACTGTATTTCCTACATGTCGTTACGTTAGATTCTGTCTAGAGTCGTTTGGACGGTCACGAACGGGATCTGCATTCTCGTTCCTCAAGCGAATTTCTCCGATGGAGGATTCGCAAAGTTAGCTCCCCTTCCCCGCGCCATTTTTTTTTTATTATTATTATTTTTGCTTTATATTATTTTATTTTTATCTTGACCGGGTTGTGGGACTGCCACAATCTTCTTTTTAGTTTGTAATGGATGTTCTTGGTAGGGGGAAGAGGAAGAAATAATAGAAAACTAAAGCTAAGATATTTTTTCAGAGCAAACCACGATGATGTCATGAGTGTTACAATGCCCTTCTAGAAACTAATTTCAGGAGTTTGTCATCATACTTGTATTAACAAGCACAACACAAAATGTACTAAAATACCCACAAGTCTGTTATTCTCGTGCTGCTACTCAATGCAACAGTTTATTACTGCACTTTGTACGCATAAGTTTTCGATCTGATATCTCCGATTTTAATACTTTTATCAAGCACAACGCAATGTTTCCAGTGTAGAATCAATTAAGCCCGCAACTCTGCACACACTAACTAGTTATTCATTTGTTGAAGATTACTTTTGCAAGCGCTAATATTTCCGTTCGTATGCAGTTTGCCTTGGCAAGAGTTTCCTCCGTGCTTTGTCAACAGTTTCACAATGAACACACATATCAATGCGTCATGCATGTTTTTAAACAAAGCGAACGAACATTTCTAGCAGAAAGTATGTATCAGTGTTAGTGGCGTTGTGCAGCTACAGAATATATGGACGAACAGCCTAATAAAAAATTTCAAACAAAATGTTTTAATCAGAAACAGTGGCTCTGTTTGTTAGCAGAGTAGGCACTGCTAGAAGATCGTGCAGATCATGATCCCAAGGTTAAATGGCTGTTGCCGTGTTTACAGACATATAAACATGAAATTTGTAAAAACAATTGTTCTTAATTTCCATTTAACATGTTATAAGCGTATAAAAGGTTCGAGTCAGCACGACCAAACGCTACAGAAAAGACGCGGTAAAGGGTGAACCGACTGTCGACTTCCAAGAACCAAGCATAATACCTACCCTATTGCCAACATAGGAGTACTCGCAGCATTTGAGGCAAGAGGTAAATGTGGTGCAAATGACTCAAAACATTCTAACGCATACCCGAAAAACGAAAGCAGGAGACGTTTAGGAGCTAAAATTCAAATGACGTCATTTATCTCTTGTCGTGATAAAATGATTTTTTCTAGAAACGAAAGACCAGATCTGCCTTCTTATCCTTCGAAGCGTATCCAGTTTATTCGAGCATGGCCTTCGCTGTCCTTTCACATATTCTATGTAAGGTGTCCGATGATTCTATTGGAGAACAAAAACACCTGATTTGACTTTACAGGGGCGGATGCAGAATTACTTATGAGGGGACGGGGGGCTCGATTTGATCAAATGTCCGTACTTACCCTACGTATTTGGAAAGACAGGCCTGAGCAAACAGTGTAGACCCAGATCAGACGCCGGAAAATTCGGCGTCTGATCTGGGTCCACACTCTTTGCCACTCATCCTGCAATTTTACACAGTCTTACTCGCAGATTGTAAAGTGGACTTCAAGATAAGTATAAGGTGAAAATAAGGGATGTGGATATTTAGGGTAAATACGATATCCAAAATTTATCCATAATTTCCCATGAAAATGAACTTTCGATTCAAAGGCTGGGGTGTGGGTGCTCGACTGAAGCCCACGAACCCCTTCCGAATCCGTCCTTGATTATACATATCCGCCGACTGACTACTGTTTTCTTTTCAAAGTTTTATATTATCTTCTCATGTAGAGGAAAGACATATCCGAGTCATGTCATAGGAAAGGGCGTCTGCAGAACATATGCAAACAGAATTATTGCTATGAATGACAAAATAATGAAAAAAGGATCAGGCACAGAAAACAGAAGAAAAAAATACATGAAAATCTACAGCACCCGGTAGTGTTAGGCGTTCACCCATCCAGGTACTAACCGGATTGGCGTTGCTTAACTTCATTGAGAAGACCAGATTTCTTTGGAACACATAATCATTGATATGTGTGACAAACTAATGAGGAAAAAAAACAGGTACAAAAATAATTAAATAAATAAAATAAACGAACATTCTACAGAATACTGTTGTGTAAGGATATCACCCGTCCAAGTACTGGCTTAACTTCATTGAAAAGACGGGCTGAACAAGCTGCACACCTCCGAAATCTTCTCATAGTCCTGTGCGTCTATCTGCGCACCCTAATCAGGATCTTTACTGTTCGCATAAGATATACGTGTCCTTTTGTAATTTGAGCCATCTCACATGAAAAGAGTACAAGCCTAATTGTTTCCGAAAAGATATTTTAGAATGTTGCCATTTTTTAATAATTATTTTGGGGTTAAAATATCCATAGGACTCATCCGTCACCTACGCATTTAATTTTCAGCATGTTAAAGGTTAAAATCGGGAATAAAAGAGAATACACAAAAAGAATCACAGAAACCTTTACATCTATCTACACTGAATAGTAATGGGGAACTTCCAGGGGAGGGAATGCAACTCTGTTAGAAATTGATGCCCTCCCTTTGGAAAATGGGACCACTCTAAAAGGAATGAATTTGCTCCCCTAAGGAGCAATTATTTTCTGGCAAAGTTGTCTCATACAATCTTTACAGATCAGTTTCCATTCGATACGGATAGACATGTGAAAATGTACACAATAAGGATTTTATAAACTTGATTACATGAATTTGACTGCCGCCATGGAGAGCTAGCGTGCTTTTTCCGCATTATTACCTCTCTGAATTAATGTTGTAAATAAAACTGAACCACATCCCTACATTAATTGAACATTTGATTAATTTAATGTGCTAACGAGTGAAACAGAATGCAGGTTTGAACTAGGTGTGCAGGTACTAGACTCAGATGTTTCGTCATGTATGAAACACTAATTCGTATGTATTATTTTTTCGCAATGCGTAAGGTTCAGTGTCTTTCCCTCGATCTCTGCAATCGGATGTGTATGCTATTTTGGGTCTTTACTGTTCTCACGCGGCATATTGTCCCTTTCATATGGCTGAAGGACTTGATGTGGTAATGCGGGGTGCAGAGGGGTGGGGGAGGGTTGGGGGAAGGGGCGGGGGAGATTCCCAATGTTGTAATCCGCTGCTGCGGTGATGAAATATATTGTAGCGCGTGAAGGCTGGCTCCCAGAATATCCTATATCATGTCAGTTCAGAGACTTATAATTCTACTAACGGGGACTATGTTCCTTGAAACGACTTACAGGAGGAAATGTCATAGCATTGGCTAGCTGACTCCAGCAGTGACTGGCATTAATGTGTTTATATAAACCTTGCTGCAAATTAAGTTCAGATTAAGAAATAGTTTCAAATTTACTGTATTTCCTTTACTGAGATTTTTTTAACCTTTACCACTGTCTGTGCAAATTCAGCAGACGACAATTTAAATAGCGAAGATTTCGAAAAAAAAATAGTATACTAGTGAAAAGACATAGAAGACAAATATAATAAAACGTGAACAATAAAAATAATAAAGGAATAAGTAAAGAATTACAATACGATTATTCATGTATACATGTTCCATCATCAGATTTCGAACTCACGCCTACAAGATTTGATCACTGCGTCCAGTTTGATCAACTGTTCTCAAGTGGACATCCATAACCCCTCGGCTAATTTGGCCCAATAGTCCTTGGCATTATTATTTATTTAAATAGTTGTTTTGTAAAGGGAGCTAATGCGCTGTTTGATACTGAAATGAGACAATCAGGCACAATAATAAGCTCTATTCTAACACTGTAGCTGAATGTCATTTATTATTTATAAATCATGTTTTCATTAGAAGACATTTTATTTAAGCTGTTGATACTTGGGCGCTGATATCCTCTCATTGCGCTCCGGAAATACCATTTAAAATTAATATTTTATATGTATTTATCGTGCTCAGGACAAACTACTGTATTTCTTACATGTCGTTAAGTTAGATTCTGTCTGGTGTCGTTTGGACGGTCACGAACGAGATCTGCATTCTCGTTCCTCAAGCGAATTTCTCCGATGGAGGATTCGCAAAGTTAGCTCCCCTTCCCCGCACCATTTTTTTTTTATTATTATTTTTGTTTTATATTATTTTATTTTTATCCTGACCGGGTTGTGGGTCTTGTGGGACTGTCACTATCTTCTTTTTAGTTTGTAATGGATGTTCTTGGTAGGGGTAGAGGAAGAAATAATAGAAAAATAAAGCGAAGATATTTCTTTCAGAGCAAACCACGATGATGTCATGAGTGTTACAATGCCCTTCTAGAAACTAATTTCAGGAGTTTGTCATCATACTTGTATTAACAAGCACAACACAAAATGTACTAAAATACCCACAAGTCTGTTATTCTCGTGCTGCTACTCAATGCAACAGTTTATTACTGCACTTTGTACGCATAAGTTTTCGATCTGATATCTCCGATTTTAATACTTTTATCAAGCACAACGCAATGTTTCCAGTGTAGAATCATTTAAGCCCGCAACTCTGCAAACACTAACTAGTTATTCATTTGTTGAAGATTACTTTTGCAAGCGCTAATATTTCCGTTCGTATGCAGTTTGCCTTGGCAAGAGTTTCCTCCGTGCTTTGTCAACAGTTTCACAATGAACACACATATCAATGCGTCATGCATGTTTTGTAAACAAAGCGAACGAACATTTCTAGCAGAAAGTATGTATCAGTGTTAGTGGCGTTGTGCAGCTACAGAATATATGGACGAACAGCCTTATAAAAAATTTCAAACAAAATGTTTTAATCAGAAACAGTGGCTCTGTTTGTTAGCAGAGTAGGCACTGCTAGAAGATCGTGCAGATCATGATCCCCAGGTTAAATGGCTGTTGCCGTATTTACAGACATATAAACATGAAGTTTGTAAAAACAATTGTTCTTAATTTCCATTTAACATGTTATAAGCGTATAAAAGGTTTGAGTCAGCACGACCAAACGCTACAGAAAAGACGCGGTAAAGGGTGAACCGACTGTCGACTTCCAAGAACCAAGCATAATACCTACCCTATTGCCAACATAGGAGTACTCGCAGCATTTGAGGCAAGAGGTAAATGTGGTGCAAATGACTCAAAACATTCTAACGCATACCTGAAAAACGAAAGCAGGAGACGTTTAGGAGCTAAAATTCAAAGACGTCATTTATCTCTTGTCGTGATAAAATGATTTTTTCTAGAAACGAAAGACCAGATCTGCCTTCTTATCCTTCGAAGCGTATCCAGTTTATTCGAGCATGGCCTTCGCTGTCCTTTCACATATTCTATGTAAGGTGTCCGATGATTCTATTGGAGAACAAAAACACCTGATTTGACTTTACAGGGGCGGATGCAGAATTACTTATGAGGGGACGGGGGGCTCGATTTGATCAAATGTCCGTACTTACCCTACGTATTTGGAAAGACAGGCCTGAGCAAACAGTGTAGACCCAGATCAGACGCCGGAAAATTCGGCGTCTGATCTGGGTCCACACTCTTTGCCACTCATCCTGCAATTTTACACAGTCTTACTCGCAGATTGTAAAGTGGACTTCAAGATAAGTATAAGGTGAAAATAAGGGATGTGGATATTTAGGGTAAATACGATATCCAAAATTTATCCATAATTTCCCATGAAAATGAACTTTCGATTCAAAGGCTGGGGTGTGGGTGCTCGACTGAAGCCCACGAACCCCTTCCGAATCCGTCCTTGATTATACATATCCGCCGACTGACTACTGTTTTCTTTTCAAAGTTTTATATTATCTTCTCATGTAGAGGAAAGACATATCCGAGTCATGTCATAGGAAAGGGCGTCTGCAGAACATATGCAAACAGAATTATTGCTATGAATGACAAAATAATGAAAAAAGGAGCAGGCACAGAAAACAGAAGAAAAAAATACATGAAAATCTACAGCACCCGGTAGTGTTAGGCGTTCACCCATCCAGGTACTAACCGGATTGGCGTTGCTTAACTTCATTGAGAAGACCAGATTTCTTTGGAACACATAATCATTGATATGTGTGACAAACTAATGAGGAAAAAAAACAGGTACAAAAATAATTAAATAAATAAAATAAACGAACATTCTACAGAATACTGTTGTGTAAGGATATCACCCGTCCAAGTACTGGCTTAACTTCATTGAAAAGACGGGCTGAACAAGCTGCACACCTCCGAAATCTTCTCATAGTCCTGTGCGTCCATCTGCGCACCCTAATCAGGATCTTTACTGTTCGCATAAGATATACGTGTCCTTTTGTAATTTGAGCCATCTCACATGAAAAGAGTACAAGCCTAATTGTTTCCGAAAAGATATTTTAGAATGTTGCCATTTTTTAATAATTATTTTGGGGTTAAAATATCCATAGGACTCATCCGTCACCTACGCATTTAATTTTCAGCATGTTAAAGGTTAAAATCGGGAATAAAAGAGAATACACAAAAAGAATCACAGAAACCTTTACATCTATCTACACTTAATAGTAATGGGGAACTTCCAGGGGAGGGAATGCAACTCTGTTAGAAATTGATGCCCTCCCTTTGGAAAATGGGACCACTCTAAAAGGAATGAATTTGCTCCCCTAAGGAGCAATTATTTTCTGGCAAAGTTGTCTCATACAATCTTTACAGATCAGTTTCCATTCGATACGGATAGACATGTGAAAATGTACACAATAAGGATTTTATAAACTTGATTACATGAATTTGACTGCCGCCATGGAGAGCTAGCGTGCTTTTTCCGCATTATTAACTCTCTGAATTAATGTTGTAAATAAAACTGAACCACATCCCTACATGAATTGAACATTTGATTTATTTAATGTGCTAACGAGTGAAACAGAATGCAGGTTTGAACTAGGTGTGCAGGTACTAGACTCAGATGTTTCGTCATGTATGAAACACTAATTCATATGTATTATTTTTTCGCAATGCGTAAGGTTCAGTGTCTTTCTCTCGATCTCTGCAATCGGATGTGTATGCTATTTTGGGTCTTTACTGTTCTCACGCGGCATATTGTCCCTTTCATATGGCTGAAGGACTTGATGTGGTAATGCGGGGTGCAGAGGGGTGGGGGAGGATTGGGGGAAGGGGCGGGGGAGATTCCCAATGTTGTAATCCGCTGCTGCGGTGATGAAATATATTGTAGCGCGTGAAGGCTGGCTCCCAGAATATCCTATATCATGTCAGTTCAGAGACTTATAATTCTACTAACGGGGACTATGTTCCTTGAAACGACTTACAGGAGGAAATGTCATAGCATTGGCTAGCTGACTCCAGCAGTGACTGGCATTAATGTGTTTATATAAACCTTGCTGCAAATTAAGTTCAGATTAAGAAATAGTTTCAAATTTACTGTATTTCCTTTACTGAGATTTTTTAACCTTTACCACTGTCTGTGCAAATTCAGCAGACGACAATTTAAATAGCGAAGATTTCGAAAAAAAAATAGTATACTAGTGAAAAGACATAGAAGACAAATATAATAAAACGTGAACAATAAAAATAATAAAGGAATAAGTAAAGAATTACAATACGATTATTCATGTATACATGTTCCATCATCAGATTTCGAACTCACGCCTACAAGATTTGATCACTGCGTCCAGTTTGATCAACTGTTCTCAAGTGGACATCCATAACCCCTCGGCTAATTTGGCCCAATAGTCCTTGGCATTATTATTTATTTAAATAGTTGTTTTGTAAAGGGAGCTAATGCGCTGTTTGATACTGAAATGAGACAATCAGGCACAATAATAAGCTCTATTCTAACACTGTAGCTGAATGTCATTTATTATTTATAAATCATGTTTTCATTAGAAGACATTTTATTTAAGCTGTTGATACTTGGGCGCTGATATCCTCTCATTGCGCTCCGGAAATACCATTTAAAATTAATATTTTATATGTATTTATCGTGCTCAGGACAAACTACTGTATTTCCTACATGTCGTTAAGTTAGATTCTGTCTGGTGTCGTTTGGACGGTCACGAACGAGATCTGCATTCTCGTTCCTCAAGCGAATTTCTCCGATGGAGGATTCGCAAAGTTAGCTCCCCTTCCCCGCACCATTTTTTTTTTTTATTATTATTTTTGTTTTATATTATTTTATTTTTATCCTGACCGGGTTGTGGGTCTTGTGGGACTGTCACTATCTTCTTTTTAGTTTGTAATGGATGTTCTTGGTAGGGGTAGAGGAAGAAATAATAGAAAAATAAAGCGAAGATATTTCTTTCAGAGCAAACCACGATGATGTCATGAGTGTTACAATGCCCTTCTAGAAACTAATTTCAGGAGTTTGTCATCATACTTGTATTAACAAGCACAACACAAAATGTACTAAAATACCCACAAGTCTGTTATTCTCGTGCTGCTACTCAATGCAACAGTTTATTACCGCACTTTGTACGCATAAGTTTTCGATCTGATGTCTCCGATTTTAATACTTTTTTTCAAGCACAACGCAATGTTTCCAGTGTAGAATCAATTAAGCCCGCAACTCTGCACACACAAACTAGTTATTCATTTGTTGAAAATTACTTTCGCAAGCGCTAATATTTCCGTTTGTATGCAGTTTGCCTTGGCAAGAGTTTCCTCCGTGCTTTGTCAACAGTTTCACAATGAACACACATATCAATGCGTCATGCATTTTTTTAAACAAAGCGAACGAACATTTCTAGCAGAAAGTATGTATCTGTGTTAGTGGCGTTGTGCAGCTACAGAATATATGGACGAACAGCCTAATGAAAATTTCAAACAAAATGTTTTAATCAGAAACAGTGGCTCTGTTTGTTAGCGGAGTAGGCAGTACTAGAAGATCGTGCAGATCATGATCCCCAGGTTAAATGGCTGTTGCCGTGTTTACAGACATATAAACATGAAGTTTGTAAAAAAATTGTTCTTAATTTCCATTTAACATGTTATAAGCGAAGAAAAGGTTCGAGTCAGCACGACCAAACGCTACAGAAAAGACGCGGCAAAGGGTGAACCGACTGTCGACTCCCAAGAACCAAGCATATTCTATTCCCAACATAGGAGTACTCGCAGAATTTGAGGCAAGAGGTAAATGTGGTGCAAATGACTCAAAACATTCTAACGCATACCTGAAAAACGAAAGCAGGAGATGTTTAAGAGCTAAAATTCAAATGACGTCATTTATCTCTTGTCGTGATAAAAATTTTTCTAGAAACGAAAGTCCAGATCTGCCTTCTTATCCTTCGAAGCGTATCCAGTTTATTCGAGCATGGCCTTCGCTGTCCTTTCACATATTCTATGTAAAGTGTCCGATGATTCTATTGGAGAACAAAAACATTTTGATTTTACAGGGGCGGATCCAGAATTACTTATGAGGGGATTGGGGACTCTTTTTGATCAAATGTCCGTACTTACCCTACGTATTTGGAAAGACAGGCCTGAGCAAACAGTGTAGACCCAGATCAGACGCCGGAAAATGCGGCGTCTGATCTGGGTCCACACTGTTTGCCACTCATCCTGCAATTTTACACAGAGTCTTACTCGCAGATTGTCAAGTGGACTTGAAGATAAGTATAAGGTGAAAATAAGGGATGTGGATATTTAGGGTAAATACGGTATCCAAAATTTATCCATAATTTCCAATGAAAATGAACTTTCGATTCAAAGGCTGGGGTGGGGGTGCTCGACTGAAGCCCCCGAACCCCTTCCGAATCCGTCCTTGATTATACTTATCCGCCGACTGACTACTGTTTTCTTTTCAAAGTTTTATATTATCTTCCCATGTAGAGGAAAGATATATCCGAGTCATGTCATAGGAAAGGGCGTCTTCAGAACATATGCAAACAGAATTCAAAATAATGAATAAAGGAGTAGGCACAGAAAACAGACGAAAAAATACATTAAAATCTACAGCACCCGGTAGTGTTAGGCGTTCACCCATCCAGGCACTAACCGGATTCGCGTTGCTTAACTTCATTGAGAAGACCAGATTTCTTTGGAACACATAATCATTGATATGAGTGACAAAGTAATGAGGAAAAAAAAGCAGGTACAAAAATAAATAAATAAATAAAATAAACGAACATTCTACAGAACACTGTTGTGTAAGGATATCACCTGTCCAAGTACTAACCGGGTTGGCGTTGCTTAACTTCATTGAAAAGACGCGCTGAACAAGCTGCACACCTCCGAAATCTTATCAGAGTCCAGTGCGTCCATCTGCGCATCCTAATCAGGATCTTTACTGTTCGCATAAGATATACGTGTCCTTTTGTAATTTGAGCCGTCTCACATGAAAAAGGTACAAAAAAAAGGTAAGAGAAAAGTCCAGGGAGTGCCACAATCACAAACCGCAGCCCTTCCCAGACCCCAAAAGGAAGAGGAAACCGACAAATCCAAACAAGCACAAATCAAACAAACGCACGAAAAGCACTAAGATTAGCTCTCTCTTTCCCAAGCGAGGTAATCGCAATTCTAGAAGGACTGAAAAACACAAGAACAAAATTACACATGGAAAGACATGCACCAACTCGCCTCGTAGAATAAACCACAAAGCAACAAAGAATAAGACTAACACCGGAACCATCGCCTTAGAACGGTTAGTAGAGTAAACCACCGGGGGGGTTAAAGCACTTTTACAGTTAGCTAACTTAACCCTGGGTCCCGATGCTACTCTTAATACAGTAACACATAAAAATTCGGTTCGCATAAAGGCTCCCAACTCAGTCAATGCATCAAAGCGAAAACACAAAAATCAAATTAATCACTATAATAAACAAAGACGAGTACTCATGGCTAATTCTACTGTATGCCAGAGTAAATGAAAACCAATAGTTGAACCACGGCGGGCCAAGCAAAAGACATATCATATCGTCAAGCCCCCAACCCACTGGTTAAAGTTTTACGAAGAGGCCGTTATTGGGTCTGAGGCCCGAACCGCTGTCATGCAATTAAAGAGTGAAGAATAGCCATCAACAATGATTGGGTTGACAACTAGGCATGCAGTCTGCCGCATAATATCCAGGCTATAGCCAATTCTTTTATAACGGTTAATAAGTTTTCTGAATTGCTCCGAAAAGTTAGATTTACCTACTATTTTTCTAAATCTGTACACTAAGTCACCGTAAAATTCTGGTTCCGATATACCTTGTTGCAAAAAGTGTTCTCAGACTGACGCTATATTTTTCTAACAAGGCACTGTGTCTGCGATAAAATTTCGAAAACGCCTTACGAAGTTTAAAATAACGATAGCCCTGCCTAAGAAGTTTGGCAGTAAGGGCTTTATTACGGTAGTTAAAGTCATTAAGATTTGAAGAAGCTCTGGCGAATCTAATAAGTTAAGATATGTATACACAATATGAGGTACGCCGGGGGACATCGCCATCCAGAAAAGGGAAATTGACTATATCAAAATCAAAATAGTCCCGTTTATCATAAATTTTGGTGGAAACCGTACCATTAGAAATACATAGATTCAAATCCAAAAAAAGGTGCCTCGGTATCGGAAGAATTTGCTCTATTTAATTGGAGTTCTGTAGGGTATATCCGGTCCACCATTTGGTCAAAGTAAATAGTGTCAATATTTAATAAATCATCAAGGTATCTTGAAGTTGAATTGAAAGCCTCAATAATGTCAGCCTCATTTTCACGTGAGAGAGACTTCATGAAATCTCTCTCATAACAAAACAGAAACAAATCTGCAAAAAGAGGAGCACAATTAGTTCCCATCGCAATACCGCAAAAACCTATTTTTTTCCAAAAAAGTATTTTAGAATGTTGCCATTTTTTGAATGATTATTTTAGGGTTAAAATATTCATAGGACACATCCGTCATCTACGCATTTAATTTTCAGCATATTAAAGATTAAAATCGGGAATAAAACAGAATACACACAAAAACAATCACAGAAACCTTTACGTCTGTCTACACTTAAAAGTAATGGGGAACTTCCAGGGGAGGGGAGGCAACTCTGTTAGAAACTGATGCCCTCCCTTTGGAAAATGGGACAACTCTAAAAGGAATGAATTTTTCTCCCCTAAGGAGCAAATGTTTTCTGATAAAGTTGCCTCATACAATCTTTACAGATCATCCATCAGATATTTGAAAGTGTACACAAAAAGCATTTTATAAACTTGATTACATGAATTTGACTGCCGCCATGGAGAGCTAGCGTGCTTTTTCCGCATTATTACCCCTCTGAATTAGTGTTGTAAATAAAACTGAACCACATCCTTATATTAATTGAACATTTGATTTATTTAATGTGCTAACGAGTGAAACAGAATGTAGGTTTGAACTAGGTGTGCAGGTACTAGACTCAGATGTTTCGTCATGTATGAAACACTAATTCGTATGTATTATTTTTTCGCAATGCGTAAGGTTCAATGTCTTTCCCTCGATCTCTGCAATCGGATGCGTATGCTGTTTGGGGTCTTTACTGTTCTCACGCGGCATATTGTCCCTTTCATATGGTTGAAGGACTTGATGTGGCAATGCGGGGTGCAGAGGGGGAGGGTTGTGGGAAGGGGAGGGGGAGATTCGCTGTGTTGTAATACGTTGCTGTGGTGATGAAATATATTGTAGCGCGAGGAGGCTGGCTCCCAGGATATCCTATATCATGTCAGTTCAGAGACTCATAAGTCTGCTAATGGGGACTATGTTGCTTGAAACGACTTACTGGAGGAAATGTCATAGCATTGGCTAGCTGACTCCAGCAGTGACTGGCATTAATGCGTTTGTATAAACCTTGCTGCATATTAAGTTCAGATTAAGAAATAGTTTCAAATTTACCGTATATCCTTTACCAAGATTTTTTATAACTATACCACTCTCTGTGCAAATTCAGCAGATGACAATTTGATAGTTTTCTATTATTTGATTTTCCAGAAAACCAGGTTTGATATTTCAGGGCTTTAATGACTAATTTAAAGCCATGTCGCAAGAAAATGATTGTTTTGCATGTGCAGACAACGAAGGTCCAGATCAGCCTGCGCATCCCTCAGCATATCCACGCGATCTTATCAGGCTGTTGCTGTCTGTTCATGTATTCTGCTGTATCTAGTACATATATAGCGAAGATTTTGAAAAACAAATAGCATGCTAGGTAAATGACATAGAAGACAAATATAATAAAACGTGAACAATAAAAATAATAAAGGAGTAAGTAAAGAATTACAATATGATTATTCATGTACACATGTTCCATCATCAGATTTCGAACTTACGCCTAGAAGATTTGACAAATGCGTCCAGTTTGATCAACTATTCTCAAGTGGACATCCATAACCCCTCGGCTATTTTGTCCCAATAGTCCTTGGCATTATTATTTATTTAAATAGTTTTTTTTTTTTGTAAAGGGAGCTAATGAAACTGAAATGCTGTTTGATACTGAAATGAGACCATCAGGCACGATAATAAGCTCTATTCCAACACTGTAGCTGAATGTCATTTATAAATAATGTTTTCATTAGAAGACTTTTCATTTAAGCGAAACAAAGTTGTTGATAACTGGGCGCTGATATCCTCTCATTGCACTCCGGAAATACCGTTTAAAATTAATATGTTATATGTATTTATCGTGCTCAAGTCAAACTACTTTATTTCCTACGTGTCGTTAAGTTAGATTCTGTCTAGAGTCGTCTGGACGGTCACGAACGGGATCTGCATTCTCACTCCTCAAGCGAATTTCTCCGATGGAGGATTCGCAAAGTTAGCTTCCCTTCCCCGCACCATTTTTTTTATTATGTTTATTTTATATTATTTTATTTTTAGACTGACCGGGTTGTGGGTCTTGTGGGACATCCACTATCTTCTTTTTAGTTTGTAATAGATGTTCTTGGTAGGGGGTAGAGGAAGAAATAATAGAAAAATAAAGCTGAGATATTTCTTTCAGAGCAAACCACGATGATGTCATGAGTGTTACAATGCCCTTCTAGAAACTAATTTCAAGAGTTTGTCATCATACTTGTATTAACAAGCACAACACAAAATGTACTAAAATACCCACAAGTCTGTTATTCTCGTGCTGCTACTCAATGCAACAGTTTATTACCGCACTTTGTACGCTTAAGTTTTCGATCTGATATCTCCGATTTTATTACTTTTATCAAGCACAACGCAATGTTTCCAGTGTAGAAAACATTAAGCCCGCAACTCTGCACACACAAACTAGTTATTCATTTGTTGAAGATTACTTTTGCAAGCGCTAATATTTCCGTTTGTAAGCAGTTTGCCTTGGCAAGAGTTTCCTCCGTGCTTTGTCAACAGTTTCACAATGAACACACATATCAATGAGTCATGCATGTTTTTAAACAAAGCGAACGAACATTTCTAGCAGAAAGCATGTACGAGCTCGTATCTGTGTAAGTGGCGTTGTGCAGCTACAGAATATATGGACGAACAGCCTGATGAAATTTTCAAACAAAATGTTTTAATCAGAAACAGTGGTTCTGTATGTTAAAGGAGTTGGCAGTGCTAGAAGATCGTGCAGATCATGATTCCTAGGTTAAATGGCTGTTGCCGTGTTTACAGACATATAAACATGAAGTTTGTAAAACAATTGTTCTTAATTTCCATTTAACATGTTATAAGCGTATAAAAAGTTCGAGTCAGCACGACCAAACGCTATATAAAAAGACGCGGCAAAAGGTGAACCGACTGTAGACTCCCAAGAACCAAGCATAATACCTACTCTATGCCCAACATAGGAGTACTCGCAGCATTTGAGGCAAGGGGTAAATGTGGTGCAAATGACTCAAAACATTCTAACGCATGCCTGAAAAACGAAACCAGGAGACGTTCAAGAGCCTAAAATTCAAATGATGTCATTTATCTCTTGTCGTGATAAAATGAATTTTTCTAGAAACGAAAGTCCAGATCTGCCTTCTTATCCTTCGAAGCGTATCCAGTTTATACGAGCATGGCATTCGCTGTCCTTTCACATATTCTATGTAAAGTGTCCGATGATTCTATTAGAGAACAAAAACACCTGATTTGACTTTACAGGGGCGGATCCAGAATTAATTATGAGGGGACGGGGGCTCGATTTGATCAAATGTCCGTACTTACCCTACGTATTTGGAAAGACAGGCCTGAGCAAACAGTGTAGACCCAGATCAGACGTCGGAAAATGCTGCGTCTGATCTGGATCCACACTGTTTGCCACTCATCCTGCAATTTTACACAGTCTTACTCGCAGGTTGTCAAGTGGACGAAGATAAGTATAAGGTGAAAATAAGGGACGTGGATATTTAGGGAAAAAACGGTATCCAAAATTTATCCAAATTCCCCATGAAAATGAACTTTTGAATCAAAGGCTGGGGGTGGGGGTGCTCGACTGAAGCCCACGAACCCCCTCCGAATCCGTCCTTGATTATACATATTCGCCGACTGATTACTGTTTACTTTTCAAAGTTTTATATTATCTTCCCATGTAGAGGAAAGACATATCCGATTCATGTCATAGGAAAGGGCGTCTGCAGAACATATGCTATTAGAATTTTTGCTATGAATGACAAAATAATGAATAAAGGAGCAGGCACAGAAAACAGAAGAAAAAATATACTTGAAAATCTACAGCACCCGGTAGTGTTAGGCGTTCACCCATCCAGGCACTAACCGGATTGGCGTTGTTTAACTTCATTGAGAAGACCAGATTTCTTTGGAATAAATAATCATTGATATGAGTGACAAACTAATGAGGAAAAAAAAACAGGTACAAAAATAAATAAATAAATAGAGGATATTCACATGTTTGGAGTGAATATGACTTTTATTTCATCGAGTGAAGTGAAAAAAATGTATATTTCATGAGTGCCGAAGGCACGAATGAAGTATACATTTTTTCACTTCACGAGATGAAATAAAAGTCATATTCACGATAAACATTTGAATTTTCTTTTTATTATATACATCACTTTCGATATAAGAGATGCAAATCTTGCATTTGCAAGGGGAAGTCTGACACGCAGTTTTGTCCCTTGGCGGTGACATATAAGAACCGCATAACAGCGGGAAACCTACTTCCGAAAGAAAATAGTCCCCGAAATATTTCAGCCTAAAAGCGTCTTTTTAAGGGATATGAGCAATAAAATCAACTGTATTTAGTTCAATTTAATAAAACAAGAAATATTTTAAGTATTGAACATGAAATTTAGGTATTGAACATGCTTCCCTTTGACCATTAATGTAAATAAAAAAAAGTAGTTCCAGATCTTATATTTTTCACTGCTCAGAGGAGAGAAAATATAAGTTTTATATTTTCACTGTTGTGTAAGGATATCACCCGTCCAAGTACTAGCCGGGTTTGCGTTGCTTACCTTCATTGAAAAGACGAGAGCTCTTTGTTTCCACCCAATACAGACAGACATGTAGAAGTGTAATAATTTAAGCATTTTATAAACTTGACGACATGTACATGTATTGAGGAGCTAGCGTGCGTTTCGCGCATTATGGTCCCCTTGGATTAGTGTTGTAAATAAAAATGAACTACATGCCTACATTAATAGGACATTTAATTTTACGTACTAACGAGTGAAGCAGAATGCAGGTTTGAAAAAGGTCTGCAATGTTTCGTATATATTATTTTATCGCAATGCGCACCGTTTAACCTTTACCACTCTCTGGGCTAATTCAGCAGACGACAAATTGATGATATTTTCCTTATTGTTTACCAGAAAACAGAATTTGATAGTTCATCGCAAATTGTCTGGAGACAATTTACATATGAAATGTCAAATCCCGTTTCTGGGAAAAATAAGAAAAAATAGTTAAAAAATATCGTTTGCTGAAAAAAAAATACCCAGAGTATTAAGCGTTAATGTTGATCACCCGCGATCTCGCATTCGGATGCGTATGATGTTTTGGGTCTTTGTTGATCGCATCAGCATATTGCACTTTTCACATACCGAAATACCGCAATAACCCTAAGTATTGAAACAGGCATACCTGAGAAAACAGTACAGACCTTGATCAGATGCCACAGTACCCGGTGTCCGATCAGGGTCTACACTTTTTCCACTCATCCAGCAACCAGTGTAGACCAAGATCACACTTAAAGAAGTTAGTCTGGTTTTACCTTTTTGGTGTACTTGTTTCCCTTATTATCCATCATCATTCATTCCGTATGGAAAGCATGGCAAACAGGCAAATAAACCAGTGCAGAGTCCGATCCTAATCATTAATCAGTATTTTTTTTTATCACTATTAATCATATATATTGTATCTGAACAGTATTGGTCCAGATCTTGGTCATTATATGGAAAAACAAAAAGTAGACGAAATGGGAATTGCCCTCAGAATTGGAGTACATGAAATGGGATAAAACAGCAGACAAAATGGGAATAGACGAAATGGGAAGTCACCGTTTTGATGTATGCTAGAGCCGGAAAACCTTTTCTTCATTCACAGTAGCTTGTTTTTATCTATTCGCTGTCATTCCTGAGCGAACGGTTTCATAATACTCAATATTACATGCATAACCAAGAAATACCATGAGATCTACCAGACATAAAACTGGTATTTTCCTTGTGTTCTAAGAAGAAATATTTCCTCTTAGCCGGGGAAATAAATCTCTTTAACCGGAACTACTTTTTTTTTTTTCGTAACATATGAACAGCCTAGATTTTGACCCTGCTGTCAATATCATTTAGGATAAAAGCAAAAGCTATCCTAAACATATTATTTATTACTACGCCGACCCAAAAAAGAAATGAAAGCGTAAACAAACTGGCAGACTAGACTTGCGTCAAAAGCCTCTTAAATGGTGTACTCTATTACGGCGAAATGCATGTAATATACAGTTTATTCATTTCTCCTATTTTAAATATGGGATTTATAAACCTCGGGAGGTAAAAAAATCCGATAAAGAAACTCGTGCCTCGCACTCGTTTCTTCATCGGATTTTTTTACCTCCCTCGGTTTATAAATCCCATATTTAAAATAGAAGAATGAATAAACTCTATTTAAGTGTACTTTGTGATGATATAATTTATAAATTACTGTCCTTAAAGGAAAACCGGTGTTTGTTATGTGAAGAAAAGGAACCGCTATCAAAATGTAAAGAATATATAGTATATTCACAGGAGAAAAAAATCAGACGATCTTGGTCGCTTCCACACTAATTTGCTTTTCAGACAAATGCGATACTGCGAACAAGTTTATAAACAAAAATGTATGCCCTTTATACAGGTATCCTTTTTTTTCTCTCTCTCTCTCTCTCTCGATTAATCTTAAAATGGTCTTTTTGATACTTTCTGTATTATGTATTAAATCATTTATCACTTCGTGATAGTTCGTTTTTTTTTTTTTTTTTTGTTTTTTTTTTTTTTATTCCTTTTATTGGCACGGAACCGCATGAGGATTGTATATTCAGCTGATACTTGCTTTGGGCTAATTTGTAAAATGACGGAAACAGTCGGAGTTGACTTTACCTGTGCGGCCCAGATCGCCACTAATCCCATCAAGATTGATGACGAGATTTCTCCCATATGACTGTCACAAAATTCAATGCAGCATCTAATCAGGGTCAACACTGTTAGTCTCTCGTCCAGCACTTCTTGGACTCATGAATAGTTAGCCAAATGGACGTTTCCAATTATTAGGGCAAGTATGTTAAGAGTTGAAGTGTCTGAATATTTAGGGGAAACGTCGTCAAATAGAAGATCCCTTTGCTGACTGCGCGGATGCACATATGGTTCGTTGTTTGCATATGTCAGGTTGGCCCTTTTCTCTTACGTCGATTTATAGTGTCTCTGCTACTACTACTACTACTACTACTACCGCTACTACTTCTACTTACAGTAATGATAAGTGTTCGAATATGAGAAGTGGGTCTTTTCACAACTGAGGACAGCTTGCATTAGCTACCATTCGGTAATGATAATACGGTAATAACCCTAAGTATTGGGACATGCGGTCCTGCACAAAAATTGTAGACCCTGATCAGACGTTGAATCTGATCAGGGTCTATACTGTTTCCCACTCATTCAGCAACACGTTAGACATACCAATTGTAAGCAAAATTATAATAATAAAAGACAGAATGCATGCATGCATACATACATGCATGCATGCATACATACATGTATATATTCATGTATGGCTGGCACGCACGCACACACCTACCTACCTACCTACTTACCTACCTACCGACCTACATACACCGTGCGTGTATGCATGCGCGTTTGGATGTATGCTAGTGTGCATGAATTCTTGCGTGTAATGCTGTTTGTCTTGTACACATACATGCGTGCATTTTCATCTATGCCCAGAACAAGGTGCGCACCTCCGAAATCTTATCAGAGTCCAGTGCACCCATCTACTCACCCTAATCAGGATATTTACTGTTCGCATAAGATATACGTGTCCTTTTTGTAATTTGAGCCGTCTCACATGAAAAGGGTACATCGTATCAAGATCTCTAGCCTAGCAAGTAGTTGCGGTCATGGTACCAAAGCCGTAATTCAAAATCATAAATCCATAAACGAATGACGAATCAGAATGTTCAGACCAACAGACATGGACCCCAGAACAAAGGGTGTAATCAGGCGTCCGCGGACAATTCACATAAAATATCAAGTCTAATTTTTTCCGAAAAAGTATTTTAGAATGTTGTCATTTTTTTAATGATTATTTTAGGGTTAAAATATTCATAGGACTCATCCGTCATCTACGCATTTAATTTTCAGCATGTTAAAGGTTTAAATCGGGTATAAAACAGAATACACAAAAAGAATCACAGAAACCTTTACATCTATCTACACTTAATAGTAATGGGGAACTTCCAGGGGAGGAGAGGAAACTCTTCTGATAAAGTTGTCTCATACAATCTTTACAGATCATCCATCCGAGTCCTTGGCTATCCACAGATGGCCCAGCGAAGACTCTTATCAGACTACACGAATGCGCTGGCTGATCCGAGTATCTGCTTGGCGCATATGTCATAAGGTACATTTTCACATGTTCAAGCTCATACAGTGTCGATGAGAGTGTACGCATGCGTACGTTGTGCGTAGACTGGTGTTTTCTCTATAGGCACCATGAGCTAAGCTGTGTCTACCATGTTTTCCTCAAATATTTGAACAGTTTAACTTCTTACAAATGACCTAAAATTTACCTAATCCATTGTTATGTGGCTGACTGGTCAAATCTGCTGAATGGCAAGTAGTGCAGACCCAGATCAGACACCACAGAACGCGGCGTGTGATCTGGGTCGACACTGTTTGCTCAGGCCTGTATATCCAAATACGTATGTTTTTACTTGTTTTACCTGTATGTTTTGTTGAACTTCATTGGTTATATATTGTATTGTTAAAAAAGTATTACTTAACTTTTTGTTGTATTTTTATGGGCTTTAAATTGAATTAAAAACGGAAAATAAAAATGTGCCGCCTCATGAGACAAGGGATTGTTAGGTCATCACGAAAACATACCTATATAATTTTGACCCCCTTATACCCCACTTTTATATAGTAAAACTGGGGTTCACAGGGGTATACAATATTATTCTTATTTCTGCTCAAAAACATAGTTTGTGGGTACTCGTTAGAACCGCCTCGTCGAGGCGGTTCTAACGAGTACCTACAATCTATATTTTGAGCAGAAATATGAAGAATATCAGATTTTTTTTATCTGAATATTTTCATTTTTTGGTGGTAAAATTTTCAATATATTTGAATAGGCGTGTTTTCGTAATGTCATCAGCAAATTGCATGAGCCCAGATCCGCCTGCGCATCACTTAGAGACCATTCCTGTTTGTCAATATATTTTACAATATTCCATTAGTCTATAAGCGAACATCGAAGGTCTTAACCTTTACCACTCTCTAGGCTAATTCATAACTTGAGACGATAAATTAATGATATTTTTTTTTTTTTTTTATTTTTATTTTTTTCAGAAAACAGGATTTGACATTTCATGCAAACTGTCTCCACTGGAGACAGTTTGCATGAAATATCAAACCTGTCTTCTGGGAAAAATAAGAAAAATATTGCAATATGTCGTATGCTGAAAAGTTTACCCAGAGTGCTAAGCGTTGAATAGACTGTGGCCCTGATCAAACTATGCGGATGAGCAGTTCATCCGACGGTCATTTTTCCATGGTACACCTAAATTTTAATCTGTTTATAGCAGGTGTCTTCATTTAATCCTCAGAATAACTTTTATAGACTAATAATTACATGCATAAACATATTGGATAGATACTTTCAAGGTATGCATGTTTCTTAAACATTATTTTACAACATATTTGACCAATCGAGCTCATCTGATTGATTACAGCGGAAATATAGGTTCCATCTCAACGTGTTATTTAGTACATGTAGTAGTAGTAGTAGTGTTTATGTTGAGGTTTTACGGCCCAGTCAACCCAATGGGCTCGCGTCAGTTTACCTAACCACACTTTTACTGGCAAGCTTAGTCCTCTAAAAGCTGACAATTCCCTTCTTGAATCAGTGGTAGGGAGAGACTGACCGTAGAAAATATTCCATGATCAAATCTCCACGAACAAATCTCCACCCGGCGGGGATCGAACCAGCAACCTACTGATCTCCAGTCGGACGCGCATCCAGCTGAGCCACCGAGGCCGGCAGATGTAGTGGTACATAGTAGTAGTAGTAGTAGTAGTAGTAATAGTATAGAAACGGTTAAAAATGAGCGGCTAGCAGCAGAATACAGACGTTGTTTTATATGCACAGACCACGTTGAAGAAGAGGAGCATGTGCTTTTACGTTGTCCCATATACCAAGAAACAAGACAGAATCTCCTTGATAATCTAAAGGCGAGAAGTGTGGATTTAGGACAAAGTTCTGACGCGGAAAGATGATCACATTGTAAGGCAGTCCACAAAATTTTGTTCAGATGTTTTAAGCACTTGGTACATTTTGTATTTAAGACGGTAGATAGTTTATGAACCATAAAATTTGCTTAAAACATTTTATTAGGTGCTTAAACCCATCGACTGTCTCATTTTTATATATATATATATATGTGTGTGTGTGTGTGTGTGTGTGTGTGTGTGTGTGTGTGTGTGTGTGTGTGTGTGTGTGTGTGTGTGTGTTTTGTTTTTCAATTATTAGCATCTCTTTTAAATATTCTGTCATATGTAAATTTATTTTAAATTCATGTTTGTATGATATAACAGGGATAAGGCTTATATTTTTTTAATTCAATTGAGTAATAGTAATAGTAAGTGACACGTTGACATGTGCATGAATAATAATAATAATAATAGTAAAAACATGCCTTAATACATTTGATACATGTAACATGACATACACATGTACATGATAATGTTTCAGGGCACTGAAAACACAGGATAAATTTTTCCGGCACTTTTTATAGGGGGGGTGGGGGGGAACAATTTTTGTGACTTCCTGTTTGCTGTCCTGCACATCTAGCCCATTCTAAAAAGGGAGTCTACTCTAAAAGGAAAGAACTTGCTGCTCTTGGGAACATATACTCGTTAAAGCAAATCCATCTTTAGAGGGGAGACAAAAAAGGTTTTGACAAAGTTGCCCCCCCCCCCCCTCCCAATCCCAGAATGTGTATCCATTATATATAAGATAAATGGATACTCTTTCAGGGGAGACAGCTATTGATTTTAGTCCCTTCTGAAAAGGAGTCTACTCTAAAAGGAAAACATTGGGGAGCAAATTCTTTCCTTTTAGAGTAGATCCTTTTTCAGAAGGGATCTGATGTCCGATACAGCAAACATAAGTCACACAAGTTGTCTCCAGTGTGAAAAACAGCGAAAATTCTACCAAGTGAATTCAGTCCCCTGTAATATTTTGTACAATATTTTAATTCATTTCAGGCATAAAATGTGGACTGAAGAGAACTTGAAACCATATTTCGTCGGTGCGCTAGTAGGATTTTCAGTAGCTTTATGGCCTTATCTGGGAACCGCTCTTTTTCAAAAAAATACAATTAATTTCAACTGTTCCCAAAAATTAACACGCTACGATGCAAGCGTTGCACTGGACCATGGGTTTGATAGGACATTGATTGATAAGGCAATAGAAGCAATCCACGTTCAGAACTTCACAAAACCTCCAAATGAGAAGTGCAAGAAACGGTTCCCGGCTTGCATTGTAATTGGCATTCGTAAGTGTGGAACCAAAGAATTGATACAGTTTCTTCATTTGCATCCTCATGTTGAGCTTTATCACCAGAAATCTTTCGAAATGTCTTATTTTATTGATGACACACTCTTTGGCAAGGGAGAGACTTGGTTTCGAAATGAATTGCCTTGCAGTTTCTCTAATCAAATAACACTAGTGAAAAATTCAGTTTACTTTTCTTTTCCATCAACCGCGGAAAGAATCCATAAATTCAATAGCAGCATTAAACTAATTCTTATGGTTCGAGAACCAGTTTCACGGGTAATTTCGCAATACATGTTTGGACTTCAGAGGAAGCAAATTCAACCTGGAATGGCCCTGGAGCAAATTATTTTTGAAAATAATCAACTTAATGAGGAGCACCATATCATAAAGGATTCCACATATGATGCATCTATGCTAAAATACTTGAAGTATTTCCGCCTTGATCAGATTCTAATTATAGATACGGAGGAACTTAAATACAAGCCGGCAATGACCCTACGAAAAGTAGAAGACTTTCTTGGACTTGCGCATTATATTACACCAGATATGTTTGTTTGGAACAAAGAAAAGGGCTACTATTGCATAAAGACGCACTTGTCGGACACGGGAATGGCGTGCTACCCTCCTGGTAGAGGTAAACAGATAGTCGAGATTAATCCTCAAACAAAAGCCATTCTAAAAGATTTCTTCAGACCCAGGAACCAGAGGTTTTTCGACATCATTGGCCGTTCTTTCAAATGGGACTAAGTTGTTGAAATTTGAGGGTATTGCTAATGTTTTGTTTCAGTACCATGCAATCTTGTATGATGCCTTTCCTGTTACAGTCGACTCCCGTTATCTCGAATTCCAAGGGACGCACTGAAACACTTCGAGATATCCGTTTTTCGACATATCAGAGTTGAGAGAGTGAGGAAAACAATAAGTTGAACAACCACATTTAACAAATGAATATGTAATTTGACTCCTGAAGTTAGAAATATATATATATATAATAATGTGGAAAAGAGGAGAAATTGCTCCTTAGGAGCAATTTCTCCTCTTTTCCACATTATTTTGTTACCTGTTGTCATAGTTTCATGTTAAAACAGGGACCAGATTTTCACTTCGAGATAAGCGGTAATTCGAAAAAGGCGAGTTCGAGATAACGAGGTTCGACTGTGTTATAAATGGGCCGTGTCGAGCGAAAATGCCTTCGACTATGCACAAAATGCGCATATTCAGATCTTGCTCATGCGCGCATTAGCTCTCGTACTTTCATACTATCTTTGTATCCAATCATTTTGTTTGCGAACAACAAAGACCCTGATCAGACAACGCGGATGCGCAGTCTGATCAGAGCCTTCACTGTCCTCATATGCCAGAAGACACGTTTTCGCATGACGCTGCCCAAATAGTATAAGATATATTTATAACAACAGTTTTAATTTATACAAAATCTACAACTTGTATATTTTCATAAATATGCCCTTGTAAACGAAGTTTTAGAGCAGGTACATACAAATGCATTAGCAGGGGCGGATTCAGAGTGAGTTCGCGGGCTTCAGTTAAACCCCCCTTTGAATCAAAATTTCATTTTCATGTGAAATTTGGATAAATTTTGGATGCCGTATTTACCCAAAATATTTACTGACCTTACTCTGTACGTAATACTTCTCTTCAACAAGTCCAATTTACTACCCGTGAAAATGTGTGAAATTGTTGGGTGTTTGGCAAACAGTGTAGAGCCCAATCAGATTCCACGTTCTGCGGTGTCTGATCTGGGTCTACACTGTTTACTCAGCCTGTCTGTCCGAATACATAGAGTACTTACAGTAATTTGATCAACTCGAACCCTCTCAGAAACCATCCTGAAACCGTCCCTGAATAGTATAGTGGCGTCGTTATGTTGCATCACGAAAACATGCCTATATAATTTTGACCCCTTAAAACCCCACGTTTATATAGTAAAACTCGGGTTTACAGGGGTATACATTATTTTTCTTATTTCTGCTCAAAAACATAGATTGTGGGTACTCGTTAGAACCGCCTCTGCGAGGCGGTTCTAACGAGTACCAACAATCTATGTTTAGAGCAGAGATATGAAAAATATCAGAGTTTTTGTATGTAAAAATTTTTAGTTTTTGGAGGCGAAATTTTCTATATATTTGAATAGGCGTGTTTTCGTAATGGGTCCATCAGTACGTTGTCCGAGTTTGTGGAGGAACTACGAGACTACTGTGCTTTCGACATCTTTCAGCAAGTCTTGTTGTGCTTCGTGCTTTACACATGCAGAAGAAGTAAATCTGCAAACTTTTGTCATGATTTAAAGCAAAACCATTTGTCGTAACTACCTATGCACAAAAAGTTTTATTCTAGTCATAGATTTTTAAAAATCAAATATTTTCACTTTTTTCTATAGTAAATATGCAGAAATCTGTTGGATAGGTAACTTGATGACAGATTTTTAACAGGTTTCGCTTGTTCAGTTTTTCTGAAATTTTCAAAATATTGTTGTGAAACATCAATTATTCCAATTCATAAAGAAAAGTAAAAAACTATTTTCTCAGACAAAATTATAAAAATTCACTTTACTATAGAAATTGCATAGGTCAGATCAATTTTTGGCCGTAAAATTAATTTTAGGGTACATATTTGAAAACAAAACACAGAAACAGAAAATAATAATCATGGTTTCTAATAAGATATGGTCAAACAGAACAAAATATTTTCATTTACAATAAAATGCCAAGCGAAAAAATATCTTTCCGAGTGATGTCGAAAGGACAGTTGAGGTTGATTTTAAACATCACGAAAACATACCTATATAATTTGTACCCCCTTAAACCCCACTTTTATATAGTAAAACTTGGGTGTACAGGGGTATACATTATTTTTCTTATTTCTGATCAAAAACATAGATTGTAGGTATTCGTTAGAATCGCCTCGGCGAGGCAGTTCTAATGAGTACGCACAGTCTAGATTTTGAGCCGAAATATGAAAATAAAATCAGAATTTTATCTGAAAACTTTCAGGTTTTGGTGGTGAAAATTTCAATATATTTGAATAGGCGTGTATTCGTAATAATCTTAAAGGAACTGGATACAACTGGAAGATTTTCCGCCATTGTTTGTTTGTTTCTTCTTATAGATCCCACGATTACTTGGCGAGGCACCACCACAGAGAATGTAGAATTTTCAAAAGGAAGACAACACTTAATTGTATATATCCTGTTTGCCTTCCGGCATTCCAAGCCACTTCAGAAGAAATCTGCTCTGAAAGAAAATAATTTGCTCACATGCTCACAGGGAAGCAAATTAGTTCCTTTTAGAGTACTATGGGGAGCATTTATTTTCTATGGCTTATTAGCCCCACCCCACCCCACTCCCTTGAAAGTGTGTCCCTTCTTCTTTATCATTGTATATACCTGAAAGCATTTAACCCGATTTAGACAAAAAAAACAACACTATACTTCGTTATCTCGAAGTCCAAGGGACTCTCTGAAATACTTCGAGGCATCCGTACCTCGACATATCAGATTTGCAGAATAGAGGAAAAAGTCAATCCAACAACCACATTTCACAAATGGATATGTAATTTAACTCCTGCAGTTAGAGACATAGCAAACATATTGTGGAAAAGAGGAGAAATTGTTCCTGAGGAGCAATTTCTCCTCTATTCTGCAATATTTTGTTACCTGTTGTTAGATTTCCATGTTAAAACAGGGACCAGATTGTCACTTCGAGATAAGCGGTCATTCGAGATAAACAAAGTCGAGATAACGAAAGTCAACATTATATTGGAAGAGTCGAACTTCCAATTTAGGTATGTCAGACTGTAGCTTTGATATGCCTAGAGACAAATGGCTAAACTATTTGCAAAACAGTGAAGACGCTGATCAGACGCCGCCGGGTCTGGTAACATTCTTTCGTGAAGACTGATCATGAAATGTTCTCAACGGTCATTCTCTCCCTTCCGCTGATTCAGCATGAAGAAGAATAGTCAATTTCTGCTATTTTGCGAAAGAATGTGTACAAGTACTGGTTAACCGCTTAGAGGACTAATCCTGCCCAGGAAAAAAGTGTGGTTAGGTAAAACTGACCGCGCTCGACACACCCTAATGGGTTGAGTGGGCTGTATAAGCTCAACAAAAACAAACAAATTCTGCTATGTTACTTTAAACTTCTCTGAAACCTACGGCGTATTTTCACAGTTTCATTTGAAGACTTTTGTCAAAGTCAATTTAAATGAGATGGTCCATTAACTAAGACGGTAGCCATGCCCATATATGGTAAAACCAGTTAAAATCTTTTGAACGAAGAACGCTTTGAGATTGAATCTTGATACGAACACAAAAAAAAAAAAAAAAAAAAAAAAAAAAAAAAAAAAAAAACAGAGGACCAATGGTCCTAAACCGCTCACCTGAGTGTTGAGTGTTTTTCTTTTTTTTTTTTTTTTTTTTTTTAATGAATTTTAAGGTCATTATAGAAGACTGTCCCATGGACCATTTGTATGCTAATTGGTAGCCAGGCTCATGTTATAGGGCTTTATGCCCCTCCTTAGGATCATGATTTGATTTGGGTTTTACGGCCCTTTCAAGAATATTTCACTTATATCGAGCCGATCGTTCATCAAAGGTGGGCGAAAACCAGAGAACCGAGGAAAAACCACCTGACCATCCATAAGCAGAGTTTGGCTTTCCCACATGTGACCCGAGCGAGACTCGAACCACAGCAGTGAGAAACCTAATGGATTAAGAGTCAACTCTCTTATCCACTAGGCTACGGGGACCCGCCTTAGGATCATGAACCCAGGGGTCTGTACCATGAGTTTATCTGCTGATTATGTTAAATTAAAGTGTGACCTTGACCTTTGATACTCATGTAGCTTCATTCACTCATTTAGTTGATTGCAAATACAAAATTAAAGTTCACAGGCAACAATAGTTTCCAAAAAATTAATAATTTCCACTTTTTCCCCATACAAAAGCATATGCGACCGAATTTGACCTTGATGTAAATTAGGTCAAGGTCAAACCAGTCATCATCTGAATAAACTAAGATGAGCACTCACATTTGAATAACCTATAACTGGCTTGAGTCCTCAATGCTGCATATCAAGTTTCATGACAATCAGCCCACTGGTTCCTGAGGAGAAGATTTTTCAAGGGTTTTGACCTTATATGGGCATGGCAGCCATATTGGTCTTGTGACCAGGTTTTGACCTTATAGGGCACTGCGGCCATATTGGTCTTGTGACCAAACTCATATTAATTATATTTTATTTTCTTTTTCCTAAAATTTTTCATATGAAAATTTTGTGCCGTCTCCCACAGAAAGGGAGAAGAGAGATAGAAGAGATAGAAGAGATAGTAGAGGCGATGAAAGAGAGGGACAGGGGAGAAAGGGGAACAGGAATGAAAGTGAAGAAACAGAAGAAATAAAAAGTCTACAGGAATGCTCAAGGACAACTAACTCCGCAATGCAAAATCCGATCTGGCTGAATTTCGAACTAGTCCGAATTCTTTTGCCTGTCCTTGTTCCCTGCAAGTCTGACAAAGATCCAATCAAAAATTACCGAAACAAAAAGCCAGAGACACTATATTCTTTAACGCTCAAGGACAAGAAACTCTGTTATGGTAAGTCCAATCTGACAGATATTTGAACTCATCCTAGACTTCTTGCCTGTCATTGTTTCCTGCAAGTATGAAAAATATCCGGTGAAAAATGACCAAAAAAATGTGAAGACACGATTTTCCCCATACAAAATCTATAGGAATGCTCAAGGGCAACTAACTCCTGCATGGAAATCGGATCTGGCTGAGGATAGGCAAGTCTATCCCCATTCCCTGCAAGTCTGTAAAAGATCCAATCAAAAATGACCGAAAAAAAGCTGGAGACACTATATTCTTTGACGCTTAAGGACAAGTAACCCTGTTATGGTTAAGTCCAATCTGACAGATATTTAAACTCATCCTAGACTTCTTGCCTGTCATTGTTTTCTGCAAGTATGAAAAACATTGGGTTAAAAATGAGCAAAATAATGTGGAGACACGATTTTCACCATACAAAGTCTATAGGAATGCTCAAGGGCAACTAACTCCGCAATGGAAAATCGAATCTGGCTGAATTTCGAACGTCCGAGTTCTTGTGCCTGTTCTCGTTTCCTGCAAGTCTGAAAAAGATTCGATTAAAAATGGCAGAGAAAACC
The DNA here is from genome assembly GCA_964016985.1 of Anodontia alba. NCBI lineage: Eukaryota > Metazoa > Mollusca > Bivalvia > Lucinida > Lucinidae > Anodontia > Anodontia alba. The sequence continues at coordinate 18,798,497 of OZ024821.1, forward strand.
TGGAGACGCCATTTTTCCAATTGTAAGTCAATGGGAGCTATTGGTTGCCATGGTAACCACAGTTTTGGCCAGACATGCTACAATACCTGATGCAGCCTTTCCCCCTGCCCAATGATGCTACACATGAAATTTGATCAAGATTGGCCAAGTAGCTTTAGAGATATACCGGTTTGAAAATGTTGACGACGACGACAGACGACGGATCTTAGGCTATATTATAAGCTCACCTTTGCGCCTTCGGCTCAGGTGAGCTAAAAACTACAATGACTCGAACACCATGGCTCGTTCATCTGGCTGATTCGGACTCGTTTTTGAGTCCTCTGGAAATTCTTCCAATAGCTCAAAAAGTAACTATTTAGGGATATTTTAGGAGAAAAAAATCATTTTATCATGTACATGTATGTTGTGTATCCTCATTAGAATCGCCTCATCGATGTTATTCTGATGAGTACACTGAAGATGCTCTTATTTTATAGAAAATCGGAAAAGCATCCCTGAATAATCACCATTTGCTTCCTGACCTGGCGCTATGATTAACCCTCAGTTGCTCGCAGTACCCATGTCTAGAACAAATTGTCATAAGTCTTCGGATGCCATAAGTCATAAGATGCTAAAGGGTGTTGCTAAACAAATCTCGAAACCACTAGCCACGTCATTTAATCGGAATATTGTTTTCCCGAATCATGGAAGCACGGCTGCTTGTCTCCACACGTGCAACACCGTGTTTGTGAAAAGAAAGTCGTAAGGAGACTTTCCGGAGGTGGTTGCGGAGAGTCAGTTTAGGTAGCGTTGAAGGTGGGTGTCAGTTGAAATAAGGCTGAGAGTTTTGCACGACGCCGATATCCAAAATCGGGCGATGTAATTCAACCTCTTATTTAGTCTCCCATATAATCAGACCAGAATTGTAGTCTTTTAAGCGAATACGGAACAAAAACCATTTTTCCCCTATGCAAGGGTGGTCAGATTTTGCCGTTTTGGTGACAGACAGACGTGTAAAAATCCAGTTCTTGGAGAGATTACAAATTCCTGGTTCATTATATCACCGTTTTAGTGAAGGTTTAACATGTTACTTTGTATTTCAGAAGAAAATATATCGCATTCTTTTGCCCTTGCACAGAAACTAGGCATTTTATTGACGGCTGGTACGTAAGGAGAACTGTGGCGAATAAAGGGATATGTGGTGATTGGGAAGACCATGGTTTTTCAACAAGAAAAAAAGGAAAAAAGGTAATAATGACACAAGGATTGAAAATAGGCTTCAGGAACACATTTGCCGTAACTGGATCAGACATCGTACGTAAAACGCGACCGGTAGAATGAAATACGATATTGAAAAAACATGGTCTTCAATTCATTGCCACTTTGTGTTATCTGCCCTTACTACATGGTTGTACATAATGTATAAAAGCATGAAACAATGCACACATAACATAATCCGACCTTAGGACTGGTTCTTTTTTGAAACCTACAAAAAATGATAATAATAATTGAAACGTCAAAAATTGTCATTTTTTTTTTTTTTTTTTTTTTTTTTTTTTTTTTTTTTTGTTACTATCAAAATATTGTTCATTGGGTGTTGTCTGTCCCACTGTGTGTGTGTGTGTGTGTGTGTGTGTGTGTGTGTGTGTGTGTGTGTGTGTGCGTGCGTGCGTGGGCGTGTGTGTTGTGTGTGAATATATGCGTGCGTGCATGCATGTGTGTGTGAGAGAGAGAGAGAGAGGAAGAGAGAGAGAGAGAGAATTGTGGGACGAAATGCAAGCAGAAAATGATAAAAAGGAACTATAAAAAGAATCTTACGCGTCGTATAATATGTTTTTGTTTTTTGTTTTGTTTTTTTTTTTGTTTTTTTTTTCTTTATTTCATCTAAATAGAGGATCTTACATTCGTGGTCATTTAATATGAAATTTATGAAACGAGTTTGGGTAATTTCGCCAAGGCTCGCAAAATACCGAAATTACCCAACGAGTTTTATAAATTTCATATTAAATGACCACGAATGTAAGATTCTGTTTATCACATGGCCCTTCCGATGACAAGAAACGCACAAAATATATTAAGATAACGGACTTAAATAGCTAAGCGGAACAACTCACTACCAAGGATTCAATAGTACCACGCAACAAAAATAGTTCGCATATTACTTGATAAGTACTCAAAATAACTAGAAACAAGATAAATATGTCATTTATCAATTCGTTAAACTGTAGGAAACAATGATGATTTTTATGTGAGCTAGTAAATATTTCATTTGAATAAATCAATTCAAAATTAGATATTCCATTGAACAGCGTCATTCAGCGAGTCAGTACGTCACTGAGAATCAGCAGGGAAATCCACCGAAGTCAGCTGTCGTATTTAAAGGTCATTGACCTTCATCAATACAGTTTATACGGTGGATGATACAACCAAGTAAATGACAGATTTCAAGAACATAAAACATTTTAACTGTAGTTTGGATTTTAATTTGACACATTTATTGACTGTCGGAGTCATGTTATCCTCCAACGCTTATTTGAAGGAGGTGATTTTTTTTTTCATTGACTGTTTGACGAGAGCCTCCAAATATGTTGCCAGAAAACATCGAATTTTAACCACCATGAATATTTCTGGAAGCTGTATTATTCACATTGTGATTGTGTTGTGTCTTCCATCGGTCTGACATTTATCGTTCATCTCAAAATCAAAATTGAAGGCAAGATCTGTTTCAAAAGTGAAAGTTATATCGGCGAACGCGGACACCATGTTGGTTGCTATCAATAAGCGGAGTAATACGAATATCAATGAGGGTAATTAGGCTAACCAATGGGAAACCTCGCAGGTGTTATTACACGTGTGGTTATATGATTTTTATGACATGGGTTATTTCCCTGAATAACTTGACGATCATGTGATAAAACATAACATAGTTAAAGTGAAACATTGTCTCGCCGTTGTTATCAGCACCTACCCCGGGAAACATACACATATAAAATCATAAGAAAAATCCACAGCAAACCAGAATCTTAAGGAGACTGGATACATTTGGCAGATTTTCTGTGATTTCTAGCTTGCCTTCTAGCACACACAGTCCCTTCTAAAAATGAGTCCCATCTAAAAGGAAAGAATTTGCTCACACGGGGAGCATATTCTTTTCTCTTAGATCAGACCAGTCTTCAGACGGGAGGTAAAACGATTTTGACACAGTTGTCCCGCCTAATTGTGTATCCATTCCCCTTAAGTGATTTTTCTGAACTTTACCACACGTTAGTAGTAACTGAACCTAGCGGCCACATAACGTTTATACAACGTCTCATAAACGTCGATGCAACGTCATGATGTTGCATCGATGTTGAAGCGACGTTATATAAACGATAACGTTGCATCGACGTTGATGCAACGTTGTATAAACGATGACGTTGCATAGACGTTGATGAGGCATTGTATAAATGATGACGTTGCATCGACGATGCGACGTTGTATAAATGATGACGTTGCATCGATGTTGATGCGACGTTGTATAAAAAATATTCTAACACCCCTGCTCGAGCCAAGTGCTCTTTCAAGTTTGCCCGCCATATTTGTCAAACTGCCGGTGTTACAGGTTAAAATTGCTCGCATGAAATGTCCGCCTATGATAAAACGTCGAAGTGGTAGAATAGAATGTAGCTTACCCACGATATAAGACGCGACAGGCATACCGAACCGTCATATGAATGCAACGGAACAGAGCAGAATAGCAGAATATAATGTCTGCGCTCGATATAATGGTATGGATGCATAGCATAATATTACGTTTGCCCAATATCATGATGAAATCACTGGATACGATGCTGTTTGTCCATGATATAAAGATATGAATAATTAACAAGTTATTAAATGAATTCAAATAAATGATGAAAGCACAGGATATAATTTTGATTTTATAATTCACACAGAACAGTGAAGCTTGTGCATGATATAACAATATGTACGTTTGATATAATGATAAAATAACAGAATACATTGGTCTTGTCCATGATAGACTGGTATGTATCCATAATTTAATATTGACAGCGTCCAAAATAATGATGGAATCATAGGATACAGTGATGTTTTTGCATAAAATAATGTCAAGTACACCCAACATAATGATGACATCACAGGATGCAAAGACGTTTGCCCATGCCAGAAAACTATTGTACACAACATACTATCAACTGCATCCAATATAATGATGAAAACACAGGATACAATGACGTTTGCCTATGATATAATGGTTTGTATACGTACTATAATATCAACTGCATCCAATATAATGATCAAAGCCCAGGATACAATGACGTTTGCCTATGATATAATGGTTTGTAAACGTAATATAATATCAACTGCATCCAATATAATGATCAAATCACAGGATACAATGACGTTTGCCTATGATATAATGGTATGTAGGCATAACATAATATCAACTGCATCCAATATAATGATCAAAGCACAGGATACAATGACGTTTGCCTATGATATAATGGTACGTATCCATATAATATCAACTGCATCCAATATAATGATCAAAGCACAGGATATAATGACGTTTGCCTATGATATAATGGTATGTTTGCATAACATAATATCAACTGCATCCAATATAATGATTAAAGCACAGGATACAATGACGTTGCCTATGATATAATGGTATGTATACATAACATAATATCAACTGCATCCAATATAATTGTTAAAGCACACGATATAATGATGAAAGCACAAGATACAACGAAGAGTTGACACAGTAGCAAGAAGGGAGTCACCAGGAGGCAGTAAAGGCGTTCCATACTTATTTGTCTTTACATTTCTAGCCGTGCTTTATCTGAGGCATTTGAGCATAGGAATTTCGTCGCGCGCTATCAACGGGAAACCAATCATAATACTGTTGCGAAAGTTGCGTCCCTGGTAACTATCGACGCTAGCTTACAATATTGGTCGAAACATTCATATACATAATAAATTACACTAGTAAGACAGAAAATGGTCTATGAACATTGCCGTTCTTTGACCTTTTTTACCTACAGGTTGTACCATTCAAACACATTCGTTTCCATCATGCATTTGTTGACATTATCGAAAACAAAAGTGTCGGTTAACATTCTTATTTTGCTGTTTTATATCTGTCCTCCTCAGGTCCATCCCGGCATCCAAATTCATCCGATTTGCAATTCTTTCATGAACACAGGATACAAGTTTTTTATGTTTTACATCGTTTTAATATTCTACGTCGTCAGCTGATTCGTATCAGTATCCGCCATTTTGAATATTCGTCATCGAACCTTGTAACTACGTAACCGTGTGACGTAATGCTTAAGAGGTATTGTCAACTACCAAATGGGGAAGTCAGGTAATAACAAACATCTCAAAAATCAATAAAAATCTCATTTTTCAAAACATTCGCTCAGTGAGGGGTGTTAGAAAAGAAATGAATTATTCCGAACCGTGCTCAAATGCCGCAGATAAAGCACAGTTGAGTTTGGGTTTCTGGCGAAAGAATGTGCACAATACTGGTTAACCGCTTAGAGGACTAAGCCTGCCCAGTAAACGTGTGGTTAGGTAAACTGACCGCGCTCGACATGACCCCATTGGGTTGACTGGGCCGTAAAACCTCAACACAAACAAACCCATTTGAACACTCGCTCGCTGCGCTCGCTCGTGCTCAAATGGGTACAACCCAAACTCAATTGTGCTTTATCTTTGGCATTTGAGCACGGTTCGGAATAATTTATTTCTTAAACATGGCATCGATGTAGATGAGACGTTGTATAAATGATGACGTTGCATCGACGTTGATGCGACGTTGTATAAATGTCATGTGCCCGCAGGGAAGCTTTCTATTACTGACAAAATTTTGCCCTGCAGCATTGTCTGCCTCTACCCTGAACATATATATGAGCCCCAGCGAGGACATATCAGCCTGTGTATCTACGCAGTCTGATCAAAGTCTTTGCAGAGCTCTGTGTCGGTAGCCAAGGATCCAAAGTATCTTCAGGTGGGCAGCGAAGACTCCGATTAGCCTGTGTGGATGCGCAGGCTGATCTGAGCCTTCGCTGGGCTCACTTGCAATCTTGTAGAAAATGCTATGCCCCGGCTCATATAAGAGTAACACTGTGACAAATTCCATATAAAATCAGATCCTTGTAGGAACAATGGCTGTTTAGTTTTTATTCTCTAACCCTCAGGGTATATCTACTACCCGAGGAGCTTTGGGTGTTTGCATATTGATACTTTGTACTCAGGTTGGCGATTCAGGCCACCTTTGGTCTCTTGCTGTAACCTGTCTAACCATTTAACCTTTACCACATTTTGGACAGTTTCAGCAGACGACAAACTGATTATGATTTTGTTTATTGTCCTAGAAAAGGCTTTGATATTTCATATCAAAGCATATTTTCTGGGAAAACAAAAATATATAGAGGATATTTACTCTTTTGTGGTGTATGGTTCCAAGCGTCCTAGTGCCAGGTGAAAAAAATATTTAAGTCCTACGTAGGAGATACGTAGTTAGTTACTCCTACATAAGAGATAATAACTCCTACGTAGGAGATAATAAGTCCTACGTAGGAGATAATAAGCCCTACATAGGAGATAATAAGTCCTACGTAGGAGTTACTAACACCTACGTAGGAGATAATGAGTCCTACGTAGGAGTTTGTAAGTCCTACGTAGGAGTTAGTAAGTCCTACGTAGGAGTTAGTAACTCCTACGTAGGAGATAATAAGTCCTAGGAGTTAGTAACTCCTACGTAGGAGATAATAAGTCCTACGTAGGAGTTACTAACACCTACGTAGGAGATAATAAGTCCTACGTAGGACTTACTTTCTCCTACAAATGTGTTGGTAACCGCATTACAATGCGGAAAAAAAAACAATCTTGTGTTGGTCATATTTCATTCCATAAAATATATCTATTCAACTGATTATTCTTTATTTATTTATTTATTCATTTATTTACTTATTTATTTATTTAAATGATTAGTAATACAAATGTAGCAACAGGATTTAACTGTACATTTGAATTCCGAAGAATAAATATAATGTTGGTCATGTTCAAAACGTTTTGTTTTTAAAAGAGTTACGTTGGACTTTTATAGTTTTTGCTGCAAATGTACATAGGGGTATAATATTGCTAATTATTAAACACCTTAAATCTCTATCATACTGAAATTTGATTAAGTCCGTGTTACATGTACTACCTGTTGACATGGCTTATACGTGCTTTTTTTTTTTTTTTTTTTTTTTTTTTTTTTTGAGTAATAAACAGTGTGCAGAACTTAATGCTCTGTAAAGTAATGTCTGATCAGTGGCCGCGTCCGACTGCTGTTTGTTAAGGCGTGTCTATCAAAATACTTAGGTTAAATGCTGTAAACCACTTTCTTCACTAACCACCATCTGTCAGATTCAATAAATTGTTCACACCTTTTTAAACATTAGCCTAAAGCAAGGGTACTTGTTTCAAAAACAAACGGTCCTTTACCACACTTGCCCTATATTTTTTACAAGGCCATTATAGTACCCACTGATTTGTCTAAACATTGCTGGCTCAGTGTAGATCCGTGTAGACCCTGATTACACAATGTGTTATGTGACAATCTGATCTGGGTCTACACTGTAAGCACAGGCCTCTCTATCTAGAAACATAGGGTAGTAACAGTAATAATCTTAGGAATACGACATTTTATCCATATTTTCTAACTACCCAACACAGAAATAACAAGAGTCTCTCCAAATAATAAAAACAGGATTTAATAATATGTGCAACAATTGTAGTTCCAGATCAGCACGTGCATACATTTTTTGCTGATAGAATGTGCAAGCTCTATTCGCGTGCAGTGTAGACTCTGATCATAAAGAGGACGTACAGACTAATCTGGATCCATAGTGGTCGCATAACTCATAAAGTCCAGTTTTATTTGAAAAGACTCAACCATCATTGTTGCTTACGAGTATTTTACTTGTAGACACCTCAAAGGTCTACAAAATATCAGCAAGACATTCTATTTCTATTTTTATTAGTGCAATGTTTTATTTTAAAAAGATTGTTCAAACATGTGTAAACACAAGTTTAATAACATCAGTTGTGTATTTCTAGTATTTGTATCTAGATTTTTAACGCTGCCAGGCAACTGAGTCACATACAGGTAATATTTCCATGAAGTTTGAACCGGTTAAATACAACCTTCTCCAGGGACCTGTGTTACGACAGAACACTCCTACCTTCGATTATCTGCCTTGGCAGATTACGCATAGCTTCTAAGTATATATTCAATCTCTGACAACTGCGTCAGGGAGTCGATTCTTTGGCTCAGTGGTAAGAGCATTGGATTTTAACCGGGAGGACCGGGTTCGATTCCCACGAAAAGCGGAATATTTTTTCATCTATGCTTCATTCCTGTGTTACGACTATCATGTCGTAAGATGGGGGCTCGTCCTTGATTCTGGACTGAGTTGTTTTTGGAATGTCATGGAAGATTTAGAAGTTTCTTGATTGGAACTGGAAAATAAGAGATGCTTGTAGTAAATTCTTTTTCTACAACCTTCTTTGATATTATATAAGGAGAACAGATTTTCATCTGGGCATCTTTGTATACTTTCACTGGAAATTATTCTATACTGGATTACTTTACTATTTTATTCATTCTGGACTTAAATTCTGAATTCAGGAACATTAAATTGTGGGATCAGAAACTGATATTCAAAGGATTTGTTTTATAAATTCTCATGGATTATTTCAGAGGGACTTTGTGACATTTACTTGAAAGGTACTGTCTACTTACATTCTTTTGTTTTGAATCTTGTCTTATTTTTTTGTGGAATAAATATTGTTAATAATTTAAAACTTGCTGGTTTCACTTTCATTTCTTTCTCGTTACGCTTGGCTCGTAACACCTGTACCGCCTGGTTTCATTTAATCTACTTGACATCATACAACTGAGAACCAGAAGCCTCAGGTGTACCTAAAGAAACACTGGTTACTGTAAAATGCATTGATAAACAGTGAAAATCCTGATCAGAATGTGCAGATGTGCTGTCTGATCTGGGTATTTCGTGTTTGCATAATACACAATCTCCCTTTTTCATAATCTGACACAAGTGTCCTTTATCTAAGACAGGTCACTGCAATTCTTTAATCTGTTTCTTAAGTTTGATTGGTTAACTGAAAAATGATTGTAAGGCAACATTTATGCATCAAGGACAAACTGATGATATTCGTCATTTTCCCAGAAAGTAGGCTTTGACATATCATGCAAATTGTCTCCAAAAGTGACAGTTTGCATGAACTGTCAAACTAATATTTGGGGTAAAATAGTTTAACCCTTAACCTTTACCACTCTCTGGGCTAATTCAGCAGACGATAAATTGGTGATATATGTCTTATTTTACCCAGAAAATAGGATTTGACATTTCATGCAAATTGTTTCCAACAGAGACACTTTGCATGAAATGTCAAACCCTTTCTTTTGTGTGTGTGTGTGTGTGTGTGTGTGTGTGTGTGTTCCTGAATTATCGTTCACTAAATATATTACATTTTTAATTAATCAATAAGTTTTGTTTTTTTAAACTATTGATCTTTATTTCAAACTCGAATTGAATTATTTATAACTACAAACTATCTCCTAAGTAGGACTTATTATCTCCTACGTAGGAGTTACTAACTCCTCGTAGGTGTTAGTAACTCCTACGTAGGACTTATTATGTCCTACGTAGGAGTTACTAACTCCTACGTAGGACTTATCTCCTACGTAGGACTTATTATCTCCTACGTAGTAGTTATTATCTCCTACGTAGGACTTATTATCTCCTACGTAGGAGTTACTAACTCCTACGTAGGACTTACGTAGGACTTATTATCTCCTACGTAGGACTTAAATATTTTTTTCACCTTGCACTAGGACGCTTCCATAGTGGTGAATACCAAAGAGAATGCCATAAATATTTTCATTGAGTGTAATGAAAATAGAGGATCTTACATGAGTGGTCATTTAATATGAAATTTATGAAACGAGTTTGGGTAATTTTGGTATTTTGCGAGCTTTAGCGAGCAAAATACCGAAATTACCCAACGAGTTTCATAAATTTCATATTAAATGACCACGAATGTAAGATTCTGTTTATCACATGGCCCTTCCGATGACAAAATATGCAAAAAATATATTTTTAAAGATAACGGCTTTCCATAACTAAGCGGAACAACTCACTACCAAGGATAAAGTAGTACTACGCAACAAATATAGTTCGCATATATTATTTGATTACCCCGAAAATAACTAGAAACAAGATAAATATGCCATTTATTACTTCGTTAAACTGAAGGAAATAGTGATAATTTTTATTTGAGCTAATAAAAAGTTCATTTGAATAAATCAATTCAAAACTCAACATTCCATTGAACAACGTCATTCAGGGAGTCAATACGTCACTGAGAATCAGTAGGGAATGTCATACATGTATTTAAAGGTCATTGACCTTGATCAATACACTTTTATGCGGTGTTTGAAGCACTCAAGTAAACGACAGATTTCAAGACTATTAAACGTTTTAACTGTAGCTTGGATTTTGATTTGACACATTTATTGACTGTCTGAGTCATGTCATCCTCCAATGCTTTTTTGGAGGGGGTGATTTTTTTTTTTTTTTTTTTTTTTTTTCATTGACGGCTTGACGATATCGATGTTGAGAGTGCCTACAAATATGTTGCCGGAAAACATCGAATTTTAACCACCATGAATATTTCTGGTAGCCGTGTTATTCACAGTGTGATTGTTTTGTGTCTTCCCCCCTCCGTCGGTCTGACATTTATCGTTCTTCTCAAAATCATCTCAAAATTGAACGCAGGATCTGTTCCAAATGTGAAAGTTGTATCGAGGAATGCGGACGCCATCTTGGTTGCTATCAATAAGCGGTGTAATACGAATATTAATGAGGGTAATTAGGCTAACCAATGGGAAGCCTTGCAGGTGTTATAACACGTGTGGTTATATGATTTTTATGACATGGGTTATTTCACTGAATAACTTGACGGTCATGTTACTAACTCCTACGTAGGACTTACGTAGGACTTATTATCTCCTACGTAGGACTTAAATATTTTTTTCACCTGGCACTAGGACGCTTCCATAGTGGTGAATACCAAAGAGAATGCCATGAATATTTTCATTGAGTGTAATGAAAACATCAGTATTTCATGAGTGCGAAGCACTAGCGAAAGTTTGAATGTTTTCATTGCACGAGATGAGAATATTTATGGTATTCACGGGAAAAAGGTTAATTTTTCTTTTTATTTTATTGTTTACACGCCAATGCGCGCTTCTGACGTCATACATTACCTCGCCAAACTAAGCATGAACGTCATTGCGTCGATGTTCAGTCCGTAACATGTGAAGCGCTGGAGAGAAAAAAAAAGTTTCGGCAAATCAAAGTAATCTTGTTACCAAAATATTCCTTACGTTCCAATTAAGAAAATGAATACCAACACTTGAAAGTTTTGTTCAGAAATAGAGAAGTTAGAGGAGTTCAAAAAATCGAAGTGGGATCAGCATCTGTTAGAGAAACAATGAAGACAACCGAAGTAATCCGAAACGAAGAGTACCGTATCCTTTCACATGTAAAAAATATCATGTTTTTTATTTATTTCGGATATACAAAGATTTCATTGCTTGCAATAAAATATTTATTTCCAAATTGTGTCTGCTTAGAATTTTATCAAGAGTGCTAAGCGTCAAAATGGGTCACAGCTGAGTACAATTATTAGTTCAATATGATGTCAATAATGTTAAGTATTAATAATCTTCCCTATAATTTGAAAGGTTAAAAAAGAATTAGTTGTAACGTAACAATAGAAACTCAAATGCCTATTCTATCAAAGATATTTTAAAACTGCTTATGCGTCATTCCCCTTGACTGTGTTTAGATTTCATTAATTTTAATCTATACCGCTCTCTGGGCTAATTCAGCAGACGACAAATTGACGACAGTTTTCTTATTTTTCCCATAGAGACAATTTGCATCAAATGTCAAAAACCTGTTTTTCTGGAATAAAAAGAGAAAACTATTTTAGAATGTCGTTTCTTTTTTTTTTTTTTTTTTTTTTTGTTGTTGTTGTTGTTTTTCTGAGCGTTAGTGTGCGAACTGCGCATGCCCAACCCGCATTAGACATACCGCAAACTAACGGAGAGAAATAATTTTTGATAAAATTATGAAAGCAAACAAAAAAAAAAAATGACAACCGGTTTACTTTACTCAGATTGTGCCTAATACATTTTGAGTATCGTGCGCTTGCAACTTAACTTCCAATGAAAGGATTATTTCAGAATTTTTATCTGAAAATTTTCATTTTTTGGTGGTAAAGTTTTCAGTATATTTGAATAGGCTTGTTTTCCTAATGCTCTGTGTGTGTGTGTGTGTGTGTGTGTGTGTGTGTGTGTGTGTGTGTGTGTGTGTGTGTGTTCTTTCTGTTGTTGTTTTTAGTTGTCTTTAACCAAAGAACAGAATAAAACGTTTCATGCACAGGTAATTACGACAGATGGTTTTGCCTTAAGTCAGGACAAACGTTTGCAAAGTTACTTCTTCCAAGCAAAGCGCTGGGCAAAAACAAGCGACTTTCTGAAAGATGTCAAAAGCAGAATAGTGCTTTTAACCCATGACATTTTCATTATATAATATAGGAAATGGGAAACATTTTGGTTACTTAGCACGTTAAGACAGACTTATACAGTAAATAAAATGTTGCTGGACTTAGCTAGAAGTAAAAGCCAAATTAAGAAGATGGCTTAAACAACGATAGAAGTAACAAAACAAACTGAAATCAGATTTCAAAATTGAAAATTTCAGAAAACGTCGCTTTAACCCTTCTCTTGCTGAACAGCACATGCCCTGTCTTTGCAAACAGTGTAGACCCAGATCAGTTGGCTTCTGGTCTGGATCTGCACTGTTTGTCATTAAATATGTGAATTTCTACAAAAAAAATCCAGATCAAATAATCTGATTGGCTGGAAATTAGAAGTGGGCGTGGCAGCTTAATTTATTCAGCAAGGCAAGGGTTAAAATATATACCCATGTATGTTATGGGAGGGTCAAATTTATCCTAAATTTCTCATGAAAATAAAATTTTGAGTCAAAGTGTGGTTCGTCTAAACCCCACTGAATCCACCTTGTAACACTCTATCATAAGATAGCTATGGGTATTCTTTATTTATTTATTTTTTACATTCTGTAACACCACTTCAGTATTCAAGGCACAATAAATGGAACAAATAACTTTTTAAGTTATTTATGCCTTGCGTCACCTAATGAGGGACTCCGGCAAACAGTGTAGACCCATATCAGAGGCCGCAAAACGAGCACTCTCATTAGGGTTTGCACTATTTGTTTCGATATATGCGATTTACAGTCAAAGATGCAATTATGATAATTTCTATTTAACACCCCTTTTAAGAATATAACCCGACCAACGTGTACGCAGGAAGACAAAACCTGTGTATAAATACATATAACAACAATAGCAGACGACACTTTGATTTTCTTTTTTTTTTTTTTTTTTTTTTTGAGAAAATGAGGCTTGATATTTCATGTGAATGGTCTGCTACAAATCTGCTTAGCTCTTTAACTCTTTCGGTGCCAAATTTCAGACGACATTTGTCGTCTGCTTTTTTTTATTTTAACAAAATATCGTTTGGAAAGACGTTTATACATGTATGTAAAATTGAAAGACTGTGAATGTCAAACAGGGTAGATCTAGATGAGCCGTCTCATCTGGATCTATGTTGTTTGCAAAAGTCTATTATTATCGCCTGTGGCAGTGAAAGAGTTAAGGGTTAACAAAGGTAATAAAATCCTAAAACTTGTCGCAATTACCCACAATATATAGAGGCGGTTCCAGAGGGATTTCGATGAGGGTATGGGTGGGGGTCATTCGAATTTCTCTTTGACTAAAATTTTATTTACTTGGAAATTTTGTATACTGTATTTACCCAAAATATTCGCACACCTAAATCTTTATCTTATACTTTCAAAAACATTCACAGGTCCATGTTACTACCCATGAATGTGTCTAAAATTGCTGGATGAGTGACAAACAGTGTAGCCCATGATCAGACGCCGCGTTTTGCGGCGTCTGATCTGGGTCTACACTGTTGGCTTTGACCTGTCTTTCCAAACACAGAATAAGAACGGGAGTCTGATCCCCTCCCTCAGAAATTTTGAAAGAATCCTGGATCCCCCACTATACATATCGATATATATATATATATATATATATATATATATATATATATATATATATATATATATATATATATATATATATATATATATATATATATATGGACATCTTTTCTCCATATCATTCATGTTCTAAAATTCAAAGAAGTACAGTCGAACTTCGTTATCTCGAACTCGCTTATTTCGAATTACCGCTTATCTCGAAGTGAAAATCTGGTTCCTGTTTTAACATGAAACCATGACAACAGGTAACAAAATAATGTGGAAAAGGGGAGAAATTGCTCCTAAGGAGCAATTTCTCCTCTTTTCCACATTATTTTATATATATATTTCTAACTTCAGGAGTCAAATTACATATTCATTTGTTAAATGTGGTTGTTCAATTTATTGTTTTCCTCACTCTCTCAACTTTGATATGTCGAAGTACGGATATCTCGAAATGTTTCAGTGAGTCCCTTGGAATTCGAGATAACGGGAGTCGCTGTATATTATGATACTAGCTGATGTGTCTAAAACTGGAGTGTGAGTATCAAACAATGTAGACCCCGCCCCACTCCCCCCGCTCCCCCCCCCCCCCCCCACAATCCCCGCTGGGACGGATACAGGGGGTTCAAAATTTCTGAGGGATGATTCAAATTGATTCAGTTACCCTAAGTATTCGATCAGAAAAAGTCCAAGAAAATAATAAATATCCTAGATCAGACCCCGAAGAACGCGGCGTCTGGTCAGGGTCTATACTGTTTGCCATTCATTCAGCAATTTTCGACACGTTCTTAGGTAATAAAATAATCTTGTTGAAATTTTAGAAGTATATTGTGAAAAGTAAGGCGTGCGAATATTTTAGAGATTACGTTCCGACTGAACCCCTTGAACCCCTCTAGATCCGCATTGAGACCCTGATCGGAAGTCGCGTTCTGTAGCGTCCGATCTGGGTATACATTGTTTGCTCGGGCTAGGCTTTCTGCATACTTTGGGTAAATACGAAAATAAAATCCTACAACTTAGTCCCAGTTGAACGAACGACCAATGATGTCAAAAAATCTCTGGCTCCTTGGTCTGAAGAAATCTGTAAGAATGGCTCTGGTTTGCGGATTAATGTCTACTATCTGTTTACCTCTCCCAGGAGGGTAGCACGCCATTCCTGTGTCCGATAAGTGCGTCTTTATACAGTAGTAGCCCTTTTCTTTATTCCAAACAAACATATCTGGTGTAATATAATGAGCCAGTCCAAGAAAGTCTTCAACTCTGTGTAATACAGCTGCCGGATTGTATCTCAGCTCATCAGTATCTATTACAAGAAACTGGTGAAGTCTAAAATACTTTAGATATTCCAGCATTGCCGTGTCGTATGTCGAATCTTTAACTATCTTATGGGCTTCGTTCAGTTCATTATTTTCGAAAATCACTTGTTCCATTGCTGTTCCAGCGTTAATTTGTTTTCTTTGAAGTCCAAACATGTACTGGGAAATAGCACGCGCAACGGGCTCTCGAACCATTAGAAGCATTTTAATGCTGCTATTGAATTTATGAATTCTTTCTGCGCTTGATGGAAAAGAAAAGTAAACAGAGTTTTTCATCATTGTTATTTGATTGGAGTAACTGCAAGGCATTTCATTTCGAAACCAATTCTCGCCCTTTGCGAAGTTTTCGTCATCTACAAAAAAGGGCATTTCGTATGATTTTTGGTGATAAATTTCTATATGGGGATGCAAATGAAGAAACTGTAACAATTCTCTGGTTCCACACTTACGAATACCAATTATAATGCAAGCCGGGAAACGTTTCTTGCATTCCTCATTTGGTGGTCTTGTGAAGTTCCTCGCGTGGAATGCTTCTATTGCCCGATTAATTAGTGTTTCGTCGAAGCCTTTCTCCCACGCAGCGCTTGGGTCGTAGTGTGTGAGGTCTTGGGAACAGTCAAAATTAATTGCTTCTCTCTGGAAAACTCCAATTCCAAGTAAAAAGATGAAAGCGACAGAAAATCCAATTAACATACCAATAAAGTATGGTTTCACATTCTTCGCAGCTATCATAATTACCTGAAATTTATTAAAACTGATTAACATATTAACCTTTTCTCCCCTGAGTTCATGAAGTGGTCTCTTCAATTTTTGAATTTGAACAGGTCCATTGTTGAAAGGACTTTCAGTCTAAATTGAAAAACAAAACGGAACGGCAAACAGTGTAGATCCAGATGAGACGGCTCGTAACGAACCGTCTCATCTGGATCTACACTGTTTGTATAAGCACCTTCGTTGGTCTACAAGATTAAAAGGGTTAAGGGGAATAGAAACACTTTCAAGGGAGACAACCCTGTCAAAATATATTTCGCCCCCTTCTGAAAAGTGGTCTACTCCTGACGGAAAGAATATGCTCCCACGATGAACAAGGGCAGACCTCCTTTCAGAAGGGACTGGTGAAAGTAAATAGGAAGACTTTAAAGTGGTCCCCCTTGTCAGAAATAGCGGTAATCTGCTTAGTGTACCAATTCACCGGCTTAAACACTGCAATATAAATAATCCGTTTTAACCTTAAAGCATCACGTAAGCAGACGATAGTCTTTTTTTTGTGATTTTCAAAAATCACATATTTTCGCTTTGTTATATTTTTAATTGATTATTAATCTATTTTTTTTTTTTTTTTTTTTTTTTTTCAAATTAAGTTTTCAGGATTAGCGCACTTCTCAGGAACTACAAGGCTTAATTAAGGAACATTTTAAACACATATTCACCTCTAGGAAAGGATAATTCCATGAGCCTTATAATAGTTGTCTTAAAGTTTGATGTAGCAAACAGGTGTAGACCCTGATTAGACGTCGTGTACTGTGGCGTCTGAGCTGGGTATACACTGTTTCCAGTAAAGCGAGTCATGCGAAGTTCCTCATTCTTATCCTCGTCAACTTCTCCCTTCCTTCCCAACCCCACGATTCACCCTCATTACTATATTATAAAGTGGTGAAATCGGGCAGGGGAAGGGGGCTTTGTCGGAATTCTGAATAAAAGAAGTTTTTCTGCTTATGACTGTATATAAAACTTCAGAAATGGTTTAGAAAAAAAAACTGTTGTTATTTATTAATACGTCCACGGAAACGGGGCGGAGTCTAACTATATGCAAGGAACATTAAAGAGATTCCAAAGTTGAAAGCTACAACTTTAACTTGAAGACTACATTAAAAATAATATTTGTCTAAGAAAATTATGCTCGGCATGACATTCGAATTGTCTTCAATCTTAATTAAATGTCAAGACCTATTTTCTGTGAAAAACAGGAAAACTAGAAATGTGTTTTTAAATCACTAGGCTCTGAACTATATGCTTGTCCCTACAAAATTACAAAGTTAACAAGCTTTACCTAATCTGAATAGGGGGCATACTTTGATCAGATATTTACATAAGTTCACCAAAAGCAGATCTTCCGGTCAGTGTGTAGATTCTGCACATTTGTTCCAAACTGCTAGCAAAATTTCATGACCCTAACTCAAGTAGTTCATAGATATTTTGCTAACAAATATTCATTTGCTAAAATGCCTAAGTCTGGAAAGGGGCCTAACTTCGGGTCAGCTTTTTTTTAGTAAGCAATGCATATATAAAATTTCAAAATCATAGACTTGCTAGATATGATTAAAAGTAAATGCGTTTGTACATATTGATTCGATTTCATATCATTTTCAGGATCATATGGATTAGTACAGTCGACTCTCAATACCTCCAAATGCAGGGGACTCTCTGAAATACTTCGAGATATCCCTACCTCGACATATCAGATTTGCAGAACTGGGGAAAAATAAATCAAACAACCACATTTCACAAATGAATACGTAATTTGACTCCTGAAGTTAGAGATATATTAAAAATAGCAATTTCTCCAGTTTTCCACAATATTTTATTACCTGTTGTTAGATTTTCATGTTAAAACAGGAACTAGATTTTCACTGCGAGATAAATGGTTATTCGAGATAAGCGAAGTCAAGATAACGAGAGTCGGCTACATTAGATCAGTATGTTATGCGAAATATGTTATCCTCAGAAAATAACGACATTATTATTATTATTATTATTATTATCATTATTATTATTATTATTACCACATTTACCCTAAGTATTGGGACACCTTACCTCCTTACCATACTTGTCCTAAAATTTGAAATAGTCCATTCTCATACTTCTTGATTTATCTAAACTATTGTTATATGTATGGCAAACAGTGTAGACCCTGATCAGATGCCGCGTTCTGCGGCGTCTGATCTGTGTCTACACTGTTTGCAAAGGCCTGTCTGTCCCAATACTCGATAGTAGTAGTAGTAGAAGTATTATCGTTCCAAAGATATGAGAGGTCTCTAAAGCGTGACGTATGGAAAGACGAACGGACGGACGGAAGGCGGACGCACAAACAAGCCCAAAGCAATATGCCATCCCTACTTCTTTGAAGTTTGGAACATAAAAACATTACCAATATGCATCAGATGATTCAACATACAGAGTGTTCAAAGTTATTCGACAACCAGTGTAGACCGCAGCGTCTGATCAAGGTCTACACTGTTTGTATTAAGCTTGGAAAATTCTACTGAAGATAGTAATAATAATAACTAACTGGCCATTTCCCTATATAGGAACATGTCCTGTCCAAAGAGATGATGTAGAAGTCCACTCGGCATAATGGGTTAATCTGTTTTTGAGACTCATTACGAAAACACGCCTATTCAAATATATTGAAAATTTCATTACCAAAAACTGAAAATTTTCAGATAAAAAAACTCTGATATATTTTATATTTCTGCTCAAAAACATAGATTGTGGGTACTCGTTAGAACCGCCTCGGCGAGGCGGTTCTAACGCGTACCCATAATCTATGTTTTTGAGCAGATATAAGAAAACTAATGTTTACCCCAATTTTTACAATATAAAAGTGGGGTTTAAGGGGGTCAAAACTATATAGGTATGTTTTCGCGATGTAAATAGTACGAGCCCTATCAAAGTGAAGAAAAACGTGCATACCTTAGAAGTTAGAAGAATCCGTTTTCACATGAAACATAGCCAGATAGTAAATGTTAGTTAATAAATTCTTCTTTGAGCGGTTTATAGCACTTGTAAACAGCTTAGCCTTTTACCACACTCAGGGCAAATTCAGCAGACGACAAATTGATGACATTTTTTCTTATTTTTCCCAAAACAGGATTTGACATTTCATGCAAATTATTAATTGGCATGAAATGTCAAAAACTGTTTTCTGAGAGAAAGAAAAATAAGAAAATATTTCGATTTGTCGTCTGCTGAAATTTTTACCCAGGGTGCTAAGCGGTAAAGGTATTTGTTCAAAATAATACAAATTAAAAACAGCAAGGATATATATAAACAAGTAGCCCAAGAGGGCAACGATCGCTCACCTGAGGAACCGTTAGCTGAAGGTATGAATATAATTTGAAACGCCAAGCGACCATCACATGTTTTGCCATAGGTGTCGTCATCCTATGCATACGTAGTTAACACAAATACGTCCTTTGTTTGTTTTTGTTTTTTTTTTTTTTTTGTTGTTGTTTTTTTTTTTTTTTTGTTGTTGTTTCTTTTTTTTTTTTTTTTTTTTTTTCAAATGTTCCTAATTGACTGGAAATATATGTCGTCAAAGACAGCTGAAGGGAGTAAGGAGGGCCATGGAAGCCAGAGGCCCAAAATCAAACTTGCCCAACCTTTGATGCCTGTCCTGATTATCCGCAACTTTGATGATTATTCGATCAAAAATGAACGCGTTAGCATGGAGACACCATTTTCCCATTAAAATGAAGCCACTTTCATCAGCACAGCATTTTCCTAGTCTATGGGACACTCAAGGGTGGGTAAATATCATGTCAATAGTCCAAACCGCACTAAAATCAAACTTGTCCAAGATTTTATGTCTGATCCTGTTTTCTGCAAATTTGATGAAGATCAAATCAAAAATGAAGTCACTATCAACCGAACAACATTTTCACCTTATATGTGTAACAGAGACTAAATTTTAAGTAACTTTCATGTGAATTATCCGAGCTGACCCAAAATAAAACTAGTCCAAGATTTTATGGTTGTCCTCCTAAGTCTAGAAGAACCCCACGAGTACTCTCATGCCAATAGTCGAAACTGGGCCAAAATCGAACTCCGAGATTTTAAGCCTAATATCCTCGTTATCTGCAAGTGAAGATCCGATTAAATAAAGTCGCTGCCGTCCGAACACGATTTTACTCATTAAATGTCTATTGGAATAGTCCGATCTGTCCCAAAATCGAGCTCGTCCAAGACTTTATGGCTGCCCCTATTACCTGCAAGTCTGACGCAGATTCGATCAAAAATGAAATCGATATCGTCTGGACATCATCTCATGCCAATAGTCGAAAGTGGGCCAAGTTCGAACTTGTACGAGATTTTATCCCTGACCTTTTTTCTGCAAGTTTAATAAAGATTCGATCAAAAATGAAATCACTGTCGTCCTGACAACATTTTCCGAAGTCTATGGGGCCCTTATGGGCGGGTAACTCTCATGACATTAGTCAAAAGTGGGTCAAAAACGAACTTGTCCGAGATTTTATGCCTGACCTTGTTATCTGCAAGTTTGATGAAGATTCGATCGAAAATGAAGTCACTATCGTCTGGATAACATTCTCCCCATTATATGTCTATGCGAGACTAAATGGCAAGTAACTCTCATGTGAACAGTGCGATATGCCCAAATTTCGAACTCGTCCAAGATTTTATGGCTGTTCCATTACCCACAAGTCTGATGAAAATTCTATCAAAAATGAAATTGTTATCATCCTGACAACATTTTCCAAAGTCTATGAGGCCCTTAAGGGCGGATAACTCTCATGCTAATAGTCGAAACTGGGCCAAACTCGAACTTGTCAGAGATTCTATGCCTGTTCTTGTTGTCTGCAAGTTTAATAAAGATCCGGAAAAAAATGAAGTCGCCCTCGTCCGAACAGCATTTTACACACAGTATGTCTAAGGGAGACTAAAGGGCACGTAGCTCTCATGTGAATAGTCCGATCTGCCCCAAAATCAAATTCGCCAAAGATTGTATAGCTGTCCTCATTACCTGCAAGTCTGATGAAGATTCGATCAAACATGACATCGTTATCGTCCGGACAGCATTTGCTGAAGTCTATGGGGCCCTTAAAGGGTAGTAACTATCATGTCAATAGTCAGAAGTAGACCAAAATCAAATCTGCCCGCGAATTTATGTCTGTCCTTGTTATCTACAAGTTTGATGAAGATTCAATCAAAGATTTTATGTCTGTCCTCATCCTCTGCAAGTCTGACGAAGATTCTATCAAAAGTGAAATTGCTATCGTCCGGATAACATTTTCCGAAATCTATGAGGCGCTCAAGAGCGGGTGACTCTCGTGCCAATAGTCGAAACTGGGCCAAAATCGAACGCCCGAGATTTTATACCCGACCTTGTTATCTGCAAGTTTGATGAAGATTCGATCAAAAATGAAGTCGCTATCGTCCGGACAATAGTTTCCCCATTATATGTCTATGCGAGACTAAAGGGCAAGTAACTCTCATGTGAATAGTCATGTGAACTTGTCCAAGATTTTAAGGCTGTCCTCATTACTTGCAATTCTGATGAAGATTCGATCAAAAATGAAATCGCTATCGTCCGGACGATATTTTCCGAAGTCTATGGGTCCCTTAAAGACGGGTAACTCTCATGCCAATAGTCGAAACTGGGCCAAAATCGAACTTGTCCGAGATTTTATGCCAGTCCTTGTTATCTGCATGTTGATGAAGATTCGATCAAAAATGAAGTTGCTATCGTCCGGACAACATTTCCCCATTGCATGTCTATTGGACATTTTGGCTGCCGTGGAAACCAAAGTTCTGACCAGATTTGACCCAAAACCTAATACAGCCGATCCCCCTACCAATGATGGCACCTATGAAATTTGATCAAGATTGGCCAACTGGCCTTGTATGTATTCTTGTTCGAAAGTATGGCCACAAAGACGGACGGACGCACGGGCAGACGACGGAGCCTTGCTATACTATAAGCTCTCTCTGTGAGCCTTCGGCTCAGGTGACCAAAAAAGGTGCTTTACTGCGCATGGTCTACAACACCAACCCAGAACAATCTGCCATCTGTGCAAACTGATGATTACTACGGCATTCTGTATATATATTCTATAAGACCCAATGATTCTGTTTGCACTGTGCCTGCCTTATCCGAGTGTCCAATTCGCATACGTGACAATATGCCTTTCTTGGCGTTAACCCACGCTTACTATTGCTTAGGCTGCCTGGATACACCTGGAAAGTTTACCGCCATTGTTGACAAGTTTTGTGACTTCCTGTTTGCTTTCCAGTACATCTCCTCTTCTGAAAAGGGTTCTACTCTGCAAGGAAAGAATTTGCTCCCAGGGGGGGAGGCAAAATCTTTCTTTTTAGACTGCAGCCTTTTTCAGAAGTGACAAAACTATTTTGACAGAGTCGTCTCCCTTAAAAGTGTATCATTTCCCCTGAAGCCTAGGTAACACTACAAATTATGATCATAAACGAAAGCCTATAATTACAAGTTGTAATCTCAAGTCGAATTTGGAATAGCAATAGCCGATTTCACTCAGACTTTTAGTGAAAAAAAAGTCTTGAATATTTACCATCTTTTTCTGAACAGTTATTTCACTGAGCAATCAATGACGAAATAAAACAAAATCAACTGTCGCTAATGTGCACGACCCGCCGTATTCCTGCCTGTGCCGCAACGGAGCCTTGGCCTTTTGGCAATTCCTTAGGCTAGACCTTGTCAATATCAATGTGTATACAATATTTTATCAAAATATTCCATATTGTTGAAGACCTAGGGCCATTTCAGTATTTTGGCTCCGGCGTTGCCTCGGTCAGTGTAAATCGGCATTTGGCATTATTATTGGCTAGAGCTTGTCGGTATTAATCTGTGTGCGAAAATTCATCAAAGTATTCCCAAGGTTTCAAGAGTTATGGGTATTTGTGCTGTCCCATTTCGGTCTCGTCATTTCCTCGGTTAAGGAAAAGTGACATTTGACAATTTCTGTGTCTGGATTTTGTCAGTATTAACGGGTTTACAAAATTTTATCAACATATCCCATATTGTTTAAGACCTACGGTGATTTCTATAATATAACATTTTTGCTTCGGCGTTGCCTCGATCAAATAAAAGTGGCATTCGGCAAGCGTATTGGCTACACATTTTATCGGTACCTATCAGTATGCCAAACCTTATCAAAGTATTCCCAACGGTTTAAGCGCTATGGCCATTTTCGCTAAATGACAAAGGATGGACAGACAGACGGACGGAAAGACAGACCGTCTCACAAGGTGATTATGGTAGTCTTCGAAAGTCAACCTTTGAATGGGTCGACTTTTCCACGGGCCGTGCAATATTCCTTACGGTTTGAGCGTTATGGCGATTATCATATTTTCACATTTTTGCCTAAAGGCTATTTATAACTATTTATAAAGAAATCTATCATTTGACAATTTCATTTGTTTGATCTTGTCAATATGTATCCGCATGCAAAAATTATCGAAATCCTCCAAGCGGTATAAAAGTTAAAGCGATTTCAAACAAATTGACAAAATATGTTTTGACTTTCACTTTGTTTCCCCATTACAAAAATGGCCTCGGGATATGTGTCAAAATTTCGTTGGATCATAAAAATCCTTCAAGAAGATAATTAACAAATATTTAGACAACATCGGATACCTTTGCAGGTTGATCTAAATGTTTCTTTAACCCATTTAAGCCAAGTGTCTTATGAATGGGACATTGGCAAACAGTGCAGACCCAGATCAGACGCCGCATAACGCGGCGTCTGATCAGGGTCGACACTGTTTGCATTAAGTACAGGAATTTCTGTAAACCACGTTAATAATAAAAACTAACCAAATGCCCCTTTTACTGGAAATGGACCGGTCCAAAGAGTTAAGGTAAAAGATTCCGCTTAATCGCTCAACAATAAAGTGAGATCAGTTTTGCATGGGAATTATCTATACCTGATTTTGCGACTCGTCGATCAGGTAAGATAAAGTGTAATGTCTCATGAGGATTGTCTACTCATGTCCTGCTAACTTGGGGAATTAGCGAGAGGTTAATGACATGATGACATTACTTAATAAATGAAAAATAACTTTTAATAACAATTTCTTCACTTTATTATATAAATGATAGTTCTATACTTAAGGTTCTTCAAGTTCTTATAACAATACTATTTTATTAAACACAATAATTTAAGATGTTACAGTCCAAAATATATAATGATGTTCTCCTATGAAGCTTCAAGATCTTACTGCTTTTTTCTCTCTCAAACCACGCTCTTCTTATTCACAAATTTGATACAAGATAAGGCTACTATGTTTCCAGTGAATATTTTCCCAGGGTCAGTAGGGAGGTCAGAGTTAGTTCAGGAAAACTGATGAATCAGGTATGCTGCTTTACAAATATGGAAGAAGGAGTTCCTGGCTGGGAACCATCCTCTGACGGGGAACCATACAGAATGCTATCAACATGTGTGGGAAATAAGATAAAAATCAAAATGACCTTAAAAATCTGGTAGGAGGGAAAACGGGGTTAGGCAGGAAACAGCACACATGAAACTAATTGGATGCAGAGGAGTGGGAAATACATATATCAATATATTACAAAAGACCTGTCTGCCCAATCGAACGTCAAACCGAATAAAAATATAGATACTAATATTATCTAGTCAGCGGGAAATAAAGGTACTGATGAGACGGCGCGGATTCACAGCTGTCAAAGGAGTCGAGAGACGAAAATGTAAGCGCTGCACGTTGTAAGTAACTAAATGGAACTGTATACCTCAGTTAGACGAAACCAACAAAACAACATGTGCGTAAGCGATGTCTCAGAACAACATGCGCGGATGTCGGCATACAATATAACGCATACCAACAATTCTGATCAAACTGCGCGGACGCACAGGTTGATTTGAGTCTCTGATTCGCAGTTAGACATATATGTCATTATGTTTGTTTTATCGTGCCCCAACCCATACAGAATTGCAAATAGTAAAGTAAATGTAGTTTTATATTTTCAAACATAAGTCTGACTAAAACAAGATAATTCATTCAACCGACGATAACATATCAAACTCTAGTACATATGATATATCAATATTTGAACAAAATTTTTCTGTTGTTCAAAACAATATTCAAAGTTTAATGGGAAAAGTTGATCAGTTACAAATAGAATTATCACATTTTGATGTAATAGCTCTGACAGAAACTTGGTTATCTGAGAATGTGTCTACTGATGAAATTATGTTTCATAATTACCAAGTACCGTTCAGGAAGGACCGGATCACAAATTCTTATGGCGGGGTCATAGTCTATGTAAAAGACAACATTCCTTGCAAGCGTAGGCTTGATCTCGAAATAGATGGGGTTGAATGCATATGGCTAGAGCTGACTTTGAGAAATAAGACAGTCCTGTTTAGTGTATTTTATAGACCACCTAATTCCCCAGCTCAAACCTTAGTAGATATTGAAAATACTATTGATCTTGCATTTGATACTAATATTGGAAATATCATAGTAACTGGTGATTTCAATTTGAATTGGCTTGACTCAGGTAGCAAACGTAAAATTTCGTCTGTGTTTGGCCAGTATAATCTTGCTCAATTGATTCGTGAACCCACCCATTTCACGGAAAATTCCTCGTCTCTTATTGATTTGATATTTACTAAAAATGAACCGTTTGTGATTTAGTGGAGTTGGTGAAGCATTTTTGGATCAGAATCTACGTTATCATTGTCCTGTCTTCGCAGTGTTTAGTTTCGATAAATGCAAGCAACCATGTTTTAGGAGGCGGATATGGAAATATGATGAAGCTGACTATGTTCGTATGAACCAGCTTATCATTGATTTTGACTGGTCCACAATTAAAAGTGAAGATATAAATACATATGCAGAAAACTTCACTGATACACTTATGGAGTTTTGTAGTTTAGCAATACCTAATAAGATGGCGACAATCCGTCCATCCGCACCTCCATGGTTAAATAGTCATGTTAGGAGGGCGATACGTAAACGGAAGCGTGCGCACAAATTAGCTAAACGTTCAAATAATGAAGAGTCTTGGAGGAAATATAGGGTTTTAAGAAATGAGTCTATAAAATTGTTAAGAAAAGCAAAGCACGATTTTAAGTCTAATTTGGCTGGCAAACTAACTACTAGAAATATGTCTTCAAAAGACTGGTGGAAAATTTTTAAAGCATGTGTAGGTAAGGATTCACGTGAGAATATACCCCCATTGAAAAATAATTATGGCCAAACAATTAATAAACCTAAAGAGAAGGCAGACTTATTCAATAGATATTTTCACTCACAAACTCTACTAGATGATCGTGATAAGGACGTTCCTGTTCTGTCAGTACCGAATAATACTGTTGATTCTATTCGTTTGGAAGTTGAAGAAGTTCAAAACATACTTAAGTCTCTTCAAGTAGGCAAAGCTAGTGGCCCAGATTTCATTAACAATAGAATATTGAAAGAAATTGCTGTCTCTATTTCAACAGCTCTTACAGAACTTTTTAATACATCATTACTACTTGCTCAAGTACCTGATATATGGAAAAGAGCAAACGTAAGTCCTATTCATAAGAAAGACGATAAAACTGATGTTGTAAATTATAGACCTATTTCGCTAATAAGCTCTGTTGGTAAAGCATTAGAAAAATTAGTACACAAGCACGTTCATAACTTTGTCCTAGAGAATAATATAATAACACCATTTCAATCAGGTTTTACACGCGGTGATTCAACAGTAAACCAGTTAGTTGACTTGTACAATACATTCTGTCATGCCCTAGACGAAGGCAAGGAAGTTCGTGTGGTATTTTGCGATATTAGTAAAGCCAAAGACAGGGTATGGCATCGGGGTCTTCTAGCAAAACTTTATCACTATGGAATTACTGGAAATCTACATAAGTGGTTCGATAGTTATCTTTCTAACAGATTCCAGAGGGTAACTATTCCTGGTGGTTGTTCTGAGTGGGTTGAGATCAAAGCCGGTGTTCCCCAAGGTTCCATTCTCGGACCGTTTCTGTTCTTGCTGTATATCAATGATATTGTCCATGAAATTCATTCTAACATAAGATTATTCGCAGATGATACTACGATTTATATCATTGTTGACTTTCCTGATTCAGCTGCGCAAATTTTAAACATAGACCTTGAACGTATTGCACACTGGGCTGCCAAATGGCTAGTAGGTTTTAATGCTAAGAAAACCGAAGCATTGCTGATATCACGAAGACTATGTAGACTTAATCATCGTACTTTATTTTTCAATCATGTTCCAATTCCAGAAGTCCAGTTTCACAAGCACTTGGGAATTTATTTCTCAGATAAATGTGACTGGCAAATACATTTGAACTATATTCAAGAAAAAGCTTGGTCTCGTTTACACCTGCTAAGATCGATGAAATTTACAATGGACAGGAAATCTCTACAAACCATTTACTTTTTATTTATGAGGCCACTTTTAGAATATTCAGATGTTGTATGGGACAACTGTACCCAACAACAAATTAATGAATTAGAAAAAATACAGATTGAAGCGGGAAGGATCGTTTCAGGAACCACAAAACTGGTTGCAATTGATAAACTTTATAGAGAATTAGGTTGGCTAAAACTCTCTGAAAGAAGGAAACTTCACAAATTATTCTTGTTTTACAAAATGCAGAATGGTTTGGCTCCAGATTATTTGGTAGATCTTGTTCCGCCTCGAGTAGGGAATGAGACTCCCTACAGCCTTCGTAATGCTGATAATTATCAACAGGTTCATGCAAATTCTAGACTGTATTTTGACTCATTTCTTCCTTCTACGATTCGAGAGTGGAACAATCTTCCCGCTGATGTAAAATCAGCACAGACACTGACCTCTTTTAAATATAAATTTGAGAGAAATACCCCGAAAATTCCTAAATATTACTTCTTTGGCGACAGAGGTAATCAGATACTTCATACAAGATTAAGAACTGAATGCAGTACATTAAAGTTTCACTTGTATCGGAGAAATTTGATCCCCGAACCATATTGTACCTGTGGAGCTGTGGAAAATACTTCTCACTTCCTTTTTAAATGTCCGAAGTTCAATGCCTTTCGTAGAGAATTATTGCTTACAGTTAGCAATTATGTTGAACCATCGGAAGCTGTTCTTTTGTTCGGGGATGATACATTATCAGATGAAGGTAATGAAGTCATTTTCCGGGCAGTTCATAAATATATACAACAAACCAAACGATTTTCAACAAATAATTAGACTTTTGGATTTGACCTGGAAATGGTATGTTACAGTAATCAACAAGCGTACTTACTGATGTTCCACGACACTGATCACGACTGTTACCATTATTACTAATTATCGTCGCGCAGACTTCTTTTCCTATCTTCCTTTCTTCTTCTCTTTCTTTTCTTTCTTTTTTAATCTTCTTCTTTTCTTTCTCTTTCTTCCTATCTTGCTTTCATTATTATTGAATTGAACAATGAATTATTCATGAAAAATGTTTACACACGTAGTATAATTTAGACATACTCCATTCAAAGTGTAACTTTATTGCAGGAGATGATTCAAAGAAGCATGATATGCTTGTTTTCAAATCCTGTATGATTGTGCTATTGTATTCTGTCTATGTACTTAAATGTAAATGTTTTGACAAATTGAAATAAAATACTGTTTAAACCAAAACAAGATAAAACAACAACTGGATAAAATGTCAGATATTCAGAAAATATTATTTTTTGATCGTAAATGTCAAAATGTCAAATTTCCACATAGCTAAGTCAACCGGTAATGCTAAATTAACATGTAATTTAATACAACTGGCCTCGAAAACAAACATACATGTAGGTACATTTGTAAATTCGTCTGCAGAAGATAATCTTGTCGATAATCTCACGGAGGTCAATGCGGGAAATAACGGCAAGTTAACTTCCTTTCACCAAACCACTAGATACAGTTCGACAAGAAACTGATTAGGGACGGACATGTCTTGGCGCGGATATTTATAAAGAAATCTGGCCTTTTACAATTCATTTGTTAGGTCTTGTCAATACGTATCTGCATGCCAAAACTTATTCCAAGCGGTTTAAAAGTTATAGTGATTTTCAGAAACTGATTACGGACGGACGGACGGGCGGAAGGACATGGTGAATATAGGGCACTCCTCGTAAGTTCTCCTTTTGGATGACTTTACTGCGGGTCGTGTAATGGCCGCGCCCGGTATTTGAGACAAATTTCGAGGAAGCGAATTGTTTTTCAGCGATAATGTTTAACCTCTGCCGTGTCAAAAGCTTTCAAATTAAAGGAGATAACAATAGTTATTTCTATGTGCCTTGGAAAGATGTTGCACTCTGTCGGCAGTGGCTCGGTCTTGCTGAAAGATCATATTTCATATTCCCAGATCATTGGATGATTTAATCATGTTACATATACATAGGTCAGTACCAAAAATAGGAGATGAACAATTCATTTCAACCGCGCCATGAAGCTCTTCGGACTTTCCGTCGAATCAATCTTTCCGTGTGCATGCCCAGTCCTTTTGCAAGGTTACGTGTCTATTTCTTTGGCTGAAGTTTCCCCTTCAGTTGGCTCACCGCTTGCATGAATGAACAACATAGGCTGTGGCGAGACTGCGGATGCGCAGGCTCACCTGAACCTTTGCTGTTCGCATGTGCTACAACAGCTCTTTTCCCATGATGCGGCTCATGTGTCTTGGGGACATGTGCGAACAGTAAAGGTCTAGATAAGCCAGTAAAACAACACAGTTTGATAAGGACTCTTGCTGAACATCGATATATTCTACAGCACAAGATGATTCGGTACAAAGAAGGTCCTAATCAGAATGCGCAGATGCGTAGGCCGATCTGGGCCTTCCCTAATCGAATATGCCCTGAGTTTGTCGAAATATATTTTTTTTCTTCCTGAGAATGGTCTTTTAAAATGGGGCTGGCGTTCTGGGCCCAGTTGTTCAAAACTAACGATGTCGTTAATTAACGTATCGGTAAAACTTTGATCATTAAATACGGCGTATACGCTAATATTTTTGCTGAAAAAAATGTGAGTAGCTTTTGCAAAAGCTACTCACTTTTTTTTCAGCAAAAGTACCTGTGAATTAGATATTGTACTTACTAGAACAATTAACATTTTGATCAATAACGGGCTCGTTAAACTAACGATGCTTTGAACAACTGGGCCCTGGAAAGCAAACCAGAAGTCACAAAAGTTGATTCTTCTGTAAAAAATGGCAAAAAATCTATCAAATGTCTCTAGTCTCTCTAAACCTTGCAATAACAGTTCAAAATGTTTCGATTGTTTTTCATTTTTTAAATGTTTTTACCATTTAGTACACAAATATAATAAGACAAAGAAATTTTGTTTTAAGTCGGTAATTAAGTCGGTATTCTAACAAATATCCAAAACATTTGTTCGATGAGGAAATGAGAACAAAAAAGATCTTTGTTACCTAGCAATCTGCTCATTAAGTGTTCTGTTCAATAGCAAATTCATTTAATGGCAAGGTAACGATTAGTCACGAATTATGCAAGAATGTTGTATCTAATACTTTAAAGAAACATATGTTTCGGATATTTGTAAGAATCGCCTCAGTGAGGCGATTCGTAGAAATATCCAAAACATATGTTCTATGAGGAAATAAGAACAAAAAAGACCTTTCTTACATAGCAGTCTGTTCATTATTCTGTACAATAGCAAATTCATTTTAATGGCAGCGTCTTTGGGAACAAATGTTGTCGTTGTAACGAGGGCTCACTGTAGCATTATTGGATACTATAGAATCATTCGGCGAATAGTGACCGTACCAGTACGGAGTCTTATCTGGGCCGTCGATGTTCACTCGTCACACATTTCCCACGTCGTTGTTCATACAGTGTGCGTTAACCCTTAAAACGCAGTTTCAGCAAAATCTCAATGAGATTTCGAAGATATGCAAAATTCTTATAAAATGAATATATACGTTTATCATAAAAATATATAAAATACCCATACACCACATAGCTTTTTTTTTACGTTACAAGCATTATTTAATTTATAACACAATTACCTCCCTTTACCTAACTTGGCTACGTAACCTAGTTAGCAAACTACCTATTTTTTTTTCTCTCAATAATACTTTGATATCCAGTTCCCAGTACTGGGAAATTGATATTAAAGTGTTGAGAAAAATAGGTAGAACGTATATTGCGACATTCTATGTTTTTTTGTTTGTTTTTTTTTTTTTTGTTTTTTTTTTTTTGTTTTGTTTTTTTTGTTTTATTTATTTTTCCGTGGCAATATGGCTTGGCATATAATGTGAACCGTCTGTTCGGCAAACGAATCACATGAAACGTCAAGCCTTAATTTCTCTGAAAAATAATAATGATAATAAAAAAAATCAAAATGTCTTCTTTTGCAGTTGTGATTAGCACTCTAAGGGTTAATATTAAATTCATAAATTACAATATGCGACTTGACACGGATGTGACATTACAATATGAGACTTGACACGGATGTGACGTCTGCGTAGCAGACGATTCAAATGAGATATCTAGCCTAATTTTGTCTGAAAAAGACAAAAAAACGAACAAGCAAAAAAATGTCGTCCTCTGCACATTTCGGCATATTTTATACTGACATGAATATTTACCTTACGAACTGGTATGACGTGCTCCAAGCAAAGAATCGGATCATTATATGTTGTTCATCCGAAGCCACCCTCAAGTATCCTAAGACACTGATCAGACTGTGGCTCTTCTCGGGTGTAACCTATAATACCGTATTTACTCTAATTAATACCCGCCGGCACTTAACGTTGAATCAACGTAACGTTGAACTAACGTTGACATTACATTGTTTCAACGTTGTGTGTCTGCTGGGTATTCAGGCAGGCATGCCTAACCAAACAGAGCGGAACCAGATCAAGTGCCGCAGAAAGTTGCGTCTGATCAAAGTTTTACCCCTAGTCTTGTGCTAGTCAGCCTTAGAATGAGAGAAACAAGCAAGAAGAATTTCGATAATTGTCGGTTACCTTCGGGAATGTTCGGGGGATCATGTGGCAACTGGGAGCGGTCGATCAGAGCCTCCACCGTTGATAGGCATATGTTTCTTTAGAGTATTAGATACAACATTCTTGTATAATTTGTGACTAATCGTTACCTTGCCATTAAAATGAATTTGCTATTGTACAGAATACTTAATGAGTAGACTGCTATGTAAGAAAGGTCTTTTTTGTTCTTATTTCCTCATAGAACATATGTTTTGGATATTTGTTAGAATCGCAGGCGATTCTAACAAATATCCAAAACATATGTTTCTTTAAAGTATTAGATACAACATTCTTGCATAATTCGTGACTAACTGTTACCTCTTAAGGGGAGGTTTCGTGATAGTCAAATTGTCATTATAACGAATTTTGTCGTTGTATCGACTGTCAGTATAAAGACCCCGATTGTTTGTATAAACGGACAACGAATACCATAAACAGAATGCGCAGATGCGCAGGCTAAGCAGTCGTTTTTTTGCATATGCGATTAACCCAATTTTCTCATGACATGGCCTGCGTACACAAATTCCTTTTTTCCTTTAAAATCCATTATCTTTTATTAGGCATTATTATCTGATTGAACAAATATTAATTATTTTTTCCTTAAGGTAAATAAATTAACCACTTGTTCTGACTTTCTTGTCACAAGCTTCAAGCAGTGACCGTTAGACTGACATTTCAATTAGTTCAGAGTCGTAAGATAATATCTTTGAGTAAGTAATCAATTTAGATGGAAGAAAGAAAATTATTAGAAACGTATCTACCCGTGTCCCACACAGGACTTCACGACATGGATAGCTCCCAAGGAAGAAATTCGAAAGATTCGTAAGTTTATTATTTTAATCACAGCTAGGGAGGCCGGCTTCGGTGGCTCAGTCGGATGCGCGTCCGATTGGTCATCAGGAGGTCGCGGGTTCGATCTCCGCCGGGTCCGGCAACAGTCTTTCATTGAAATTGATCACGAAATATTCCTACTGTCATTTTCTCCCTTCCGCTGATCCAAGAAGGGCAGTTGTCATTTTATGGCAAAAGAATGTGCACAGGTTAACCGCTTTGAGAACTAAGGTAAATTGACCGGCTCGACATGACCTTAATACTGTTGACTGGGTCGTTAAACTCTAACTCAACAAACAACTACGGAGCCCGGGTCATGCAGTAAGTTTGACTCTGCAAAAGTGCATTTGCGAAGCGAAAGGTCATTTGCGAAGAGAATGGTCATTTGCGAAGCGACATGTCATTTGTGAAGGGAAGACTTGCAGCAGTCTATGCATTCACACTGTATAGTCAGGACAGTCGACATCTGCGCAAGCGCAGATGTCGACTGTCTTGACTATACAGTGTGAATGCACTTACTGCTCGCGGCTCACTAAAAGGGACTTTATGCTATATGCGAACAGCGAAGGCCCAGATCAGCCTGCGCATCCGCGCAGTCAAATCAGGGCCTTCTTTGTTCGAAGATATATTCTACAGTATCCGTTGAACCTGTAAGCGGATAACGAAATCCCTGAGCAGACTGCATGAATGCGCAGGGCAAACTAGACTTTCGCTGCGCGCACATGCATGGCATAAGCTTAAAACATTGGCTATTCCGATCAGAACGCCTGGATGCATGGGCTTGAATGGGTGTTTACTGTTCACATGGCACTTTATAGGCCATCCATTTCGGGCGGTTTTTGTGTTGTTGTTTTATTATTATTATTATTATTATTATTACTTGCTTGTATTATCTTCATCACTTGTTGTCTCTGGCTTAAGCAGTACAATCGTAAGGATATTAACCCATTTTAGACTGAATTAAGTCTATCCCCCACCCTACACACACTATATTTATTGAAAGAGGCCAATTTCAATTTTAGATATATCAGGCTATGTGATTTAGATATTTCTAGAGAACTATTTGCAAATATTGGAGACACTGCGGAGTCTGATCTGAGTCCGCACTGTTTGCCAGTCACCCTTTTTTATGGGTCTTCAGACTAAAATAAGATTAATGAGAAACTGACACTACACCGTCACTGCTCGCGTTCAAACTTTAAAACGGCCCCAGTAAGGTTTTTACTGACCGTTCCAAGGCAGTGCTTCTGCTGTGATTTATTATGTTTTGTTATTGTATGTCTTTGCATGTATGTCCTGGTGTAATTTTGGAGGGCCGTTTGGCCATTTTTTTTAGAAAGAAACTATCCTTTTGGCTTTTTGCTTATAGTGTTTTGATTGTGGTGCCGTTGCTCATAGTGCGTCCTTCATTCCCTTCGATGTCTTAGATGGAAGTGTTAGGTAATAGTGTCGATTCCTGATCATTGCCTTTCTATTTATTCTATTTATTCTTCACTGAAACCCTCAAATATTTTGAGTACATGCTGTTTGTTAAAGGGCAATTCAAGTTTGCAAAATGTATGCAGATTAGCATTTTTGGTTGCCATGGCAGTCGAAAGATCTCGTAAAATTATAATAAGAAATTGGTCAGGTACATTTAAACTCACTCAGAAACCGTTTTAATTGCATACATGGCTTTTAAGCTTGCAAAACTTATCGAGAACTGGCGTCAGCAGGACGAACGTCATGGCCATATGCACAAAACCTATATATACATGTATATATGGTAGAAAACCTTTTTGAACGATGTCTCCTCTGAAACTGCGTGGCCGACTGAGCTAAAAATCGTCATGGGACAAATTCTTTCAAATTATTGGAAACCAGTAACCAAGATGGTCACTTTGACCACATACGTTAAGACTTATTAATTGTCCAAAACTGCGAGGCCTGTAGAGTTAAAATATGGCAACACAAAACTTCCCGAGGACAAGAGTGATCAGATCTGAGAAAACGATTCGATATATTTGACATTCAAGATGGTCTCTATGACATATATGGTAAACACCATTAAACAAAAACTGCAGGGCCGATTGAGCTGATAATGGCATATGTAGTATCTGTGTGACAATATCTTATGTGAAAACGTCAGGACCTGATATCCAAGCTGGCCACTATGACCATATATGGTAAAAACCTTTAAACAACTCCATTTGCAAATCTAGAAAGATGACTTAACTGAACATGCATAAAGGGCGCCATGGAGAACAGAATGTTCAAATATGCAAAAATGTTCAGGACCTGACACCTAAGATAGCCCCTGTGACCTTACATGGTAAGCATCATTAAACAATTTTTCTAAAACTATAAGACCGTTTGAGCAGAATATGCATATGGAGCATCGCTTCTAATGATTACTCACAACATAACATACGTTTTTTTGGAGAAGTCACAAAAGGGATTCATACCCATCTGTAAGCCGTTACATTTTAACCATATAATATGGAAAATGAGGACGATTTGGACTATTAAGCAAATTAAGACAGATTTATATAGCAAACAAGAAGGTTGCTAGAAGTCACAAACAAATTCTAAAGCTGGTTTAACCCATTTATGCCGAGTGGACTCTTCTACTTTAAGTCTTTGGACAGGTCCATTTCATATATAAGGGGTGTCTGGTTGTTGTTTTTATTATAACCATATTTTATAGAAATTCCTGTATTTAATGCACACCGAAGACCCTGATCAGACGCCGCGGCCCTTTTATGGGACACAATGCACAAATGGATTAAACACTGCAAAAATCGGAAATTTCCCCTAATACTGTAGATCCCTACAAACCCCTGTTTTTCACCAAATGTTATAGGTGGGTGGGGGGCAACAGGGGCGTGGGGGGTGGGGAACTTGCATAGACTTGTTAACGTAATGGTGCAGCTAATTGGTTTATCTGGATCTTTGCGGTTCGCATGTCCTCAAAGACACATTTTCATGTGCGATTCATGCAAAAATGTAAAAAAAAAAAATAAAAAAACAGGAGTTAAATCTTTGCCGCGCATTAACCAATGTTTAAATAATAAAATATTCTACGTAAATTTATATTGGAACGTTATTGGCCCAAAAGGATTTCTGTCGGGCCGATAACGGTCCACTAGCAGTTATCGGAAAAGATGACGATGACGTCATCGCAAATCGTGCAGGTAACCTCACGGGTAGAGCGTAAACGGAAGTACGTAGAAAATTTATGGATTTGGTTACGCACCCCTATTAATTTCTCCATAGGCTACAATGCTAAGAAATCAAAAGTGTCTCATCTGCTACAGTTCCATAGGCCTAAATCAGATCCAGGTTTCGGTGGGATGTGACAGCCACTTGAGTCAGCAACAGATCCTGGGATTTTCATGTCCTCTTCATCACTTCGAAACACATGACATTGCCCGCCATATGACATCCCAAAAATTCCTCCTGTTCAGAGTCACAAACTTGAATGACCGACCGACTCGTTATAGCACTCCACCCAGCCAAATAGTTCCCCACAGAATCTTTTACTATCTGGAATTTGT
Organism: Anodontia alba; assembly: GCA_964016985.1. Classification (NCBI taxonomy): domain Eukaryota; kingdom Metazoa; phylum Mollusca; class Bivalvia; order Lucinida; family Lucinidae; genus Anodontia; species Anodontia alba. Next base: position 18,835,153 of record OZ024821.1, read on the forward strand.
CTCCTCCAGGAACCTCTTGTGGCCTGAAATAAATAGAACAATGCAGTCTTTTTTACCTTACACTATATACAACATCTACTCCGTACACTCTATTTTTAGATAGGACTATTTTTCAAAATAGTAGTCTGGTTCCATTTATCGATTTACTTTGTAAGAAGAATGCTAGCTGAGAGAGCTTTACCTGGATATCAAAATTTGACACCCTGTCGTCCACATAGCCTATACCGTGGGACCACATACTTGTCAAAAATGTGAGGATAGATAGGCATGACAAATCAGGGTTTTGTTTTCTATTCAGATTTTAGATACCTGTTTAGATCGAAACATACTTTGAGACATTCCAGCTTGCCCTTAAACTAATAAAGGGTGTGGGAAGGGGAGGGGCAATTATTTCCTTTTACAGTACATCACGAAAACATACCTATATAATTTGACCCCCCCCCCCTGGGGTTTACAGGGGGTATACATTATTTTTCTTTTCTGCTCAAAAACATAGACTGTGGGTATTCGCTAGAACCGCCTTGGCGAGTCGGTTCAAAAGAGTACCCGAGTACCCACAATCTATGTTTTGAGCAGAAATATGAAAAATATCAGAATTTTTATCTGAACACTTTCAGTTTTTGGTGGTGAAATTTTCCATATATTTGAACAGGCTTGTTCTCGTAATAAGACCATTTTTCTAGAGGTGATTGATGTCACGGTGCTGGAACGCAAACAGGAAGAAACAAAAGTTGTCTCCCTTTAAAATTAGCAAAATACTTCCAGGTGTATCACAGAATTTTAGTATCTTACTCAGTTCCTTGGTTAGTTCCTCACATGTATATCGTCGATCACTTTCTAGAAATTGTCTAACTTTTTCTTCAAAATATGCGGCACTTACTAAAATTTTCCGACCTCTCCCCTCACTGCTTTTACACTCTACCGACCGCTATTAAATTTGTTAGCCCATCTGGCAATTTGTAAATAAGAAAAGGTACTATTTCCACAAACGTCCTGCAAGGCAACGTGAACTTCCCGTACATTCTTTTTACGGATAAGATTCAAACACTATATAGATGCGTTGTTCTTCCGACGAAAATGCGACCGCCATGTCGTCACCAGTGTCACGCGACGTCATGCATTGATGCCGCCAGAAATAATGACGTTATAAAACAGACGTCACCTTCAAGTATGCATGTTGTTTTATTTATTTTATTATTATCATTATGATAATTATTATCATTATTATTATTATTATTATTATTATTATTTATTCTTTCATTATTTTTATGTATATTTTTGTATTTTTTATAACAATATCTTAGTAGATGTATAAGTAATCAGAAAACGTGTTAAGAAAATTTGTTCTCTCACACAAAGTTTCATGAGTACGATATGTGCTCTCAATGAGATTTTGAAGATTTGCAAAATTCTTATGAACTGAACATATATGTGTTCATCATAAAAATACATAAAGTATCCATACACCAGATAGCGTTTAATTCTTCACGTTATAAGTATTATTTAATTTATAACACAATTACCTCCCTTTACCTAACTTGACTATGTAACCTAGTTAGTAACTACCTATTTTTTTTCTCCAATAATACTTTGATATCCATTTCCCAATACTGGAAATGGATATGAAAGTATTATTTGAGAGATTGGAACTGGATATGAAAGTATTATTTGAGAAAAAAAAGGGTAGTTCGTATAATTCGATTTTAAACTAAGATCCAGGTGGAAGTAGTATTTCAGAAAACAAAATAAGTCGACTCTCGTTATCTCGAATTCCAAGGGACTCTCTGAAATACTTCGAGATATCCGTACTTCGACATACCAGATTTGCAGAATTGAGGAAAAACTAATTTGATTAACCACATTTAACAAATATATGTGTAATTGGAGATATATTGAAAATATTGTGGAAAAGAGGAGAAATTACTCCTTAGGAGCAATTTCCCCTCTTTTCCACAATATTTTTATATGTTGTTAGATTTTCATGTTTAGGCAGGGACCAGATTTTCACTTCGAGATAAGCAGTTATTCGAGATAAGCGAGGTCGAGATAGCGAGAGTCAACTGTATGTTATATCGAAAAGAGCACGGATATCACCCTTCAACTCTGTTTACTCTGATCTTTCCAGACACGGCTATCGTACATGTTTGACTCGTCTCAGAAGTGGGAGATGCAATACCGTATTGTTGGTCTTCATAGCACTGCTACTCTGGCTAATTGCATATGTAATCAACTCTTCGGAGTCAACAACAGGTTATGACGTAGTGAGTGTTCAACTAGAGGAGGAAGAAAAGAAGACGTGGAAGAGCTTCAAGAAGATGGACAACCTACAACAGGAAGAACATTTTGAAGATAAACTCAATGATGATTCAAATAATGACATATACGATGATGACAATGAAGATTCAGACTCTTCAACGACTACTACAAGTAATATTATAGGGTTATTGCAATGATATTGGTGAATATTGTCTCAAAAATTAGACATCTATATAATATCATGAGGCTATTGCACTGATATTTGTGAATGTTGTCTCGGACATTAGATGTATATAATATAATGGGGTTATTGCACTGATATTGGTGAAAATTGTCTTGGACATTGGACGTCTATATAATAGCATGGGGTTATTGCACTGATATTGGTGAATATTGTCTCAAAATTAGATATCTATATAATATCATGGGGTTATTGCACTGATACTGGTGAATGTTGTCTCGGACATTAGACGTCTGTGTAATATCATGGGGTTATTATTGCACTGATATTGGTGAATATTGTCTCGGATATTACACGTCTATATAATAGTATAGAGTTATTGTACTGATAATAGTGAACATTGTCTCGGGTATTAGACGATTATATGATAAACGATTATTAACTATTGAGCCATTGAACAGGGTGTGATATCCACTGGAGAATACAAATATTGACCTCGGCCGTCGCCTAGATCAATATTAATATTCTCCAGTGGATATCACATCATATACAATGACTCAATAGTCAACAATTGTTTTTATCGCACCTGCTTGTAGCAGGGTGCGATATAGGCGTCCGATTTTCCGTCCGTCCGTCAGTCCGTCCGTCCGTCCGTCTGTCAACATTTATGTCGACGTTCGACATTTATGTCAAAGTTAGTATTTTAATCAACTACAAGACTAAACAACCATCAAACCTTGCATGAAACATCTCTCTGACCTCCTGACTTTGCGACATAGGTGCCCACTTTTCCATTCGTCTGTCTGTTTGTCCGTCCGTCTGTCTGTCCGTCTGTTAACAGTTCTGTTATGTCGAAGTTCGACATTTATGTCAAAGTTAGTATTCTAATCAACTACAAGACTAAACAACCATCAAACCTTGCATGAAACATCTCCCTGACCTCCTGACTTTGCAACATAGGCGTCCACTTTTCCGTATGTCTGTCCATTCGTCCGTCCGTCTGTCAACATTTATGTCGAAGTTCGACATTTATGTCAAAGTTAGTATTTTAATCAACTACAAGACTAAACAACCATCAAACCTTGCATGAAACATCTCTCTGACCTCCTGACTTTGCGACATAGGTGCCCACTTTTCCATTCGTCTGTCTGTTTGTCCGTCCGTCTGTCTGTCCGTCTGTTAACAGTTCTGTTATGTCGAAGTTCGACATTTATGTCAAAGTTAGTATTCTAATCAACTACAAAACTAAACAACCATCAAACCTTGTATGAAACATCTCCCTGACCTCCCGACTTGGCAGTACTGACTTGGCAGATACCTTGACCTGGTGACCTTGACCTATATTTTGGCTGCAGTGACTTTGACATAATTTACGTCAATGTTCCAGATCTCCTCAAGTGTAAGACCTCTAGCCACCAAACCTTGCATAGTGCTTCTCCTAGATGTACTGACTCGGCAGGTATCTTGACCCGGTGACCTTGACCTATATTTTGCGCTCCAGTGCCTTTTACACATTTTACGTCAACGTTCAATATCTCCTCAACTGTAAGGCCTACAACCATCAAACCTTGCATAGTGCTTCTCCTCAATGCACGGACTCCGCAGGTACCTTCACTGGGTGACCTTGACCTATATTTCGCGCTCCATTGACTTTTACACCTTTTACGTCACCCTTCCATATGTCCTCAACTGTAAGGCCTTCAACCACCAAACCTTATATAGACTTCGTCTCGATGTACTGACTTGGCAGGTACCTTGACCTGGTGACGTTGACCTATATTGTGCACTCCAGCGACTTTGACACATTTTATGTTGATGTTCGGTATCTCCTCAAATATAAGACCTACAACCACTAAACCTTGCATAGTGCTTCACCTCATTCCACTGGCTTGGCAGGTACCTTGACCCGGGGACCTTGACCTATATTTGACACATTTTACGTTGATGTTTGATAACTCCTCAACTATAAGGCCTACAACCACCATACCTTGCATTGTGCTTCTCCTTGATGTACTGAATTAGCAGGTACCTTGACCCATGACCTTGACCTATATTTCATGCTTCAGTGACTTTTACAAATTTTACGTCAATGTTCCATTATCATTGGGCTGTATCATGTATGATACGAAAAGTCAGTGCTGAAGATATAGCCATTAGAGGGAATGGGACTGGCCCGGAATATATGTGCCCCACTAGGCACTTTGTCTACATTTTTTTCAACCCAGTTTTCCAAGTAAGCACTGCTAAGAATGAAATAAACTTATTTAATAACCACGTTCTGATTGTGGCTCCTGTGACTTTTGCCCCAGCAGGTGCGATGACGCCTTCCGCGGAATTCTTGTATTATATAACCAGTGAACAGACTGATATAGAGTTTCATAGTTTTCCCAAAATACATTATTCCACTTGATGTTCCAATTTTAGGTACACATATTCAGTGGGGAAAAGCCCCGAGCCGGTGAACGTCAGAAATATTCACTGGGCTAAACACAGCTCTCAGCCAATGAAAAACAACCTGATTTTAGGTTATATGATAATATGGGGTTATTGCACTGACATTTGTGAATATTGTCTCGGACATTAGACGTCTATACTATATAATGGGGTTGTTGCACTGATACTGGTGAATATTGTCTCGGACATTAGACTGTACTTAGACTAGCTGTCCAGGCATGCCGTAATGCCATTTTGCAATGCGTACCCGCATGGCAATAATCGGGCAACTCATTAGAAAATGCTTTGACCGCATTATTGCCATTTTGTAATGCGTTACCCGCATGGCTCTGTTATTGCCATTTTGTAATGTATTGCCCGAATGTCAATAATACGACAGTGTCCTGAGACAAAATGTCTATATTGCATATGTGGACAACGAATCCTCCCAGCAAGAATTAATAGTACTAATGACTGTAATTTCTCAAAACCTAAAGCGCTAAGTAAATATAAAAAGACTGCCTTTTGACTTAATTTGTGTGTATTGTAAGAGAAAATAAGGCTTGGCATTTCATGTGAATCGTCTGCGTAGCGGACGATTCACATGAAATGCCAAGCCTTATTTCCTCTGCGAATGACAAAATGTTGTCTCCTGCATTTGTGATTAGCGCTTTAAGGTTTAAGTATTTGAACACTATAATTCCTCACCGTACTCATTCTAGCTGAACTTTGAAAGCTTATTTGATTATCTGGTGACCTCCCTGGTGTGTTTGGTGGCGGCTAAATGGCAAACAATGCAGATCCCGATCAATTTTTTTCTGTAGCAGCGGAATATTTAGGGTATATGCAGCAAATTTGCTGCGATTTTAAATCTACTCACACATTAAAATGAGGCTGAATTCAATTGGTAAATTTTCCGCTATACTTTACAAGAGAGACAGTTTTTGTGGCTTCCTTATTGCGTTTTCGCATATCAAGACCCACTGTTGAATGGACCGCACAATGTAGAGTCGTGTCTTTGGGAATATGCGACAGCGAATGCCCAGATCAGCCTGCGCATTTTTGTAGTCTGATCCGAACCTTTGCTGTCCACTAACAGAATCATTGGCTACTACTGAGTGTATGAATGGAGAGCAAAGGCCCGGATGATACTTTGCCCATGCGCAGGTTGATCCGAATTCGCATTTTCGAGCATGTTCGAAAGCACCGTTTTGCTTGACGCGGCTATAATTCTACCAAAAACAACATCTTGGTCTGGGCGATTTAGCAGTGCTTGCAGAGTTGTTGTTTTTTGGGGTTTTTTTGTTGTTGTTTTTTTTGTTGTTGTTTTTTTTGTTGTTGTTGTTGTTGTTTGTTGTTGTTTTTTTCTGGAGCGTTTTGATCCCACCCCCTCCCCTCCCACCCCTCCCCCCTCACCTCGAAGGAGCCGGGGAATGTTATTTTTGGTGCAGATTCCGTTGACGTTGGCGTCGGCTTCATCGTGGCACTTTCTTGTCTGCACAAAGTATACTATATTAATATTCACGGTGCTTTTACAGAAAAAAAATAGTATAATTAACAATAGGGACATAATGTTATTCACACTTCAATGACTACATTGACTCGTACGACGTCACATGGTCATTAAGTGACGTCAAAATAAGCAAAGGTTCTCTCCAATATGGTTGGATGATGGCGACGTTACGATGTCAACGACGCTGTTCTGCTGTTAATACGAAAACTCCGTGCAATTGTTTTCTTGTTTCAAATTTAGCACTCAAACCAGATTTTATCGTCAAATAATGGGCAGAAAATAATACAAATATAAGTATGAAAGGCAATTTATTTAATGTTCATTGAAATATAAACAACACCGGGTCGCGAGCAAAGTTTACACGAATCCCTTCGGGGTTCACTTACTTTATTTGTGACCCGATGTTGTTCATACTTCAATGAACGTTAAAAAATGCTTTCGTTTCTTAAGTGAACCAGATTTTAGATTCGTATCAAATTTTCAATGGGTATATGATCTGGACATAACAAAGACCTGATTAGATTTCAATTTTTAAGGTCACAGCAGTAGAAAAACTGAAAATTCGGTGTGGAGGACATCTGTTTTCTCTGAAAATACTGTTACTAGTTTACAATGCATGTGATTCATCAAAGATTAAATCAATTTCTTCTCAGATTAAAATTAACCACTCTGGACAAATTCAGTAGAAGACAGATTGAGGATATTTTCTTATTTTTCCCAGAAAACTGGATTTGACCTTTCACGCAAATTGTCTCTATTTGAGGCAATTTGCAAGAAATGTCAAAACCTATTTTCTGGGAAAAATAAGACAATATTTCAGTATGTTGTCTGCTGAAATTTTTACCTAAAGTGCTAAGCATTAAGTTTCTTTTTTGCTTATTCTTTTCCTTTCAAACTCTGACAATATGATCTACATGTATTATAACATCTGACGTTTTATAGTGAAATAAATGCAAAAGAATTGTTCCTAAAAGATATAGAGGATATATTTAGCCCTTTTCATTACGAAAACATACCTATTCAAATATATAAAAAATCTCACCTCCAAAAACTTAAAAATTTCAGACAGAAAATTCTGAGATTTTTTCTTATTTTTGCTCAAAACATAGATTGTGGGTACTCGTTAGAACCGCCTCGGCGAGGCGGTTCTAACGAGTACCCACAATCTATGTTTTTGAGCAAAAATAAGAAAAATAATGTATACCCCTGTAAACCCCAGTTTTACTATATAAAAGTGGGGTTTAAGGGGGTCAAAATTATATAGGTATGTTTTCGTGATGTTTATTCAGGTACCAAATATACTGATCAAACAGAAGAGACGCACAGAGACAAGACAGCTTCAAGTCATGGAACGACAAAAAGTACGCTTGACGATTACGATGTAGAAACTACAGATGAAGAGACAGGCGAAAATTATGAAAATACTGATGAAAACGCTGATGAACGAAAAGACTACATTAGTGATGGAACGCATGCAGACTTTGATGTTTATGATTTAGAAGAAGAAACAAACCAAACTGCTACAGAGAGTCAGTCTGACGCTGACTTGAAGCAACATAACTTTGACGTTTACAACTTGGATATGGACAGTAAGGAGACTGGTTTAGGAAATGAAACTCTTGATTCCAAGATTAAAACTTTCGATAATTACGATATAGAGGAAGAAAATAATGATATCAAAGCTGAAGATAGAAATGAAACTGACACCTATGTTTTGGAAAAAGAAAAGAAAGATTCTGAGATTGAGGGCAAAAAGGACACCGTTGTGGAACTGCAATTCATAAAGGCCGGTGATGTGGTTGAAGAGAACCTAGATAAGAATGGTAATGATACAAGTGTTGATAATATGGCTGACGTTCTGCAAGATAGCAGTAGGAAAGTTGCCTCAAATATCACTGATACTGACAACATAGAGATTGATGCAGTCAGAATGCGTCAGGTACTATTTACCAAACAAGAAAACAGCGACCTTAAAGTAATAGGAGAAGAAAATAAACAAAATGGCGAGACAATTATTTCTGAAAATGAGCTTTCAAAACTGAAAGTCGTTAAAACTGATGATGTGGCTGAAGAAAACTTAGAAAATCAACAAACCGATAAAACATCTGCAAATTCGGGTAGAATCGCTAGTGCAAGTAATGACCAGACACTTTCATTGCCATGGATCAAATTAATGGATACTCCAAATATGAAGGCTGAGGAACTAGTAAACCAAATACAAGAAAATAAAACTTCGTCAGCAAACAAACAAAGCATGGCTACTTCTGAAAAATATCAACTCCGTGACAACACGAAACTAACAGATGTGACTAATAATGGAGAACAAACCGATCTAGAAAGTGAATCACAAATAAACATTGCTAAGAGGAATAACCAACCCTTAGGACAGAACTATATTACAGAGCAAGAGCACAACCTGAAAGATCAAATGAAATTTGGAGACTATCAAGAAATGAATAAAGATATATCTAAACAAAACAAAAATGATTACTTGTTTGCGAAAAACAAAGACAGTCTTTTAGAAGACATTAATATAAAGAAGGACAGTACAAAGGACAATAGTAAAGACGGTTCAAAAGAGATTTCCAAGGATAATTCTCAGACAATTAAAACCATGAACTCAGATCAAAGAGATGAAAACAAGAATATGCAAAGACTGAAACGATCTTTAGTTCATATACTGAAAGTGCCTCTTCAGCAAAAGAATGAATAGGCTTATGTTTTTTAAGCAGACTCTGAAGGTAAAAAATATTGATGTTTTTTTTTTCTTATTTTTACAGAAAAATAAAGACTTGATAGTTCATTCAGATCATCTCCTTTTTAACATTGTATTTAATTTCTCTAAAGGAGACACTTTGAATGTTTCAATGAAATGTTGTCTTATTTGCTGTGATGAATAAGAAAATATTTTAAATGTCAATGTCAATTCTTACCTTTTTGTAAAACATAAGAAATACATTTTTAAATGTTGTCTATTTTTATTTATAGTCATTAGTTTAAAGTTTATATTTTCAACTTTGGAACCTCTCTTCTGTATTTAGCAAAGTTGTGCTCCGCCCCTTCGCCAGTAGGCAATTAAATAAACAAAAGTTTTCCAGAAGTTATTTCTATAGTTTTAAATACAGTCATAAAATAGAAATGTTTGATTTATTCGGAACTGAGGTTAACCTGACATTTCACTGACTACTTTGTCGATTTGCACATTACTACGGCACATTACTACGGATATCTTTATTCATTTCTTCATCACGTGAGCTTTCTCACAATTTCTGAGAATCGCTACCCTCGATTCCACCTTTTTTCTAAATGAATAAAGATATCCGTAGTAATGTGCCGTAGTAAAATGCGAATCGATGAAGTAATTGTTGCGACTCAACCAATCAACTGAATTATCCGATAAATGAATACACTTGGTAGACTTTCCACCATGGTTGACTGACAAGAGAAGATAACTATTATCACTTCCTGATTGCTTTACCGAAAAGTGTCTAATCTGGGGGTCTAATCTGAAAGGAAAGAATTTGCTCCCAAGGGGAGCAAATTCTTTCCTTTTAGATTAGACCCCTTTTCAGAAGGGAGAAAAAATGACAGTTGTCTCCCCTGAAAGTGTATCCATTCCCCTTAAGTCTCTAATAAGACTGGATGTATGCGCAGGCTGATCGAGCTCAGCTGTTCGCTTTTCTCAAAAGGGCATTTTTCTCACATGTACATTTTTTTCTTGCATTCTATTAGTAATTCTTTCTTATCGCCTTGTACAACTTTGTAACAGTTGTATGCAACAGTTTTAAGTTCATCTACGCAGAAACAAACCTCCAAACTCTACCGTTCACACAGAAACTGGAACAAACACAGTTTGGAATAGCAACTTTTTCCGAGAACGTTAGGGGGAATTAATACACCTTCAGGGGAGGCAACTCTGTCAAATTGTTTTCCTACCTGCTTAAAAGAAGCCTATTTAAAAAGAAAACAAAATGCTCCAAATGTGAGCAAATTCTTTCCTTTTAGAATAGGCCTCTTTTCATAAGGGACTTGGTGTAGAGGAACGCCAATAGGAAGTCACAAAAGTTGTCTCCCTTGCATAAGAGGACAAACCATCCACCAGATGTATCAAGTTCCCTTCGAAGACATGCGAAAAGGCGGGAAATGCGTAGTTACCGCATTTACATCAAATATTCGGACACACGGGCCAGAGGAAACACTGCAGACACAGAGCGTGGCGTCTGATAGGAGTCTTTACTGTTTGTCATTCAGTTAATAGTGTGTAAAATGGCCTTGTTGAAATTTCAGGAAAAGTACGGTAAGGTGTAAAGGCGTCCGAATATTTAGGTTAAATACGGTGTAGGTAATCCTATCTGGATCTTCGTCTTCGCTTTCCGCATCTGTCCAAGGACCTTTTGATTGACTCGGCCCGCGCCCTTCTGATATATCGTTCTACGGTGTACAATAACCCAGTGGGCACATGGCGCTATACAACGTTACATTAACGTCGATGCAACGTCATGACGTTGCATCGACGTTAATGTGACGTTGTATAAACGTTGTAATTGCCCGGTCGGAAGACTGTAGACGGTCAGGGAATAGCATTAGCAGATTTTGTGCATGCGCTAGTTGATTTGAGCTTTCGCATTCCCAGTATGGAATAGCTTACCGTCAGAGGTAGTAAACTAAAAAAACTGTACTAGAATAGACCTACTCCGGCAGTAACTGATAAGCATATGCTGTGTGTAAACTTTACCTCGTTGGGTACAAACATTTTTTCAGCTGCGGTTAGAATTATATAGCTCTGCACTAGGAGAAATCATTCAAATTTCTTTCTTTGTTTATTTTTGTATGTTAATTGACCCAACATTTTATGAAAGTGTGATTTGATAGTATCAGATGGATTTAAGATTTAGATTTAGCATCTACTTTCAACATCACTTGAAAAGACGCTTTTTTTTTTTTCGCTTGGTGTATTATTTTAAATGAAAAGGTTTGACTGACCATTTATGGGGAAAAAAGGCAATGTCTGTAGTTAAGTGATTTTTTTTTTTTTTTTTTTTTTTTTTTTTTTTTTTTTTTTGTGGAGGAAAATATTTTTACTCTTGTTTGCTGAATTTGAATTATTGATGTTTCACAACAATACTGAGAAAATTAAAAAAAAAAATGATCAAGCAGAATTTGTTCTGCCTCCAAGCTATATACCCTACAGATTTCTGCATAATTAGCATTCTTTTTTTTTCTATGGGGAGACAAGTAAAATTTTTTTTTCTTTTTAAAATCCAAACTTTTTTGTGCACAGGTAGTTACGACAAAAGGTTTTGCATTAAAATCATGACAAACGTTTGCAAATTTATTTTTTAAAATTACTTACTTAAATTGCTAAGCAAAACAAACAAACAAACAAATACAAAAAAAAAAAAAAAAAAAAAAAAAAAAAACCTACTTTCTGAAAGATGTTGAATGCACATAAGCTATTTCTTTGACATGCATATCTAATATAAGACTAGCCAACTAAGAGGTGTGCTTGGGAAAAATGTAGAAGTGACAGTCGCTACAGTCACAAGCCACACACATGGAAGAAGTGAAAGGTTTTCCCCGTTTCCGAAGCCATGGATGAACCTTGATAGATGCAGATCATGGCTAAAAGCCTGCACAAGACCCCATGGACAAATGAACGTAGACACCAGTCAAATTATTACCTGTGCCCATTGATCCCCGTTAGTAAGTCATTACAAAGTCTTACTAAAATTAATTAAGCAACTCTTTAGAAACTGTTTTAACTCTTTGACGGACTTTGTATTTAACTTGCAGAACTGATTTTCTTCTAAATATCATTTATTAGTCAAATAAACTAAGCAAAGTGTAGCAAGCTCAGTCTACTTCCATAGAAAATCCATTAGGTTCATACAGCAGCTAGCAAATATTTGTACCCAATCATGCTGTGTGTAGTATCTGATAACTGTGTAAGTAGCACTGCCGGATAAGCCCTATTCAAAATTGAATTGGATAAGCTGTGGCTCAACAAATGGTACGTACGATCTGTCATTTGTCTGACTCACAATTAACCAGAACCGATGAAATCAATTTAAACAAGCCATTACGGGCAAACGAAGATTCCCGATCATAAAAGGTAACAAAAGGTAACGTCTGCGCCGTACATCTTTTATGACGCTGCATGTTACATAACAAACCGTGCACTTAACAAAAACACGGCAAATGTGCAGAAAGTATTCGTGATGTGTAGACAATGGGCGCACTCTTTTCGCGAAGCCGGGCTGCGCCAGTTCGCCGCGTCTATCCGGCCGCTATAGCGCACTCTTTTTTACAGCCGAATCAGCCGGCGGCGAACCGGCTTAGCCCGATTGCAAGATTTTTAATTAATATGCGACTGAAAACATGGCGGACAAGTCATTCGTCTGTTAACAATGACAAAAACAGCCACATCAGCCATGTTGTGTTTAGCCGGTGCACTCTCTTGTAACAAACAGCTGGAAAGAATCTTTATATTCAAAAGAAAACAATGAAATATTAGAATTTTAGAATAGGTTTGTTACGTACGTTACCTCTTGCGGAAGACAGTCTGTAAGAAAAACGCGTACATGTAGTTTGAAATGACTAGTCTAAGAAAATCGTAAGTAATATTGAAATTATCTATTATTTTACATTATTTAGTGAGAAAAGACTATTCATGTATTCTACATGGGATATTTTGAAAACATTGTATGTTGCAACTTGTGAAACAGAAATATGTTGTTGAATTTTAATGAAAAATATATGCAAGTGTCTTTCTTAAATGTAAAATGCAACGCTGCTTGACACAAAACATTCCTTAAATGCAACCAATTAAGTTCGATGTATTGTTATTAATTTTGTCACGTTAAATATATTTAAACAAACAGTACAATATTGTTATCTGCAGATTGTGAATATTCCTGTTAGACAAAATTTATATTAATCAGCATTTCTTACATATCAGTTTTTCAAAATATCATTTTAAAATCATTATTTACATTATAAGCTACATATATGATATTACCATTACCGGTGCTGATAACACTTAAAACTTAAAGTATTATTTTAGCGAGGAAATCAAGTTTGTCCCGAAATGTATGGTTGAATGAACTAAATAATCGTACAATCCCAGCTAGCATTCTACATAAATCTATAGCGGGCTGTTATCGGCCCGTCAGCTACCCTGATGGGCCGATAACGGCCCGCTATAGATTTATGTAGAATGCTTACTGGGATAGTACTGTAATACAAATATACATCCTCCGGTTACAAGTACTAAACCCGACATGGTTTAAATGTGAGCAAATGACATTGCTTATCACTGTCAAAATGGCTCAGTCTATTCATAAACTTGGTTGAACAACGTTTCTGGCACTCTCACTGTTATTACACTTCAACCTCTTTATAACACGGTTCGTTATAACACGGCTTTGGATATAATACGGTTCAAAGATGGATCCCAAAAATGTATAGATTATATTGAAAAATGACCATAAATGGTCATTTTTCAATATAATCTTTACATTTTTGTTTGGATTTAACAAATTTGTTTAACTAACATAGTTTATGCTATGGACCCCAACAACAGTGTTATAAAGAGGTTGTGGTGTATATTCTAAGTGAATGACTACGCCTGGTAAACGCAGTTGGTAAATTTTGTATATGCGTTTGTCACAGATGTGTCCGGCATTCTTCATCGTCGACCTCGACCATAAAGCTTAATCCGCTTATACAACTAAAATCTTCTTCCTTATAGACAGATTCATTTCTGATTTAGGGGTGTCTATAGTTCATTAATTCTTTTTTATCAAAAATACCTTATTTCATGTTTACAGTATAGATCCTGGTCAAGCGTGTAAGGTCCTTTGTCAGCACCTGTAGCAGAACTCGGACTCAGACCATTCGATTCCGAGTTAGACATCGGAACTATGAATTACACAACCAAACATAATAATAAAGAAAGGATGAACGAAAGGAAGAAAGAATGACAAGATATCGGAGGGGTATATTGCGTTTGGGCAGTTTGTTCGTTTGTTCCTCACACTTTGCATAGATATAGGATCTTGAAATTTTATTTGTGGAATCCAGATAAAATTAACTGGACCCCTATGTTTTCCGTTAGACTTGCAGTTCCAAAGTTAAGATCCTCTTTTCGACGGACATAATAGTCAGCAAGATATCTCGAACAGTGTTTGAGCTAGAACAGTGAAACGTGGTAAGCTGATAAGGAATGATGAGTCGATTTAATTAACTGAATTTTTACGAAGTCATGCCTTTTGTAATATAATGATAATGACATCTTGCCATCAAGATATCTCGAAAACGATTTTGAGTAGGGCCTTAGGACTTGGTGTGCTTATATAGTATGATGAGTAGATTACCTGACCGGCCCGACATGACACTGAAGTGTTGCCTGGACCGTAAAACCAAACCAAACAAACCATTACGAAAACATGCCTATTCAAATATATAGAAAAATTCACCTCCAAAAACTGAAAATTTTCAGATAAAAAACTCTGATATTTTTTGTATATTTCTGCTCAGAACATAGAATGTGGTACACGTTAGAACCGCCTCGACGAGGCGGTTTTAACGAGTACCCACAATCTATGGTTTTGAGCAAAAATAAGAAAAATAATGTATACCCCTGTAAACCCCAGTTTTACTATATAAAAGTGGGGTTTAAGGGGGTCAAAATTATATAGGAATCTTTTCGTAATGAAAAAATCTTAAAGAAATAACAAAAGTATAAAACGCTTCACAAGTGGCTCTACGATTCTTGGGAAGGTAGATGGATACGCTTCCAAAAAAGATGATTCTTGAAGAATACAGTTATCCTCTCAGACCGACATTTTACCATCACAATAACAAACCTATATAATTTTGACCCCCTTAAACCCCACTTTTATATAGTAGAACTGGGATTTACAGGGGTATACACTATTTTTCTCACTTTTGCTAAAACATAGATTGTGGGTATTTGTTAGAACCGCCTCGCTGAGTACAAGTACTCACAATCTATGTTTTGAGCAGAAATATGAAAAATATCAGCTTTTCAACTGAAAATTTTCATTTTTTAGTGGTAAAATTTTCATTATATTTGAATATGTGTGTTTTCGTAATGCCATTTGCACAACCAAACGTAAAACGATAAAGAAAGAAGGAAAGAGAAGCGTAGCAAGAAATTTCAAATCTGTTTGTTGTATGTTCATCAAGCAATGCGAATAAGACTAGTGTCAGTCAGACAGGTTGTACTCAATTCAAAGGAGTGTTTGTTGGAGGTGAGAAGGAAATTACCGGTATAATCTAAATACCGATTTGAAAAATGAATGAATCTAGGGGAGGAGCACATTCATCAGCTGACCTTCGACCCTCGAAATGTTTACATCTAAATTACGAATAACCATGTCTGTTATACCTGCTGTACTTCTCAATGCTCTGCGAGAGTATAGCTTTGTCGGCTCTCCACTATGGAGAATGTCCGACGGAAAGGACTTAGTTCGGGTTGAACTAACCTTTCATAAGAACATACCAACGCCGAGATTCTACAAGAAGGGGCCGTAAGCAGGAGGTAGCCTGCTCCCTCTGTTGGCGAGTGGTCTCGCCAGCCCGCAGCTGCTACAACACCGACGCCTGCTCGCCGACAGCCGACTATGGAGAAGGAGATGCCACCACCACCAACGCAGACTCTGCCAGACACTCCAAGACAACACATCACACATGATCGCACACAGAAAACAGCAACCATCCACCATCGCCGATCATCACCAGGCCACCACTAGCAACATCTATACTTCTCCAGTCAGCCCGCCGAAGAAGAAGTCAAGGACGCAGTCTCCATCAGCGCCAGCCAACAAGAAGCCAACAGCTTCGACTTCTCATATCCTATACATGAGAAGTATGACCTCCAGGAAGTCTACAACGTCCGCATGATGAACTCCGACACCGTGATCGTCAAGGCCCAACGTCTCCAACGCCCAGATGAGACGATCAACATAGATCTTCCAGCTTTATTCATGTACAAGCTAAACGCCAACGACAAGAAATGGATCATGGTGAAAATACCCACCAGCAATGTCTACGTAGAGAATATCTACGAGCACATAGAGAAGAAACTGGAAAAGGGCACACAGCAGGAGAACATCATATCATGGTACAACTACCTAGAAGAAGCCTCCGCGGACCCTAGAGAACAGATACGATTCTACCGGCTGGCCACCAAGGACTACATCGACGCGTCCTTTTCTCTAAAGACATCATTCGGCACTGACCTACTTAGGGTGAGGACACCCTAAGGTAAGAGTGAAGACACTCTATCGGGTGAGGACACCCTATCGGCTTCTGGGTGAGGACACCCTCTCGGCTCCTGGGTGAGGACACCATCTCTGCTCCTGGGTGAGGAAACCCTTTCGGCTCCTGGGCGAGGACACCCACATTGCACCCTTTCCGGCGTCCGATTGACCGACATGTGGCTAGTATCTGAAACTTTCGCACGACTCGAGCTGAGTATCTAATGCATCATGCAGTCGGAATTGACACGCATTAGGTTACGAGGTTAAAAGCTCAATTTTTTTGGCCGATGTCCAAAATTCTGCAACTTACAGGCTGGACTACTACTCACGCACGAGGTCTGGACACGCCCGCACCGTGTCTGGACGTGCATGCATCCGGTGTCTGGGCGATGTGACCTAGTTATAAATTATAACTAGGCACCGTTTCAAGCCAACCCAGTAGTCCAGTAAAACTAATCCAGATTTATCTGGCGTTGCCTCTATGTGACTCAGTTGCCTGGTAGCGTTAAAACTCTGATCAATCAGTCAGGGAGGAGCCTAATTAAGCTCCTTCCGGTCGAGACGAAGAAATTTTATTATATTTGGACAGATATTTACACACATATTGGGCATATTTGATACAAAATAACAGACTAAGTATACGACAAAGAGAAATTAAACTTACAAGTTTGAAAAGCTGACGAAACGTACTTTTAAAATATTGAGATACAAGAGCAATATATTACATATCCAAGTTTCTCAATCAAACGACGAAAGCACAACTTACTGATTTATCGCATTATTGTATATTACATCACGTAGGTTACACCAGTCGAAGTTTAACAAATTGGTCAAAAATATATATCTGTAGCACAGTCACAGTACATTAATAAACCATGGTAATTCGTAGAATTTCAAAGAATTTCAGTATGTTATTGTTTTTTTTTTCATTTAAATACCTACGTCTTCAATATCAGTCTGCCAGTGTACAGAGATCTCCGCATTCTACAAAATGACGCTACCATTTGCGGACGCGACAACACCCGACAAACGATAATAGATATTCAATTTGAGACAGACCAAAATTATCCTTTCAAACGATGAGGGAGATTTTTTTTTGCACCCCAGAAAAAGAGGTCTCAACATCTGCACTTGCAGCGCTGTTTTGTCCACGCCGACCCTTTCTTATTTAGTCAAGCTGTACCACAGGATGATAGTGCACAACTTTATCAGAATGCTACTTCCTCGAACGAGCTTTCCAGACAATTCTTACAGTAAATGTCCTAAAATTACGTACACAAGTGTTTCTGCCAAAATGGCATATGCAAACAGGAGCAGTCTGATCAGGGGCTACACTATTTTGCCATTTCTCTAATTGTTTTAAGAAACAATCAATAAATAAAATAAAAAGCAAAGTTAAGGCCACAAAGTATGGAGTAGTGTTCGAAATTTTAGGACATTTACCGTGTTAGGCGCACACTGTAGATCCTGATCAGAATACACCGGTGCACAAACTATATTGGGTATGTTCTGGGTAGAACATTTTCACCATGACGCAGTTTAAGGGAACTGGATAAACTGTCAGCCCTATCCGTAAGGGGAAGCAACTTTTGCGACTTCATGTTTGCTTTCCTGTGCACCAGGCCCCTTCTGAAAAGGGGTCAACTACATAAGCATAGCTCCAGATAAAGTGAATTTTTCAACCTAAAGTATTGATATTCTTCTCATTTCTCTACGAAAGCATTTGTTGTGGGTACTCATTAGAAGCGCCTCTGTGAGGCGCTTCTAATGAATACGCACGACATATGTTTTCATGGAGAAATAAAAAAAAATATTATTTGGATACCCCTCTTATACTGAGCTAAGTATAAGGAAAGAATTTACTCCCTCTGGGACCAAAGTCTTTCCTTATAGAGTAGACCCTTTTTAAGGGGGTGGCGGGGGGGGCAGTTAATACCGCTACCCTACTTGTTGAACCATGGCTATTATTTTGTCGATTCGCATCATATTCCAAGAGTTTTTGTCACTAATATCCCCAATCGAATCTTTTGCCAATTATGTTGAAAAAATCCTCATTATATGGCTTAAAAAACTGTCTGAGCCTCTCAAGAAAAACTTGATCCAGAACCGGGTGTGAACGACCTTTACCTTTGGCCATACATTCCTTGTGCCCAGTAGTATTAAGACAATAAAATCCTTTCGAGGCATTGTAAATAAAATTATCTTCACTTATATAGTTCCTCACTCCTAAAAAGTCTTCAATTTTATGAAGTTCCTCCACTTGCTGCAACTTGAAAGAATCACCGTCTACTATATGAATTTGTTCTAGTTTGAAATACTCAAGCCAGCGACGTAACTGAATAGAATACAGAGATTTCGTAATTGTCTCATGACCCCTATCTATTTGTCCTAGCGGATCTAAGATGGTCTCTTCAAATGTAGGCGGGTAAAGTCCCGGTTTTACACTTTGCACATGTGAAAAATGAGAAATGGCTCGGCTTATGGGTTCTCGAACAATGGCTATCAGCTTTATACTACTATTCATCATATGGATCCTCTCCGGAACATATTTTGATGTAAAATATTGAGGGCTTTTTTCCATAACTACTTGCCCTTCTGAACTGCAGGGCATTTGATTCCTGTACCAGTCTAGACCTTTCATATAATTATAATTAAAGAACATCACAGCCTGGACCTTTAACTGCATCGCAATGTCTGGGTGGATGGAGAGAAAAGTAGCTAACGCTTCCGTCCCACCTTTCATAACGCCAAAAATGATAGCGTGTGGGAGCACCTTGGTGCAATTGTCGTAATCTAATGTTTTCCCGAGCATCTTTTCCTTTCTTGCAAGCCTTTCTTTGACCCAAGAAAAATCTGGCTTGAACATTTTGCGCATGTCTTTCCTTCTATGTTCCATACGCCTCTGCACGGCGAGTTCATTTACATTTTCAATGTAGAGATTACCATCTTTGAGTGATGCCAGGATGGATTCTGAAACAAAATACAGAGAGAATAATCAAGAATGTGTGATTAATATGGACAAAAATCAAGATGAATCGGCTAAAAAAGGAAACGAAACGAGTTTTCTTATCGAATTAGCCACGCTCCTGGGAGGCAGATTTTTTTTATATATATATACAGTTGACTCTCGTTATCTCGACCTCGCTTATCTCGAATAACCGCTTATCTCGAAGTGGAAATCTGGTCCCTGCCTAAACATGAAAATCTAAGAACAGGTAAAAATGTTGTGGAAAAGGAGCAATTTCTCCTCTTTTCCACAATATTTTCAATATATCTGTAACTTCAAGAGTCCAATTACACATATATTTGTAAAATGTGGTTGTTTGAATTATTTTTTCCTCAATTCTGCTCATCTGATATGTCGAGGTACGGATATCTAGAAGTATTTCAGAGAGTCCCTTGGAATTCGAGATAACGAGAGTCGACTGTATATATAAAGCAAACATCGCTCATTATTCTATTTATTACATATGAGCCCGGGCACAGCATTTCCTACAAGATTGCAAGTACGCCGAGCGCAGACTCAGATCAACCTGTTCATCCGCGCAGTCTGATCAGCGTCTTCGCAGGACACTCTGTGGGTAGCCAACTATCTAAAGGGTATTCAGGCGGACAGCGAAGACTCTTATCAGCATGCGTGGATACACAGGCTGATCTGAGTCTTCTCTCGGAGGACATGCAATCTTGTAGGAAATGCTGTAGCTGTCTTTTTTGACAGAGGAACAGTATTGTTTTCTTCTTGAAAACGTCACAAAACCGTTTCAGCTTGAGCTTAACACTTTGCATGCTGAGTAAAACTTTCAGCAGACGGATACTTTTGAATTTTTTTTCTTATTTTTCCTAGAAAATAGGATTTTACATTTCTTATTTTTCCTGGAAAAATAAGAAAAAATATCATTTTGTCGTCTGTTGAATCTGCCCATAGCTTGGTATGTGTTTAACACTTCACAACGTCAGGACAGAGCACTGGGAAAGCTAATTGGGGCGGCTGCCTGAAATTCTATAGACCTCATATTTGTCGGTACCCGATAGCCGCTTTGCGGTCCTTTTCGGTGTTTAGTAGGACCGCTGCTCGGGTTATGCTTATTACCCATCGATGTAGAAGGCGCGTTTTACTTGAGTAGTCACATTCGTTCGCCTTTCTTGAACTCAATATGATTAAAACATTAATCAGCCTGCGCATCCACGCAGTCTGATCAGGACCTTCACTGTCTGCTTATAGAATCATTGGGTACTGTAGAACACAACGAAGTATAGCAAAGTTCTTGATCAGACTATATTTTTTCAGTTTTTGGTGGTGAAATTTTCTATATATTTGAATAGGCGTGTTTTCGTAATGCGAACTAACATTAAAACATCAGAGGGGCAGCTCCGAAAGTTAAAATGTAATTTTGTTTTCTTTTTCAAACGTAGCCTGGCTGCATCGTTTCTCTTCAACCATTTGGCAGATTCTTACCATATGTGCATGGATATTGTACATCATTAGGACATACCAAGGGGTTGATTAGATTTTGGTGAGCCTGAACTTTTTCTTTTTCTATGTCAGAACGGGACTAAGAGTGTCAGCTCTTTGCAAAAAGTGTTTGTCTGCTCTTTCCAATAAGTAGAATATTATTGAGTAGTCTATTGGACATGCCAAAGAGTTGATTATGTTAGAGTGACCCTGATGCACAAATGTACCAATGTCAAGGTCAGACAGAAATTAACCCTAGCATCAGACACGCAGTATGACATGACTTTTCCCTTAGAACGCTAAATATTCAGTGCAACATGTCTTCTTCCTAATTTTTTCGAGAAAATAGCCCTCACGAAATATGTATTTACAGTCTTCGTGAGGTTTTTATTCTCAGTATATTCAGTGGGATTATTGTGCATATCTGCTGTTAATACAATCATAGTCTTTAGCTTTTAAGTTAAATCTCATCTTTTACTTGTGTGAAAAATGTTCAGGTTCAAACAACAATAACACTTTCCACTGCTAGTTAACATACCGTATTTACCCTAAGTATTGGAACAGACAGGCTTGAGCAAACAGAGCCGACCCAGCAGAACGCTGCGTATGATCAGGGTCTACACTGTTTGCCACTCACACAGCAGTTTTAACAAACAGCAACATGTAGCGAAGTAGACTTGTTCACATTTAGGACAAGTATGGTGAGGCGAGAAGTGTCCATAAGTCCAAATAAGGTACTTTATCATATGACGACGCTATTATTCAGTCGACAACGTCATGTCATAACACGGTACATAACACTTGGCAACTGGCGAAAAACGATTCAACTTCTATGGCCATAAAATACAGTTTAAAAGTCATATGATAAAGAGAATCTTACATTCGTTGTTATTTCCATCACGAAAACATGCCTATATAATTTTGACCCCCTTAAACCCCACTTTTATATAGTAAAACTGGGGTTTACAGGGGTATACATTATTTTTCTTATTTCTACTCAAAACCATAGATTGTTGGTACTCGTTAGAACCGCCTCGCCGAGGCGGTTCTAACGAGTACCCACAATCTATGTTTTGAGCAGAAATATGAAGAATATCAGAATTTTTTATCTGAAAATTTTCCGTTTTTGTTTGTAAAATTTTCAGTGTATTTGAATAGGCGTGTTTTCGTAATGATATGAAATTTATGAAACTCGGTCTAGGCTCGTTTCATAAATTTCATACGAAATGACCAATCATGTAAGATCCTATATTTTTTAAGCGCAAAGTATCTATAGATAGTTTTCTTTTTTCTCCCCGAAAACATATGTTGTGGGTACTCATAAGAAACGATTCGCCGAGGCGCTTCTTATGAGTACCCACAACATATGCTTTTTTCTTTGTTTTTTGTTGTTGTTTTTTTTTTTTGTTGTTGTTGTTGTTGGTGTTTTTTTTTTTTTTGTTTTTTTTTTGTTTTTTTTCTTTTCTTTTATTTCTTTTTTTTTTCTTTTTTGTTTTTTATCTTTTTTTTTTTTTTGTTTGTTTGTTTGTTAGCTCACCTGAGCCGAAGGCTCAAAGTGAGCTATTGTGATCACTCACCGTCCGTCGTCGTCGTCCATCTGTCTGTCCGTCCGTCCGTCCGCAATCTTTAAACAACATCTCCTAAACCAATGGTTGGATTTTGACCAAACTTGACAGGAATGATTCTTGGTTGGTCCTCTTTCAAAGTTATTTAAACGGTTTCGGTCCATTGCATATCTAGGTCACAGGAGCTAAAAATAGATTTTTTAACTAAAAACTTAAAAACTCTTCTTGTCAGACACCAGTGGACGGATTTCAATATAATTTTGCAGAAATGTTCCTTTGAAGATCATCTACCAAGATTGTTCAAGCTATTTGGATTCGTCAAAAAACATGGCCGTCAGGGGGCGGGGCTTATTTTCCCTATATATCTATATAGAAAACTTTAAAAATCTTCTTGTCAGAAACCAGTGGACCGATTTCAATATAATTTTGCAGAAATGTTCTTTTGGTGATCCTCTACCAAGATTATTCAAGCCATTTGGATTCGTCAAAAAACATGGCCGCCAGGGTCGGGGGGAATTTTTTTCCCTATATATATCTGTATAGAAAACTTAAAAAATCTTCTTGTCAGAAACCACTGGACCGATTTGGTATATAATTTTGCAGAATTGTTCCTTTGGTGATCCTCTACCAAGATTGTTCAAGCAATATGGATTTGCCAAAAAACATGGCCGCTAGGGGGCGGGGCTTATTTTCCCTATATATCTGTATAGAAAACTTTAAAAATCTTCTTGTCAGAAACCACTGGACTGATTTCAATATAATTTTGCAGAAATGTTGCTTCGGTGATCCTCTACCAAGATTGTTCAAGCTATATGGATACATCAAAAAAACACGGCCACTAGGGGGCGGGGCTTATTTTCCCTATATATCTGTATAGAAAACTTTAAAAATCTTCTTGTCAGAAACCACTGGACTGATTTCAATATAATTTTGCAGAAATGTTGCTTCGGTGATCCTCTACCAAGATTGTTCAATCCATTTGGATTCTTCAAAAAACATGAACGCCAGGGGGCGGGGCTTACTTTCCCTATATATCTATATAGAAAACTTTAAAAATCTTCTTGTCAGAAACCAGTGGACCGATAATTTTGCAGAAATGTCCCTTTGGTGATCCTCTACCAAGATTGTTCTAGCCATTTGGATTCGTCAAAAACCATGGCCGCCAGGGGGCGGGGCTTATTTTCTCTATATTATCTATATAGAAAACTTTAAAAATCTTCTTTTCAGAAACCAGTGGACCGATTTCAATATAATTTTGCAGAAATATTCCTTTGGTGATCCTCTACCAAGATTGCTCTTGCCATTTGGATTCGTCAAAAAAATGGACACCAGGGGGCGGGGCTTATTTTCCCTATATATCTGTATAGAAAACTTAAAAAATCAACTTGTCAGAAACCACTGGACCGATTTCAATATAATTTTGCAGAATTGTTCCTTTGGTGATCCTCTACCAAGATTGTTCAAGCCATATGGATTTGTCAAAAAACATGGCTGCTAGGGGGCGGGGCTTATTTTCCCTATATATCTATATAGAGAACTTTAAAAAACTTCTTGTCAGAAACCAGTAGACCGATTTCAATATAATTTTGCAGAAATGTTTCTTTAGTGATCCTCTACCAAGATTGTTTAAGCCATTTGGATTCGTCAAAAACCATGGCCACCAGGGGGGCAGGGCTTATTTCCCCCTATATATCTGTATAGAAAACTTAAAATACATTCTTGTCAGAAACCACTGGACCGATTTCAATATTTTGCAGAATTGTTCCTTTGGTGATCCTCTACCAAGATTGTTCAAACCATATGGATTCGTCAAAAAACATGGCCGCTAGGGGGCGGGGCTTATTTTCCCTATATATATATATAGAGAACTTTAAAAAAACTTCTTGTCAGAAACCAGTGGACCGATTTCAATATAATTTTGCAGAAATGTTTCTTTAGTGATCCTCTACCAATATTGTTTAAGCCATTTGGATTCGTCAAAAACCATGGCCACCAGGGGGGCAGGGCTTATTTCCCCCTATATATCTGTATAGAAAACTTAAAATACATTCTTGTCAGAAACCACTGGACCGATTTCAATATAATTTTGCAGAATTGTTCCTTTGGTGATCCTCTACCAAGATTGTTCAAACCATATGGATTCGTCAAAAAACATGGCCGCTAGGGGGCGGGGCTTATTTTCCCTATATATCTATATAGAAAACTTTAAAAATCTTCTTGTCAGAAACCAGTGGACCAATTTCAATATAATTTTGCAGAAATGTTGCTTCGGTTATCCTCTACCAAGATTGTTTAAGCCATACGGATTCGTCAAAAAAACATGGCCGCTAGAGGGCAGGGCTTATTTTCCCTATATATCTATATAGAAAACTTTAAAAATCTTCTTGTCAGAAACCAGTGGACCGATTTCAATATAATTTTGCAGAAATGTTCTTTTGGTGATCCTCTACCAAGATTGTTCAAGCTATATGGATTCGTAAAAAAAACATGGCCGCTAGGGGGCGGGGCTTATTTTCTCTATATTATCTATATAGAAAACTTTAAAAAAATCTTGTCAGAAACCAGTGGACTGATTTTAATATAATTTCGCAGAAATGTTCCTTTGGTGATCCTCTATCAAGATTGTTCAAGCCATTTGAATTCGTCGAAAAACATGGCCGCTAGGGGGCGGGGCTTATTTTCCCTATATATCTATATAGAAAACTTTAAAAATCTTCTTGTCAGAAACCAATGGACCGATTTCAATATAACTTGGCAGAAATGTTTCTTTGGTGATCCTCTACCAAGATTGTTCAAGCCGTCATGATTTGTCAAAAAAATGGCCGCTAGGGGGCGGGGCTTATTTTCCCTATATATCTATATAGAAAACATGAAAAAAATCTTCTCGTAAGAAATCACTAGACCGATTTAAATATAACTTGGCAGAATTGTTTCCTTGGTGACCCTTTACCAAAATTGTTCAAGCCGTCATGGTTTGTCAAAAAAACATGGCCGCTAGTGGGTGTGGGTGGGGGCGGGTCTTATTTTCCCTATATATCTATAAAGGAACCTTTAATGATCTTCTTGTCAGAAACCACCGGACCTATTTCAAAATAACATTGCAGGAATGTTTCTTATGTAACCCTCTATCAAGATTGTTCAAGCAGTCACGATTCGTCAAAAAACATGGCCCCCAGGGGGCGGGGCTTATTTTCCCTATATATCTATATAGAAAACTAAAAAATAAATTCTTGTCAGAAACCACTGGACCAATTTCATTATAACTTGGCAGAAATGTTTCTTTGGTGACCCTCTACCAAGATTATTCAAGTAATCGTGATTCATCATAAACATGGCTGCCAGGGGGGTGGGCATATTTTCCCTATATTTATATATAAAACTTAAAAAATCTTCTTGTCAGAAACCAATGGACCGATTTCAATATAACTTGGCAAAAATGTTTCTTTGGTGACCCTCTACTAATATTGTTCAAGCCGTCCTGATTCGTCAAAAAACATGGGCGCTAGGGGGTGGGGCTTATTTTCTCTATATATCTATATAGAAAAATTTAAAAATCTTCTCCTAAGAAACAGTTAGACTCAGTTCAATGTAACTTGACAGGAATGTTACTTTGGTGACCTTCTACCAAGATTGTTCAAGCTGTCATGATACGTCAAAAAACATGGTCCCCAGGGGCCGGGGCTTATTTTCCATATATATCTGTACAGAAAACTTTAAATTTCTTCTTGTCAAATACCCCCTTACCCATTTCAATATTACTTGGCTGGAGTGACCCTCTACTAAGATTCTTCCAGCAATCATAATTTTTAAAAAATACATAGCTGCTAGGGGTGGGGCTTATTTTCCCTATATATCTAAATAGAAAACTTTTAAACTCTTCTTGTCAGAAACCACTGAACAGATTTCAATATAACTTGGCAGGAATGTTCCTTTGGTGACCCTCTACCAAGTTTGTTCAAGCTGTCATGATTCGTCAAAAAACATGGCCGTTAGTGGGTAAGGCTCTATAGCTATATAAAACACTTTAAAAATCTTTTTGTCAGAAACCACTGGACCAATTTCAATATAACTTGGCAGAAATGTTCCTTTGGTTACCCTCTTTTAAGATTCAGTTCAAGTCGTCATGATGCATTAAAAAAACATGGCAGCTGAGGTGAGGGTGGTTGGGGGAGGGGGTGGGGGGGGGGGCAGGGCTATAAAATTTATACAAAAATCTTAGAGCATTGAACTTGGCTGAAACTTCAACAGTAAGTATGCAAATCTGTTTGCTCAGGTGAGCGATATGGGACCATCATGGTCCTCTTGTTTTTGTTGTTGTTATTGTTTTTTGTAGAGAAATAATAAAAAAAAAGTTGGATATCCGCTTTTATCTGGAACCAGGGTGTTCCAATACAGTAAAACCTCAATGGCTCAAACATCTTTGGAACCATGAAAATTTATTCGAGATATGGGTTGTTCGAGTCACTGAGGATTAATGATAGCGCCAGGTCAAGAAGCAAATGGTGATAATTAAGGTAAGACTTTTTGATTTTTCTATATAGTAATGGTACGTTGAGTGTACTCATTAGAATCGCCTCGATGTGGCGATCCTAATGAGTATATACAACATACAATTTGATGTTAAAATAAGAAAATATCTCTATATACATGTATTTGTTTTCTTGGGTTATCGGAAGAGTTTCGTAGGGACTAAATAACGAGTTCGAATTAGCCATGGTAAACGAGCCATCGGTGTTCGAGCAATTGAAGTTTGACTGTATAAGGGTACATACAGTAGATAACTAATAAGATTTAACTGAAAATTCAAATGATTTGATCGGTCGAAAAGAAACAGGTAATTGATTGTTTCCCCCATTAATCCTTGTCATACTGAATAAATTAAGATGCCATACCCACTTCTAATTTTCAGCCAATCAGATTACTTGATCCGGGTTTTTGATAGAAATTCGCATATCAAATGACAAAAGTGCAGATCCAGATCAACTGGCTTCTTCAGAAGCCAGCTGATCTGGATCTACACTGTTTGCTAAGACAGGGCATAACATGTTCAGCAAGAGAAGGGTTGATCACAGTGGTATTAACGTTTAGCACTCTGGGTAAAATTTCAGCAGACGAAATATTGAAATATTTTTCTTTTTTTTCAAGAAAACAGGTTTGACATTCATGCAAATTGTTTCCATAGGAGACAATTTGCATGATATGTCAAAGCCTATTTTCTGGGAAAAATAATTAAAAAATATTACTACTTTGTCGTGTTCTCAGATCAGAATATGCCCTGGGTGTGGTAAAGATTAACTCTATTTGCGCCAGTGACAACTGCAGCAGACGACATTTTTTATTATTATTTTTCAGAGAAAACAAGTCTTGACATTTCATGTGAATCGTCTGCCAAGCAGACGAGTCACTTGAAATGTCGAGACTTGTTTTCTCTGAAAAATAAAAAAAAAACTGAATGTCGTCTGCTACAAATTTTGCTTGGCGCTTTAAGGGTTAAGAGTAGAATTACCATCAACGATAGGTATGTTTCTCTCGTGGCCCACTCGTTTCGAAGCCCTGTACTTAATAGCATGGGCGGCAATAGCTTCATACTCGTGACTGTTCGTGATGAATCTCTCCTGTTGTTTGGATGTTAATATGAAGATCGTCAGTAAAAATGTTGCACCAAATATGATAAGTGCGACCTTCTTGCGTCTTCTGTAAAACATCTTTCATCGGTCCTATAAATAGATACAGTATTTACCCTCAGTATAAGTATTTACCTTAAGTATTTGGACAGACAGACCTGAACATACATCAGACACCGCCGGCGTCGGGTCGAATCTTCACTGTTTATTATTAATCAAGCAGTATTTCTGACACATCAGACCTGAAAGTTTCTTGTTTTTTGGGGTTTTTTTTTTTGTTTGTTTGTTGTTGTTTTTCTTTGTTGTTCTTGTTTTTTGTTTGTTTATTTATTTATTTATTTTTTTTTTTTTTTTCATTTTTGTCTTTTATTTTTTTTTTTTTTTTTCATTTTTGTCTTTTATTTTTTTTTTGTTTTTTTTTTTTTTTTTTTTTTTTTTTTTTTTTGTTTTATGGATATACAGGGAAATTAAGCCACGCCCCCCCCCCGCACCGCCCCCGCCCCACCCCGCACCCCCTTCATTCCCCCACACCGGCAGCCATGTTTTTTTTTTGGGGGGGGGGTTGTTTGTTTGTTTGATTTTTTTTTTTTTTTTTTTTTTTTTTTGGGGGGGGGGGGGGGGGGTTGTTTGTTTGTTTTTTGTTTTGTTTTTGTTTTGTTTTGTTTTTTTTGTTTTTTTTTGTCAAATTATGATGGCCCCTGATGGCCATGTTTTTTGACAAATCTTGATGGATTTGACAGTCTTGGTAGAGGGTCACCAAAGAACATTTCTGCCAAATTATATTGAAATCGGTATCACGGTTTCTGGCAAAAAGATTTCTGAAGTTTTCCATATAAATAGATACGGAAAAGAGTCCCAACCCTCGGCGGCCATGTTTTTTGACGAATCATGATGGCTTGAATAATCTTGGTAGAGGGACCCCAAAAGAAAATTGCTGCTACATTATATTGAAATTTGCTCATTGGTTTCTGACAAGAAGATTTTTTGAAAGTTTTCTATATAGACATAGGGAAAATAAGCCCTTCCCCCTGGCAGCCTGTTATTTGACGAACCATGATGGCTTGGACAATCTGGATAGAGCGCCATAAAAGGAACATTTCTGCAAAATTATATTGAAATCGGTCTAGGCTCAGGTGAGCTAAGAACAAAGCAGACGATGAATGATGAATAAATTGGGCACCGAAAGAGTGAAGAGTTGTAGTGTGATGTAGTGTGAATACAGTATGTCGGTTGTGTCTGCGCGACCATGGCTGTTACATCACGTAAATATACCATATAATTTTGATCCTCTTAAACCCCACTTATATATAGTAAAACTGGGTTTACAGGGGTACACATCATTTTTCTTATTTCTGCTCAAAAACATAGATTTTGGTACTCGTTAAAACCGCCCGGCCGAGGCGGTTCTAAAGAGTACCCACAATCTATGTTTTGAGCAGAAATATGAAAAATATCAGAATTTTTTATCTGAAAATTTTCATTATTTGCTGGTAAAATTTTCAGTATATTTGAATAGGCTTGTTTTCGTAATGGTAGATTCGTTCACGATGTTCTCTCAGGCAGCAAATTGAATAACGTCAC
The DNA here is from genome assembly GCA_964016985.1 of Anodontia alba. NCBI lineage: Eukaryota > Metazoa > Mollusca > Bivalvia > Lucinida > Lucinidae > Anodontia > Anodontia alba. The sequence goes on from OZ024821.1 coordinate 18,865,045, forward strand.
AGATCCAGGTACATGTAAAATGGGTATTCAAGTAAAAAAATGTGGATATTCATTCCTAGTATTCGAACACCTGAATCCCTTGTCATAATTATCCTAAAATATGGGTAAGTCAATTTTACAACCTGTTAATGTATCGAACATCTGCTGGGAGACTGGCAAACAAAGAAGACGGCGTCTGTTGTGGGTCTACACTGTTTGCTCAGGTAGTTGTCTGTCTGTTTGAATACTTAACCCTTGTCCTGCGTTACCCGGATATGTCCTGCGTTTGCAAACAGTGTAGAGCCATATCAGTTGGCTTCTGATCTGCACCTGCACTGTTTGTCACTAAGAATGTGAATTTGTATCAGCAACCAAGATGCAGTAATATGATTGGCTGAAAGTGAGGAGTGGGCGTCGCATCTAAATTTATTCAGCATTAGAAGAGTTAAGGTAAATATTGTATGTATAAGAACTGCTGCAGTGAGACGCTGTCAACAAGTGCAACTCAGTTGGGTCAGAGTATTACTAAAAGGGTTGCACGGGCCCAACGAAGACTCAGACCAGCCTGCGCATTCGCACAGTCTGATCAGAATCTTCTCTGTTCGCCAGAAGATACTTTGGATCCTTGTCTACCAATAGAGTATCGTGTGAAGACTCTGATCAGAGTTTTCGCTGCTAGTACATGCAGTCTTGTAGGAAATGATGTGCTCCGATTCATATACAGTCGACTCTCGTTATCTCGAATTCCAAGGGACTCTCTGAAATACTTCGAGATATCCGTAGCTCGACATATCAGGTTTGCAGAATTGAGGAAAAAATAATTTGATTAACCACATTTAACAAACTGATAGGTAATTGGACTTTTGAAGTTAGAGATATATTGAAAATATTGTGGAAAAGAGGAGAAATTGCTCCTTAGGAGCAATTTCTCCTCTTTTCTACAATATTTTCCATCTGTTGTTAGGTTTTCATGTATAGGCAGGGACCAGATTTTCACTTCGAGATAAGCGGTTATTCGAGATAAGCGAGGTCGAGATAACGAGAGTCAACTGTATAAAATATTTTAAATTTACGAGAGTTCAAAAAGACACAACTGATTCCCAGTCTACTTTCTGAAATTGCTGCGCTGTCATTTTGTGGACAGTACCCAGGGTAGATATCGCAAGCATTAATTATATTTTTGAAAAATCAGCAGACGATAACTTGGAATATTTCCTGCAAATTATCTCCGTATTTTTTTCCAGCAGATAGGCTTTGACATTTCATGCAAATTGTCTAGGAGACAATTTGTATGAAATTTCAACGCCCATTTGCTAGGAAACAATAAGAAAATTATTGTCAAATTGTCGTTTTCTGAATTGGTCCAGAGATTGGTACAGATTTAAGGACCCGAGATGAAGCCCTTTACTGATAGTTTGCTTGAGTTCTTGTTTGCCGACATGTCAACACTTGTGGGTCATTTTGTGTCGTCTCCCATAGAAAGTAAGAAAAGAGACAGAACAGCCTGTAGATTAGAAGAAAAGAATGAGAAACAGACGAGGAAGAGGGGGTTAGGGTAAAGAGAATGACAGCGCAGAAATAAAAGAAAAACTAACATGTCCCTTTACCCCACTTGCTGCAAATACAACAGAGCCTTACCACCACCATACCACCCACCATTTACTGATAGAAACGTAAATGTCAGCAAGGCAATGCAAGAAATAGCCAAATGGGCCAAATCAATCAAAAAAATAAAAATAAACATCTTCAGGCGCGCAACATGCGCAGATTCAGATCATCCTGCGCATGCGGTGTCTCATCCGGGCATTTGTTCTCCATTGATATATTTTATAGTATCCAATGATTCTGTTAGCGGACAGCAAAGGTCCTGATCTTCCGCGCAGTCTGATCTAGAACGTCGCTGTCCGCGCATGCCCAGAAAGCACGTTTTCACTTGGCGAGGCTCTGATGTTTTTGTTATTTTTTTTTTTCAAGAACGAGTCTGATAATGTTTACAAGTGTGCAAAGTAAACAGTTGAAAAAAAAGGTGACCGTATTTATCCTATATAGTCGGAGAGACAGGTCTGAGCCAACACTGAAGACCTAGATCAGACGCCACAAAATGTGGTACCTGATCAAGGTCTACACTTTTTAAGTGATTTAAGACATGTTTTACAGTATAAAGACCACTAACAGAAATGGCAAACAGAAATCGAGTTTTAAACGGTAAGATTTAAACAAAAAAATCGCCATGAAATGTATACCCCACCATACCCCCATTTCACTATATCTTATGAGGAAACAGGGTATATACAATACAAATTCATAGGCTTAACGTAATATGCAGGCTCGCACTGCAATCGGTTAGTGTCATAATGACGAGAAAAAAATACATTGAGTTGTTCTTTAATTATTATTATTTTCCAGAAAAAAAAATGAGACTTGGCATTTCTGATGAATCGTCTGTTTGGCTGACGATTCACGTGAAATGCCAAGTCTTGTTTCCTCCGAAAAATAAAAAGAAAATCAAAGTGGCTTCTACAGATGTGATTAGCGTTTTAAGGAGTAAAACCTCGCCGGAGGCTCGTTTCATAAATTTCATATGAAATTACCACTCATGTAAGATCCTTTATATCTGAAACGAGAAACCTTATTTTCTATGAAAATACAACTAGCAGGCAATTCACATGAAATCATGAAATGTCAAGCATTTTCTCCGAAACCTAAAAAAATGTCAAAATATCGTCTGCTCTAGTTGTGATTAGCGCATTAAGGGTTAAAACCTTTATATAATAAAAGCTACATTACCTTCTACCAAATAGCAAATCTTATTTTCTCTGAAAGTATAACTAGCAGACAATTTACATGAAATGTCAAGCCTTATTATCTCCGAAAAAATAGGCCTACAAAATAAACAGCATCAAAATGCCCGCTACAGTTGTGATTAACGCATTAAGTTAAAAATAAGCGGCGCGAGATTACCTTTTACGCTCCTTTGTCCATTTAATACTTTATCCCTACAATTCATTTTCTATCCATACAATTCATTCTTCTCTCTCATAAGAATTGTAACACACACAAACTGGATCATGCTATACACAGTCTTATAAATTCCGAAAATAATAGTAATATATTGTGGGAGACCTACACAATCCCAAATACAAACAAAGAAGACCTTGGTCCAACTATCCAAGGCATAGTCCTAGAATTAACCCATCAGCGGGCACATGACGGTTATACAACGTCGCCGCAACGTCGATGCAACGTCATGACGTTGCATCGACGTTGAGGCGACGTTGTATTAACGTCATGTGTCTGCTGGGAATGCTCAGCATGTTGTGTACAAATTTCAACAGCAGACACTGAGTTTTTGTTGTTGTTGTTGTTTTTTGTTGTTGTTTTTTTGTTGTTGTTTTTTTGTTTTCTTTTTGGTTTTTTAGGGGTTTTTTTTCTGACTTTTCCAGAATTGTCACAATTTGCATGGAATGTCGGAGTCTATATTCTGGTAAACAAAAAGAATAAGAAAAAAAAAATAAGAAAAATATCATCAATATTTGTCGTCTGCTAAATTTGTCCAGAGGGTCGTACTAAAGGTTAATAAAGGTGAATGAGATTTCAAATATTGAAGATAAAACAAATACGTAAATAAACTGATTTAGTGTAATTAAAAATGTGAATAGCAAACGCTACTCGCATTTGTTCCCCATCAAGTACAAAAATATTCAGTCATTTTAACGGCTTCTTTCAGCTAACGGTGTTTAGAACAACTTGGCCGAAGAAGACCGTCGAACATTGTAAGCAAATCATTACGAAAACATACCTATATAATTTTGACCCCCTTAAACCCCACTTATATATAGTAAAACTGGGTTTTACAGGGGTATACATTATTTTTCTTATTTCTGCTTAAAAACATAGATTGTGGGTACTCGTTAGAACCGCCTCTGCGAGGCGATTCTAACGAGTACCCCCAATTCATGTTTTGAGCAGAAATATGAAAAAAAAAAATATCAGAATTTTTATCTGAAAACTCAGTTTTTGGAGGTGAAATTTTCAATATACTTGAATAGGCGTACTGCATACACATGGTAGATTTCCACCATTTTTCTTTTCTACAAAGAAGACAACATTCCTAACAGTCTGTTTGCTTTTCGCACACAAAGACCCCTTCGAAAATTGGTCTACTCTAAAAAGGCAATCATTACAAAACACGCCTATTCAAATATATAGCAAATTTCACCTCCAAAAACTGAAAATTTTCAGATAAAACCTCTAATATTTTTCATATTTCTGCTCAAAAACGTAGACTGTGGGTACTCGTTAGAACTGCCTCAGAGAGACGGTTCTCACGAATACCCACAATATATGTTTTGAGCAGAAATAAGAAAAAATAATGTATACCCCTGTAAACCCAAGTTTTACTGTATAAAAGTAGGGTTTAAGGGGGTCAAAATTATATAGTTTTCTTGATGAAGTTTTCGCAAAGAAGAGCGAATTTTTCACTTTTGTAATAGAGCAATAGACACTTTTTCAGAAAGAAGCCATTACTATTATGACACACATGCCTCCGCTGAAAGCGTTTTCATTACCCATAAATAACGAAAACGGAAGATTCTGTCCGTCTGTAAGGGTGTGCAGTTTTGGTCTCCGTTTTATAAATAAGTGCCGGTTTTTCGACGTAGTCGTTTAAGCTCATCGTCTGGAGCAGCTGTATGGCATCAAGAATATGCCATACAATCGAAAAGAATCTGCACAACGACCTTTTCTGTTATTACCGTAAACCCAGTCAGCATTCTACGTAAATCTATATCGGGCCGTCATCGGCCCGACAGGGTAGCTGACGGGCCGATGACGGTCCGATGTAGATTTACGTAGAATGCTAGCTGGGAAAGGACACGCCATCTTAGTCATTGTACATTATGCTTTGAAAAGTGTTTTCAAGATCATGGTAAAACTGCGAGGTAGGACAAACCTAAACAGGAAAATACTAAAAAATAAAAACTAATTCTTTTCGAACGATACTGTACTCTTTGTCCTTCCATACGCACATTACTTTCGTTCCTACGTCGTGTATCTGTTTTTACAGTTATTACTTGTACTCTATTTACATGTAGTATACTTCACACAGACTAGCTGCTAGTCAGATAATAAAAGTTTGGGCCCAGTTGTTCAAAGCGTCGTTAGCTTAACGAGCTCGTTAAGGGTCATTTCGTTAACTGTTTTAGCGGATTCAATATACATTATTTTGATATTTTTTGCTCAAAAAATGTGAGTAGCTTTTGCATTGCAAAAGCTACTCACATTTTTTCAGCAAAAAATTTCAGCATATTTGCCTATTACTCAATTAAAATTTTAACGAATCGTTAACTAACGACATCGTTAGTTTTGAACAACTGGGCCCTGATCATTTTTGTTTATTATTCAAAGATTATCAACTTGTTAACAATGGCAAGTCTATTTGATAGAGTCTCAAACACATATCTTGGCTAAGTATTATCAAAATTGAGAAAAGAGAGTAGACTAGCTGTTAAACTATTGTAATGTTCATTTTAATGCAAATAGATGATTTTTTATCCATATTATTTATTTTAACGCCTAGTGGTTAGGCTAACTGTCACACAAAAGGATATGCGAATATTTCTTAATCCTGTTTACACTGCTCACGACTACAGCAGACGACATTTTGATTTTTTGTATTTTCAGATAAAATAAGAAATGTCAATAAGCAGTGCCTATTAAACACCCCGCGCAGAAACCAAATCGTAACGGACGGACGCATATACGGACGGATGGGCAACGTGAAAATAGTATATCCCCAACGCAGTTTGCAAACGGGGTGGATATAATAAGCGTTAACCAAAATAAGATTAATGGCATAAGAACAACAGAAAGCTTTAGAGCTTTAACTCATTTATGCCTAGAGTCCTATAAAAGGGGCATTGGCAAACAGTGTAGATCCTTATCAGACGCCGCAAAAGCGGCGTCTGATCAGGATCTACTCTGTTTGCGGTAAATATAGTAATTTCTTTAAAACACGATAGTAATAAAAACTAACCAGACACCCTTTTTACTGGAAATGGACCGGTCCAAGGAGTTAAGGCAGATGGAACCACTCAGCATAAATGGGTTAAACGTAATCGATCACTGTTAAACTCCAGCATGTAAAGAGTAATAAGAAGCACCTTCAAAAAGAAGATCAGCGACGAAAAAGTTCTTTTCTTTTTTTTTTTTTTTTTCTTTTTTTTTTTTTTTTTTGTGTGCAATTTGATAGCTGCTGGTGTTGGTGGTGGCGGGGGGGGGGGTGTGCGGGGGTGGGGGGGGGGGGGGCTGACTCATGGATGACTTAGTTGAGGTAACACGAACTGCCCAAATTATGGTGCGTCTAAATCAATGCACACAAACATACCCTTGACAACCTACAAAGCCACCGACTTCATTCGGATTATTCACGTACGTTAAACAAAGATAAATGGCAAAAAGTGTACTTTGTTTTTGGTTTCTGAACCATCATTACATGCCACTGCATTATATAATCGCACTAAAAGATTACTTTCTAAGCTTTTTAAATAACTAACCCTGTTTTTTTTTTTTTTTTTTTTGTTTTTTTTAAAAAAAGCTAACTTTGTTTGAGATCATTTTTTTTTTTTTTTTTTTTTTTTTTTTGAAACTTCATTTTGGCGTGAACTTGAAGATCATATTGTAAAAATGTTTTGAAATGCATACAATGAAAGTTGACTCAAAGAATAACCGTTTTATGGGGTTATGTCATCGCTTCAAGGCACGTACATTCTTCCATATAGATATTTATACTCATGGGTCAGCGAATGATTATAATCGACTTCGTCAATAAAGCATGGAAAGAAATAGATACACTTTCAGGGGAGGCAACTTTCAGATTTGCTTTGCCTCCTTTCTGGGAAGAGATCTCCTCTAAAACGGTAGAATTTGTTCCCAAGCGGAGGGTAAATTCTCTCCTTTTAGGGTAGATCCCATTTCAAAGGGACTTGGTGTGAAGGAAAGCAACAAGGACATGTCGAAAACATACCTATTCAAATACGAGTATAATGAAAATGTTACCACCAAAAATGAAAAATTTCAGAAAAAAAATGTTTGACATTTTTCATATTTCTGCTCATAACATAGATTTGGGTACTCTTTAGAATCGCCTCGATGAGGCACTTCTAACGAGTACCCACAATCTATGTTTTTGAGCGGAAATTAGAAAAATAATGTTTACCCCTATATACCCCAGTTTTGCTATATAAAAGTAGGGTTTAAGGGGGTCAAATTATATAGGCATGTTTTCGTGATGAAGCCATAAAAGTTGTCTTCCTTGTAAAAATTGCGGAAAATCGAGTCCTTTAAAAGGTTTGACCATTGCAGTTCCACTGAATACCCATCACGAAAACATGTTTTAAACCACACTTTTATATAGTAAAACTGGGGGGTTTACAGGGGTATATATTTTTTTATTATTATTATTCCTGCTCAAAAACATAGATTGTGGGTCACAATCTATGTCTTGAGCAGAAATATGAAGAATATCAGAGTTTCTTATCTGATATTTTTCAGTTTTTGGAGGTGAAATTTTCTATATATTTGAATAGGCGTGTTTCCATAATGCACTACAACTACTTGTATACTTATGGTCTTAAAATAAAGAATGCTTCTAAAAGAACCTAATATTGGTATTTGTACTAATAAGAAAATTTAATGTTTCAGTATAAGTGAACAAATGGTCGTAGCATTCAAAAACGTTTTCCTAATGCAAATATATCAAAGTTTAGCATGCTGGGTAAGAATTTCAGCAGACGACATTTTCAAACAGTTTTCTTGTTGTTGCTTTTTTTTTTTTTTTTTTTTTTTTTTTTTCTTTTTGGTTTGTTTGTTTTCAGAAAATCGGCTTGGACGATCCATGCAAACTGTTTCCTAGAAGACATTTTGCATAAAATGTCAATGTCTATTTTATGGGAAAAAAAAGAAAAATATCATCAATTTGTTGCCTGCTAAATTTTTCACAGTGCTAAAGGTTAAATGGCTCTGGGAACAGACTTTGCTTTATGGTGTCCGAATAATTAGGTTAAATACGGTATTCTTTACATTACTGACTGAAGAATGTGCAGATGTGCAGACGACATGTGGATATTTGCTATTAGTCTTTTCAATTACAATCTCGACTGTCGCAGATTGTTCTGTTTTATGATTTTTATTTTTATTTTAATTTAATTGTTTTTTTTTGTGTGTTTTTTTTTTTTTTTTTTTTTTGTTTTTTTTTGTTTTTAGTTGTTGTTTTTTTTTTTTTTTTTTTTTTTTTGTTGTTGTTTTTTTTGTTGTTGTTGTTGTTAGGAGGGGGTATTTTTCTAAATAAATTAAACTTGACATTTCATGTGAATCGTCTCTATGTAGACCATTCAAATGAAATGACGTCTTATTTACACTGAAAAATGAAAAAAAAATTGCAAATTTGCTGAAATTGGCGCTTAAAGGTTAAGTCCCTTTTCTTCCTAATACTTCAAAAATACGCATTTTTATGTGATACTAATATCCCTTGCGTCAACATTCACATAAATCCTTCAATAAATACACCGACACCGTTCATTTGTATTTAAAAAAAAATACATTGTTCAAAGTTGCCATTTATTTGTAGTAGTCAAGCTCGTTATCTGTTTATCTACAGTCTATTGTTATCCCTGTATGGTTATCTAAATATGGAATTCACACAAGTGACCTGTTTTCTTCAATAAGTTTTTCAGTAACCCTTTCACCCCTGAGTTTCTGAAGTGGACTCGAGAGTGGACTGTTTCATCTCTGAATTTGGAAACATCCATTCGCTTTATTCCAATAGACCATGATGTCTTGCGCGCAACGTGACATCCGGTTGAAACGAAAGTAGAGAAACCAATACAGATATGATGACCGCTTTTTGTTTGATTAAAAATGTATTATTTTCAAGATTTTACATTAAAGTCAAAAGTGGGAATACTTTTAAGCAAATAGTTTACATGTAGATGGAAATAAAATAAATCCGACCAGTGGGTTTATTTTCTTACTTTTATCCTTGCAATAATCACTGCAGGAGCTCCGGGAGAAACAAGTGCAAGATTATTGTTACTGATGACAAAATCCCGACATCACTCAATTTATACCCGCCGTTTAGAATTGTTTGGAAAGTCTATATTTTCACTCTATTTGAGAATAGGGGACAAATTTATGTTTAAATTTGCAGTGGCGGAATTCTAGCGGCCATTGGTTGGACGTCCTGGTGAGTTGTCAAATTTCCGCCTAAATGCATTTTCACTGTTCACTTCATGTCCTGGACTCTAGTGAATTATCTGTCGATAACTAGGCTTGGAGTGATATGGTGAACAAACATTGGGCTGGGTAAACCCCTCCGGTATGGCCATTCAGCAGGATGCTCTGCCTGAGTGAAACCATCCTGGGTGGGTTTCCAGTGCAACGATCATTAGAACTTTTACCTCGACTTTTACAAGGGGGAGAGTGTTGCTCGGAATACTTCATTGTATGCATCTCGCACAACCCCAATTTTGGATTTTGTAGAATGTGTGTATATTTTGAGGAGTGGTTTTGGAGGAATTTGTTTGGTTGTTTGGTTTGGAGGAAGAAAAATTTGGAAATCAACCTCCATTTTTAAATCAACCCCCTGCCTCTTATATGAATATATAAGGAGGAATTAGAGCTTGGAATGGAATTGGATTTAAATTGGAAGAGGAAAGGGGGTTTATTATTTGCTTTGATATGGCAGTTTTATTTGGAAGGGTGGAAATTTAATATTTTAAATATTCTAGTTGTCAAAACATAGCTTTAATTTTCACAAGTCACCAGGGCGTCCGGCGTGGCCTCGTGGAGTTTCAAATCAGCGTCCGTAATTGTCCACAGATCAATTGTGTTGTTTCTTATAAAGGTATTCTATAGTCTTAAAATAAAAAAAAGATAGTATTTTAATAATGTTGTTTTGGGTGTCAGTATCCTAGAATAATAGAATAAATATTTTAATCCCCGATATTTACCGTAAACTTTAGCCTTTATAGACAGACGTTCATATATTAAGCAGAGAATAACATTATAAGCCAGTGGCTGGCATTTTTGTTGACAAAACAGCAATTGAAAAGTTAAAAATAAACACACAATCCAACAGAGAACTTCATATCACTAAATGATTGATTGATTGATTAATTAATTGATTTGCGAACACGATGCGCAGCATAAAAGTACATTATGTTCTACTCAATGTGACAGGGTCGAGATTGATGGTTTGTTGATAGTTGACAGTTATAGTTATAAATATACCTGAATAAGCAACAAAGCATACAAAGACCTGTCAGCTACACTGTTACCCGGTATATCAGTCAGTAACCCGGGGTATAGTGGTCTGTCACATGGAGGGTATACCGGAATATTGGTCGGTGACAGTAAAACAAGACCTGTAAGCTACACTGTACACCGGTGTATCAGTCAGTAACCCAGGGTACAGCGGCCTGTCACCTAAAAAGTATACCGGAATATCAGTCGGAGACAAAGTATACAAAAACCTGTCGGCTACACTGTACCCCAAAGTATCAGTCTGTAACTTAAGGTATAGCTGCCTCTCACCTGAACCAGAATATCGGTCAGTGACAAAGTATAATAAGATCTCTAAGCTACACTGTACCCGGGTATAGCCGCCTGTCACCTGGAGTACATACCTGAATACCGGTCAGCGACAAAGTATACGAATATACTTGTCAGCTACACTGTTACCCAGTATATTAGTCTGTAACCTGGGGTACAGTGGCCTGTCACCTGGAGTGTATACCGGAATATTGGTCAGCGACAAAGTATATGAAGACCTGTAAGCTACACTGCTCCCCGGTATTAATAATAATTGTCTACTTTGTGCTCTTTTCACTAATATTATAACACTGGTATTAAAACTACCGTATCAATCTCTTCCAAGATGGGAGCACTAATAATAAAATTCCATAAATCTCTGTTCTGTGCTATTTTAAATGATATTAAAACTGACACTCGGATCCCCTCCACGATGGAGACACTAATCATGAAATACCAATAATCTCTGCTCTTTGCTATTTTCTTCGATTTTAAAACTGCTACGTTTCCTCCACGAAAGGAGCATTGCTCATATAAACAAGAAACTGGTCTTGTCCATGCTTTTTGCACTGATGGTAAAAATGCTAACCCGTCTCCTCTATGGTCGGAACATTGACCATATAAACTATAATATCTGTCTATTCTATGTTCTTGTCACTTATATTAAAAATGCATGACCTGTCTCCACCAAGATAGCAGCACTTTTAGTAAAATTACAAATAATTGTTTACTCTGTGCTCTTTTCACTGATATTATAACACTGGTATTAAAACTTCAATACCTATCTCTTCCAAGATGGGAACACTGATATTCATAAATCTCTGCTCTGTGCTATTTCCACTGGTATTAAAACTGCCATACCTATCTCCTCTACGATGGGAACACTGAAAATGAAACACCATAATTCTCTGTTCTGTTCTATTTTAAATATTAAAACTACCAAGCGGGTCTCCTCCACGACGGGAACACTGATCATGAAATACCAATAATCTCTGCTCTGTGCTATTTTCTTTGATTTTAAATCTGCCATACATGTTTCCTGCACGACAGGAGCATTGATCATATGAACGAGAAAAAAAAATGTCTTGTCTATGCTCTTTTCACCGATAGTAAAATGCTAGACCCGTCTCCTCAATCGGAACATTGACCATAGAGACTATAGCAACTGCTATTCTATGTTCATGTCATTGATATCAAAAATGTCTCACCCGTTTCCTCTACGATAGGAACACTGTTCGTAAAATTACTCTGTGCTCTTTTCACTGATATTGTAACACTGGTATGAAACCTCCCATACTTGTCTCTTCCACGATGGGAACACTCTGCTCTGTTCTATATCCAATGATATTAACTAATTTGTGCCCAGCGTGCCATAAATGGGACATTGGCAAACAGTCTAGACCCAGATCAGATGCTACAGAACGCGGCGTTTAATCAGTCTACACTGTTTGCATGACACGTTTTTTTCCTTCTTTGGCTAGATCCACTCTCATGACCAGCGCCAATATACAGTTCTGATAACAGAGTGCACATCAAAGGCTTATCTTATTTTAGTGTTTATGAAGTGATTATAATGATGGTAAGTCTCCCTAGGTGGGCCCTATAAGGGATAATTCTTATAATTGGGAAGTATTTAATTTTGCATTTAATTTACAAGCAGATATATATTGCGGGTTCAGGTAAGTGCTCGAGCAAGCCTCTTTCTCTGATTCTAATACGAATCCTAACCGCAGTTAAAGAAGGCCTTCAGAAGTATTGTGACACTGCATATGCCAGAAGTGGTGTTCATCAGATGCGGATCCTGAAAAACTCAAAGAGCTTTTAGAAAACCTAAAGGCACAATCTCTTCATTCCGTCAACTATAAAATCTTTCGATTTCTCTACTCTTTACACAACTATTCCTCATGATAAATTGAAATCTAAATTAAAGAAAATTATCAACCAGTGTTTCTTCCACAAGAATGGTAACCGTCGATTTCAGTATGTTGTCATTGGCTACAAAGACACATACTTCGGGATCAACCTGATGCGTCACAAAAATACTCAGATGCGGATGTCATAAAGATGCTGGAATATCTAATCGACAATATTTTTGTGGAGTTCGGCGGACGGATATTTCAGCAAACTATCGGCATACCGATGGGTACTAACTGTGTACCGTTACTTGCCGACTTGTTTTTATACTCGTATGAGGCGGAGTTTGTACAAAGTCTCCCCCAAGCAGGCAAGAAACACCTCGCACAACAATTCAATTTCACCTACAGATATATAGATGATGCATTGTCTCTGAAAAACACAAAATTTGCAGAGTGTTTAGAATTCATCTATCCACGTGAAATTGAAATAAAGGAAACAACGGAGACTGCAGCCTCCTCCTCATACTTGGAATGTTATCTCTACATTGACAATGGAAAGCGTACTACTAGGCTTTACGACAAACGGGATGACTTCAATTTTCCCATTGTTAACTTTCCATTCCTGAGCAGTACTATCCCTTCTGCACCAGCATACGGCGTTTACGTTTCACAGATAATCCGTTATGCCAGAGCCTGTTCAATTTATCAGGACTTCATGGAGCGTGGGAAAGTGCTCACTGCAAAGTTGTTGAGCCAGGGTTATCAAAAAACCAAACTGGTAGCAACACTTAAGAAGTTCTATGGGAGACATCATGATCTGGTCAATCCCTACAATGTGGCAGTTTCCAGAATTGTTTGATGTTTTTGCCAGTGACGCGACATAAGTAGACTTCCCAAATCCCGGACATACGCTTCTACCGACATTTCCTTCGTTCAGGCCTATGGGCATGGTAGGCGAAGATTGCTTACCAAGTAATGCTTACTATCCGCGGACGCCTGATTACACCCTTTATTCTGGGGTCCATGTCTGTTGGTCAGAACATTCTGATTCGTCATTCGTTTATGGATTTATGAGTTTGGATTATGGCTTAGGTACCATGACCGCAACTACTTATTGATTTGCATTGTATCACTTTATTTATTTATTTATTTATTTATTTATTTATTTATTTATTTATTGATAGTTTTCCAAAATACGAAGGTGTTTTTTTTGTTGTTTTTTTTTTTTTTTTTTTTTTTTTTTTTTTTTTTTTTTGCTTTTTTTCACTGTGAAAAATCTAGAAATAAACTGAAATAGAAATATAAAATTGAAAGTTGTTATTTGTTTATTATATTTTAAGGCAAATAAGCACACTTCACAACTATTCCATAGCTGCCTTAAAACTATATATCTTAAGTTCAGTAAAACAAAACATTATGGAATATGTCAGAAAGTTCTTAAACAATTTAGAATGTGTATTTATGCTAAAAAAACTTCTTTTTCAATAAATAAATAAATAACATAACATACTATCTTACCAATTTTCTGCGAATTACGGACAACTCGGCCCAAAGACAAGTCGGCCCAAGACAACTCGGCCCAGAAAAAAGTCGGCCCAAGAAAGCTCGGCCCAAGTCGTCTCAATTTCAGAAGACAACTCGGCCCAAGTCGCCCCAATTTTTGAAGACCTCTCGGCCCATGAAAATCAGACACCTCTTAATGTATTAAAAATGATTGGATGATGGTACTTTTATTGCTCTGTACCTGATGAAGGAAAAGCATATGCAGATGTCTTAGATCAGATCGCTAAAGTACATATTCTAACTTAAATGACATCTGATTGTTATAGCAGCATAATGTAAGTGACCGAAAAAAGTTATTCAATATTGAAAATAAAAGTGCGTGAGATCCATCAAACTCACCCATCTATCTATCTATCTATCTATCTATCTATCTATCTATCTCTTTGCATTCAGTCATGAAAAAAAAGTGAAAAAAGAAATCGGACTTTTAAAAAAAAACGAAGAAAATTATTAGAGACTTTCATGAACGGTGGTAATCAGTGGCTGAAAAGTCGAGACCAAAAGTCGGCTGATCACCTTTTAATCAGCGGTTAATCTCCTTTAATCATTTAATTCAAACTTAAACTATTTCAATGTTTGATTTAATTACATGTAAAGCTAATTGATCAATTAACGGCAAGCACTGAAATTTACTAAGAGTGAATTCGCAACAAATGTGTTAATTGTCATCCTTTAACCGACAAAGGTTAATTATTAGTAAGTTTGAGAAATAACAGATTGCCAATTTTTGTTTAAAATATTTCTTTTATTTGCCGACATGATCTGTATAAAGACAAGCCAAATGACCAGAAGCTTCTAATACAGTTTTGGCATCTATATTGCGTACAATACGTACATACAGTGTCTTAAACTCGAACACTGACAGTCATTATGCCTGTTTTTTGCGTTGCGTGTAGTAAGATCGTTCATGGTGGTCACCATGCCGTTTCCTGTGATCTGTGCGAGGCTTGGCAGCATCTGAGGTGTAATACTGGTAAATATTTTACTTATCACTCTAATATTTTGTATTAAAGGTAGTTCGCATTTTTATGCTAAAGTACAGACAGATTTCTAAGATGCATACTCTTATCAGATAACATCACATAAAAATTAAGTCAGGGTCCGAAATGAGGATATTTTGGAAAAGTGTTGGGTAAACAGCATGGAAATTTATATATTTGTTGCGTTTATATAATATATTTTATGCCAGAATGTAAATTCCTAATAGATCGAATATAGCAGAGCATCAGAGGGACGCTTCTTTCTATATATAATATGCGATATACACAAAACATGTTTATTTTTGAAAAAAAAAAATGTAAGCAAGCATTCTAGTTTACAATGCTTAAAATAATACTACTCATACAACATGATACAGGTTTAATATCATTTCTCATATACCCTGGCAAATGCCCCTAAATCCCACACACCAGTCTCCGAAAAAATGGCATAGGCAAACATTATCGATCCGAATCAGACTGCTCCAACATGAGCCGTCCGTCCGTTACATGAGTTCGCATAAAGCGACTGTTCTTATTTCAAACATTACACCTTGGAATATATCATTTCAGGCATGTCACGCGGAGAGCAGTTATAACTTGTAACTATCAAAAGCTTATATTACCCTGCGCATTCGCGCAATCTGATCTTATTCTTCGATACCCGTTCGAGGCTTCTGTTGGTTTTAGAAAGTACGATGACTTTTGTTGACTGTACAAGCGCACGTTTCTTTTTTTTATTCTAGCGCATTGCAAATATGATAAAATGTTTCAGGAATAACCAAAGAAGAATATCTTGCGGCGACCGAGGGAAGAAAGACCTTAGTTTCACCTGTATAACCTGCGCCCACAAAGCAGAAGAAGCCGAGATTGAGGTACGTTCATGAATAATCATCTTCAATATTAATGATAACGACATCTCTCTCTCTCTCTCTCTCTGTCTCTCTCTCTCTCTCTCTCTCTCATTTGACAGAGAAAAAAATTTTGAGACGATGACCCATGTAAGCAAACATTAAACGTGTATTTTATAATGATTTAAGGGGAATGGATACACAGCGAAGATGGGTAACTGTCAAAAATGTTCTGCCGCAATAGAAATACTCTATAAAAGGAAAGAGTTCGCTCCATAGGAGCAATTGCTTCTTTTAGAGTTAGAACCTCTCTCTCTCTCTCTCTCTCTCTCTCTCTCTCTCTCTCTTCGAAGAACATTTATACAAGAAACAAAGCACCAACAGACGCCATGATAAGAATCTCTGTTTCATACACACACCAGTAACACTTGAAAACATGCCTATTCAAATATATTGATAATTTTACCATAAAAAAATGAAAACTGTCGGATAAAAAAATCTGATATTCTTCATATTTCTGCTCCAAACATTGATTGTGGGTACTCGGCGAGGCGGTTTGAATGCGTACCACAATCTATGTTTTTGAGCAGAAATTATAATAATAATAATAATAATAATAACTACAATTGTATAAAAAATGAAAAAAAAAATCTGATATTCTTCATATTTCTGCTCCAAACATAGATTGTGGGTACTCATTCGAACTGCCTGGCCGAAGCGGATCTTACGCGTACACACATTCTATGTTTTTGAGCAGAAATTAGAAAAATAATGTATACCCCTATAAACCTTAGTTTTACTATATAACAGTGGGGTTTTAAGATGGTCAAAATTATATATATGCATGTTTTCGTCACACACACACACACACACACACACACACACACACACACACACAAACACACACACACACACACAGAGTTTGTATTCTTTTTTCCAGGTTGCAGAAGAAGTTACTGAAGCAATCGTCTTTGATGTGCCTCCTATCTTGGAACTCATTACTCCAGCCGATGAGAGAGATGAGACTGATGATGAGAGTGAAGCAACCATCTTTAATGTGCCTTCTGTCCTGGAACTCATTACCCCAGCTGATGAGAGAGATGAGACTGATGATGAGGCAAGGCCACCTTTGTTGGAATTTTGGGTGAGTAGACAAACTGGCGCGAAATGGCTAGGAAAAAGTAAATTTTCCGACTTAAGTGTCTCAGAGTAAATACATAAAAGCAACAGAATTTTTTTTTCAAAGTAAGATCGAATTTTATTTCACTGATGAACGCCACTCGCGAAAATAATATACGATCTTACACTGAAAAAAAAAAAAATCAAACATCTTCCATATTTTACCTTTTCAATTGCATTATCAAATCTTACATATGCATATATATAGAAATATAGTTTTAATATTAGCATACTTTCATCTCAAGCGGAATAAGGAGGATATTTTAGAAACATTTCTATTCAAGTTTCTTTTTACACAACATATGTGTTATGGGTATTTGTAAGATTAACCTCCACGAGGAAATTTTAATGAATATGGCACACTATCCTAAAATTATTCCAACCACGCTTCTATATTTGGAGTTATGTCTTAGAAATAGGAAAGGATGGATGAGAAACAACTCGCAAACGAAATAATTTTCACTGACAATCATGAAAGCACAAAACATTGTAAATTTAACATAGTGGGGATATCCACATATTATTATTATTTCTGCACGAAAACATATGTTGTGGCCTCGGCGCATCTGATGAGTACCCACAGCATATGTTTTCGTGCAGAAATAAGAAAAATATCAGTACTTTTTGGATGTAAACGCGCCTTCTCTTGAGCAATGTTATTTATTTTCAGGGACGAGACTCGGAAATAGAACCAGCGGAGAGAGAAAAAATCGCCAACATCTCCAGCTTCATCGCCGTGCCTGTTGCAGAATCTACTTCCAACTTGCCTCTGCACCAGACATCCTCTATCCAACAGATCGAGCTGAATGAAAGTACTGAAATCGATGTAGACCAGTTTATCGAGGACCTTGTAAGTCAATCTGTCTCTTTGTCAACTGAAACACTTACTAACATTTTTTTTTCTATGAAAGGTGACTTTTGACCATCCTGTATCCCGTTGTCCGTCGTCCGCCCGTGCGTCAACATTTCCATCAAAACTTTATTACTACTTGCTCAACTTTGAAAAGGTAATAAATAGAAGATACTTACTCTTTCGATGTGAATACCAGAAATACATTCATCAAATGTTCTGAAATATTAGTAATTTCACGAGTGCGAGGCACGAGTGAAATTACGTTTCATTAGAAGAAATGAAATTATTTATGGTATTTAGTTTAAAAGTGATATTTTCCTTTTGCGTCTGCTCAGGTAACGATGAAGACTACCGGTGTATTCCGAAATGTAATAAGAAAAATATCTATAACAGTAAATAAAGATAAAGTCATAAAGGTAAATAAATTAGCTAGTTTGGGGCTTCAAGGCCTTATCTGTGTCAATTAAATATAAGACTGACGATGCGCGTCAGTAAAATGGAACAAAAGAGAGAAAGTGCAAATTTAGACTTGATATGAAAACACATATACAATGCTACTAAAGAGTTGATTAGGATTCACTATGTTGCTATCTTTTATCAATTCTAGTATACTGAGCCGCGTTTCAAGAAAATATTATTTGTTGCTCAGTCAAAACCAAGCAGCCTCCGCATCTCTTCAAACATAATATAGCGTTCCCTTCTTGTACCCCACCGCATGATAGTGAAGGAGTATTAAAGTATCACATTGGCCGTCCATGTGTTCGTCTGTATTTTCGTTTCCGAACGATAACTGGAGTAAATGTCAATGGATTTACACCAAACTTGGTATGTGCTTTAATATTGTGACAAATCTGGCAAATCACTGCGAGGATGATAGTCAATTTGTATTGATGACCGAATGTCCCAAAGACACATTTTATGGGGGGTCGTGACTTATTCATTTGTTTATTACTATTCCAGCTTGATCTCGATTTCCTTGGTTCCAAGATACCAGAGGTGTTCTTTCGGCAAGATGTTCGTCATTCAGACAGACGACATCTCATTTTCGCCACCGACAAACAGCTGGAACTACTGTGTAAAGCGAAAACCTGGTACATAAACGGGACTTTCAAGATAGTGAACAACCGTTCTATCAGCTGCTATCCATCCATTGTTTTGTGAAGTCTGGTGAAGATATGAAGCAGTTACCGCTTATGTTTGTTTTGATGTCTGGGAAGAGTAAACGGGATTATAAAAAGGTAATCATCGTCGACACAAGACTTCCTTTTCTGCACAATGTCTTGTGAACGAGAGATTAGATTCAGACCAAATTTTCAGTGACAAGTCATTGAGACACTACAAAGAATTTATTAGATTATCTAATTTTCAAGGCCACACCAGTTTAAAAATACCATCACTAGTTGTCATAACATTTCTGACACAAGTCTTATATTTGCAGGTATAGGTCTGCTACATGTTTGCTGCACTGATGCATGAATTGCGTATTTAAACACGATTTATTGTTTTGGCGTACGTTGTTTACAATCGATCCAGAGTAAGCATGCACCAAGATTTCCTTAAGGTAGTTGTTTACGTGATTATCATTGACCGATGAATGTAAACCGCGTGTTAAAGAAATGAATAAACCATTTACTCAGGCTACAGTCAGAGACAATTGGCCAATTATTGCTGTCAGTGCTTTGAATATACACTAGTCGCGCATGACTTTAATACAGTCAGATATTTTTGTTTTACAATTCCAATGCAGTCTTATGAAACAGTGGTATTTTCAGTTTAGTGGAAATCATATTGTATGTTTCAGGTTTTCCAGGCGGTTCTTCGTATGCTTCCAGTTCAACCATCCGTTGAGAGATTCGTAGCAGATTTTGAAGAAGGGATATGGCAGGGTCTAAGATATGTCTTTGACAACCCAGATATTCGTGGCTGTGTATTCCATTGGAGTCAAGCTCTTTGGCGGCAGGTGCAACAATTAGGACTTCAGGTATACCGTTATTGATATATAATGTGATAATGTAACATGAATGATATAGAGTTTATTTGCGGTTGTTTTGATCGATTACGGAGAAATAATTCGCTAGTGTTCTAAGGCTTGCGCGTAAAAAACGAGTGAGTGAAGCGAACGAGTTTTATACAAGCAAACCTTAGAACACGAGTGAATCATTTCTCAGTAATCGATCAAAACAACCAAATAAACTGTTTACCACATTTTCATCCATGTTTTACCTTTGAACTTTTACATTCTGCCGTTATGATTTCCTACCAAAATAGCTCCAGTCAGTGCATAAATTTCAAGAACATTTTGGTATCAAAATTAATTCGATTTGCAGATTTTTTTTGTGTGTGTTTTTTTGTTTTTGTCCCTCCAGCGTTTCACATGCTAAGCACTGAGCATCGACGCCATGACGTTCATGTTTTGTTTGGTGACGTTATTTATGTCGTCAAAAAAGCGCATTGGCGTGTAAACAATAGAATAAAAAGAAAATTTACTCTTTTTCAGTGAATACCATAAAAAAAATGTTCATCTCGTGTAATGAAAACATTCAAATCGTGGAAATACTGATGTTTTCATTATACTCGATGACAATATTTATGGTATTCACAGCAAAAGAGTAAATATCCTCTATATATTTTCGATTCTGGACAATAACCTGAGTAAATGTCATTAGTTTTTCACGTAAATCAATATGTGCATTGATATTATGGGGGTCCGGTTTTTGATTGTTAATGGACAAATTTCTTCAATTTTTGACCGAGTCACCCAGCTAGCAAGGTAAAAAGGGTCCCATATGGGCAAAATCAAGGCATATTGTTCAAATAGGCCCCTTGTGGGACCCTGAGATAAAACTAAAAGATGCGTAAGCCATATCGATTGCATGCATGTGCACAACATTGCACATATAGGTCCTAACCAGTCTTTCAAGTAGACTTGGGATTTGTAATTAATGGCCTAAAGTCTATTTCTGGAAGATAAATGTCTGAAACTATATTGCTGGGAAGACACAAAGGGTTCCCATATGAAGCCTATTTTGGACCCATTAGGTTCCCATATGTGACCCATATGGCTTACCCGTGTGGGTCCCATTTGGATCCCTGTTGCATAAAAAATGTGGCCCAAATGGGTTGCACATATAGGACCCATGTAAAACCGCATCTGGGGCACGTGTGGGTCCCACGTGTTTTGTTGGCTGGGTATCTGCCTCATCACGAAAACACGCCTATATTATTCTGACTCCCTTAAACCCCACTGTTATATAGTAAAACCGGGGTTTACAGGGGTATACATTATTTTTCTTATTTCTGCTCAAAACATAAATTGTGGGTACTCGCTAGAACCGCCTCATCGATGCGGTTCTAACGAGTACCCACAATCTATGTTTTGAGCAGAAATGTGAAAAATATCAGAATTTTTTATCTGAAAATTTTCCTTTTTTGGTGTGGAAATTATCAATAGTTTTGAATAGGCATGTTTTCGTAATGTATGACATGATAATGGCGTTACGTTTTTTATTGAGTAATATTGTGAAGCTAATATTGATATGTTTCAGGTAGCGTACGCGCAACGAGATGACGTATACAAGTTCATTAGAAAGCTCTTTGCTCTCCCCTTCCTACCTGCTGAACACATCGAGCCAAGCTTCAGGAATTTGCAAGATTAAGCAGGCGGCGAACAAGTTACGGCATTAATGAGATATGTTGAAGACACCTGGTTGTCCAGTACTGTTTGGGAGATCAAATCGTGGTGTGTATTCGGCCAGACTATATGAACAAATAACGATTGCGAGGGATGGCATCACAGAATTAACAGACGGGCGCAGAAGAGAAATTTACAGTTTTATCTCCTCATTAGTCTCCTCTACAAAGAAGCAAGCTTACTACCAACACAAATTTATGGCCAGTATTGTAGAGGTGTGTGATTTGACCACCATTTCTAAGGGTCTGGACAAGGCATTGACCGACATAGACTCTTGTTATTGGCATTGATTAACTGCCGACGAAAATAAATTAGCATGGGAATTAATAGCCTCTAATTGCTGGCTCTATTCCCATATTTCCATGTTTTTGATTGGAATAGAATGTTTGCCCCTACTAGAATGTCTGTACAAAGCGTCAGTATCTAGAGAGGATATTTGTATTAGGAAACTGTTGTGATTTACTCATGTAAAATTTCACAGGAGTCAACAAATTGACAACTCTATGACGGCTCCGACCTATAGACTTTTAAGGTACAATTTGGTTTGCATAACACCTTAATGACTCTTAGCAGAGTAAGATTAGAAATTCTTGGTGACTTTGGCCGCGATTACAGGCAAGGCCTGAAAAAGGTAATTAGATTTGGTATAAGCGATGTATGTTGAAGACAGAGAAATGGATAAGGTGGGTAATTTGGTGATAATTTGATATTGTTTCTCTTTATTCAATAAAATATATCCGGTTGTTATTCATTAGAATTGCCTCTCCAAGGCAGTTCTAATAAATAATCACAACATGTTTTATGGATAAATACAGATACTTATGCTTTTATGCTAATTTATCATGAAATGCTCTCTTTGTCTGCTTCTTTGGATCAAATACATCGCTTATACCTAATCTAATTGCCCTTTTCAGGCCCTGCCTGTAAGCACGGCCAAAGTCACCAAGAATTTCTTATCTTACTCTGCTAAGAGTCAATACACTGAAAATTTTACCACCAAAAATGATAATTTTCAGATAAAATATTCTGATATTTTTCATATTTCTACTAAAAACAGATTGTGGATTTGCATTGGAACCCTAAATGTGATTTGCAGCAATAGCAGTGAAACTTGTGTTTTAATGAGTAAAACATAGAAAAACTACCAAAAAGGTAAAATTCTGGTGGGGTATCTTTAATAAATCCATCATATATTCAAAAAGGGCTATGAATTTATTTTTGAAATAAGGACTGTTCTTGGACAAATATAAACTCAATAATGGCTTTTTTAATGATTTTATTGTAACTTCAGTACTACCCATCATGAAAACACGCCTATATAATTTTGACCCCCTTAAACTCCCAATTTTTATACAGTAAAACTGGGGTTTAAGGGGTATCTATTATTTTTCTTATTTCTGCTCAAAAACATAGATTGTGGGTACTCGTTAGAACCGCCTCGGCAAAGCAGTTCTAACGAGTACCCACAGTTTATATTTTGAGCAGAAATATGTAAAATATCAGAGGTTTTTATCTGAAAATTTTCAGTTTTTGGAGGTGACGTTTTCTATGTATTTGAATAGGCGTGTTTTCGTAATGATGAAAAATGTCAAATTTAACATGGAGTAGACAATCAATTGAGAACAACCAAAAAATTGAAAATGATTTTCAAATCTCTTAACCCATTTAAGCCTGCTGGTGTCCCATAAAAGGGGCATTGGCAAACAGTGTATATGGCATTTGATCAGGGTCTACACTGTTTGCATTAAATACAGGAATTTCTATAAAACTTGGTAACAATAAAAGCTAACCAAACACCCCTGCTTTTTGAAATGGGCCTGTCCAAAGACTTGAGGTAGAAGAATCCACTCGGCATAAATGGATCTTGACATATTACCCAAAGTTTTATGAATCTGTATGGTTAAGAACTGATTACTCTTCTGTAGTTTTCTTCAAATAACAAGTGCCTTTCAGAAAACTGAGAAACAGGTGAACAAACTTAGGTGGATGATAACTGGAAAACTCAGCATATACCGTCTTTCAGACAAACCATATCTACAATATGTTAGTTTATGACAATATAATTCACAGTGGCGTAGCCAGAGTAGAATTATTTTTAGGCGCACTCAGGAAAAATCTTGAAAACTATGCGTAGAATCGCTTTCAAAACAGGAGCTACTCTTAAAGGAAAGAATTTGCTCCCAGTTCCTTTAAGAGCAGCCTCTATGGTAAAGAAGCAAAGTATTTTATGTAAGTGACGCTTTATTATAAATATTTTTTTATGCAAGTTACACACATGCATAATGTGCGTAATGAGCGTATGCCTATGATTCAGATCATAACAATTGTATACTACCTTCCAGGCTGCATAAAGCCTTTATTTTCTCTGTGAATAAGATGGTACAGTGAACCCTTATTACAAGGACAGCATTTGTTCCCCATGATGTTGCCATTAAAATGAATTTGCTGTAGTAAAGAATCCATAATGAGAAGAATGATATGTAAAAAAGTTCTTGTTTTGTTCTTATTTCCTCAAAGAATTCAGTGAGGCAATTCTATAAAATATCCAAAACATATGTTTCTTGAATTATTAAATACAATATTCTTGCATATTTCTGATTAACAATCACCACCTGAGCAAAGGTTTCATGCCAGTCAAATTATCACTATATTGAATTTAGTCATTGTATCAGGTATAGGTATAAAGAGGGTTGACTGAATATGTCTTCAGTCACATCATGAAAACATGCCTATGTAATTTTTACCCCCTTAAACCCCACTTTTATATAGTAAAACTGGGGTTTACAGGGGTTATGTACTATTTTTCTTATTTCTGCTCAAAAACATAGATTGTGGGTACTTGTTAGAACTGCCTCGCCGAGGCGGTTCTAACGAGTACCCACAATCTATGTTTTGAGCAGAAATAAGAAAAATATCAGAATTTTTTATCTGAAAATTTTCATTTTTTTGTAGTAAAATTTTCAGTATATTTGAATAGGCATGTTTTCGTAATGATTTCTTTCAACCATGTTAAAGCATCAATTTTCGGACATAAAGCATAGCTCTTGATAAGATGCTTTTTTTCAATCCAAAATTATTCGTATTTTTCTTATTTCTCTAGGAAAACATATGTTGTGGTACTCATTAGTAGCGCCTCGTACCCAATTGTGTAAAATTTTGGACAAATATGTATCATCAAACCAAAGATGAATGAAATCGGTGATACGGTTAGGAAATAATGAGGTCTTAAAAACTTTAACATTTAAATTTTAAGTCTGTGACATCAACCTCAAGGTCACGGTCATGAGTACTGATGGTGCTGATAAAATGTTTTGACCAGTATCTATCATGATACCAAATAGGAGCTAAATCCATCATGTAGTTTAGAAGTAATGAGATCCTAAAAACTTCGACGTAAAAAGTCATGAAAATTCTAAGTCTGTGACCTTGACCTTGACAAGACCTAGGGTGGTGGGGATGGTACTGCGCAAAATTTTGGACAAATATGTGTCATAAAACCAAAGATGAATGAAATCAGTGATGAGGTTCGGAAATAATAAGGTCTTAAAAACTTTAACAAAAACTTTAACATTTAAATTCTAAGTCTAAGACGTCAACAACAAGGCCACTGTCGTAAGTGCTGATGGTGCTTATAAAAACTTTTGACCAGTATCTATCATGATACCAAATAGGAACTAAATCCATCTTGTAGTTTAGAAGTAATGAGATGCTAAAAACTTCGACAAAAAAATTTAACATGAAAAAATTCTAAGTCTGTGACCTTGTCCTTGACAAGACCTAGGGTGGTAGGGATGGTACTGCAAGATTTTGGTCAAATATGTATAATCATACCAAAGTTGAATCAAATCGGTGATAAGGTTAGAAAAAAATGAGGTCTTAAAAACTTTAACAAAAACTTTATCATTTAAATTCTAAGTCTGTGACCTCAACCTCAAGGTCACGGTCATGAATGCTGATGGTACTGATAAAAACTTTTGACCAGTGTCTATCATAATACCAAATAGGAACAAAATCCATCATTTAGTGTAGAAGTAATGAGGTCCTAAAAACTTTGACATAAAATTTTAACATGGAAATTCTAAGTCTGTGACCTTGACCTTGACCTTGACATGACCTAGAGTGGTGGGGATGGTACTTCGCAAACCTTTGGACCAATATGTGTCATCATACCAAAGATGAAGCAAACTGGTTGTAAGGTTTAGGAAAATAATGAGGTCTTAAAAACTTTAACGAAAACTTTAATGTTTGTGGACACCGCCGCCAACGCTGACGCCAACGCCATCGCCGACTCCGGGGGTAGTACAATAGCTCTCCATGAACGTTGAATTTTCTATATAATCTATACATTTTTGGGATCCATCTTTGAACTGTGTAATATCCAAAACCGTGTTTTAATGAACCGTGTTATAAAGAGGTTGATGTGTAGTTCAGGCCAATAAGGCCTTATCTCTGACTCAACATCTGAACGCATAAAACTGTTTTTTTTTTTTGTTTTTTTTTGTCTAACTTGCAGGCATATAATTTGGATCAAGGTAATTGTATCCTCCAGGCATGAACCCTGTATAGTCCGTGTCTATGTAGGATGGCGTCTCAGCTTTTCTTCTTGGTTTTAATCTGTGACTAGAATTATGATGCTCTGTTTCAAATGTACTGAAAGGGAAATGACATTACAGATTACTGTCTTTGTAACTTTTGAATATTCTTCTTGTGTGCATGAGAGAGAAAGCACTTTTTTTCAATTGAAAAGTATTGATTTTTTTTTCTTGTTTCTGTGCCAAAACATGAGAGAGAGAGAGAGAGAGAGAGAGAGAGAGAGAGAGAGAGAAAGAGACCTAAATAAAGCACTTTTTTTTTTTTCAACCAAAAAGTAGTCAGATATTTTTCTTGTTTCTACATGAAAACATGGCTACAGTGCTCTAAAAGCTAAAAATTTATTCCCATTGGAGGGAATTCTTTTCTTTTATCAGAGTTTCAAAACAGACTTGATAATGCAAACAGGAAGTCTCAGAATTTATCTCCCTTGTCAAAAATGGCACAAAATACCTTGCCACACAGATTACTTGATCAAGGTTGTTGATACAAATTCACATACTAAATGACAAACAGCACAACTCTAGATCATCTGGGCCCAGTTGTTCAAAGCGTCGTTAGCTTAACGAGCTCATTAAAGGTCATTTCGTTAACTGTTTTAGCAGATTCAATACACAATATTCTGATATTTTTTGCTGAAAAAATGTGAGTAGCTTTTGCACTGCAAAAGCTACTCACATTTTTTCAGTAAAAAATTTCAGCATATTTGCATATCACTCGATATAAATTTTAACGAATCGTTAACTAACAACTGGGCCCTGGCTTCTTTTCAGCTCAGATCCAGATCAGTTGGCTTATATTGGCAAAGGTTCAGCAGGACCAAGGTAAAGTAATTGTATCCTAAAGTGCAATCAGGCAAATGTATTATATGGTCCATAGAGACATATGATATTTTGTAAATGCTGTAATTCAAAATTCACAAGGAATAATCTTTGAATCTCACTGCTGCCTGTAAGTACTGAACCTTTGGCAGCGGTGATAGCCACAAAATATTTTTCTTATTTCTCTATAAAAAACATATGCTGTGGGTACTCATTAGAAGTACTTCAATGAGGCACTTCTAATTGGTAGTACAACATATGATTTCATGGACAAATGAGAGTATTTTTTGGTTGGAAAAAATGCCTTATCTGGAGTTATGGATATCATTTGGCACAGTCAACATGTAAATTTTTTAATTCTTGCTGTATTTATCCTCGATATTCAGACACCCTAACATCTTAACTTATCCTAAAATTTGAAAACTAGATTCTGACAGGAATTTCAACTTTTGAGAGCAATGAACACACTCAAAAAACTAAAAACAATTTTCTGGGACAGAGTAGCTAATTTCAGCCAAGTAGACCTCATCAGTAATCTTTATAAAATTTTCCAAAATCCCTGAATGGGCTCATTGATCACAAAGGACCTAAAATATAAAATTCACTATAATAATGTATGCCCGCCATTGTATGGACAGATGTTTTACAGCCACAACACAGCAATAAAACCAGCTGTAGTGAAGATAAATAGATTCTGGAAGAAATGACGTTTGAGAGCAATGACCACCCTCACAAAACTTGGATGTATCTAAGCTTTGGTTATAGAATTGCATACAGTGTAGTTCCTCATCAAGCAGTCTGCACTATTTGCTTAAATCTTTAGGGTAAATGTGTCAATCACAGACTTACAAAATCTGCCAAATTTTATAATTTGAAAATCCTCATCAGTACACAATAAATCTGCTGTAACATCAATGGAAATTTTGGAAAATACAACAATGTCTTTGTCTTATCCAGGGCCAGTTGTTCAAAATGAAGTCATTAGCTAACATGACATTAAAATTTCAATCTTGAAATATCAATGTATTTGAAAATACCTTAGCTACAACAATTAACAAGTCTGTCATTTTAAGCTAACAACGCTTTGAACAACTGGGCTCTTGATAGTTCCATGATAACTAAGTCAGTAAGAATTTATGTGATAGTTCAATTCAAAGAAGACAAAAATTCAAGAAGGGCAGTTGTCAGTTTCTGCCGAAAGAATGTGTACAACATTGGTTAACCGCTTAGAGGACTAAGCCTGCCCAGTAAACATGTGGCTAGGTAAACTGACCGCGCTCAACATGACCCCATTGGGTTGACTGGGCAGTAAAACCTAACACAAAAAGACAAAAATTTGTGTTTATATGCTTACCTGTCAACACATTCATCACAGAAATCTATAGCAAGATCTTGTGGGCAGTCTACACAATGCCAGCGAGTACCAACTATCGGTTCACAATCACAGCGATCACACTGTAACATATAAGATCAAATTTCATCCACTAAACTGATACATATTTGCATTTTGGTTTTTAACATCCAAACAGCAATAATTTTAAGCCATGACCAGCAAAAATATACTTGACCCAGAGCATAAAAACTGTTTTCTATATGTAAATATGCAGTCCAATCAGTCTACTAATATAGTGTTAGTTTTTCATAACAGTACAGATGTACCTGTTATCTGTACACTTAAGAAACATTGCACATATATTATATATGTTTAACTAATTTACACCTAGTATCCCATAAAAGTGACAATGGCAAACAGTGTAGATCCAGATCAGACCCCGCATAATCTGATCAGGGTCTACACTGTTTGCATTAAATACAGGAATTTCTATAAAGCATGATAATAATAACAAGACCTGTCGCCAGACATGATAGCTTGCCTGATATTGCACAATTTGTTTCTGGTAAATTCTAAGTCTGTGACCTTGACCTGTGACCTTGATTTTGACATGACCTGGGTCTCTGTGTGTGTGTGTGTGTGTGTGTATGGGGGGGGAGGGGGAGGGGAGGGGGTGCATGTGCATGTGCAACTATTTTCAAGTCAGTCATCTTCTACTGGAAATGGACCTGTCCAAAGACTTGAGGTAGAAGAGTCCACTCTGCATAAATGGGTTAAAATTAGATTTTGGTCGAAATTATAATGGACTGCATCAGGTGAAAATGTGTCTCAGGCACAGATGGACTGTGAAGACCCAGGTCAGCTAGTGTACCCATGCAGTCTGATCAGGGCCTTGATTTGTCCCCTAACAGAATCACTGGACACTGTATCAACAGAAAGCGGAAGCCATTGAGAAACTTTGCAGATGAGCAGATATATACCGTTTCACTTGGGCTGCGCCATGCAAAATCATGTCTTCGGGCATATGCAGACAGTGAAAGCACAGATCAGCCTGTGCATTTGCACAGTCTGATCAGTGCCTTCACTGTCGGCAAACAGAATAATTGGATACTATAGTATGTTTCAATCGAGAGTGAATGCCTGGATGAGACTGTGCATATGCAGAATGATAAGAATCCACACATTCTGCATATGTTCAAAGGCACTTTTTTGCTTTGTGTGGCCCACTTGATGTAACCCATACTCCAATGTAAGAAAGTAACCCTTCTACAAGATTCCCTTGCTGGACTGTCACCCCAACATAGGGCCAATCAATGCCAATATATTCTATATGGTATATGTCCTAAAATTTCACACACAACAAAGTTTGTTACAAAATGGCCTATGCAAACAGTGCAGAACCAGATCAGACTGCACCTGAAGGATTTTAAGAAACAACTGCATAAAAAGCAAATTTTAAGTCAAGAATGTATGGAATAAAGTGTTCAAAATTTTAGAACATTTACAAAAATCTTTGACTACCTGTATAGTATATCATGCTAAAACTCTTAAAGCCAAATACAAACCTGATGACATTCTCAATTTTTTTTTTTTTTCCATTTTTTAAGAAAAAATCAGGTTTGATATATCATACAATTCATATGAAATATCAAGGCTCAGTTTCTATGAAAAATAAATAAATAATAATAATAATAAAAATCTTAGACTGTTGTCTGCAGCTGTTGTGATTGGGATTATAATAAAAGGCCTGAGTGTGTAGTAGTGGTGGTGGGATGGGGGGAGGGTCAGGAGGAGTAGCTGAAAAAAAAACAACAAAAAAACTGAAAAGTTAAATTCCCTTATTTTTTCTAAAATCATAAACTTCAACAATTTTTAAAATTATTGTCTTTTCCCTGACCTTCAATATGTTCTATTTTCCCTGATTTTTCTCTGATGTGTCGGAGCCCTACTGAGACTGTCTTAAAGTTTAGTAGTACACTCTCTGATGCTAGAAAGTGTCAGTAGTTCTTCTGACCATAGTATGACTGCTCCAGATACGGCACTTTTTTCATCAAAACAAAACAATGCTATTCTTATCCACATTACAAAAACATGCCTATTCAAATATATAGAAAATTTCGCCTCCAAAAACTGAAAATTTCAGATAAAAAACTCTGATATTTTCCACATTTCTGCTCAAAATATATTTTTATGGGTACTCATTAGAACTGCCTGAGGCAGTTCTAACGAGTACCCACAATCTATGTTTTTGAACAGAAATAAGAACAATAATGTATACCCCTGTAAACCTGTTTTACTATATAAAAATGGAATTTTCCGGGGTCACTATTATATAGGCATGTTTTCGTGATGAAAAAAATACTGATAATTTTCTTATTTCTACATGAAAACATATGTTGTGGGTACTTCCAATAAGTACCCACAATAAATGTTTTCATGCAGAAATAAGACTAGAAATGTGTCAGTATGACACAGATGCCCCTGCCCAGGGCCATCCTCATCCACACACAGGCATTTTGCAAAAAGTGAAGTTGAAAGAAGGGCCATAACTCTCATAATAATTAGCAGATTTTAACCTAAATCGACCAGATTTTATGATTATATACCTGTATGTATAAAATATGAATCCAATACACAAATCAATCTTTTTTAAAAAAAAAATCGGGAGAAAAACATCTTTTGAAGGTGAAAAAGGGCCATAACTCCCATAATAATGGGTTGATTTTACCCTAATTGGAACTTGACCTCTATTTTATGATTATATACCTGTGTGTTTAAATATGAATTCAATACACTAATGTTTTCAAAAGATATCAAACTGAAACTATTTTTCAACGTTGAAACAGGGCTGTAACTCCAAAAATAATTGGTGGATTTTACCCTAAATCAAACCTGGCCTATATTTTATAATTAAATGCTTGTGTATAAAATATGAATCCAATTCACTAATCTTTTCAAAAAGTTATGGAACGAAAACCATAAGTTGAAAAAGGACCATAACTCCTAAAATAATTGGTGGATTTTACCCTAAATCAAACCTGACCTATATTTTATGATTATATATCTGTGTATAAAATTTGAATCCAATACACTAATCTTTTAAAAAGATATCAAACGGAAACCTTCTGATCTGGGTCTGCACTATTTGGGTATGCCATTTTTTCAGCAACTTTGGATTACGAAATTTTAGGACATTTACCATTTACCATACCTTAAATCCAAATTTTTTGCTTTTTATACAGTTGTTTATTAAAATACTTAAAGGAATGGCAAACAGTGTAGACCCTGATCAGACTGCACCTTTAGGAGCAGTCTGATCTGGATCTGCACTGTTTGCGTATGCCATTTTTTCAGCAACTTTGGGTTACAAAATTTTAGGACATTTACTATACCTTAAATCCAATGTGTTCCACAATCTTGGATTGCCGGTGAACTTTATCTCGCCGTAGCTTCTTTAACATCAACAGCTGCTGATATTCATCAGTACTTCGAAGTTCCACGGGTATATTCTCATCATCCTAAAATTTTCATATGTAAAAACTAGAAATGTGTCAGTATGACACAGAGGCCCCCGCCCAGGGCCATCCTCACCCACACACAGGTATTTTGCAAACAATGAAGTTGAAAAAAGGGCCATAACCCTCATAATAATTGGCAGATTTTACCCTAAATCGAACTTGACCATATTTTATGCTTATATACCTGGGTATAAAATATGAATCCAATACACAAATCAATCTTTTTCAAAACAATATCGGAAGGAAAACATCTTTTGAAGGTGAAAAAGGGCCATAACTCCCATAATAATGGGTTGATTTTACCCTAATTGGAACCTGACCTCTATTTTATGAATAAATACCTTTGTGCTAAATTTGAATTCAATACACTAATGTTTTCAAAAGATATCAAACTGAAACTATTTTTCAATGTGAAAAAGGGCTGTAACTCCAAATATAATTGGTGGATTTTACCCTAAATCAAACTAGACCTATATTTTATAATTATATGCTTGTGTATAAAATATGAATCCAATTCACTAATATTTTCAAAAGTTATGGAACTGAAACCATTTTTTAAAGTTGAAAAAGGGTCATAACTCCAAAAATAATTGGTGGATTTTACCCTAAATCCAACATGACATACATTTTATGATTATATACCTGTGTATAAGATTTGAATCCAATACACTAATCTTTTCAATAGATATCGAACGGAAACCATTTTTCAACTATTTTTCAACATTGATAAAGGGCCGTAACTCCAAAAATAATTGGTGGATTTTACCTTAAATCAAACTTGACCTATATTTTATAATTATATGCTTGTGTATAAAATATGAATCCAATTCACTATCTTTTCAAATGTTATGGAACGGAAACCATTTTTCAAAGTTGAAAAAGGGCCATAACTCCAAAAATAATTGGTTGATTTTACCCTAAATCATACTTGACCAACATTTTATGTCTATATACCTGTGTATAAAATTTGAATCCAATACACTAATCTTTTCAAAAGATATCTAACGGAAACCATTTTTCAAAGTTGAAAAAGGGCCATAACTCCTAAAATAATGGATGGATTTTACTCTAAATCAAACTTGACCTACATTTTATGATTATATACCTGTGTACAAAATTTCAATCCAATACAACAATCCTTTCAAAAGATATTGCACGGAAACCATTTTTCAAAGTTGAAAATTTTTCAAAGTTGAAAAGGGCCATAACTCCCAAAATACTTGGTGGATTTTACCCTAAATCGAACTTGACCTATATTTTATGATTATATATCTGTGTATAAAATTTCAGTCCAATATACCAATCCTTTCAAAAGATATCGCATGGAAACCAAAAGTGTTACGGACGGGACGGGACGGATGGACGTACGTACGGACAGCGGTGATACTATATGCACCCCCCCCCCCCCCCCCCCCACTGAAAATGGCAGGGGCATAATCAGGTAAGTAAAGTACAGTAAAGTATAATAATGTATGATAATGGTACGAGGGATGTTCGAAATGAATTGCTTATTGTCCTCTAGCTCGATATCCACGTGGGGCACGATAAAAACCAATACATACCTGTATAGGACTATTCAATATCTACACAATGGTGTATAAATGTACATGTTAGACTAAGTGTAAGACATAAAATTTGCCATTTTAATACACGCAGTCATTGACCACTGCAGTAAAAATGGTTGGTAGAAGCGTCGACAAAAAAGATGAAATACGGGCTTACATCAAAGCTCGCTCAAAACTTGGTTGTTCTTTGAAGAAGCTGATGACTGAAATTTCTACTGCTTTTGGACCTTCTTGTGTGTCTTATGACACAGTTCGGCGGTGGAAAAAGAAATTTGAGTCTGGTGTAGAGTCCATCAAAAATGCACCAAAATCAGGTAGGCCAAAATCTGTATCTCGTAAAGAAATCTTTTCCAAAATAAAGGAAATCATTGAAGGAGATGCCAGATTTACAGTTTGTGATATTGCACGAAAGGTAGGCATATCACTATCAATGGTTCACCTTATTTTGAAGAAGCATTTGAAAGTCAGAAAGATTTCTGCTAGATGGGTGCCACATCTGTTGACTGACGAGCAAAAGAGGCAACGGGTTAAAGTGGCCAAAAAACTGCTTCAAATGTTTCCAAAATATGACAAAAAGCAGTTTGCCAATGTCGTCACAGGTGAAGAAATCTGGGTCCATTATTTTGAGCCCGTCAGAAAGGTTAGCAATAAGATCTGGGTCACTAAACACAGCAAACGCCCAATAATTGCCAAACGTTCTTTGAGTACAAAGAAGGTTTCGTATGCAATCTTCTTCTCTGGTGAAGGAGTCGCAATAAAAGTGCCAGTGAAAAAGGGCAAAAGCATCACTGGAAAGTACTACAAAGACGTAGTACTGAAGAAACTGAAAAAGTATTATCAGAAACGACGCCCTGCCACTGGTTTTTGAAGAAAGAAAAAGTAACTGTTTTGCCTCACCCCCCGTATTCCCCAGACCTGGCCCCATGTGATTTCTTTTTGTTTCCGAAATTGAAAGCATTCCTTGCTGGGCTGAAATACCAGTCCCGAGAGGCACTTGGATCTGCCATTCATCAGTACCTTATTACTGTGCCCAAATCAGCGTACCGTGACGCCTTCAAGAAGTGGATACATCGGCTGAAACTTTGCATTTCTAGCCACGGGGAGTACTTCGAGGGCATGAAATGAGTACTTTTGGGCTAACTTGAAATTTGAAGTCTCCAGATAGAAATAAGCAATTCATTTCGAACATCCCTCGTATGTAAAGTAATATGGCATAACGTAAGGTTACAAAATAATAAGTGTGTTGACATACATGGGAGCAATGAGGTATGATGTGAATTAGATTTTTATAATATTTATTGATGTGCAGTTATTCCATGTTTTTACTTGTTTCTTAAATGAATTTTATCATACAAACAATTACATAACATTTACAAACAATCAAGATTAATGATGTCAACATAAGTAAAGTAGAAAAACACAGCTTGAAAGTTCTATGATGGAACTGGTTGCTGCAAAAGAAAATTAAAATATTTTTCATATGTTCCAGTGTGTCTTCTTATTTAATTATATACATATTAGTACCCATGAAGAAGAAGAAATGTTGGAAGATATATGTATATATATATATATATATATATATATATATATATATATATATATATATATATATATATATATATATATATATATATATATATATATATATATATCTTCCAACATTTCTTCTTACTTTTCAAAGAAAATAAGTTCAATTTTTCATCTCTGAGGAAAAAGAAAGATAAAAAAAATTAAATCACTCATCGGTCATATGCAAATTTTACCAAAAGTTTTAATGCTTCACATCCCAAAAATGGACTCATCTTATCAGTGTCTGCACTGCTGGCCATGACATTTACAGTATTTACCCAGCTAGCATTCTACGTAAATCTACATCGGGCCGTCATCGGCCCGTCAGCTACCCTGACGGGCCGATGACGGCCCGATATAGATTTACGTAGAATGCTGACTGGGTACCCTATGGATCTGGGCATCTCAATTCCTTGCCATGCTTGCCAAAAAATGGACAAATCCATTTTACTACCAGCTGACATGTCAAAAACAATATCTGGATGAGTGGCAAACAGTGAAGACACCAATCAGATGCCACATTTCATTAAGCTGATCTGCATCTACACTGTTTGCTCAGATGCCTATCCGAATACTTGGGGTAACTGTGATAACAGAAATTAATTTTTAAAATATAAAACAAAGAAATGAACCCAGTTTCTATACAACAGCCTTTCTAAACAGATAAATTTTAAGGACATTTCTAAGCTGTGTGATGATGATTTGATGTTTCACATCCCTTTCCAATGTTGTCATATTGAGATAACGGAAGGGTGATAAAGGAATGGCTCTGTTCAAGGATGCACCCATACAGTCATGAGCTGAATCCTGCCTCCAGCAGGATTTGAACCCAGGACCTTATGATCCGACATCGGGAGAGCTAACCATTCGGCCACCCAAACACTTCTCACAAGCTGTGTGATGGAGCCATCTGTGGTATATAGTATTAATGGGTTAAACATTAACCCTTAGAGTGCTAAGCAAATTTGTAGCAGACAAAATTCTAAAATTAATTTCACTGAGAAAATAAGACTTGACGTTTCATATGAATCATCTGTCTTTCAGATGCTCCAAATGAAATTGTCATACCTTATTTTCTCTGAAAAATAATATAAAAAAATCAAAGCGTTGTCTGCTATTGATGTGATCAGTGTTTAAAGGATTAAGAATCAGCAGACATACATACAGAAACAGTATCTTCCATGAGGTCATCTACAGAGTCGACCTGTGACTGAGCATCCATACTGCCCCCATAGCTCTGTGAGTCTTCGTCATCCGACATGTACACTGGTGGATCAAACGCATGCAAGAATGTAGACGACTGATAGTAGAACTTACGGTAAGGATTTTGTCTTTGGTTAGACTGAAAATACATGTACACAATTACTGAAAAATAATGTTTATCTTTATTCTGTATTTGAGAGAGTTGGCAACAGTATTCTAACATGAATTTGTACACAACAAATTTTTTAAGGGGGCTTAATACACCTGGTAGATTTCTGCCATTTTTACAAGGAAGACAACTTTTATGATTTTCTGTTTGCTTTCTTGCACACCAAGCCCCTTCTGAAAAGGGGTCTACTCTAAAAGGAAAGAATTTGCTCCCACAGGGAGCAAATTCTTTCCTTTTAGAGTAGACCCTTTCAGAAGGGGATAAAAATAATTTTGACAGAGAAATAGTTTGCACATCCATGCAGTTGATCAGATTTGATTGTGTTGGGGTTTAACGACACGTCAACCCTTGAGGGTCATTTTGTGTCGTCTCCCAGAGAAAGGGAGAAAAGAGATAGAAGAGAGAGTAGAGGAGATGAAAGAGAGGGACAGGGAAGAAAGAGGAACAGGAATGAAAGTGAAGAAACAGAAGAAATAAAAACATTCCCCCTCTAACCTTACCCACTACAAGGATAGCAGGCCTTGCCCAACTGTAAGCCAATATCAGTTGGACACCCCAGTGATGTAAGATACACAGCACCTTCGCACCACCCGACCACCCCCCACAGTTGATCAGAGCCTTCATTGCCTGCTTACACAATCATGTTGTACAATACATCAATGGATGTTGTACAATATATCAATAAACAGTGCAGATCCTGATCAGACTGCACATTATGCACATGCTCATCTGGGCCTGCACTATTCACATGACAAAAGCACCTGTCAGGGTTTTCCCACTGTCTCCACAGAAAAAAAATTTTTGGGATGTTTGTATTTTCAGATACCAATGTACAAAAACTTAAACATTTTGTGAGGTCAAATCCAAATTTGGATGCTAAATGGACATTTTTGTGTGCCCTGGAAAACCCTGACTTTTTTCTCATGCTTGCAAAAAGCATGTCATCTTAACCGATGACTTTGCGGTTAACAGCTGGCTAAATTTTCTTGAAGTCAGTAGTATTAATTCCACAATGCCTGAATAGGAGCATTTCTTAAGATGATTTAGTGAACAAACAAGCACCATTTGTTGTTCAGTTTTAAAAACATAAATTTAATGATCAAAATTTTAACAATACATCAACTAATGACATACATAATTAGTTTTGAACAACTAGGCCCTGGTAACAGTTCTCCTCAAATCTAGGATACACTACAGCCTCAGATCAAGGAGAACCCACAGCTATCCCATCACGAAAACATGCCTATATAATTTTGACCCTCTTAAACCCACTTTTGCATAGTAAAAATTGGGGTTTACAGGGGTATACATTATTTTTCTTATTTCTGATCGAAATCATAGATTGTGGGTATTCGTTAGAACTGCCTTGTCGAGGCAGTTCTAATGAGTACACACAATTTATGTTTTGAGTAGAAGTATGAAAAATATCAGAATTTTTTATCTGAAAATTTTCATTTTTTTTGGTGGTAAAATTTTCAGTATATTTGAATAGGCATGTTTTCGTAATGCTCAAACAAGGTATACTCTTATAGTTTTCCTCATATCAAAAAGACCCTTTAGATGTCCTCAAATCAAGGACAGCCCACAAGAGAGATCTTTTGGAAATACAGCACAAAATATAGAAAATAGCAGACACAGTTCGATGAAGTCTGTTCAGTAGGTAAATTGAAACACTGCAACATCCCTCACACCCACTAGCAGCAACTTTCACATGAATGGTAATATATAAGTTCAACAGTCTCAAAGGACCAAAACAATTCAACCCTGGTACTGCTGTACCCGGATATGCCCTATCTTTGCAAACAGTGTAGATCCAGATAAGTTGGCTTCTTCAGAACCAAGTGATCTGGATCTGCACTGTTTGTCATTAAGTATGTGAATTTGTATCAACAACACAGATCAAGTAATCTGACTGGCTGAAAATTAGAAGTTGGCATGACATCTGAGTTTATTCAGGATGGCAAGGGAATAAGATGAGCACTATATTGCAGTTCAAGGTAACCATGGATAGCCTAGTTATCCTCAAATCAAGGATACCCTATAGATATCCTCAAATCAGAGTACACAGCAATCTTCGAATCAAGGACAGCCTTTAATTACCCTCTACTCAAGGATACCCTATAGATATCCTTAAATCAAATACAGCCCATAGCTATCCTCAAATCATAGGTTCCCTAAAGCTGCCCACAAATCAATGATACCTTACTGATATCCTCAAATCAATGACTGCCTATAGCTAATCTCAAATCAAGGACAACCTATACTAATCCTCAAATCAAGCATAACCCTTAGCTTTAATCAAATCAAATTTGGCCATGAGATATCATCAGACAAAGGATAGCACATACATGCAGCTTCATGTATCCACAAATCAAGGACAGACCATAGCTACACATATATAACAAAAACTGGTTTAACCCTAAGTGTTTAACCATACTTGTCCTAAAATTTAAACAAGTCCCTTTCAACACCTGAAAAATGCTGGATGAGTGGCAAACAGTGCAGACCCTGATCCAATGCTGCATTCTGATCTGGACCTACAGTGTTTGCTCAGACCTGTCTGTCCCAATATTTAGGGTTATTATAGTTGCATATAGATATCCTCAAAGCAATGACAACAAGGAAGGTCAATAAGCAGTGCTTATTAGATACTCCTCAAGGACCAAAACATAACAGAGTTTGTGGGGGTATAACAAATCAGTACAAGAAACAAATTCCAGAATTCTACATGAATACTGACCTTTTTAATACCATAAGAATTTATATTAGGTCTTCTGCCAGGAATAGGAAGACCAGCTTTAGCCAGCTTGATAAAATACTTCTGAACACGACTCTGCACCTGCAAGTACATGATATATCTGTAAATTTACCTTATCATACAATGTCATGTCTGACAGTGTAATAATGTTATGGCATAAAAATTATAGTACACTAGTGTAACAGTACTTATATATATATCATTATGTTACAAGATAACATTTATAACCACTTGATTTTACTCGTGTGTGTGTGTGTGTGTGTGTGTATGTGTGTGCATGTGTGTAACTATTTTTAAGTCAGTCATCTTCCTTGAAGGCATACACATTCACTTTAAGCATCCATTTTACCTGAATTGGTGTTCTGTTGCCAAGGGCGGCAGCTATCTTCTGCCATCTTTTGGCTTCAACTTCCTCAGGAGGATATTTCAAGAGCAGCTCTTCCAACCTAATGATTTAAAAGAACAGTATTTAAAGTAGCCATGATGACAATGTGTATAAAATAAGAACTGATCTATCTTATACACAAAAAACATACTTACACAACAATATATAGTACACAACAACCTCTTTATAAAACTATTGCTGAGGTCCAAACCAAAAACCATGTTAGGTCAACAACCGTGTTGTAACCAAACAAAAATATATAGATTATATAGTTTATATATACATGTACATGCAGTCTATACATTGTTGTTTGGATACAACACTTTTGGAATCCACCTTTAAGCATTACTTATTAACCCTTCTCTTGCTGAAAACTGCATGAAGAAGCCAACTCATCTGGATCTGCACTGTTTGTCATTAAATATGTGAATTTCTATAAAAAATCCGGATCAAGTAACCTGATTAGAAGTGGGCGTGGCATCTTAATTTATTCAGAAAGGCAAGGGTTAATATCTGAAACCATCTTATTATGAACTTGTTTAATAAATAATTCAGTGTCAGTTTTCCATTTCTCTCAATACTGTATTCTGTAAACTACCCGACATTCTTTTTTGAATTTAACGAGACACTAAGAAATTGCAGTACAACTTTGGAAGCCTCTTATGGAAACTTCTAGATTTTAGCAGTTATAAAAGGAAAAGAAAACTTTCCCATATATTTTTGGCTCAGGCTTTGGTATTGTCATGATAGTTATAGGTGGACTGCAGACAAAGTCTTAACCCAGTAAGCATTAGATTTATAAAGAATGCTAGCTGGGAAGAATGTATTACACTATAGATGATATATGATGTGCAACACACACAAAGGGCCCTTATGCACTTTGCGGACAATGCAGGCCCTGATCAGCCTGTGCATTTGCACAGGCTGATCGGGGCCTTTGTTGCCCGCTACCAGAATCAATGGATATTGTAGTATTTGCCAACAAATAGAGAATATCCACATTAGACTGCATGGATGGGCACACTCATCTGGAACTTTGCTGTTTACATATGGCATAAGGGCCTTTTTCCCAAACTGTGCATCATATAGTAGGGTTTAATAGTAAATTACAGTTGGCCTACATTTGCTTATAACAGTCGAAGACAGCATTGTCGGAAAACTAAAAATGACTGATGACACATAGTAGTCTAATAGTGAACTGCGGGTAGACTAAAGATGACACTAGTAGCCACTGAGTGATTTACAGACAGGCAGGTGGCCTACAGATGACACATAATACAGTGAATTATAGGAAGGTTACGAATGACAGAGATACAGATTATATCAGTACAGATATTCCAGCCCTTACCGCTTCTGTTCCTCCACAGTCCATAGCTGATTGTAAGTTCCTGGCTTTTCTTCCGTCTTAACTCTGCCTCGCACAACTTCCTGTGTCTGATTATCATCATCCCCATTAACTGAACCAGGTCGAGAGTCATCTGCATAATGTAGATTTGATCTGGGCCCAGTTATTCAAAACTAACGATGTTGTTAGTTAATGTATCATTAAAACTTAAGTTAATGTATCATTAAAACTTAGATCATTAAACATGGCTTATACACTAATAGTTTAGCTGAAAAATGTGAGTAGCTTTTGCATTTGCAGGCTTTCAAGCCCTACTTGATAACAACATTAGGGCCAAAAT
This sequence comes from Anodontia alba, assembly GCA_964016985.1. Classification (NCBI taxonomy): domain Eukaryota; kingdom Metazoa; phylum Mollusca; class Bivalvia; order Lucinida; family Lucinidae; genus Anodontia; species Anodontia alba. The sequence goes on from OZ024821.1 coordinate 18,906,177, forward strand.
TAGGGTTGTTTTTGCAAAAAATTAGGGCTATTTTTCTAAAAAATTAAGGGCTAAAATTAGGATTTTTAATGCAGTTTTCAAGCAGAACTCTGTACATCACCAAGATGTTTCTAATCTGAAAGCTTTCACAAGCTCTTAATATGTACTGATAAAGTAACAGGAAATTTTTGCACTGATGAAATTGAATCTTTGCACACAAATGATGAAACAAAGATTATATTGGGGGGTCTGAGTGTGGGCAGGGGGGAGCAAAGCCCCACAGAAGCCAAAGGGTTTCTTCCAATTTTAACTGTATGAAGACTGGAAACTGAGAAAAATTAGGGATGTTTATGGAAAATATGGGCTTTTTTAGGAATTTGAACCTTTTTGAGTGATTTTTTAGGAATTTTAGGGAGACTTAAAAAAAAAATTAAGATCTTTTAGGTCCACCTGAAAGCCTGCATTTGCAAAGGCACCCACATTTTTTTCAGCAAAAATACCTGTGACTTAGATATTGCACTTACTAGAACAGTTAACATTTCGACCACCAACAAGCTTGTCAAGCTAACAATGCTTTGAACAACTGGACCCTGATGTAAAGCATCACCAACAAGAGCTGTCATCAGACAGCAAAGCTCATATGAACAGGTGCCTGTCCATCACCATGACTGCTTTCATAAGGAAATGATTAAGCATCATATCTGACCTGTTAAGAAGGTGACATGGGTTGAGAGGGTGTGGGATGATATTGCTGAATAAAACTTTGGGCCTGTACCTAATGTATAAACTAAATCCATATCATACGGTCTGGAAAATATGAGCTGTTCAAAACTTTAACATAAAAGTTCCAAGTCCATGACCTTGGACTTCAAGTCATTAGCAAGGGCGGGGGTACTTCTGAATAAAACCTTAGACCTATATCTATCATCGTACCAAATACAAACCAAATCCAAAATATGCACTGTTAAATACTTTTACACAAAACTTTGACATAGAAGTTCCAATTGATATAAAAAATTTGGCATCTTCATCTTGAAGTCACAGGTGTGGGTGAGGGTATTGCTGAACAGAACTTCGGACAGATATCTATCATTATAACAATTATAAACCAAAAACCATCAAATAGTCTGGAATATATGAGCTGTTGGACTTTAGTGTAAAACTTTAACATTAACGTTCTAGGACCATGACCTCGACCTTAAGGTAATGGGCACAGGTGCGGGTATTGCTGAATAAAGCTTTGGACCTATATCTATCATTGTACAGAATATAAACCAAATCCATCGTTTTGTCTGGAAAATATAAGCTGTTAAAAACTAGACAAAGTGTCCAGTGGGGCACATATACCCCCGACCAGCGCTACCACCACTTTTTAAAGAGCACAAAGTATGTAGCTTTGACTCTGGAGATGGCAGTTGTATGCTATATGTTATATTATATTATAACATTGAAAAAATTCAATCACACATAATATGAAGCCCTTGACCTCAAAGGTCAGGCACAGGTGCAGGGATTGAGCTAAATAAAACTTTAGCCCTATAACTATCACCATATACCAGTGAAATCAATCAGCCTTTATAATATAAGCAAAAATGACATTTGTATGAAAAGTCTGTGACTTTAATTTAAAAGCCACGCCCCAGCTTGGGGATGGTGCAGAGAAAAACTTTATACCTATATATACCATCATGCTAAATATTAATGAAACCAACAAAAGGGTCTTCATAATATAGCTATATAAACTTTGATGCAATTTTTTTTTTACTTTTATATGAAATTTCTAAGTCTGTGACCTTGACCTCAAGGTCATACCCCAGGATGGGGATGATGCTGAGTCAAACTCTAGACCTATATCTACCAACATGTAAAATATAAATGAAATTCCTCAAAGGGTCTTGATGGTATAGCTATATAAACATAAACTCAAAAATTTTGACTTATCTATGAAAATTCTAAGTCTGTGACCTTGACCCCAAGGTTATTCCCCGGGATAGGGTTGGTGCTGATAAAAACTTAAGCCCTATATTTACCATCAGGCCAAACATGAATGAAATCCATCAAAGGGTTTTCATAATATAAGGTCTTATAAACTTTAACGTAAAAACTTCGACCCTAAGACAAAAATAAAGTATGAACGAATAATGCTTCAACGGACGGATGGACAGATGAACAAATTCCTTGCTGATAGCTGTATCTGCTCAACCTTTCAATTAGGGGATAATGAAATTTAACAAATGGTCTTGATGATATGGCTATATAAACTTAAACACAAAAATTTTTACTTTCATATGAAAATTCTAAGTTCATGACCTTGACCTTGGTCACACCCGGTGTGGGGATCATGCTGAGTAAGACAGCTATATAAACTTAAACACAAAAACTTTGACCTTTTTATGAAAATTCTAAGTCCGTGACCTTGACCCCAAGGTTATTTATTCCCCGTGATAGGGTTGGTGCTGATAAAAACTTAAGCCCTATATTTACCATCAGGCCAAACATGAATGAAATCCATCAAAGGGTTTTCATAATATAAGGTCTTATAAACTTTAACGTAAAAACTTCGACCCTAAGACAAAAATAAAGTATGAACGAATAATGCTTCAATGGATGGATGGACAGACAAACAAATTCCTTGCTGATATCTATATCCGCTCAACCTTTCAATCAAGGGATAATAAAATTTAACAAAAGGTCTTGATGATATGGCTATATAAACTTAAACGCAAAAATTTTTACTTTTATATGAAAATTCTAAGTTCGTGACCTTGACCTCGGTCACACCCGGGGTGGGGATCATGCTGAGTAAGCCTCTAGGCCGATATCTACCAACATGTCAAATATAAATGAAATTCCTCAAGGGTCTTGATGATACAGCTATATAAACTTAAACACAAAAAACTTTGACTTTTTTATGAAAATTCTAAGTCCGTGACCTTGACCTCAAGGTCACCCCCGGGGTGGGAATGGTGCAGATAAGAACTTTAGACCTATATCTACCATCATGCCAAATATGAATGAAATCCATCAAAGGGTCTTCAAAATATGAGGTCTTATAAACTTTAACGCAAAAACTTTGATCCTGTGACGGAAAGACGAACGACCGAACATACGTACGTACGAACGAACGAACGGACAAATGGACGAACGGAAAAGCGAAAACTATATACCCCCACATACTTCGTATGTCGGGGGTATAATTATAATATCAAATTTTAAAATAAAAGTTCTAAGTCTGTGACCTTGGCCTTAAGGTTTGAAGTGTGGTTATGGGTATTGTTGAATAAAACTTTGGACCTATATCTATCATCATACCAATTATAAACCAGATCCATCAAGTGGTTTGGAAAATATGAGGTCTTAAAAAGTGGGGCATATTGGATAAAAATTTCAGCAGATATGTTTTAAAGTTTTGTTTGTTTTTATTTTTCCCCCAAAAAAGGGTCTGACATTTCATGCAAACTGTCTCCTTAGGGGACAATTTGCATGCTGCTGATGATTTAGTGATTTACATTCCCTACAATGTTATTTTTTGTCATACTGAGGCAAAGAATGGGTGATAATGAAAGCCTCTATGCTATGAAGGGCCATACAGTCATGAGCTGAGATCGTTGTTTGTCTGCTGAATTTGAAAAAAGTGATAAGTGATTGCTTTTCTCCGAAAAAGGTGGGGGATAGAAAAAAATGAAGAAAGAGTTCAACTAACCTCCTGATCCATCAACAAGCTGTCGTTTCAACCGTGTCATGTGTCTGTGTACACCAATGTTGGAGAAGTCAAGATTACTAGTGTATTTCTCCCAGTTAATTACTGGTACTGATGGAACCTAGAAAAATATAAAACTGTATTATGGCTAAAAATTTCAAATGACATTTTGAATTTTTTACCCAAGAAAATAGTGTTTGACATTTCATGCAAATTATATCCTTATGAGGGAACTTACAAGCATGAATCAGCAAATCCTATTCTCTGGAAAAATAAATTAACATTGTCCTGCTGAACCTGGATATGCCTTGCCTTTGCAAACTGTAGATCCAAATCAGCTAGCTTCTTCAGATCAGAAGCCAACCGATCTGGATTTGCACTGTTTGCCATTAGGCATGTGAATTTATAGCAACAATCCGGATCAAGAAATCTGACTGGCTGCAAATTAGAAGTGGGCATGGCATCTTAATATTCAGCAGAACAAGGGTTAAAGAAAAAAAATCAGCAACTGGGCCACATCAAGCAAAAAAAAATGTCTTATTCTGGGGGAGAATAAAGTATTTTTTTTTTTTGGGGGGGGGGGGGGGGGGGGGGGGCCAGGAAAGAAAAAAAGTTTTTTTTGAGCATGCACAAATTGCGGAGCTTCAGATTATCCTGACCATGCTCAAAGTTTCATTTGGGCCTTTGCTATCCATTCATACATTCTGTAGTATCTAATAATTCTGTTAGCGGACAGTGAAGGCCCTGATCAGAATGTGCAGATGGGCAGACTGATCTGGGCCTTTGCTATCCACATATGTCCAAAGATAGGTTTTCGCATCGCATCGCACCGCCCAATTTTTCATCTGCTGAATTTGCTATTTTTAAAAAAAGTAAAACTTGTTAACCCTTGTCCTGCTGAACCCGGATATGCCCTACCTTTGCAAACAGTTGAAAACCAGATCAGTTGGCTTCTTCAGAAAAATATTATGTGGCTAACTCCTATTATCTGGAGCTGTGGGTCATACTTTGGCAACAGCCATCTTGTTCAAGCTACATGTTGTGACTCCCAAAACGTACCATATTTTTCTAAAATAACTAACCTCTTGGCTGCATCACTACAACAGCTAATTTCATTCATGTCAAAAGAGGCTGTTGTTAAGTGGTCATATCATTTAGCAAGAGTTTTGTTTTGTTTTGTGTTGAGGTTTTACGGCCCAGTCAAACCAATGGGGTCATGTCAAGCGTGGTCAGTTTATCTAACCACATTTACTGGGCAGGCTTAGTCCTCTAAGCGGTTAATCAGTATTGTGCACATTCTTTCACCAGAAACTGACAACTGCCCTTCTTGAATCAGCGGAAGGGAGAGAATGACTGTAGAAAATATTTCATGATTAATCTCCACGAAAGAATGTTGCCGACCTCTGCGGGGGTTGAACCCGCTACCTCCTGGTCTCCAGTCGGACGGGGCATCCAACTGAGCCACCGAGGCCGGCCTTTTAGCAAGATAGCAAAGCTCCTTTTAAAAAAACAGACGTATTTTTCAGATAAGGCCACACAAAAAATATGTGTGTTTAGGGTAACCCTACCCTACCTAATTTCCTAGGTGAGATTAAGCAATTTTTTCATATTTTCTAAAAAAAATAAATAAATAGAAAGAATGGGTGTTACTGGGATGAAATATTTATGCTATGCTAAATATTTGGACAAGTAGGTTTGAGCAACTAAGATAGACCAAGATCAATGAGCAGTTTGATCAATGTCACTGTTACCATTATATCAGTACTTTTAGACACATCATAGGGTAGTCTAACAGATTTGGTACAATTTTATTTGAATTGTGGTGCTAATTCCAAATATATCTTGTAATTATGGTATAATTCTACATGTAAAAAATGTAAAAAAAAAAATAAAATAAAAATAGGAACCTAACCCACCTATTTTTTCTAACACGTTACCCTTAAGCATACATATCTTTTTATTTTATCTAACAGCATACAGTGTTATGTGATATTGATCAGTAATCATTTTAGAGTTTATGGCCCAGTCAACAGTGTTAAGATCAAGTGCAGCTGGTCAGTTAACCTACTCACACTTTTCCAGGGTAGGCATATTCCTCTAAGTGCTTAACTAATACTTTCTGCACATACATGTACTTTCATCAGTAACTGACAACTGCCCTTCTTGAATCAGCAGAGGGTGAAGAATGACTGAAGATATTAAATATAAAGAACTTTATTGAAGTTTATGTTGCACCCGCATACTAAAATGTGAAAACAAGCACCAGAAGGAAGAGAATTGTCATCCTTGTTTAGCTCAGTCAGATAAAACTGTCAGTGAACAGTTTTACAGTTAGTAGACTTCATTTAGGGTGGATGCTAGGGTGGGCACTAGAGTGGACATAAGTACATGGATGAACAGAATGATGAACAAACAGATGAAAAACCAACAAATGAACAAACTAACAGAAACTCGCACCCTTAAGTCACCCATGCTAACCCAAATGTGGCAAAAATAGTATTTGATATTGATCAGCAAATGTTACACTATTATTATAATAATAATATCAAATACATTAAATTATGAAATTAAACTTAAAATTGTAGCAGACAACATTCTAAAATATGCTGTTTTTTTTTGTTTGTTTTTTTTGTTTGTTTGTTTTCAAAGAAAATATACATGTAGCTATAAAGCAGAAAATTCAAAGAGCAGTTTAATCTGTGTCTACACTGTATGCCGTTCCATCACAACATTTCAGAAATACATGTATCAGCAAGTACTCAAACAGACTTGTTTAAGTTCTAGAATAAGTATGGTAGGGGTAACATAGCTCCAGACAAGATGCTTTTTTTTTTTTCAACCCAAAAGTCTGGATATTTTTCTTACTTCTCATTACAAAAACATGCCTATTCAAAAAAATTGAAAATTTCACCACCAAAAACTGAAAGTTTTCAGATAAAAATTCTTATATTTTTCATATTTCTGCTCAAAGCATAGATTGTGGGTACTTGTTAGAACTGCCTCACTGAGGTGGTTCTAACAAGTACCCACAATCTATATCCATATTTTTGAGCAGAAATAAGAAAAATAATGTATACCTCTGTAAACCCCAGTTTTACTACATAAAAGTGGAGTTTAAGGGTGTCAAAATAATATAGGTATGTTTTCATGATGCACACAAAAACATATGTTATTGGTACTCGTCAGAAGCACCTGGCTGAGGCTCTTCTAATGACATAGCTCCAGGTAAGAGGGGGTATCCACATAATATTTTTCTTATTTTCCATGAAAACATCTGTTGTGAGTACTCATTTGAAGTGCCTTGTGTTTTTGTGGAGAAATAAAATATTAGTACTTTTTGGCTGAAAAAAAAAGCGCTTCATCTGAAGCTATGTACTGAATGCCTGTAATATGTTTTCGCATTACAAAAACATGCCTATTCAAATATACTGAAGAGTTAATCACCGAAAAATTGAAAATTTTCAGTCAAAAAAAATCAAATATTTTTCATATTTCTGCTCAAAACATAGATTGTGTGTACTCATTAGAACCACCTCGCAGAGGCAGTTCTAACGAATGCCCACAATCTATGTTTTTAGCAGAAATAAGAAAAATAATATATACCCCTGTAAACCCCAGTTTTACTATATAAAAGTGGGGTTTAAGGGGGTCAAAATTATATAGGCGTGTTTTCGTGATGGTGTAAAAATAAGAAAAAATCTATATCTTATACTACCTCTTATCTGGTGATATGGTTTATACTGTACCTTCTGTGGCTTTGGAAGTCCAATATCAATTCCTCTTTGTAATTTATCCACAAATTGTATTGGGTCAGCCAAAGCTTCTGCTTGACATTCGTGCAGCTTTTCAAGGTCTTTCACTGCTTGAATCCTCTGTGACTCCAGTATCGCAATGAGACGCAGCATCATCTGGTAGTCATGGTTACCTTTCAGGGCCAAGTGATCCGATTCAAAAAAGTATGTTTCATTTTCATCTCCAGAACCGTCAGAATAATTGTCTTTTGAATTGAAGACAGTTGACTGGTCAGATGAACAGGAGGCTTCATTTTCATTGGATGAAACCAATTCACCTATGTCCATTGACTCCATTCTGTACACTACAACAGAACATTTAACCGTTACCACTCTCTGGGCAGAGTCAGCAGATGACAAATTTCATGCAAACTGTCTCCTTTTTTTAATGTGAACTGGAATTTGCATGAAATTTCCAGCACCAATTACTAGGAAAATTTATTTTCATCTTTTAAGGATATCATTTTAAATTTTAAATAAATTTGCTGGTGTATTGAAAATGAAGTTTAGTTTTGTTATTTGCAATTCAAGTATTTCTTTCTTCTGGATCACTTTTGTGTGTCATGTTTTGTTTATGGTATGCATTTTGAACATTTTACAATTTTTCAGGTTAAATAAAATAAATAATGGTCAAACCACTAAAAACTTACAAACGATATTTGCCCTAACTATTTAGAAATATGCCTGCACAAATAGTGTGCTCCAATCAACCCCTAAAGGCATTTTTTGATTGTGGTCTGCACTGTCTGCCATTGAGCCAGCCCTTTTTTGACACATTACCAGATAGTCAAATGAACTGTTTCAAAATTTAGGCTAATAATGACATATTATATTGGGTTATGGTTAGGACAGACTAATGCATTTCCTTTTTATGTCCTCTATCACTGTGTATAATTTGAACTAACTACCTTGATTAGTTCTTGATTCATATACATGACAAATATACTGAAAGTGAAAATTGGAATAATAGTAAAATGAGGCAAGATAGAGTAACTGTCCTTAGAAACTGCACTTCTACTGAGTACCCTCTACCTTAGTATGCAATTTGAATTAATTCCCTTCAGCACTTCCGAAATTATGCCCAGGACAAGGAAATCTAATACAGGGAAATAATTCAAAAAGTATGCAAGGTAGAGTTATGTTTCTTATATACTGCACTTCCTCTTAACGTCCATTATCATTTTATAAAGTTTCAACAAAACCCCTTCAACAGTTTAGACAAAAGTTGGCAGCAGATGGATGGATGGAAGGAGACCATTACCATACCCTGCATTGCCCGGCAGGCGGATAATTAAGTATGGTAAAATTACACTACCTATTTTTGATACTTATTGTACATTCGTCAGACTTCATCCTGATACAAATGAAAAATTGCAGACATTCATTAAGCCATCCTCTTGATACGATGTTTTTTCATTGTTGTTTTTTATTTTATTTTATTTCATTTTTTTTTTATTCAGCAAAAAAAAGTTTGTAGTTTTCTTAATTCTCATGAAAACATTTCAATTAGAAGCTCCTCAACAAAGACACTTCTACTGAGTGCCTGCAACATACTTTTATATGAAGAATTAAGAAAAAAATTTACTGGAAACACCTCTAATATACAGCGATAACAACAAATCTCATTTTGACTCAACATAAACTAATCATTAACATTTTAACCTAACATAAACATATTTCATTTTTACATTAAAATAGGGTTTATTGGATGATTGTATGAAGTGCAGAGCTGTGTTTTCAAAGAAAAACAAGCAAAAATATGTCATTTATCTATCATCTGGGGTTAGTATTTTCTGACTGAAAAAAAAAAAAAGCCAATTTATCTAAAGACACCTAAATGCATAGCTCCAGATAAACAGGGTATCCACATAATATTTTTCTTCTTTCTCCACAAAAACATGTTGTGGGTACTCATTAGAAGTGCCTCGATGAGGTGCTTCTAATGAGTGCCACAACATATGTTTTTGTGGAAAAATAATAAAAATATATGTATTTTTTGCTGCAAAAAGTGTCTTATCTGGAGCTATGTAAACAGCTTACAGACCTCTCTTAGTTGTGACGGAAAAACTTTAGGCCCATCCAGCGTAGAAACAGACATATAACAAACACAATAAGGGTGCTTGGCAACAAAAGAAGATAATATGTCAGCCCTTCTGTGTCCATATCCCGTGCCTGAAAAATATGTATTCAGTTTAAAGCATGATTTGGTCAAATGGTGATATTCACACTGGATAGGCAACAAGCAAGAACGAAAAATACAACCGACAAATGTTGATCAATTCAATAAGATATCATTTTCTACTGCCACAAATGATCTTTTGGCTCTGGAAAATTTTAAACACATTAATAGCCAATAGCTAAACAGGTATTTATATTTACTATCATGCCCAACTTTTCTGTATGTCTGAAAATGCTGTATTCCTAGAAAAAGTACCACACTTTGGCTAGTAGTACAGGTCAGTATATCTAGCCTACATAGGCTGGGAATAGGACCTGTATCCCTAGCCTACATGGCTAGGAATACTGACCTGTATGTATCAATATCGTTACTCCAGTGAACACTTCTACCCATTTTAGCAGAATTACAATATTGGGAAATTGTTATGGGTGTATTATTTTTAAATAGCCAATCAAAAGGCACAACCTGATGGGAAACGTCAGTAAAGAATATGGCCACATGGTGACCTAGAATTAAAAGGTGATAATTTAAGTGAGATTCAGAATTTGTTGTTGGAAATCTAAACTCCTAGTGAGCTACTCACATATTGCAGATTAATTTCATAAAGCACATTGGAAAAAATATTTAAGTGATATAGAAGATATTTATTTATAATTGCTTAGGGGCACCACTTGAAGTGAACAAAGCAAATCCCTTGCTACTGCCTCACTAGGAAAAGGAAACAGGACAAAATTAATGTCAAATATAGCCATGATCCTTGCACATATATATATACACACATATCTGTTTTCTCCCCTTGACCTCACCATACCTGCCCCTTCTTCCCCTCACCCAGCCTCACCCTCTTCTACTCCCTGTCCCCCTTTCCCCCCCCCCCACCCCCCCACCATCAGGATTGACAAGTTAACTATTGTGCTTTCAACATTATTCAGAAAGTCAGGGTTTTTTTTTTTTTTTTTTTTTTTTTTTTGCTTGGCACTTTACACAGAAGAAGTAAATTTGCACACTTAATTTGTCATGATTTAATGCAAAACTATTTGTCGCAACTACCTACGCACAAAAGGTTTTATTCTAGTCATTGTTTTTTAAAAATCAAATAGTTTCACTTTTCCCCATAATAAAAACGAATGCAAATTTAGAGAAATCTGTAGGATAGGTAACTTGGAGGCAATTTTTCAACAACAAGTTCCGCTTGTTCATTTTTTTTTTCTGAAATTTTCAATTATGTTGTGTAACACTAGTCATTCAAATTCAGCAAAGAAAAGTAAAAAATATTGTCTTACACAAAAATTAAAACAAAAAAAAAAAAAAAAACACAAAAAAAAACACGTACTTTTTCTCCTATAGATATTGCATAGGTCAGACCAAGTTTTGGCCATAAATTTAATTTTAGGGTAAATTTTCGTGAACAAAACACAGAAACAGAAAAGACAAACGGATTCTGATAAGATATGGTCAATCAGAACAAAATGTTTTCATTCAAAATAAAACGCCAAGCAAAAAAAAAACGTCTTTCCAAGTGACGTCGAAAGGACTGTGGGCCGAAACAGTCCCGCCGAAACAGCCGTGGTCCGAATCAGTTCCGAATTGGAGGTTTGAATATATATGCAATCTTCTGGACAGTCAACGTTCAAAAGTCGAAATATTAAAGTAATATGAAGTGTAAGTCAAAATACTGTAACTCTAGACCGAAACAATGTTGAATCCTTTACAGTTTCTGAAACATGGGGGCTGACATTTTAAAAGGGCCCGGATCATGATGTTTCTATAGGGAGCCATTCCTGCATTATTTATTTAACTAAGCAGTCTTAATATAGTGACTGGACAAGGTGCTGAGATAGGAAGTATAGCTAATCCGCGTAATCAACTTGATTCCGCGGAATCGATTATTTTCTCTAAAATTTAATCGGGGAGGGGGGCGGGGGCGGGGTATAGGGTGGATGTTTTTTATTATATGAACAAATATATGTTTATTTAGTAGTGTCCAAAATTTCATAATGAAAAAATATTTTTTGGGTTGATTTTGGAGAAATGTAGGTTTTGTATTGATACCGCTAGGTTTGTCAGCCGTGAAATCAATGTTTTTGGGGCGAAATCAACCTATCTAAATCAATTTGCAGGATACCGGGAAAACTTTTTAATACTTTATTTTTATTATTTTGTGTCTTCAGAAAGTTTCGAACTTTTTGTAAACATCAATAATGATACTGATTTTGCACAAAACTTGTGTATTGATTTTGCTAAGTCATTGTACATAACGTTATAGCAATGGCGAAATCATTCCTAGAAGTTATAGACCTAAATGAAATATTTCTTTTGATACTGCAGACTAAAACAAAATATATTATTAGCCACAAATATTTTGGCAATATTCTATGTTGATTTAAAGGTTGTTTACTCAACAATTAAATTAGTGCATTGATTTTCCCTAGCCCGCATTACGTGTTAAAATAAATTTTAAATGTATCGTTAAATCAAAGATATGTGTTATCTATAAACAAATGTGGATTATAATTCTTATATCTCGATAATTTGCAATTATTCAGTGCAAAACTTACTTTGTGGATGGCTGAAGAACGTTATTTGATTAGGATGCATATATTTTCAAGAGCAAAGTCTCTGAGTCAGGCCTCGTCGCATTGCTTACAATGATAATCTTGCTGCATTTAACAGACAGTCCCATAAGAACAAAACATGAGTACTTGCAATAAATTTAAGCAGTTACACAGTTTTGGCTCGGGGTGTTGTTTAGATCATCTTCTACATCATGGTGAAATGTCTGGCTATTTTATAGCTAGTCCAGTAAAGCAGCAATAAGACGTTTTCCTATTTTATTGAGACATGACGACTATACAGTAAGACAATGGTGTAGTTACCATGGATCAGACGTTATGAACGTAACGTCATAATTCGACGTAAGTACTGTTAATAATACCAGTCAATTCTGGATACGACATCCCTCCATGTTTTACGAAGATGCTAAACATTATTTTAAAGATAACGAAAGTGTTAATAAGTGATAAGGTTGTACATTTAAAATCTAAAATTAACCTCTTCGATTAAAATTAACCTCTTTGATGGTCACATATAAAGCTCTTTGTAAGAGTTCATCTTAGGAGTATTTGATTAATGTTTCTGATTATTTAGTTAGGTATGGTAACGTGTTATATAATCTTTCAAATGTATTGGTCTCTGTCGTGTTCTGCCTGATCGTCTTGGCTGTTGCTCCTCTCTGATTTCTGCCTCGTCATCAACAACCTCTGCATCTACTTCTCCATCAGCTGTTTCCTCTTCTGTTTCTGTCTGGCCATCATCTTCCTGGATTTCCTCTGTTTGGCCGACCTTTCCATCAGGTGAGCTGTCTTCCTGTATTTCGCTAGGCTTTTTAGCTTTTCGGAGCACTGTTTCTCGCCGGTCGTAGTGTCTCATATTTGAGCCTCTTTCTACAACTTTCTGTTCCTCTGATAAGTTTGCGAGTTTAAACTTACTAGAGTCTCTTGAAACCTCTTTCCCATCTCGTTTCCTCCGGACTGAGATAGTCGATCCGTCTATCCTGAAGATGATATAAATATCTTGTTCATATGCTGCAGACCATTTATTTCGCTTGGCTTGTTCCATAAACACTTGGTCGCCAACATAGAAATTATGTTCCTTTGTATTCTTGTTTTCAGCATTATGCTTTATCCTTTCTTTATACTGTCTGTCTCTGTCATTGATTTGCTGCTCATTATTTGGTTGGTTTTCTGTTCTGCTTACGTAGTCTAGTTTTGTCCGAATTGTTCTGTTCATCATTCCGTCATAGGGTGAGATGCCTGTCGCAGGATGAGGAGTCGACCGGTAGCCTATAAGCATTTCTTGCATTGCCATTAATGGTGACATTCTCTGAATTTGTGCCCTTTGTTCTGTTTTATTGATGAGTTTCATGAAACTCTCTGCTTCACCGTTTGCTCTAGGATGCAGAGGAGTGATCCTATGATGTCTGAACCCCTCTACTGCAGCAAATTCTGCGAACTCTTTTGATGAAAACGGTGGACCATTGTCACTTTCTACTTGTATGGGTGTTCCATGCGTTGCAAATATCTTCTTGAGTTTTTCCTTTGTCGGCTTTATTCCTGTCGAGTACACTACCTCAACCTCTGGATATCTTGTTCTCTTGTCAATGACTACAAGATTATAGTGCCCGTCAGGGTATGGGCCCCCAAAATCAACTGACACAACCTCCCATGGCTTTTCTGGTATATTGGTCATCTTAACGGGTTCTTGTCTGTGTTGTTTTGTGGTGAGCTGGCATTCATAGCATTTCCCGACAACATTTTCAGTCATTTTATTCAAGTCAGGGAACCAGTATTTCTCTCTCAACATTTGCTTTGTCTTTGTCATTCCCAGGTGTCCTAGGCTGTGTGCAGCTTTGATGACGGTATGCTGCAGGCATGATGGAATAACTATCTGGTTAAATCGGAAGATGAGCCCGTTCATTACATAAAGTTCGTGCCTGATGCTAAAGAACGGTGCAATATCATTGTCTCGTCTGTGCTTTTGCCAGTCTTCTTTGATTATTCTCTTAAATAGCTTCTTTAACTGGTTGTCTTTTGCTGTCTCTTCTCTAATCCGGTCTAATACAACGGCGTGCTCAGCTGTTAGAATGCTCTTCACAACTTTTTCAGTATTGTCTGTTCCGATAACTGGTAAAGGGTGCCTGGACAGGTAGTCCATCGGATCAGCATCGTCTTTACCTGGCTCATATACTAGCTCGAAATCGACATCTTGCATGTCCATAACCCATTTTTCGATTCGTTGTGGCAGTTTTGCTGTGGCTTTATTAAACATTGGTAATAAAGGTTTATGTGCGGTAATGATTTTGAATCTTGGTGCCCCAAGCAAGTACATTTTGAACCGATTCTTCGCCCATCTCACTGCAAGAGCATCCTTTTCTGTTTGACTATATCTTTTCTCTGTGTCCGTCATTGTCCTGCTGATATAGTGGACTGGTTGAAGTCCACTTCCTCTATCCTGAAACAAGCCCGCCGATAGCCCATCATGATAACTTGCTTCTGCTCTCACAACTATCGGACGCTTCGGATTGAAATAGATCATCGTTTTCTCGTTTGTAATGCTGTTTTTCAATTTGTTAAATGCTGCTTCCTCTTCGGGTCCCCATTCAAATTTCACTTTTCTCTCTGTCAATTTTCTTAATGGGGCGGTTATGGATGAGTATCTGTCAATGAATTTCGACAGATATCCTACCATTCCAAGGAAACTTTTGACGGCCTCCTTTGACTCTGGACGATTGCTGTCTTTGACTGCTTTCACCTTTTCTGTCGTTGGTTTCAGTCCATCCTTGGTGAATCGGTAACCATAGAATTCTATTTCATCTACTCCGAACTCACATTTTTCTCTGTTGAATGTGATTCCATAATCTGCAGCTCTCTGTAATACTGCTTTGAGTGTTTTATTATGCTCCTCCATGTTTCGGCCTCCTATCAGAATATCATCTCGTTGGTTCATACAGTATGGGATATCACCAAATATTCTGTACATCATCTCATCGAACAGGTCTTGTGATGCCTTTGCTCCGAATATTAGGCGTTTTGGGCGTAGATTTCCCCAGGGCGTGCTAAAGGTAGCTACAGGTCGGGAGTCGGGATGCAACGAAAGTTGATGATACCCACTTCGTAAGTCCAGTTTCGAAAACTTCACGCAGTCGTGAAACTTGTACATAAAGTCTTCTACAACAGGCCCTTGTGATATCCTATTTCTCTCCATGTACCTGTTTGGTATCCTTAGGTCAATGCAGGCACGGATCATGTTTGGTTGCAAGTCATCCTTCGACACATTTGCGAACCGCGGTTTCGGCTGGACGACCATAGGTGAGCACCATGTGACTGGTTCACCAGCTGGTACCTCTTCAAAAATGTTATTAGCAATGGCCTGTTCTAACCACCTTTTCAGTGGCGCCTGAAGATAGTATGCTACTGGCCTAGGTTTTTGTGCTACAGGTGCAGCGTCTGGTTTCATATTGAATTTAACGAACAATTCTTTATCATTCTTATTATCTCTTATTCTGCCTATGCCTTCGAAAACTTCGGAGTGTTTATTTAGTATTTTTGTTATTTCATGTCTTGCAGGAAAATTTTCACTTATCGCATTGACATTGGTTTCTTCTTCTGGTATACGAAGGTCATTTAGTTCTGCAAAAGATCCGTCATCTCTGATCTGGAGCATTCCTAGTTCTGTCAAAGTTGTCTTACTTATTAGTGGAGGAGAGTTGATTCTGCCTTTTACCACTAAGAATCTTGATTGAATTCCGCACGTTTTGTTTCTGACAATAGCCTTGAATTCTCCTTTGACCGGTAATTCATTTTGCAAAGTCATGAGTTTGATTTTGCTGTTCTTGAGTTCCACCTGTTCTGCAGACCTATGTAGTAACGCGCGAAACTGGTATTCGTCCATGACATTCACATCTGCACCACTGTCTGGTTCTGCTCTAATCGAGATGTCATTGATCATGAGCGGAACAGTCTTTTCTAAACTGTATCTTTTCTTTATTGTTTTTACATTCATATGAGCAACTGACTGTGAAAGAAAGTCTTCATCTGAAAAATCTTCACTGTCGGACTCGTGTTCTTGAGTTTTCTTCACCCTGTTTCTTCCTCTTTTTGTATCATTTTTATTCTTGCTTTTTGCATTTCTGAATCTGTCTGCTTGACAAACTGATGCAAAATGGTTTGGTTTCTGACATATGTCACATGTTTTGCCAAAAGCTGGGCAGCTGCGCCGATCCCGATGCCTCTTCTTCAAACTACACCATTGTCTTACTGTATAGTCGTCATGTCTCAATAAAATAGGAAAACGTCTTATTGCTGCTTTACTGGACTAGCTATAAAATAGCCAGACATTTCACTGGCGACGAGGATGGGATCAGTGAAATGTCTGGCTATTTTATAGCTAGTCCAGTAAAGCAGCAATAAGACGTTTTCCTATTTTATTGAGACATGACGACTATACAGTAAGACAATGGTGTAGTTACCATGGATCAGACGTTATGAACGTAACGTCATAATTCGACGTAAGTACTGTTAATAATACCAGTCAATTCTGGATACGACACATGGAATAAGTTATTCTGTTCGTCAGCGTGTTGTACACCCGGTGGGATTCGAAAATCCCCCTTACTGACGCTTGACATGCATAGTATTGTAGTTTTGTCTTGTCAGCGTGTTGTACACCCGGTGAGATCCGAAGACCCCCTTACTGACGTTAGACTGACGTTAAACCCTTACGTCAGCGTGTTGTACACCCGCTGGGATCCGAAAACTCCCCTTACTGACGGTACACCGCTGTCCCTGACGTTTGATTCCACAGCTGATTGCAGATTACTGACGTTAGAAAACTGTTTCTGATGTTTCATTCCGCATTAATTTTTTATGGTGCAGCTTTTAATTATTGTTTTGCCTTATATCAGCGTGTTGTACACCCGGTGGGGCCCGAAGACCCCCCCCCCTCCCCCCCTTACTGATGTTAGACCGCTGTTTCTGACGTATAACTCTGATTTTCATTGTCGCTGTGCCTTACGTCAGCGTGTTGTACACCCGGTGGGATCCGAAGACCCCCCTTACTGACGTCTACGCTTGTTTAGATATCGTCTGATACACTTGACAGTCTTCTTTTTGCAGCAGGAGTTCTGGAGCGCTCTGCGCATTTTCGTTTGAACTGTCCTGGTTTACGACCAGCAGATGGTGTTTTCTGTACTGTTCTGGTTCCGTCAGTAGATACTGCAGTGTTGGTGGTAGGTTTCCCTGTATCTGTCAAGAAGCATTTTGTTCGTTTCTCTTGTGCTTCTGTTGACAATGTTGCCCACTGACTAATGTCCATAAGATGGTGTTTGTATCTATCGCCCAGTTTGTAGCTACCAGATCCTCGTATGGCTCTGCACTGATCTTCCTCGTCACCCTTGACGATGCCGTAAAGCTTTTCGATGAACTTGGGCATGTCTTGTTGTTTCAATTTCGTTGCTGCTTTAAGAACATGGTTGGCGCTTTCTCAGTTATTGTTGGTCCATGCCACACTAACTTTATCACTTCTTACTGGTCCTATCACATGCTCATTTAGAAGTGGTAATAATTTGTTCTCAAACTATGGCATGAACTTTTTGTCACCAACCTGGCTGTCTTTCTCGGTAATTGCGGTTCGGAGGTTGTTTAGCCTGTAATCAAATGTGTCTATATCAATTTTGCCTATGATCCCATTTTTGCCAAATATGTCGTCGATTATTTTCATCCTGTCAGCTTCCGGGTAGCCTACCTGGTTTTGCATGTTTCTCTTTAAGATGGCGTGTACAGAGGACATGCGTTGCACCACTGAAACATCATTTGATTGCATTTTTAAACGCAAGTTCTTCGTCTGAACCTACAGTCAGGTTAGATAAGTCATTGTCGGTAAGGTTGTCGGCAATATCATGTAGGAAAGACTGGTAAGCTTTTGTGGAGGAATTCTGGTGTATAAAAGTTGGCCCAAAACAGATAGGATGATCTTTTGCTCCATCACGCCTTTTGACGGATTTGTCTTTATATACAGTTGGGGTTACATGGAATTCCCCGAGGTTGTAAGTCTTGTCCATTCCTAGGACGCCTGCATCTTCTCTGCAACAGAAACGCTTGATGTCGTTGATTTGCTGTTGAGTGAATAGAGTGATAACCGGATGCTTCATACCGTTTATATCCTTTACACTCTGAACAAATTCGTGTGTTTTGGTCATTTCCTCAACACAAATAACTTGGTCCGCTATATTCGACATGCCTTTAGTCTGTTTTCCCTTGGTACTGTTGTACTTTGCATTTCTAAGTTGTTTTTCATTCTTGTGCTTTTCGAAGTCGTCTCTAGTTTCTAGATTCAGCTGTCTTTCGACGTCTTTCACAGACCGGTGTTTCAGTTCTGTTTTTAGCTTCTCCATCACTTTTGGTTTAGTTGCGTATGAATGGGGCGTTTCTGTCTCTGTCCCTCACATTTCCGTGGAAACCTCTGCCAGGGTATGTTCCTATGTATTCCACAAGAGCCAAACCGGGGGTATCTCTTGGAGAATGGAATCCGATTTTTCTATCCACGTGATCCGTCGTTGGAATTTAGTTGCATCAAGTTTATCCACTTGTAGTTTATGATAAAGTCGGTGCACTTTCACGACATCCTCGGGATTAGGTTGGGGATCAAGTGGTACATATTCTTCTATTTTGTTTTTATATTTCAATACACAGTATACCCTTGTTTTAACCTCAGTGATTTCCACTTGCCGTTCTGAAAAACAAACGGTGTTGGTGGTGACGAACAAGCACCCCACACGCCGCTATCGTCCCAATATTGTGAAGGCTTTCCTTCTCTTCTTCTTTGTACATTTGTACTGTCATCGAGAATAAAATACATCCCATCTTTGCGTCCAACCGGGATCTCTGGTAGTGGATAATTGGGACCTTTCAGGATGTTTAAGTATTTCTTCCATGTCCATATACTTCTTCAATGGACCGGGATTAAATTGTTCCTCTATGGTATGTTCTAAATCAGACGAAACAGTACTGATGTTCAAACTTTTCGTGACGTTTCTGGGGCTTGTTTCTGGTTCTTCGGAAGCTTGGTGTGGTTCATTTGAGACTTGTGATGTATTTCTCGTAGGAGAGGCTTCATGCAGGACCGACGACTATTCCTCTATCGTTGACAAATTAGGCAAACTACTCACACCAGTATCTATCGGTGGCATATCTGTGGCAAGACTGTTCTCATGGTCAAAGTTGTCAAAATTATATTGAACGACTGGGTCTGCTTTCAGCATATCTAATTTGCAGTCAGTGTGTTGAACACCCGGTGAAATGCAAGCACTTCCCTTCCTGACTACATTCTCTGATGTGTCTGTGTCTTTGCAGGGCGTGTTCGGTTGTTTGCTGTTAACATCCGTTTCAGACGAGCTCTTACAAGAATCTTCCGTTTGATTAGTCTTAAGGCCACAGTCAGAGTGTTGCACACCCGGTGAAGCCATGTGACTCCCCTTTCGGACTGCAGCCCGTGGGTTGCTGGATTTTCTTTGTTTGGGCTTGGCGGGTTTACTCAGTGACGATGACTTTTTCTGGTGGTTTTCTTCAACGCTTAAGGGGTTTGAGGCCATGTTGCTGATGTCTTTGAAATAGTCTGTTGTTTCCGGAAGTTCAACTTTTTCCATCGGTCTATTTGTACTGATAAGGGGAACAAAATGGTTAGGTTCCCAGCCGGTTCCCGTTTGTCTAGCTAGTCCGTTTCTAGGAGGAGTCCGCGTGCTAGTCCACGGACGGCGGTATCAATTCAAAATTTACGTTTTCTAGAAAATCAACCACCAAAATACCTTTTTTCATCATGAAAGTTTGTATACTGCTGCATAAATATATATTTGTTCAATAAAATAAAAGAAAATCCTAGATATACCGGATAAAGTGATTTTTATAGGTTGATTTCGCCCCCAAAACATTGATTTCGCGGCTGACAAACCTAGCGATAATAGTATAAAATCTACATTTTCTCCAAAATCAACCCCAAAAACATTTTCTTCACCATGAAATTTTGCACAATGCTATATAAACATATATTTGTTCATAAAATGAAAAGCCACCCACCCTATACCTCCAGATTATTTTTTACAGGTTGATTCCGTGAGAAAAAAATCGATTCCGCGGAATCAAATTGATTACGCGGATTAGCTATACTGGAGATAGGAATCATTTTGAACTGTAAGATAGGTAGAAATCTATCGTTTTGTTCCGGATTCTTCCGTATTGAACCATAGGGTCACGGAGAATCCCGATTCACTGAAAGTAGTCCGGTTACATGAGGAAATACAACACGGAGCCGTTTCCATAATGAAAACTAAGTAGCCATTACATGATAATTACCTTCTGCTGCCTCCAGAACAGCAGGGTACAGCATCTGACAGAGGATAGGTAATTGAGACCCTTCCAGCCAAATTGGTCCTGCTGATTATACAGCAGTTATAAAACTTGTGTGTGTGTTTTATAACAGGATTTTCCCATATATCACAATATGATAGATTGTTTTAAAATTCCATTGATTAAACACCTGACCACCCCAAGCAGAGTGACCAGACTCGAGTCAACAGCAGTGAGATGACGAGAGATTGAGATAATAACTACTGATCAGACTGCGCATCCCTTTGGTAACATTAACTGTGGTAACATTAACTGTGCGTTGAAGACGGACTATTCTGATTAATATGTGCAGACATGAAGACTAATCTGAAGCTTCATTCTTCATTCGCTTTCTGTCTCATAGTTTTTAACTGTGTCCCGATTTTTTTTTCTCAAAATAACATGTAAATGAAAAGAAGTAGTACTAACATAGTTTCCTAATTAAATGTAGTGATCCAGCACATATACTGATCAGACTGAACTGTCATACAGGCTGATCTGAGCTTTCACCCTCTGCACATTTGTTATTTATGCCACGTCGTGAGAAAGTCTGCTGTTGCCATCTGCGAACACCAAAAGCGCAGATCAGCCTGTGTATCCATTTTTCATGGGCAGACTAAGTCCTCTAAGCGGTTAACCAGTACTTGCACATATTTCGCCAGAAACTGATAACTGCCCTTCTTTGATCAGCGGATGGAAGAGAGTGACAGTAGAAAATATATTATGACCAATCTCAAAGAAAGAATGTTGCCTGACCCGATGGGGATCGAGCCAGCGACCTCGTGATCACCAGTCATCCGTAAAAGAAACGCTGCGTCGATAAAAGACTAATGTCTTTTTTTTATTAAGGAATATGTTTTGTGTTTTCAGTTAGGTAAGAATCTATGTCTGACAAAATGGAGTTCCAATTACTACTTACTGTTTTATTCGCTTTGCTCAAGAATCTAATCAACTCAGTGACCTTAATAATTGGAACTAGTAACAGTGTATTCAGAGAAAACAGATGTCCCCCACTGTGAATGTTCAGTTTTCCTAGTGCTGTGACCTTGAAAATTAGGTTAAAGGCCTGAATTCAGCAGGGCCAGTTTGTAGTTATTTTTAGCATATAGCAGACAGTGGTATTAGCCTATAGCTGGTCTTAGCAGGACTCCATTCCAAAGGTGTTTAGATCATTACTACCGCTTCTTGTGCATATGGAATCCAACATGTGGATCTGTTGCATACTGAATATTGTTATCATTCAGATAACATCATATGATATTTAGCCTAGTTATAGTGCAGATCTAGATCAAACATGGTCATGAAAATTTAGAAAATATTTTTTTCTCCTATCTTCTTTCCTTTTGATGAATATTAATGTGAGCAGGTGTTTGTTTGTAGGCTGTCTCCAGCTGTGACATGCCTGTATTGGAATAGCATACTTTGTCAAAAGAATCAGTTTCAAATATCACAATTTCAATTTCGTCAGTCATATGGTTATATCACATAAACATGATAAATACTTGATATCATATGAAAAAAAAAAAAATAAAAATAAAAAATAAAAAAAAAATGATATAACAAAGCGTAAAAAATAGCCGTGTTTCCACTAACATGCTGAAATAAAATTTGGTCGGTAGGTAAAAGAAACTTTTTTTTTTTCTATTTTTTCTCCAGAAAAAAAAAATAAATAAAAAACAGGATCGGGCCTGTATTTTTATGAATATACAGGTATTTTGTTGAGGTTTAGTGCTTTACGGTTTTATTTTGCATTTTGACTGATAGAAAATAGCAGAGTCGGGTGTTTGAAACAGGGTCGGTCGGGTTAGTGGAAACACAGCTATATTTTTTCGGCCAAATATTTGTGTTACCTAAAACGAATTTAGTGATCTTCCAAATAGGTATAGTTCAAAGAACAATGGTCTTTAACTGACATATTGAGTGCAAAGGCACACATCATCCTGTGCATCTATTGAGTCTGTATAGACCTTTTTAAACACTATGTCACACAATAAAAATCACCGGAACCTCTCGGTCTTTAACGCTGAGTACGGTCTAGGCTCGTACCTTTTCAGAAAAAATAAATCATTTTTATTCGTCACAAGAAAAGATTCTCATCGAGTAATCATTTAAATGCCGTAACCACAAATATTAACACATATTTTGACTATATACTAGCTAAAACTATAGGTGGTCACCATAAAGCAAAATTACGGTTGCTCGCATGCCTGCTGATATCAGAAAAATATCGTTGAAATAGTTGTATTTGTCTTAGGAAAAGCAGTCAAATTGCTTCTTACGTAAAGCTGTATTTTTAAACGCTATTTAAAATTAACGAGTGAATATTGACCAAAAGGAATCTATTAGTAAAGTAAAGTTTGGCTTGAATCAATTAGTATCAATGGAACCGGAAATGTTTTTGCCATCCACAATTATTGGCCACGTGACCAATATTGTAATCACGTGGCAAGTAGCCCGGATGAAACAACAACATTAAAAAGGTCTGTAGCTTTGAGTCTTACCTGGTCATGTCGGGTTACATGTCTCATTTTTTAATTTGTGGTATCGCAAGTTCAGTCTTATTCTCGGGACCGCACCTCCTGTTGCCTCGTTCTGACTTGTCCCTAGATACGATGAAAACAAATGACCCGCCGTTCATTACCTAAAATTGAATCATATATATAAACAAATTCACCACTTGCTAAATTCATTCAACCTCTTATCCAAATAATTATCTTTATGTAAATGTAATTTCAAACTGAATATTTATTACCAGAAAGCGATGGGAATTTTGTGAATGCCTCCAACATTATTTTTTCATGCATCCATGAGTCCGGTGTCTATATATCCATCTGTCCGTCATGCTATCTCCTTCATAACCACGGGAGGGAATTCAACCACACTTGCTACATGGTCTCGCCTGGTTGTAAGGGTGTGCCAGAGCAACACTTTTTTGTCTTGCATCCGTCCGTCATCACGCATCACACTATCTCCTTCCAAATCATTATGCTACATTATCTCTCCTCATGGTTAGGGTGTGCGAGAGCAACATTATTTTACCGTTTTTCTGGCGTCCGTCTATCTGTCCGTCGTACTATCTGTACGTCCAGCTAAGACTCAGATCAGCCAGGGCATCGACCCAGCAAGGACTAACCACTTGGCCACTTCAAAGGACGTTTAGGTTCAAATCTCACCTCCAGTGGGATTTGAACCCCAATGAGGATTAACCACTTGAACATGCGTGTGCTTTGACAGACGCATAGTAAATGGTCATTTATTCACAGCATGTTAAGTGCCACCCTGTCCTACTTTTAACAAACTATTTGAAATAAGCTGATCCATGTGTTTAGAATAGCAATCATTTTGAGGAAAAAGTAAATGTCGTATTGAATAATGATTAATTATTTTTGTGTTTATCGGCATTTGTCTCTTGACAAATCTAACACGTCTTTAAATCTGAGAAAAAACCTTTGCAAAAATGAAAATAAATAAATAAATAAAATAAATAAATAAAAATAAAAATGAAAAAAAAAAGAATAATAATAATAAAACTAAACAAGAGGACCATGATGGTCCTATATCGCTCACCTGAGCAAACAGCTTTGCATATTTACTGTTGAAGTTTCAGCCAAGTTCACTGCTCTAAGATTTTTGTATAAATTTTATAGGCTTGCTCCCCAGCGGCCATGATTTTTTTTTTTTTTTTTTTTTTTTCATGCATCATGATGGCTTGAACTGAATCTTGAAAGAGGATCACCAACAATTCTGCCAAGTTATATTGAAATCGGTCCAGTGGTTTCTGACAAAAAGATTTTTAATATTACTCTAGAGGGCGTAAGCAGTATTGCAATCTTCATTACTGCTTACGAAGAGTCTCAATAAAACCGAGACTCCCATTTTCTGATCGGTAGTGTGTTCTTTGTTTCCAAAGGCAATATAGCTATATAGTGAAAATAAGCCCCATCCCTTAACGGCCATGTTTTTAGCTCAGGCTCATGGTGAGCTATTGTGATCACTCACCGTCCGTCGTCGTCGTCGTTGTCGTCGTCGTCGTCGTCGTCATCCGGATGTCCGTCCGTCCACAGTCTTTAAACAACATCTCCTCCTAAACCACTGGTGGGAATTTGACCAAACTTCACAGGAATGATCCTTGGTTGGTCCTCTTTCAAAGTTGTTCAAATGGTTCCAGTTCATTGCATATCTAGGTCACAGGAGCTAAAAATAGATTTTTTAATTAAAAACTTAAAAAACTTCTTGTCCGAAACCACTGGACCGATTTCAATATAATTTTGCAAAAATATTCCTTTTGTGATCCTCTACCAAGATTATTCAAGCCATTTGGATTCGTCAAAAAAACATGATCGCCAGGTGGCGGGGCTTATTTCCCCTATATACGAGGGATGTTCGAAATGAATTGCTTATTGTCCTCTAGCTCGATATCCACGTGGGGCACGATAAAAACCAAAACATACCTGTATAGGGCTATTCAATATCTACACAATGGTGTATAAATGTACATGTTAGACTAAGTGTAAGACATAAAATTTGCCATTTGAATACACGCAGTCATTGACCACGGCAGTAAAAATGGTTGGTAGAAGCGTCGACAAAAAGATGAAATACGGGCTTACATCAAAGCTCGCTCAAAACTTGGTTGTTCTTTGAAGAAGCTGATGACTGAAATTTCTACTGCTTTTGGACCTTCTTGTGTGTCTTATGACACAGTTCGGCGTTGGAAAAAGAAATTTGAGTCTGGTGTGGAGTCCATCAAAAATGCACCGAAATCAGGTAAGCCAAAATCTGCATCTCGTAAAGAAATCGTTTCCAAAATAAAGGAAATCATTGAAGGAGATGCCAGATTTACAGTTCGTGATATTGCACGAAAGATAGGCATATCACTATCAACGGTTCACCTTATTTTGAAGAAGCATTTGAAAGTCAGAAAGATTTCTGCTAGATGGGTGCCACATCTGTTGACTGACGAGCAAAAGAGGCAACGGGTTAAAGTGGCCAAAAAGCTGCTTCAAATGTTTCCAAAATATGACAAAAAGCAGTTTGCCAATGTCGTCATAGGTGATGAAACCTGGGTCCATTATTTTGAGCCCGTCAGAAAGGTTAGCAATAAGATCTGGGCCACTAAACACAGCAAATGCCCAATAATTGCCAAACATTCTTTGAGTACAAAGAAGGTTTTACATGCAATCTTCTTCTCTGGTGAAGGAGTCGCAATAAAAGTGCCAGTGAAAAAGGGCAAAAGCATCACCGGAAAGTACTACAAAGACGTAGTACTGAAGAAACTGGAAAAGTATTATCAGAAACGACGCCCTGCCACTGGTTTTAAACATGTCCGTCTTCTACATGACAATGCCCCAGCTCATACCTCCGCAATAGTTACGGCGTTTTTGAAGAAAGAAAAAGTAACTGTTTTGCCTCACCCCCCGTATTCCCCAGACCTTGCCCCATGTGATTTCTTTTTGTTTCCGAAATTGAAAGCATTCCTTGCTGGGCGGAAATACCAGTCCCGACAGGCACTTGGATCTGCCATTCATCAGTACCTTATTACTGTGCCCAAATCAGCGTACCGTGACGCCTTCAAGAAGTGGATACATCGGCTGAAACTTTGCATTTCTAGCCACGGGGAGTACTTCGAGGGCATGAAATGAGTACTTTTGGGCTAACTTGAAATTTGATGTCTCCAGATAGAAATAAGCAATTCATTTCGAACATCCCTCGTATCTATATAGAAAACTTTAAAAATCTTCTTATCCGAAACCACTGGACCGATTTCAATATAATTTTGCAGAAATGTTTCTTTGGTGATCCTCTACAAAGATTGTTCAAGCCATTTGGATTCGTCAAAAAAAATGGCCGTCAGGGGGGCGGGGCTTATTTTCCCTATATATCAATATAGAAAACTTTAAAAATCTTCTTGTCAGAAACCATTGGACCAATTTCCATATAAGTTTGCAGAAATGTTTCTTTGGTGATCCTGTACCAAGATTGTTCAAGCCATTTGGATTCGTCAAAAAACATGGCCGCCAGGGGTCGGGGCTTATTTTCACTATATATCTGTATAGAAAACTTTAAAAATCTTCTTATCTGAAACCATTGGACCGATTTCCATATAATTTTGCAGAAATGTTTCTTTGGTGATCCTCTACAAAGATTGTTCAAGCCATTTGGATTCGTCAAAAAACATGGCCGCCAGGGGGCGGGGCTTATTTTCCCAATATATCAATATAGAAAACTTTAAAAATCTTCTTGTCAGAAACCATTGGACCAATTTCCATATAAGTTTGCAGAAATGTTCCTTTGGTAATCCTCTACCAAGATTGTTCAAGCCAATTGGATTCGTCAAAAAATGGCCGCCAAGGGGCGGGGCTTATTTTCTCTATAAATCTGTATAGAAAACTTTAAAAATCTTCTTGTCAGAAACCACTAGACCGATTTCAGTATAATTTTGCAGAAATTGTCCTTTGGTGATCCTGTACCAAGATTGTTCAAGCCATTTGGATTCGTCAAAAAACATGGCTGCCAGGGGGCGGGGGGGGGGGGGGGGGCGGGGCTTATTTTCCCTAAATATCTATATAGAAAACTTTAAAAATCTTCTTGTTAGAAACCACTGGACCGATTTCAGTATAATTTTGCAGAAATGTTCCTTTGGTAATCCTCTACCAAGATTGTTCAAGCCATTTGGATTCGTCAAATAACATGGCTGTCAGGGGGGCGGGGCTTATTTTCCCTATATATCTATATAGAAAATTTAAAAAATCTTCTTATCAGAAACCACTGGAACAATTGCAATATAATGTGGCAGAAATGTTCCTTTGGTGATCCTGTACCAAGATTGTTCAAGCCATTTGGATTTGTCAAAAAACATGGCCGCCAGGGGGCGGGGCTTATTTTCCCTATATATCTTTATAGAAAAACTTGAAAAATCTTCTTGTCAGAAACCACTGGACCGATTTCATTATAACTTGGCAAAAATGTTTCCTTGGTGACCTTCTACCAAGATTGTTCCAGTAATCGTGATTTGTCGAAAAACATGGCCGCTAGGGGGGTGGAGCTTATTTTCCCTATATATCTATATAGAAAACTTGAAAAAAAATCTTCTTGTCAGAAACCACTGGACCGATTTCAATATACCTTGGCAGAAATGTTTCCTTGGTGACCCTTTACCAAGATTGTTCAAGCCGTCATGATTTGTCAAAAACATGGCTGCCAGGGGATAGGGGCTTATTTTCCCTATATATATCTATATAGAAAACTTGAAAAAATCTTCTTGTCAGAAACCACTGGATCGATTTCAATATAACTTGGCAGATATGTTTCCTTGGTGACCCTTTACCAAGATTGTCAAGCTATCATGATTTGTCAAAAAACATGGCTGGTAGGGGGCGGGGCTTATTTTCCCCATATATCTACATAGAAAACTTTAATGATCTTCTTGTCAGAAACCACTGGACTGTTTTTAATTTAACATTGCAGAAATGTTTCTTATTTAACCCTCTATCAAGGTTATGCAAGCCGTCATGGTTCATCAAGAAATAGGGCCGCCAGGGGGCGGGGCTTATTTTCCCTATATATCTATATAGAAAAACTTTAAAAGTCTTCTTTTCAGAAACCACAGGTCCAATTTCATTACAACTTGGCGAAAATGTTTCCTCGGTGACCCTCTACCAAGATTGTTCAAGTAATCATGATTTGTCAAAAAACATGGCTGCTAGTGGGTGGGGCTTATTTTCCTTATATATCTATATAGAAAACTAAAAAATCTTCTTGTCAGAAACCAATGGACCGATTTCAATATAACTTGGCAGGAATGTTTCTTTGGTGACCCTCTACCAAGGTTGTTCAAGCTGTCATGATCGTCAAAAAACATGGCCGCTACGGGGCAGGGTTTATTTTTCCCTATATGTCTATATAAAAAACTTTAAAAATCTTCCCGTAATAACCGTTGGACCAAGCTCAATGTAGCTTGGCAAGAATGTTGCTTTTGTGACCCTCTACCAGGATGGTTCAAGCCTTCATGATATGTCAAAAAACATGGCCTCCAGGGGGCGGGGCTTATTTTCGGTATATATCCGTATAGAAAACTTTAAAATGCTTCTTGTAAAATACCTCCTGACCAAATTCAATAATGCTTTGGTGACCCTCTACCAAGAATGTTCAGGCAATCCTGATTTGTCAAAAAACATGCCTGCTAGTGGGTGGGGCTTATTTTCCCTCTATATCTAAATAGAAAACTTTACAAATCTTCTTGTCAGAAACCACTGAACCGATTTCAGTTTAACTTGGCAGGAATGTTCCTTTGGTTACCCTCTACCAAGTTTGTTCAAGCTGTCATGATTCGTCATGGTTATAAAATTTATACATAAAATTTTAGAGCAGTGAACTTGGCTGAAACTTTAACATTAAGTATGCAAATCTGTTTGTTCAGGTGAGCGATATAGGACCATCATGGTCATCTTGTTTAACGAATCATGACAGCTTGAACAAACTTGGTAGAGGGTCACCATAGGAACATTCCTGTGAAGTTATATTAAAATCCGTTCAGTGGTTTCTGACAAGAAGATTTTTGAAGTTTTCTATTTAGATATATAGGGAAAATAAGGCCCACCCCTAGCAGCCATGTTTTTTGACGAATCATGATTGCTTGAACAATCTTGGTAGAGGGTCACCAAAGCAACATTCGTGCCAAGTAATATTGAAGTCAGTCAGGTGGTTTCTGACAAGAAGATCATTAAAATTTTCTATACAGATATATACGGAAAATTAGCTCCGCCGCCTGGCGGCCCTGTTTTTTTACGTATCATGAGGGCGTGAACAATCTTGGTAGACGGTTACCAAAGCAACATTCCTGCCAAGTTACATTGAACTCGGATCAACGGTTTCTTACGAGAAGATTTTTAAAGTTTTCTATATAGATATATAGGGGAAATATGCCCCGCCCCCCTAGCGGCCATGTTTTTTTTTTTTTTTTTTTTTTTTTTTTTTTGACGAATCATGACGGCTTGAACAATCTTGGTAGAGGGTCACCAAAGAAACATTCTTGCCAAGTGATATTGAAATCGGTCCATTGGTTTCTGACGAGAAGATTTTTCAACTTTTCTATATAGATATATAGGGAAAATAAGCCCCGCCCCCTGGCGGCCATGTTTTTTTGACGAATCATGATAACTTGAACAATCTTGGTAGAGGGTCAACAAGGAAACATTTTTCTATATAGATATATAGGGAAAATATGCCCCGCCCCTGGCGGCCATGTTTTATATGAATCATGACGACTTAAATAATCTTGGTAGAGGGTTACAAAAGAAACATTCCTGCAATGTTATATTGAAATCGGTCCAGTGCTTTCTGACAAGAAGATCATTAAAATTTTCTATATAGATTATATAGGGAAAATATGCCCCGCTCCCTAGCGGCCATGTTTTTGACAAATCATGACGGAATCTTGGTAGAGGATCACCAAGGAAACAATTTTGCCAAGTTATACAGAAATCGGTCCAGTGGTTTCTGACATGAAGATTTTAAAGTTTTCTATATAGATATATAGGGAAAATAAGCCCCGCCCCCTGGCGGCCATGTTTTTTGACGAATCATGATGGCTCGAACAATCTTGGTAGAAGGTTCCACAAAAACATTCCTGCATTGTTATATTGAAATCGGTCCAGTGGTTTCTGACAGGAAGATTTTTTCAAGTTTTCTATATAGATATATAGGGAAAATAAGCCCCTCCCCCTGGTGGCCATGTTTTTTGACGAATCCCAATGGCTTGAACAATCTTTGTAGAGGATCACCAAAAGGAACATTTCTGCAAAATTATATTGAAATCGGCCAAGTGTTTTCTGACAAGAAGATTTTTAAATTTTTCTATATAGCTATATAGGGAAAATAAGCCCAGCTCTCTGGAGGCCATGTTCTTTGACGAATCCAAATGGCTTGAACAATCTTGGTAGAGGATCACCAAAGGAGCATTTCTGCAAAATTATATTGAAATCGGTTAAACGTTTTCCGACAAAGAAGATTTTTTAAGTTTTCTATATATATATATATATATATATATATATATATATATATATATATATATATATATATATATGAGGAAAATAAGCCCCGCCCCCTGGCGGCCATGTTTTTTTGACGAATCCAAATGGCTTGAACAATCTTGGTAAAGGATCACCAAAGGAACATTTCTGCAAAACTATATTGAAATCGGTCCAGTGGTTTCTGACAAGAAGATTTTTAAAGTTTTTTATATAGATATATAGGGAAAATAAGCCCCGCACCCTGGCGGCCATGTTTTTTGACGAATCCAAATGGCTTGAACAATCTTGGTAGAAGATCACCAAAGAAACATTTCTGCAAAAATATATTGAAATCGGTCCAGTGGTTTCTGACAAGGAGATTTTTAAATTTTTCTATATAGATATATAGGGAAAATAAGCCCCGCCCCCTGGCGGTCATGTTTTTTGACGAATCCAAATGGCTTGAACCATCTTGGTAGACCATCACCAAAGGAACAGTTCTGCAAAATTATATTGAAATCGGTCCATTGGTTTCTGACAAGAAGATTTTTTTTTTTAATTTTAGTTAAAAATCTATTTTTAGCTTATGTGACCTAGATATGCAATTGACCGGAACCATTTGAACAGCTTTGAAAGAGGACCAACCAAGGATCATTCCTGTGAAGTTTGGTCAAAATCCAATCATTGATTTAGGAGGAGACGTTTAAAGATTGTGAACGGACGGGCGGACGGACAGACGGATTACGACGACGACGGACGGTGAGTTAAAAAATTGTTGATTACAAAAAAAAAAAAAAAAAAAAAAAATTCAAAGCTTTGAACTTGAACTTATTTTAATTTGGTTCAACATTCATCCTTACATTTCATCCTTTGTTCAATACTATCTTGGTCACTTAGTAAGTACTGGAAGTATTATATCTGGAGCTAATTATCTGTCATATGTTTAGTGTAACTTTGTCTGAATGGCTGATAATGTATGCATTTGTTAATTAAGATGACACCCACTTGAGCCAAATTAATGGACATTCTCTGATTATGCTACCTTATTAACACCTATTAGTTACCTTGTCTTGAATTCGGGCCTTTAAGCTAGGTCACCGAAATCGATTCAGTTATTTGTTATATATCCATGCAAATTTGGCAAGAACCAAACCACTGTTTCACATATTGTGCAGACAAGAGTGTTGATAACTTTGATTCCCTCTTTAACTGTAGAACGGTGATTCGGTCTCAAACAGAATGATGGCTCCTTCCCCACACTTTTTTTTTTCTTGAGGTTGGCGCCTGTCTGTTGCTTTATGTGGTCGGGTCCATCGTATTTATATCAGCTTTTTTTTTTTTTTTTTTTTTTTTTTTTTTTTTTGCAAAAACGGCTGTCCATACTGCAATCTGAAAGGTAAACAAATGCACATCGCTCATGCATATATATTTTTTGGCTTGGTGAGCTATTGACACGTGTAAAAACTATTACCAACAAGTCAGAATTTGAATGCGCGATGATTTTATTGATAACAACAGCAACAAGTCACTAAGCTAGCAGCACCGAATCCCGGCACCGAATTAGCTCGATAAATGAACCACCATCCGTGTTTTCGACCGGTCCTAAATTCGGTATGACCGCAACGCGACATTTCATATCAGACTTTTATACTCCTAGTTCTCTTCATAAAACATTCATAAAACGGTTTTTCTTGTTTTTCTTCTTAATATTAATTATTATTTAGCCGTATTTAAAAAAAAAAAAAAAATTCATAATATTTCCTTGGATATTGGACCAGTCCAAGTGGTTATCAGTTGGACAAAATGGGGTGTATCCCTTTGACCAATTCCAGGGTAATTGGCAAACAGTGCAGACCCAGATCAGATGCTGCAGAATGCGGCATCAGATCAGGGTCTACACTATTTGTAAATAGGTCAACCATTTTTCCCTAGGAATATTAAACCTCATAGCCTGACATACCTAAAATCAAAATTAGAATCGGTTAAATTGTTAAAAATTAAGTTGGCTGAAAAACATTTTCTTACTCTAGTATTCTTATTGTATTCCACATCTATGTAGGTCCGTCATTGACCTCTGGTGATGTGTTCAATGCTTCAGTGTGTATTCTCAGTGCTGTCATTTTGCTCCATTAAAATGAGAAAAAAAAAAAAAAAAAACACTGCATTTTATGATAGAACTAGTACATGCCAGACTGTTATACTGTGCATTATAAAAAAACAAAACAGTGAATGACCTGTCCAAGGTGAGCTATTGTGATCAATGTGTGTCCATCGTCCAACAATTTCTTTGAACAACATCTGTCAACAATTTCTTTGAACAACATCTCCTCTTAGCCCACTAAGACAATTTCACACAAATGAGTCTGTTATATCCCTGTACCAAAGTTGCTAAAATGGTTCCGCTCCAATGAAAAAGATGGCCACCAGAGATAAAAATAGAAAAACTTTTAAACAACATCTCCTCTCAAGCCAATGGCTCGATTTCAAAATAATTTCATGGAACTGTTCGTCTCATGGCCCTGTACCAGAATTGCTAAAATGGAGCCATTTCACTGAACAAGATGGCTGCCAGAGCTAAAAAAGAAAAGCCACAACTTTGAACGACATCTGTCAAACCCACAGCTCAATTTCCAAATAATTCTGTAGAAATATTTCTCTCATGGGCCTGCACAAAATTGCTAAAATGCATAGCAACAGATAAGGCGTTTTTCATCCGAAAAATTCTGATATCTTTCTTATTTCTCAACGAAAACATATGTTGTGTGTACTCATTAGAAGTGCCTCGGCGAGGTGCTTCTAATGAGTACCCACAACATATGTTTTCGTTGAGAAATAAGAAAGATATTATGTGGATACCCCTTCCTATCTGTAGCTATGTAAAATGGTTCCACTCCACTGAAAAGGATGGCCACCAGAGCTAAAACTAGAAAACAAATTTTGAATGACATCTCGTCTCAAGCCGTTGGCTCAATTTAAAAAATTATTTCACAGAATGTTCCTTTGATGGCCATGTACCAAAATTGCTAAAATGGTTCGACTCCGCTGAACAAAATGGCCACCAGAGCTAAAAATAGAAAAAAATCTTCGAATGACATCATCTCATGCTGATGACTTGATTTAAAAATAATTTCACAGAAATGTTCTCTCATGGCCATGTACCAAAATTGCTAAAATGATTCTACACCATTGAACAAGATGGCCAGAGCTAAAGATAGAAATTAAATCTTTGCATGACATCTCCTCTCATGCTGATGGCTCGATTTCAAAATAATTTCACAGAAATGTTCCTCTCATGGCCCTATATCAAAATTGCTGAAATGGTTCCACTCAACTGAACAAGATGACTGCTAGAGTTCAAAGTAGAAAAAAAGTTTTGAACATCATCCCCTCTCAAGCCAATGACCCTGTTTCAAAATAATTTCATGGAAATGTTCCTCTCATGCCCTGCCCCTAAATTGCTAAAATGGTTCCACTCCACTGGACAAAATGGCCACCAGAGCTAAAAATAGAGACAATCAACCCACCAGTGCTGTCAGTGCTTTGAGTTTACCATGGCATTTGTCAGTGTTGAGGTTTACTGCCCAGTCAACCCATTAGGGTCATGTAGAGGGTGGTCAGTTTACCTTATCACACTTTTACTGGACAGGCTTAGTCCTCTAAGCAGTTAACCAGTGTTGTGCACATTCTTTCACCACAAAACTGACAACTGCCCTTCTTGAATCAGCGGAAGGGAGAGAATGACCGTAGAAAATATTTCATGATCAATCTCCACAAAAGAATGTTGCCGAACCGATGGGGGTCGAACCTGCAACCTCCTGATCACCAGTCAGATGCACATCCAACTGAGCCACCAAGGCCTGCACCATAACCCTTCTCATGCTAAACACGTCATGCCCTGTCTTTGCAAACAGTGTAGATCCAGATCATTTGGCTTCTGAAGAAGCCAACTGATCTGGATCTACACTGTTTGTCATTTAATATGTGAATTTCTTACAAAAACCCTGATCAAGTAATCTGATTGGCTGGAAATTAGAAGTGGGGCGTGGCATTTTAATTTATTCAGCATGACAAGGGTTGTCAGGTACTTCCCCCTTAATAATAGAGAGGAAAGAGCAAAACCATTCCAATTATAAAAAGATAGAAAGCAGTTGTCTTAGTCTTGCACTGAACCATCATCAAATTGATGACTTTCCATGTAATTACATTGTAATTCAGGTGAGCAGTTTAGGTCCATCTTGGACTTCTTGTTTGTCTTTTTTGTGTGCTTAGTTCTTAACATAAACACATGCCCCAGTAACAAATATAAATCAAATGCAATCCAGTCATTTACGGTTCCTGTTATGTGATTTACATATACCTAGAGAAAAATGGCTAAACTATTTGCAAACAGTGGAGACCCTGATTAGACACCACAATCTGTGGCATATGATCTGGTTCTGTACTCTTTACCAGTTACCCTATTTGGGGTCACCAGACATAAACTCGTTAAAGTGTCTTTTCATTTGGACATTCCGTTTCAGTCAAGTGACAAGTTAGGCAATCACTGTAGACCTTGGATTTCAAAACCTAGGCCCAGTTGTTCAAAGCATCGTTAGCTTAACAAGCTGGTTAAGGGTCATTTCGTTAACTGTTTTAGCGGATTCAATACACAATATTCTGATATTTTTTTTCTGAAAAAATGTGAGTAGCTTTTGCACTGCAAAAAATTTCAGCATATTTGAGTATCACTTGATGTAAATTTTAACAAATCGTTAACTAACGACATCGTTAGTTTCGAACAACTGGGCCCAGATTACTAGTACATAGGCTTTTAAAAACATGTTCTGTAAGCAGACAGTTTGATAAAAAAATTGTGACTGTGTGTATATTAAAAGTCATATAGAGAGATACAAAAGAAAAGCCACAACACAGATGACAGTACTCACAAGGTAGATAAGGGCTGAATGACAAAACTACAGTAACTGTTCTAAAAATTTAAATAAGGGCTTAATGACACAAAACTACAGTAACTGTCCTAAAAATTTAAATGCTTTATTTGATACTTTTTGGGCCTAAATTTTGCTTTTTATGCAGTTGTTTCTTGAATTATTAGTGGAATGGCAAACCGTGTTAGACCCTGATCAGACTGCTTCTTCACGAGCAGTCTGATCTGGGTCTGCACTGTTTGCATATGCCATTTTGTAGGACACCTTGGTGCAAGAAGTTTTAGGACTTTTAACATATATCTCAAAACATCACAAAATGACTGTATTTATTTAAAGTGTTCAGACAGACGTGTTTGAGCAAAAAGTATGTCATTCAGGGGATACAAAACACGATAGATTTTTTTTGCCTTTTTTACAAGGGAGATGATTTTCGTGACTTCATGTATGCTTTCTTGCATCAGTCCCCATCTGAAAAAGAGTATATTCTAAAAAGATGAGCAAAACTTTATTCTTTCCTCTTACTTTAGAATAGACCACCCTTTTTTCAGTAGGGAGGCAAAATGATTTTTACAGTTGCCTCCCCTGAAAGTGTATACTGTACATGTAAATTTCTCTAAAGGTAATAGAACCAAGCTGTGAGGTATAAAGATGGTGAGATTAAGAATCAGTCTATAGGCTCTAAAGATGAGGAGAGATTCTGGAAGCTATAAAGACAGTGGGAGCAGTCTAAGCTGTAAACGTTGTGAAAACAGTGACTTCTGTGTAAGCTGTTATATCTCAAGTAGCAGTCTGTAAGCTGTAAAGGCAATGGAGAGAGAGGAATCTGATAAAACAAATTCAGATGAAAATAAACAGGTACATGTAACCAGTTTTATTCAAAATTTTGTCTGCTAAAATCATACTCAGAGTGCTGTGTTAAATGGGAATAGATGAAATGGGTGTAAACCAAAACTTCTCCTTCTAATCTATTACCATTTTGTCTACTGTTTTTGTTCCCATTGTCTACTCCATTTTTGAGGGTAATTCGCATTTTGTCTTCTTTTTATTAGCTCACCAGGTCACCTTATGCCATGGCCTATTGTCCGTCATCTGTCCGTCTGTCGTTAGCTTTTCACGTTTCCGACATCTCCTCCAGAACCATAAGGTGGATTGAGCTGAAACTTAGTGGAAAGCATTGTGGCAATACGCAGATCAGAATTGCTAAAATCGTTCGTTCCGATATCCAAGATGGCCGCCATGGTATTTATTGATATTTAACAATATCAAAAGCTCACATTTTTCATCTCTTATTTCAAACTGATAGTAAATAAATTGCAAACGCATGTTCTGTCCTAAAATTTGAACCACTTCTATGTCCTTCTAAAAGTGATTTTAGGTCATTCTTTCTACCAGCATCTTCTGTACAAATGGCAATACATGGCAGTACAGTCCTACAGAATCTCATACCCAGTCAGCATTCTACGTAAATCTATATCGGGCCGTCATCGGCCCGTCAGGGTAGCTGACGGGCCGATGACGGCCCGATGTAGATTTACGTAGAATGCTAGCTGGGTATAATCATTGGTGTGTTGTGACATAAACATTTGAATCCTTTTCCTGCTGAACCTGGATATGCCCCGGGCCTGCCTTTGCAACCAATGTAGCTCCAGATCAGGATCTGCATTGTTTGTCATTAAGTATATGAATTTGTTTCAACAATCTAGATCTAGTAATCTGATAGCCTGACAATTAGAAGTGTGCGTGACTGTCACTCTTAATTAATATTAACCAGGGATTGGTAACATTATGACAATTACATATATGTATGAAAACTTTTAAAAGTACAATAAATATTATTTGGATTCTTGACAGGGTGGGTCAGGTCATATTCCCTGCTCACCCTTGCCTGATAGCTTGGATGAATGTAGTTCTCAGTCAGTGTATATGAACATGTCTTTTGTCAAGAATCCAAATATTCTAAAATTCAATATACTAAAATTTTGTGCACCAATTTTTCTGACTAATGACATATGCAAACAGCACAGACCCAGATCAGACTGCTCCTGAAGGAGCAGTCTGATCAGGGTCTGCTCTGCTTGCCATTCCTCTAAGCATTTTAAGAAATGACTGTATAAAAATTTAGGCAAAAAAAGTATGGAATAAAATGTTTGAAATTTTAGAACATTTACCATATTTTTTTACCATTTTACAGACTAATATGTCAGCTTTAAATGAAAGAAGAAGTCTGAGAGAAAAGAAAAACAAACGATCATTCTCCCCTGATCTTGAAATGAAAAAGAAAAGAAAGAAAAGTACCAGGACTCAATCTTACACCTCTTCAAGCCGACCATGTGATCTTCTGCCAGACGGTATTCTTGTCTAAGATATCAATATTAACCCTTAAAGCGCCAGTTACAACTGCAGCAGATGACAATTTTTTTTATTTTATTTATTTTTTTTTTTATTTTTCAGAGAAAAGTCTTGACATTTCATTTGAATTGTCTATTTGGCAGATGATTCGCATGGACTGTCACGACTTGTTTTCTGTGTAAAATAAAATAAAAAAAAATTGAATGTCATTCAGGTTTTTTTCTTTTTGTTTCTCTTTATCCTTTTTTTCATGAAATCATGTTGTGGGCACATATTTGGTTTGCATTTATAAATGAGTGACACATAACATTAGGTTAAAAGTATGAATCATTCTGGTAAAATAAAAATGAAAGAATTTCTTCCATATTCCAGATAAGATGCTTTTATTTACCAAAAAATATGGATATTTTTCGTAGATGTATTTCTCCATGTTCTTATGAGTACCCACTACATATATTTTTGTGTGGAAGTAAGAAAACTATTATGTGGATACACTCTCTTTTCTTAAGCTATGGGTTAACTACTGTCAGAGAGCCATTTTACAGTTGAACTATTTTGTTGTAAACTAGCAAGTCACCCATATGGCTCAGTCTGATGCCTGTCAGACTCCACAAGATTGCTAGGCAGATGATTCACATGAAATGCCAAGTCTTATTTTCCCTGAAAAATAGAAAGAAGTAAAGCACTTTATGGGTTGCATGGCAACAGATAAGGTGCTTTTGTCAGCTTAAAAGTATGAATATATTTCGTATTTCTGCACGAAACATATGTTGTGGGTACTCATTAGAAGTGCCTTAAGGAGGTGCTTCTATTGACTATCCACAAAATATATTTTCATGCAGAAATAAGAAAATAATTTGTAGATACCCTCTCTCGTCTGGAGCTGTGGGTTGAATATTGTCAGAGAGTCATTTTACCTTACAGGTGAACCATTTTGTTGTAAACTTTGCAAGTCGCCCTATGTTACAAACCCACATGCAAAGGGGGTGAGAAAGACAAAGAGATCACGTCATGTTCCACTGCCTAAGAAGAGACTTGACTCGCTTGGTGGTGAGATGTTGGTGTGCAATGCTTGTTGTAAGTATTGGTTTGTTTTTGTCCTCTTCACAAGATGCCCATCTTTTGCTGTTTTTATGCCCCTGCCCTTTTCAATGGGAGGGGGCATATAGTATCACCATTGTCCATACGTAAGTACATCCAGCCTGTCCCTTCTGTCTGTCCTGTACATAATACAAATGGTTTTTGCAAAGTGCCTGCGTGCTGGTGAGGGTGGCCCCTGGGTGGGGGCATTGGTGTCATACTGACACATTTCAATTTTTTTCAGAAATTTAATCCATTTTAGTCTTGAGACCCCCAGAATGTGGCATCTGATCAGGGTCTACACAGTCTGTATTTACTACAGGAACTTCTATAAAACATTGTTATAATAAGAACTAACCAGACACCCTGCAATTGGAAATAGACCAGACCTAAGAGTTGTGGTTGAATAGTCCACTAGAAGCAAGGGTTAAACAAGGATGGGTGAAATTAGCAAGTTGGCCCAGAAAATGTGATACATCATATATTTTCATTTTTTGTGTTCTTTGCTCTGAAGGGTCATTCTTTTAACCCATTTTAGTCAGGAAAGCCCCTAAACGGTAATTTGCAATCAGTGCAGACTCAGATGAGATGCTGTAGAATGCAGTGTCTCATCAGGATTTCTACTGTTTGCAAAAAGTTTAGTCATTTTTCTCTAGGAATATCTAAATCATATTGCCTGACATACCTAAAATTGAAATGGGACTCTTTCAATATATAATGTGAGTTGGGGATGCAGAGTTTAATTAGTATAAAATGGGTTAAGAGTCTATCTAAATAACATTATAATTGATAGTACAGTATTATTACACAGAATTATATCAGATGAGCCCTACAGTAGGAGATTTATACAAGTGCACTTCTAATGAGTACTCACAACCATAGGTCTAGTTAAGAGAGGGTATCAGGTAAATATTTTCTTATTTCTCCACGAAAACATGTGGTGGGTACTCATGAGAAGTGCCTCGCTGAGGCACTTCTCATGAGTACCCACAACATACGGTTTCGTGGAGAAATAAGAAAAATGTCAATACTTTTGGACTGAAAAAAGCATCTTATCAAGAGCTTTGCTCACAACATATGTTTTTGTGGAGGAAGAAGACAAATTTTATCTGGATACCTATCTTATCTAGAGCAATGTATGTAGAAAAGATACAGGTCAACCTGTACAAATACATAGAGGTTAATGCACCCTGAGTTTAAAATACAGGAAATATTTCCCAAAAGTTTTTCAAATCCAACTAGAGCTGGCCTTGGTGGCTCAGTTGGATGCGCCGTTCGACTGGAGATCAGGAGGTCACGGGTTCAACCCCCACCGAGGTCGGCAACATTCTTTCGTGGAGATTGATCATGAAATATTTTCTACGGTAATTCTCTCCCTTCCGCTGATTCAAGAAGGGCAGTTGTCAGTTTCTGGCAAAAGAATGTGCACAATACTGGTTAACCGCTTAGAGGATTAAGCCTGTCCAGTAAACGTGTGGTTAGGTAAACTGACTGTGCTCGACATGACCCCATTGGGTTGACTGGGCCGTAAAACCTCAACACAAACAAAAATCAAATCCAACTAGAGCAAGTCAATGGCACACCATCGCATATCCACATGCCAGCACCAGCGCATATCTCAGTGCACATCAAAATTCCAAACGAGTTCCTCCTGTCCTCATCCATAGGGCTAGTACCTGTGACAGTTTCAAGGTTATAGCTCAAGAAGCCTAGGAGGAGTTGTGTGACAAATCAAAAAAAACCCAAAATCCTATTTTTTACCTCTGGCAACCCCCAGACATGCCCCAGGGTCAAAATATTTGCACCACTGTATTCTACTCTTCATTATGCCCCCAACTTTGAAGAAGTTGGAGGAGCATATTGCTTCTGGGGCATTCGTCAGTCAGTCCGTCCGTTCGTCATGGTCTTTGATGCATAGCATAACTTTAGAACCGTGCATGTTACTGTTTTGAAATTTATTATATGGATTCCTCATGAAAAAATAGCTGAAATTTTTTTTTCGTGACAGTATTATGCCCCTTTCCTGAGTTATGGCCCTTTGAAAAAATATGGATGCAGTCTTGTCAGCAAAATATCTCAAAAACTATTGAAGCAAGAGCCTTGAAACTTAATGAATAGACTGGTAGTGATGAGTAGACGCCTTGATAAACTTTTGAATAAATTTTGAAAAATACTTCTTGAGTTATTACCCTTTGTAATTTTGGGCATATTTACCTTGTCAGCAAAATATCTGTTAGAGGTAGAGCCTTTGAACTTGGAGAATGGATTTGTAGTGATGAGTAGATGACCTGATTAACATTTGAATAAATTCTGAAAAATACTTAATAAGTTATGGCCCTTTGTAATTTTGGGCATTTTTACCTTGTCAGCAAAATATCTCAAAAACTGTTGGAGCTAGAGCCTTGAAACTTTTGAATAGACTGGTAGTGATGAGTAGACAACCTGAATAACTTTTGAATAAATTTTGGAAAATACTTCTTGAGTTATGGCCTTTTGTAATTTTGGACATGTTTATCTTGTCAGCAAAATATCTCAAAAACTGTTAGAGATAGAGCCTTGAAACTTGGTGAATGGATTTGTAGTGATGAGTAGATTACCTGATTAACTTTTGAATAATTTTTAAAAAGTACTTCTTGAGTTATGGCACTTTGTAATTTTTGGCTTTTTTTTTTATCTTGTCAGCAAAATATCTCAAAAACTGTTAGAACTAGAGCCTTGAAACTTGGTGAATGGATTTGTAGTGATGAATAGATGACCTGATTAACTTTTGAATAAATTCTGAAAAATACTTCCATGTTCTGGCCCTTTGTAATTTTGGGCCTTTTTACCTTGTCAGCAAAATATCTCAAGAACTGTTGGAGCTAGAGCCTTGAAACTTGATGAATAGACTGGCAGTGATAAGTAGACAACCTGATTAACTTTTGAATAAATTTTGAAAAGTACTTCTTGAGTTATAGCCCTTTGTAATTTTATCTTGTCAGCAAAATATCTCAAAAACTGTTCAGAGTTTGAGACTTGAAACTTGGTTAATTGATTGGTAATGATGAGTAGATGACCTGATGAGCTTTTGTCCGGACATTTTCTCAATAGAATAAAAAAAATCCCTAAAATATCCCTAAATATTTGTTTTCATGAGCTGTCAGAATAATTTCCTAGGGACTCAAATATGATTAAAATCAGCATGGTAAATAAACCATAGGTGTTAATTCATTGAAGTTAAATTGTTAGTAGAATGAGGTCCATAGAGTATTTGAAAAATATTTTTATTTTCATTACGAAAACATGCCTATTCAAATATATAGAAAATTTTACCACCAAAAACATAAAATTTTCAGATAAAAAAAATCTGATATTTTTCATATTTCTGCTCAAAACATAGATTGTGGGTACTCGTTAGAACCGCCTCGGCGAGGCGGTTCTAACGAGTACCCACAATCTATGTTTTTGAGCAGAAATAAGAAAAATAATGCATACCCCTGTAAACCCCAGTTTTAGTATATAAAAGTGGGGTTTAAAGGGGTCTAAATTATATAGGCATGATTTCGTAATGTGTTATTTTGGCACCAAAAATTATCTTGTGGGTGCTTCTTTCGCAGGTCAGATACTGGACCGACAGCTTAAACCAAAGAAAGCGAGCAAGGAGTTATCTACAGAAGAGAGAAACAAGTATCTAGAAGATGCAAAAATGTTTGCTAGGTCATTGGCAGAGACCCTGAATGAACCTGATGGTATGTTAAATTTGTTTAATATTAACCCTAAAGGCTTGTGTTTCTGAATGGCATCTGATTTGGGTTTGCGCTGCTACTCAGTTACCCTTTTGGGGGTCTCCAGGGTAAAATGGGTTAAAAGTCTGTGCATTGAAGTTTTTTTCTTGCCACTGCATTCAGTTGCAATATAGTATCCATCAATTTTTTTTCAACCAGCCATTTGTTCATATGTCAACATTTATGTCAACCATAGCATTTGGCTGTCATTATTAGACTATAAGATTGGGTCCTTTTTTCATTTCTAGAAAATAGGGGCTGATATGTCATCTTGTCTTCAATAAGTTTCTGTTTTTGGAAAAGTTAGAAGTATTTGAATATGTCTGTTCATCAGCTAGTATAAAATCACAGCTCTGTATAAAAGAGGGTATCAGGTAAATGTTTTTTTTATTTCTCCATGAAAGAATATGTCGTGGATCTCATAAGAAGCACCTCGGTCACCCACAACATATTTTTTCATGGAGAAATAAGAAAAATATCAGTACTGTTCAGTTAAAAAAGGGTTTTATCTGATGCTATGGATATTTAACACTTTGCATGCTGGGTAAAAATTTCAGCAGACGACATTTTGAAATATTTTTTATTTTTCCAAGAAAGTAGGATCTGACATTTCATGCAAATTGTCTCCTCAGGAGACAATTTGCATGAAATGTCAGGTCCTATTTTCTAGGAAATATAAAAAAACAATCTCCAATATGTCATCTGCTGAATCTGCCCATAGCAAGGTAAGTGTCAAACACAAGTGCAGTGCTCCAGATAAGAGGCTATATCCACATTATATTTTTGGTTGAAAAAGTGCCTTATCTGAAGATATGTGAGTATTAGAGCTAATAAGTTTTCTTTCCAGCTGAGAAACTGTATTGTCCAGTGAGTGTGTACAGGATCTGTGG
Source organism: Anodontia alba (assembly GCA_964016985.1). Classification (NCBI taxonomy): domain Eukaryota; kingdom Metazoa; phylum Mollusca; class Bivalvia; order Lucinida; family Lucinidae; genus Anodontia; species Anodontia alba. Next base: position 18,949,781 of record OZ024821.1, read on the forward strand.
TTGTCTACAAAAATATATAGCTGGAAAAGGTATGTACTATGCCCTATAAATCACATCTGTCACCATTACTTTTCTTATTTACTTTTATTCTTCCAAAGTGTGGAAAAGTGGCTATGAGTATCAGTGCAGAGGCCAAGTCAGAGAGTGCTAAGAAAGAAAGTCATAGCTCCAGATAAATCTCTTTTATCAACTGAAAAGTCATGATATTTTTTAAGGCTGGCACAATTAATCGGACAATTGATTAATTGATCGATAAATACCGCTAAAATTATTATCATTACAGATTCGCTAATAATCGATCATTTAATTTCTGTGTCTGTTACTTTACCGTATGTACCCTTAGTATTCAGACACCTCAACACTTTACCATACTTAATCTAAAATTTGAACAGATAAAATTTACTACCCACTTTAGTATCTTAAATAGCTGGAAAAGTGGCAAACAGTGTAGACCCTGATGAGACGCTGTGTTTGCGGCGTCTCATCTGGGTCTACACTGTTTGCTCACGTCTATAAAGTATAACATATGGTAAGAGTCTTGCTCAGTCAGATAGGCAAAATTATTATCAGATCTTCAGTGATTACTAATCGATTATCAGTCGCAATGGCAGCACTGATAATCGATTATGTTTTAGCTCCGATTCGCCAGCCTTAATATTTTTCTTATTTTTCTACATCAACATACATCACTGTGGTGCTTCTGATGAGTACCACAACAAAAGTCACAAGGTCGAGTTCTTACAATGAGAACCACAACATGTTTTAGTGGAGAAATGAAGAAAGTATCTGGATATCTGGATACCCTATCTTATCTGAAGCTATGGAAAGTTCTGTAACAGTGGTACGAAGCATCATATACAGCACATTGAAACAACCAATTTTTAGCCTAAACAGCAGAAGAGTATCATTCTAGTGCACTTATTAATTAGCCCCTGTTTGAGTGATCATTATATTTCACTCTATTTTTGTCTATTTAATACACAACATAATCTTTAAGTTGCTCAATTTAATTGACATTTAAAATAGTTACCTTAATTTTCTAAGAAAACAGGACTATGTCTTTACCTTTCATTCAGATTGTTGCTAAGAAAAGCTTATCTTCCATGTACTGTACAGGTAAAAAAATTAACCCTTCTCTTGCTGAGCACGACATGCCCTGTCTTAGCAAACAGTTTAGATCCAGATCAGTTGGCTTCTGAAGAAGCCAACTGATCTGGATCTGCACTGTTTGTCATTAAATATGTGAATTTCTATCAAAAACAAGGATCAAATAATTTGATTGGCTGGAAATTAGAAGTGGGCGTGGCATCTTAATTTATTCAGCATGACAAGGGTTAAGACACACACATAAATTGAATAAGGTGTATTTACCTTATAGTATAAAGCCACACTGAAAATGTTTCTCACTTTTTATAGATAAGCTGGATAAATTTCATCCAAAGTTTGTATGTTCAAAGGCCCAGATAAGTCGAGAAATGAGATAAATATTATCCCTTTCACCCTTTCACCCATGAGTTTCTGAAGTGGACTCTTCTATCCTTGAATTTGGACATGTCTCCTGAAGCAAAAAGGGGTTTCGGTCTAAAATCAAAAACAGAATGACAAACTGTGTAGATCCTGGTGAGACAGCTTGTTGTGTTTGCAGAGGCATAGGCATATGTTTTGGTCTCATTACGAAAACACGCATATGCAAATATATAGAAAATTTCACCTCCAAAAACTGAAAATTTTCAGATAAAAAACTGATATTTTTTTCACATTTCTGCTCAAAACATAGATTGTGGGTACGGCGAGGCGGTTCTAACGAGTACCCACAATCTATGTTTTCGAGCAAGAAAATTAATGTATACCCCTGTAAACCCCAGCTTTACTATATAAAAGTGGGGTTTAAGGGGGTCAAAATTATATAGGTATGTTTTCTTGATGTACAGAGTTGAAAAGGATAATCCTTGCAGGGCTGTCAAAAAAGCAGCTACAACATTCTACTGTACAATACCCAAAAATGGCCACCTCTAAACATCAGTTACCTCCCCATAACAGCCACTTTTCATATTTCCCAAAGTGCCAGTTTTGTGTCTTCTCAAGGATGGCTGCTGTAATGAGGCTGCACTGGTTATATACATGTTACCAGTAATTTTGAGTTCTGGGCCCAGTTGCTCAAAACTAACGATGTTGCTAGTTAACGTATCATTAAATCTTAGATCATTAAATATGGCATATGTGCTAACATTTTTGCAGAAAAAAAATGTGAGTAGCCTTTGCATTTGCAAAAGCTACTCACAGTTTTTTTCAGCAAAAATACCTGTGAATTAGATATTGTACTTACTAGAACAGTTAACATTTTGACCACTAATGAGCTAGTTAAGTTAACAATGCCCTGGGCCCAGTTGTTCTAAACGTCGTTAGCTTAACAAGCTCGTTAGTGGTCAAAATTTTAACTGTTCTAGTAAGTACAATATCTAATTTACAAGTATTTTTGCTGAAAAAATGTGAGTCGCTTTTGCAAATGCAAAAGCTACTCACATTTTTTCAGCAAAAATATTACGTATATGCCATATTTGATGATCAAAGATTTAACAATATGTTAACTAACGAACAACTGAGCCCTGATCATTATGTTGGTATTATTGTCACAACTGCTTTATCAAGCCATCACTTTCTAGCGGCCGCGTTGTCGTCATTGTCGGCATCAACAATGTATTTAGCTCCGTTTCAAAAACACTAAGGCTTCTAGGTGAATGAAACTTCATACACAGTTCTGCCATAACTCATCCTGCTCGCTGCCATTGACCTTTACTGACTGAACTTCTTTTCAGAATTGGCTGAACAATGTTTACTCTGTTTGTTCAGCTCAGTTTCTTGAACAGCATCAGCAGTTGAAACAGCCATTCGGCGATTTTCTTGTTTTCAGTCTCTACAGAGAACTTTTGCAACTTTCAGATGATGATGAAACAGCTTTAGAATTGAGAGTGACAGGGTTGCTGGACTTGATGAAAGAAGCTGCTCTACTCCGAGAACAAAAGTCCTACAATATACCAGAACATCTTGCTACCTCTAAATTTTCTAGGAGAAGGTATATACAGTCTGAGGAGTTGTATACCCTTTCAACCCTTAGTTTCTGAGTTGGACTATTCCATTTTTGAATTTTAGCATGCCCTTTGTTAAAATTAAGAGTGTCAAAATCCAGAACAGAATGGCAAACAGTGTAGATCTCATCCATGGCAAACAGTGTAGATTTGGATGAGATGGCTCTACACTGTTTGCAAAGGTATCTGTTTTGGTCTGCAGGGATGAAAGGTTTAACCCATTATAGACTGAATCAATTCACCCACACTCTATATTGGAAGAGTCCAATATTAATTTTAGGTATATCATTCAGGCTGTGATTTACATATTCCAAGGGAAAAATGGCCAAACTATTTGTAAACAGTGGAGATCCTGTTCAGACGCTGCATATCATCAGTTTGTTGTCTGGTGAATTAGCCCAGAGAATAGTAAAGGTTAACAAGTCCTCTTCCCAAGAGCACTGTTATTTTTTAAGGAATAAAAAGAGTTGTTCAGAAGTGTCCCCATGGCTGATTGTTGGCACTCCTGGCTTCTGATCACAAATTTGAAGGTCCTTGATTAGAATCTCCAGGAGGCAAATTTCTGCTCATTATTATACAGCAGTATATTGCACACAGCCATTTATTATCATACTTCCATTATCTCAGTACAACTGAAATAGAGTTGAAGAAGACATAAAATTAAGAAAGGAAGGTACATTGTATTATTTTAATGGTCATTGAAGTATGGACAACATCGGGTCACTAGCAAAGTAAGTGAACCCCAAAGGGGTTCTTGTAAACTTTGCTCGCGACCCAATGTTGTTTATATTTCAATGAACGTTAAATAAATTGCCTTTCATACTTATATTTGTATTATTTTCCATCCATTATTTGACGAAAAAATCTGGTTTGAGGGCTAAAATTGAAGCAAGAAAACAATTTCAGGCAGTTTTCTTATTAACAGCAGATCAGCATTTTTAATGTCATAACATCGCCATCATCAAATCATATTAGTGAACCAGGGTTTAATTTGATGTCACTTAATTATCATGTGAAATCACAGGAGTCCATGTATTAATTTGAGCATGACCAACATTACATCCCAGTAGTTAACTATAGGTTTTTTTTATGCCCCCACCATTTGAAAAATGGTGGAAGGGGCGTATAGTACTACCCTAGTCCGTCCGTGTCTGGAGTTAGCAATTTGCATTTCAGTTTTTAAGGTGGTGGCATAGGTGTCCTTTGGATGCATTTCTAGTTTCTGTAAACACACTGAGAATGTATTGCACAGTACATCTATCCATCTATAGAAAAGCTATTCCTCAAAAAAGTACCTCCTAGGGCAGGACCTGAGTTCTTTCTCCAGCGGACTGAGAATGAGACTTTATAATATGATTTGTAAAGGCTTTGTCATTAAAAGGCCCCAACCATTGAACTTAAATGCTTAGCATGCTGGGTAAAAAATTCAGCAGATGACATTTTGAAACATTTTTCATATTTTTTCCAGAAAACAGGAGACAATTTGCATCCTTAGGAGACAATTTGCATGAAATGTCGAATCCTCTTTTCAGGGAAAACAAAACAAAATATATCAATATGTCATCTGCTGAAAGTTTTAGATTCTGCACAGGGCTTTACCTTTTCATGGAAATCCCTAATGGAAACACTAAAAGCACCAACTGTTATTTTAGTGAATACCGTATTTGACCTAATTACCACACCATGCGCTTAAGTTTTTCAAAATTACTGGGAAAACTTGTAGTAAAATATGTATCCACCTATACTAAGGGTACACTTAAAACACAATCAGTGAAGGACTTATCAAATGATGCTTATATGATGTTTTTGTGAGTGTTTTTCTGATTTTCTTTATAAAAGCATATGTTGTGGGTACTCATTTGAATTGCATCGACAAGTCAATGCAATTCAAATGGGTACCCACAACATATGCCATTGTAAAGAAGTAAACAAAATCTTAAGACTATGGATTTGCTTGACTGTGTGCTTATATGGGTATGTCCGGTAATTAGGTCGAATATGGTATGTTCCAAGTAGTAAAACCATGAACATTTGAACCAGCACGTGAGAAAAGGGTACTTATCACAAAAGCAACCAGCAAAGGCTCAGGCAAGCCTGCGCATAAGCGCAGTCTAGCCAGAGCCATTGCTGTTTGGAGACATGTAGTAGAGACCATGAGAAAGCTTCATGCAAAAAAGGAATGTCTGTAGCCTAAATAAGGGACAGTGCATTTGAAGAACCAAAAATAAGAAAACCATAAGGTCCCTTTTTCATGTGCCAGCTCATTTGTTTCTCTAGACATAAAATCAACAGCGGTATAATTTTTCTAGGTTAAAATACATTGGTTATGGAAATGGTCACAAGAAGTCAAAGGCCTTTGAAGAGTTTGTGCTGGAAAAAAGAAGAATCCTCAAAGAGGACATGAGGCTATGTGAAAGAGCCACACAGAGAATCTTGTTGTACTCCAATAATTTCCTACACAAGAAACTCAAAACAGAAGAGGTAAGCCTTGAGAAAAGAGTGGTGTCCAGAGGAAAGTTAAGGAGGAGTATTTTGTGATAATTCTGGCATAATTTTTCTTATGTCTCCATACAAACATACATGTATGTTGTGGGTACTCATTAGAAGTGCCTCGCCGAAGCACATCTAATGAGTACCCACAATGTATGTTTTTATGGAGAAGTGGAGAAAATTATCTCATAATTATCAATGAATACTCCTTCTGAACAATTTCTCTGGTGTCATATGAGCTTTGCCATTAAAAAAAATATAGACCAAAACTTAGTTAAAATACTGCCATATGATGCGCATTGCACAAAAAGGGCCGTTATGCAATTTGCGGACAAAGCAGGCCCTGATCAGCCTGCCCATTCATGCAGGCTGATATGGGCCTTAGTTGTCTGCTTACAGAATCAATGGATACAGTAGTATATGTTGACAAATGAAGAATGTCCAGATCAGACTGCATGACACGTGATCAAAAGAACGGGAAGAATGACGTCGCCTAAGGGACCTTCTTGATTAAGACTCATTAAGACTATTTAAACTCGTTTTTTCTGTGGAAGGTTTGAAATACAGAATAGAATTGCACATTGTCTATAGGTTAAGTATTGCTAGTTAAATATGTTTTACTTATAAAAACTTCATTTTGTGGACAACATAGGTTCAGATCATAGTGTGCATCCATGCAGTCTCCATTGATTCTGTAAGTGGACAACGAAGGCCTGTTGTCCCCAAATTGCATAAGGGCCCTTTTCGTGCAGTGAACATCATATTATTTATAGAGGACTCTAGAAGGGATGAAAGATACATTTATTTAGTCTCTAATGTGTTTTATTTTAGCGTCCCTGCAGAATCATTCGTACTAAAGGAAAAGCAGCCCTTGGGAAACTTCTTGACATTGACTTACTTCATGAGCAAACATGTTGTATTGATGGCTGTGTGAGGGTAAGATATTTTGTTAGTAACATTTTCAGGGCCCAGTTGTTCAAAGCATTGTTAGCTTAACAAGCTCATTAAGGGTCATTTCTTTAACTGTTTTAGTGGATTCAATATACAATATGCTGATATTTTTTGCTCAAAAAATGTGAGTAGCTTTTGCACTGCAAAAGCTACTCACATTTTTTCAGCAAAAAATTTCAGCATATTTGCGTATCACTTGATGTACATTTTAACGAATCGTTAACTAAAGACATCATTAGTTTTGAACAACTGGGCCCTGATGTTTGTTTGTGTATAATTGCTTGGTTCCATAGCACTGTCAGTAGCACATCTGACTGAAGATCATGGGGTTGCAGCTTGGCCACATAATTTTCTTGGAGATTGATCCTGAAATAATTTCTGCAGTCATTTTCCCCCCTCTGCTGATTTGAGAAGGGTAGTTGTCAGTTACTGGCAAAAGTCTGTACACAAAATACTGGTTGACTGCTTAAAGGACTAAATCTGCACGAGAAAAGTGTGAGCAGGTTAACTTAACTGGCTCGACATGAGCTTAACATTTTTGACTGGACCATTATACACCAAATTAAACAAGAAAAAATTGCGTATAATGAATAAAGGGTTACACTGTGTAAATATTAATGGCTTTAACAGTTACCATAGTATGCAAAACTTAATACAGTGTACATGTACAAATGCTGTTTGTATGTTATAAATGCTACCTATACATATAAGTTGGGAGTCCAGTTTGTTTTTTGGAGTTTCACAAAATCAATGTTATATTGTGAAAGGGGCATTATTTGTTAACACTGGCACCATAAAAAATAAAAGTAAAAATTCTTTTGACTCACTGAGGACTTGTTAAAGAAGGAATATGTTTATATGCATTGATAATCTAAGCCCATACCTTTCACAAATGTGCCGTCCAACTGGAGACCAGGAGGTCGCGGGTTCAACCCCCGCCGAGGTCGGCAACATTCTTTCGTAGAGATTGATCATGAAATATTTTCTATGGTCATTTTCTCCCTTCCACTGATTCAAGAAGGGCAGTTGTCAGTTTCTGGCGAAAGAATGTGCACAATACTGGTTAACCGCTTAGAGGACTAAGCCTGCCCAGTAAACGTGTGGTTAGGTAAACTGACCGCGCTCGACATGACCCCATTGGGTTGACTGGACCGTAAAACCTCAACACAAACAAAACAAAAATGAGTACGCACAACATATGTTTTTATGGAGTAGTAAGAAAACATACACACACCCCTTCCCCTGCAACTGAAGATGAATCAAGGGACACATTGATTTTGGTGTGGATCCAGTTGGAGTTGGCATTGGCATTGTTTTGGTGTTGGCATGACAGTTTCTTGTGTGTGCTATACTTCTTTAATCGACTGGCAAATTTTCATTGAACTTGCATAGATATATCTTTTCATGTAACTTAGAGTGTTGGAGATGGGTGGATATCTGTTTTCTTTGAAAATGAATTTCTAGTTCCAGTTTATATGCAGTATAGGGTATTTAAAAATTAACACTTTATTTGTTCTTAGTTGTCAGTGACTCATCCCAACCTGTTGAAGTCTTGGCGGTCAAGAGCTGTGTCTGGACAGATGGAAGCTAGAAAAGTGATAGCTGAAATGTTGACCCCAGCAGGTAGGCAAATTCAAGATAAGTTTTTATACCATAACACAAGATAATGGTGGGGTATTACATTTTCATGCTTGATGCCAGTCTGTTTCTGCCTGTATGTCATGTAGCCATACATCCTTATTTTGTTTTAGTGTGATAACTTATTCTGTATCTTGGATTCCATTGAAATTTCATATGTCCATTGGTATTAAGAAAAGCTCATGCAGAATAATTAATTGGCAAATTTCTACAATTATTACAGAGTTATGGCCTCTGATAACTAATAAAAATAGTTACATGCCACAACTTGCATGTTTTTCATCCAGTTCAAATAAAATGTATTTGCTGTCTTAATGACCAAGAAAAACACAATTTGAAAATGGTTTTTATATTTCAATTCTGACATGAGTTTTGGCCTCTTATAAATGTTACAAATTTGTTTCATTGTGATAACTTCATTTTTTCATAGAAATTAAAGATGTAAGATGAAATGGTAATAATAGTAATTATAATGTTATTTAAATAGACCCTTAACCCACTTTATTCTGGAGACCCCCACAATAGAGTAATTGGCAAATGGTGCAGGCCCTGATTAAACACCTCAGAGTGGCATCTGATCAGGGTCTCCACTGTTTGCAAATAGTTTAGCCCTTTTTCTTTAGGAATATCTTAGTCACATAGCCTGACATGCCTAAAATTGAAATTGACAAATTGATGATATTTTTCTTATTTTCCCAAGAAAATCAAATTTGATATATCATGCAAACTGTCTCCTAAGGAGATAATTTGCATGAAATGTCAACTCCTACTTTCAAGGGTAAATAAGAAAAATACTTCAAAGTGTCTTCTGCTGAAATTTTTATTAAGAATGCTAAGCTTTAAGATTCAGGCAGTGTCTTTATTCAAGAAAGTAATCCTGACCATCCTGTGCATATTTGCAGTCTGGGCAAGACACCACACAACAAGACGAACAGTAGTGACCCAGACCAGCTTGAGCACCTACACAATAATTGAAGAATTAACCCTTCTCTTGCTAAACACGACATGCCCTGTCCTAGCAAACAGTGTAGATCCAGATCAGTTGGCTTCTGAAGCCAACTGATCTCGATCTGCACTGTTTGTCATTCAGTATGTGAATTTATATCAATAATCTGGATCAAGGAATCTGATTGGCTGACAATTAGAACTGGGTGTGGCATCTTAATTTATTCAGCATGACAAGGGTTAACTGCTGAGTTACTCTTGTTGATGCCTGTAAATGTCGTACAGATGGATTTTATGCCTAATGTTCCATAAGGTGAATTTTTGCAAACTATGTACACCCATCTCATATACAGTCTCACTTCAATGGCTCAGACATCTTTGGGGTCATGGTAAATTATTTGACTCATAGGTAGTTCGAGCTACTGAGGGTTAATCATGGTGCTAGGTCAGGAAGCAAACGGCGATAATTTTGGGGAATCTTTTCGATCGTCTACACAGTAATGGTATGTTGAGTGTACTCATTAGAATTGCTCAATAAGGCAATTCTAATGAGTACACAAAACATACAATTTTATGATAAAAAAAAACACAAAAACTTCTCTAAATATTTGTTTTCTGGAGCTATCGGGTCTTTCATAGGGACTCAAAAACGAGTTTGAATTAGTCATGGTAAACGAGCCGTCAGTGTTCGGGCTATTGAGGTTTTACTATACTGCAAAACTTTGCATCTGATCTGGCTCTGCAGTATGCTATTGCCATGGAAGCATGCAGTATGCTAAAACACCCTCTTACATACTAGAGCTGGGAGATATCATCAGTGCATTGATATATATCATAATTTTTATGATACTGTATAGTGATACTGATGGTTAACCCTTCTCTTTCTGAACACGACATGCCCTTTCTTAGCAAACAGTTTAGATCCAGATCAGTTGGCTTCTAAAGATAACTGATCTGGATCTACACTGTCATTAAATATATGAATTTCTATCAAAAACCCAGATCAAGTAATCTGATTGGCTGGAAATTAGAAGTGGGCGTGGCATCTTAATTTATTCAGCAAGGCAAGGGTTAATATAGATACTTCATGATACCTGCTTAATGCACTTTTGATATAGGAGACAATTTGCATGAAATGTCAATGTCTGTTTTCTGGAAAAATAAGAAAAATATTTCAAATGGTTGTATACTGAAATTTTTACCCAGCATATTATACCAAGCATTAAATATTGAAATTTGAATTGACCATTTTGAATGGTGGAAAAAGGCGGATTACTTAACTGATGCACTGACCTTCTACAGGTAATGAAAATACTTTCTCGCATGTTTGATCTTCTTTCTTGCACTCCTGGAGCCATGGGGTAAGAGGCTTGTGGTGTGTAAAACAATATTTTAGGTCACCTAACCATGGTAGCCTCTTGTTTGTGTCAGTTTGATTAAAATCTTTAAAGGTTAACAAAGGTTTAGAAACAAAAAATACATAAAAGAATGAAAATTGGAGTCACAGTTTTATTGAAAACTATATATGACAGCAGTATATTTTGCAGGACTGCATATGCCCTATGGCATCGGCTAGAGCCGACATTGATTTTTCAAGCCATAGTTCTTATATTTTAGGAGGTTATCGTCTCAACTGTTACCAGTTTATCTCCATGGTAACAGGTTGTGCCCTTACAACTATAGGAAAGGTGAATAACCAGATACGAGAAACTGGGGGTAAGCAGGATCCACCGGAACATGGTATGAAAAGAGTCTGGACAGCCAGTCAGAGAAACAGAGTAGACACACTGGCTTCTCCTTCTCCAAGTAGTAAGTATAGACATAGCTCCAGATAAGGCACTTGATATTTATTAATCATAGCTCTAGTTAAGGCACTTTTTTCAGTTAAAAAATGTTGATATTTTTCTTATTTCTCCATGAAAACATGTTGAGGTGCTCATTAGAAGCACCTCGGTGAGGCGCTTCTAATGTGTACCAACAACATGTTTTCATGGAGAAATAAGAAAAATATTAACCTGGGCCCAGTTGTTCAAAGCGTCGTTAGCTTAACGAGCTCGTTAAGGGTCATTTCGTTAACTGTTTTAGCAGATTCAATACACAATATTCTGATATTTTTTGCTGAAAAAATGTGAGTAGCTTTTACACTGCAAAAGCTACTCACATTTTTTCAGCAAAAAATTTCAGCATATTTGCGTATCACTTGATGTAAATTTTAACGAATCGTTAACTAACGACATCGTTAGCTTTGAACAACCGGGCCCTGATACCCACTCTTATCTAGGTCTATGTTATTTCCCCTCAAAAACATTTGTTCGGGGACTCATTAGAAGCATGTCACTGCTGTAGCGAGTGAGGCTTTAATGCTTAGCATGCTGGGTAAAAATTTCAGCAGATGACATTTTGAAATATTTTTCTTATTTTTCCAGAAAACAGACTTTGACATTTCATGCAAATTGTCTCCAACAGACAATTTGCATGAAATTTCAAACCCTGTTTTCTGGGAAAAATAAGTAAAAACAATCAATTTGTCATCTATTGAATCTGCCCTGAGAGTGGTAATGGTTAAAATAAGGGGGGATGTGATACAGATCACATTACTGTAGTAATGATCTGTTTATTATATACATGTACCTTGAAAATTTCCCCTGGCTGTGCCTGAATCTCTGGATCACCCTCAGTGCCAGCATCTTGTGTGATCCTATGATCTTTAAGCATCCACCTTCAGGTACAGTGTCAGATCACAATACAGTAGTAATAATGTGTATGTTTCCAGTCTGATCAGGACCTTCCCTGTTAATCCAGTCTACAATATCCATTTATTCTGTAAGTAGGGGGTGAATACCATTACCACATTTCATGGATAGGCAGGAACATCTGGCCTTTTGCTGTCCATATTCACTTACGGCCCTGCTCTTACATTGTGCATTCATTTATTTGATTGGTCTCACTGGCCCAATGGTTAGAGTGCCCGACTTGGAACATGGGGATTGCAGGTTTTTCAATCCCCATCCAACCAGAAAACTTGCAGACCATTTTTGCAGCAAGACCATAATCAACCTGCCCTAAAGGAAACAGAATGTGGTTTAAAGATGGACAGTGGTTCTATATGTGCATGGAAGGTCCATGAAAGCAAGGCTCTACAAATGCATTAAAACATAACGGTGCCAGTTTAGTATATACTTCAAAGTGTTGACTGGATGCAAAACCATAAAATCGCCACCAAATTGTTTATTTGAAATTCATAAAGAATTGTCAATTTCATGGAATTATTATGCAAAACTTCTGGGCCCAGTTGTTCAAAACTAACAATGTTGTTAACATATCGTTAAAATTTTGATCATCAAATATGGCATATACGCTAATATTTTTTATGAAAATATGTGAGTAGCTTTTGCATTTGCAAAAGCTACTTACATTTTTTCAGCAAAAATACCTGTGAATTAGATATAATACTTAATAGAACAGTTAATATTTTGACCACTAACAAGCTTGTTAAGCTAGCGACGCTTTGAACAACTGGGCCCAGATAAGGTGCTTTTTGCAACCAAAAAGTATTGATATCCTTTTTTACCTCTCCACGACCACATATGTTGGGGTTCTCATTAGAATTGCCTCTTTGAGGCACTTCTAATGAGTACCCCAATGTGTTCATGGAGAAATAAGGACATTTAGCTGGATACACTTCTTATCTAGAGTTCTATGAATACAGTCAAACCTGTCTTAAGCAGCCACCCATGGGAAGCTTAAAAAGTGGCTGCTGAAGGCAGGTGGCTGCTTAATACAGTACAAATATATAGGTATATGAATTTTGGGGCAACTTTCCTCTGGCTGCTTAATACAGGTTGGCTGCTTAATAGAGGTGACCACTAACACAGGTTTGACTGTACTTTATTACAGCCTCAGATGGTACAGGTCAGGACCCTCAGCTTGTTCAGACACAGTCTATTGAAAAACAGGAAGTGACAGTCTATCCAGAAATATCAAGAACCAGTCAGAATCAGACTGGTTTATATTCCTCAACTGTGAGTACCATTTTGAATGTCTTTTTAATTTCATATTGTTTTAGCAGTGGTCTATCATCCCTCGTCTGCGTCATTTTCAAATGAGTCCTCTGAAACCGCTGGGCCAGTTGAAACTGACATGCTTGCCCACTTGAACTCTGTTGAGCATTGTAGCCCATGGGCCTCTTGTTTAATTTGATGGAAAAGAACTCTCACACAGATTGATACTTGATTGTTAGAGTTTGTGATCATAAGACATGCAAGAAACTAGACTATTGAAAAATATTGACTTAGACTTCAATTTTTGTTCTTTTATGTGCTAGCTGTTTCCAAGGGCAAGCTTTATAAATTTTATTTGAATCCATGATCTTTAGTACCACACTTATCACATTGTACTGCCACATGGAAAGATGTTATTTACAGCAGTATCCATTCCCCCTTTTTTTAGGCCGGCCTCGGTGGCTCAGTTGGATGCGCCATCCGACTGGAGACCAAGAGGTCACGGATTCAACCCCCGCCAAGGTTGGCAACATTCTTTCGTGGAGATTGATCATGAAATATTTTCTACGGTCATTCTCTCCCTTCCGCTGATTCAAGAAGGGCAGTTGTCAGTTTCTGGCGAAAGAAAAATATGCACAATACTGGTTAACCTCTTAGAGGACTAAGCCTGCCCAGTAAACGTGTGGTTAGGTAAACTGACCACGCTCGACATGACCCCATTGGGTTGACTGGGCTGTAAAACCTCAATATAAACAAAACCATTCCCCTTTTACTGGACTGGATCTAAGATTTTAGCAAGAAGGGTTTAGTCCTGATATCCCACAACACCCCAGACCAGATGCTGCCTCCAGGATCTGCACAGTTTGCATAAAAATACTGGTCAGAGCACTGTTTTTTGAACCTACTCTAGCTGCAAGGATACAAATCCTTTCATTTTAAGGGAATGGATTCGTTTTCAGGGGAGGCAACTCAATCAAAATTTTTCCTACCTCCCTTCTGAAAAGGGGTCTACTTCAAAAGAAAAAAAAATAGAGCAGCCCACTTCTCAGAGGGGTATTGGTGTGAAAAGATGCAAACAGGAAATCAAAAAGTTATCTTCCTTGCAAAAATTCAAATCCAAGTATATCCCCTTATGAGTAACCCCTGTGTAGATTGGTTTAACCCATTGTATACTGAATAGACTCTCCCACACTATATATTGGAAGAGTCCATTTTCAGTTTTAGGTACGTCCAGCTGTGAGATTTTACATATTCCTAGAGAAAAATGGCGGAACTATTTGCAAACAGTGGAGACCCTGATCAGACGCCGCTTTCTGCAGCGTCTGATCTGGGTCTGCACTGTTTGCCAGTTACCCTTTTACAGGTCTCCCAACTACATAGAGTTTATTCATTCTCCTATTTTAAATATTGGATTTATAAACCGAGGGAGGTAAAAAAAATCCGATAAAGAAACTCATGCTACGCACTCGTTTCTTTATCGGATTTTTTTTACCTCCCTCGGTTTATAAATCCCATATTTAAAATAGAATGAATAAACTGTATATTACATGCATTTCGCCGCAATAGAGTACACCATTTAAGAGGCCTTTGTGGCAAGTCTAGTCTGCCAGTTTGTTTACGCTGTCATTTCTATTTTGGGTCGGCGTAGTAATAAATAATGTATTTAGGATAGCTTTTGTTTTTATCCTAAATGATACTGACAGCAGGGTCAAAAATCTAGGCTGTTCATATGTTACAAAAAAAAAAGTAGTTCCGGTTAAAGAGATTTATTTCCCCGGCTAAGAGGAAATATTTCTTCTTAGAAAACAAGGAAAATACCAGTTTTATGTCTGATAGAAATCATGGTATTTCTTGGTTATGCATGTAATACAATGGATTAAATACTTTTTGGTCAGAATGATCTACCGTGGAGGTGTATCCTTTCACATTGAATTCAGTTTTAAAGTAAGGCTGAAAACTCAATGTACAGTAGTCTGATCAAAGCCTTTATTTTTAGGTGTCTTAGGTCCAAAAGCTACACTGTAGAAAGATAGCTAAGACCATGAACACATAGCACAGATACCTGGGTGAATATATTTACCTTATACCTGCTCTTATATATATAGAGAGAGCAATGGGTTAATACTGTAAACTATTTTTTTATGCTTTTCCTGGGCATTGTCTCTTATAATGCTTCTGTCTATTACAGGTTTTCGAGCCCACTCCACAGCTGGAGAAGATTGGAGAATTGGTTAAAAAGAAGCTTGAACTACAGCAACAGCAGCAGATGGTGCAGTATCAGATACAACAGACGCTCAATCAACACTCTGCCCTCACACAGGTATACCAAATCAACATTCTGCCCTCACAGGTAGACCAAATCAACATTTGATTGATTGAGTTGGCGTTTAAGGACATGTCAACCCTTGTGGGTCATTTTGTGTTGTCTCTCAGAAAAAGAGAGAAGAGAGATAGAAATAGTACAGGAGAGGAGATGAAAGAGAGGGACAGGGGAGAAAGGAAAATGAATGAAAGTGAAGGAACAGAAGAAATAAAAACCTTCCCCCTCTACACTTACCTGCTACAAGGATAGCAGGCCTTGCCCAACCGTAAGCCAATATCAATTGGACGCCCCGGTGACATAGAATACAAAAAATCTTTGCCTCACGGCCCTCACCCCCACTCCCCCCTCTGCCCCCCCCTCCGCCCCCCCCCTCCCCCCAATCTGCCATCACACAGGTATAAGGAATCTGCCCTCACACAGGTATACCTAATCAACATTCTTCCTTCACACAGGTATACCCAGTCAACATTCTGCCCTCAGACAGGTATACCAAAACATTCTGCCCTCACATAGGTATACCGAATCAGCATTCTGCCCTCACACAGGTATACCAAATCAACATTCTGCCCTCACACCGGTATAAAGAATTAGCACTCTACCCTCACACAGGTATACTTAATCAACATTCTGCCTTCACACAGGTATACCGAATCAACATTCTGCCTTCAAACAGGTATACCGATTCAACATTCTGCCCTCACTCAGGTATACCAAATCAACATTTTGCTTTCACACAAGTATACCAAATCAACATTCTGCCCATAAAAAATTTACATAAGGCTGCATAGTGCATTCAGTAGTTTGTCTGACTGCAGATCCAGGGATAACAACTTCAAAATCCAGCCTGGCCAGATTCATGGAGATTCATCATTAAATAATTTCTACAGTCATTCTCCACTCTGCTGATTTAAGAAAGGCAGTTGTCAGTTACTGGCAAAAGTATATGCGCAATATTCTGGTTAACCACTCAGAAGACTAAGCATGTTTATGAAAAGTGAGGATAGGTTTACTAACTAGCTCCAAATGACCATAACCATGTTGACAGGGCCGTAAAACTCTTACTCAAACTGTTGTTGCTGTTAGACAAAAATCAGGAACTAGGGGTTAATGCCTTGAGTTATTTTCCTTTGTAATACTTGAAAAGCGATTTAGGTTTCTGCTTCTTATCTTGCTAAATAAAATTTCATAATTCTTTTCATATTTTGCATTAATGTTGATATTGATGAGGTGTTGCTGTTAGACAAAAATAAGGGCCTAAGGATTAATTCCTTGAGAGTTATCTCCCTTTGTAATAATTGAAAAGGCACCTTGATTTCTGCTTCTCATTTTTCTTATCTTGCTAAATAATTTCAGGAATCGTTTCATATTTTGCCTAAATGTTGATATTGATAAGGTGTTGCTGTTAGACAAAAATAAGGGCTTAAGCATTAATTCCTTTAGAGTTATTTCCTTTTGTAATTCTTGAAAAGCCGTTTTGGTTTCTGCTTATTTTGCTAAATGATTTCAGGATTCTTTTCATATTTTGCATAAATGTTAATATTGATGAGGTGTTGCTGCAAGACAAAGGTAAAAGCCTAGGGATTAATTCCTTGCGAGTTATTTCCCTTTTTAGTTATTGAAGGGTGTGGCAAAAGTGTCATGTATCTCACATCACCGGGGCGTCCAACTTATATTGGCTTACAATTGGGCAAGGCCTGCTATCCTTGTAGCAGGTAAGGGTAGAAGGGGAATGTTTCTATTTCTTCTGTTTCTTAGTTTTCATTCCTGTTCCTCTTTCTTCCCTGTCCTTCTCTTTCATCTCATCTACTATCTCTTTTCTCCCTTTCTCTGGGAGATGACACAAAATGACTCACAAGGGTTGACGTGTCGTTAAAACTCAACACAATAAGTAGTTATTGAAAAGGCACTTTGGTTTCTGCTTCTTATTCTTCTAAACTTGCTAAATAAATTCAGGAAACTTTGAAATGAACTCATCAGGAAGTATTTGTTGAAGCAATCTGATACTTTGCAGACTCATTACAGACATATTGATCATAGAAGAAGTATGATACTGAAAAAGTTATTTTCATTAACACAACAGATTTTTTCACTTAATAACTGTTTTTTTGGTAATTCCTGACTACTGGGTTTTCTATACTTTGAGGTGGTACAGCTGAGATAGTGCATACATGATGAAATCAACCTCTTGACAAATTCTGTCGTTGTTTTTGCAGATTCATTAGACATATTGAACTGTGAACATGTGCACACCCCAGTACCCAGAAGGCAGTCATTACCTTCCGCGTGTGTGTGTGTGTGGGGGGGGGGGGGGGGGGGGGCGGGGTAGTTAATAAGCACTATTAATTGACACTTCTTAATTTTTCAACCAAACAATATCAGTATTTTTCTTACTTCTCCACCAAAACATATCCACACATAGGTTTTTGTGGAGAAATAAGAAAAATATTATGTGGATATCCCCTTTTAATCTGGTGCTATGCTGTCCATATTTTATCTCCAAAATACAACATAGCAGGTACCTTAGATGAAATTAATTTCGAATTACATCATGAAAACATGTTCTTTGAGGCTTGTGCAAACAGTAAAATCCAGATTAGTTTGTGGAGTTTAAAAATCTGATCAGGGCCTTCGCTTAACCCATTTATGCCTAGCGTCCCATAAAATAAACATCGGTAAACAGTGTAGATCCAGATCAGATGCTGCAGAATGTGGCATCTGATCAGGGTCAGCACTGTTTGCTTTAAATACATAAAACATAGTAATAATAAAAACTAACTAGACACCCTGCTGTTTGAAATAGACTGGTCCAAAGAGTTGTGATAGAAGAGTCCACTCAGCATAAATGGGTTAATGTCAATCATCAGGGCCCAGTTGTTCAAAGCATCGTTAGCTTAACGAGCTCGTTAAGGGTCCCTTCGTTAACTGTTCTAGCAGATTCAATACACAATATTCTGATATTTTTTGCTGAAAAAATGTGAGTAGCTTTTGCACAGCAAAAGCTACTCATATTTTTTCAGCAAAAAATTTCAGCATATTTGCGTATCACTCGATGTAAATTTTAACGAATCGTTAACTAACGACATCGTTAGCTTTGAACAACTGGACCCAGGAAAACACACCTATATAATTTTGACACTCTTAAACCCCACTTTTATATAGTACAAGTAAAACACCTAACGGCATTATGGATGGGTTTTTTAAATAACGAAGAAAGTAAGAGTTGTCTCTGTTGCATGTGAAACATCTACTGGTCCTCCTCTTCATCCCTACCAAATATGAATGCAATTCATCGAAGAATAAAGGTAACATATAACTTGAAAAAAGGTTCACCAAAAGGTAAACCTCAGACAACGCCCGCCTGCCCGCCCGGCTGGACATCCCTATTTTAAAGGACAAATTTTTTAAACACCCATCCAAAAACTGGGGTTTACAGGGGATAAACATTATTTTTCTTATTTTGCTAAAAAAAAACATTGATTGTGGGTACTCGTTGGAATCACCTTGTCGAGGCAAGGCAGTTCTAATGAGTACCCACAATCTGTCTTGTGAGCAGGAATATGAAAATATCAGAATCTTTTATCTGAAAGTTTAACTTTTTTGGTTGTAAAATTTTCTATATCTTTGAATAGGCGTGTTTTCGTAATGATATTCTATAGTCTCCAGTGATTTGGTAAACAGATTGTGAAGCCCCTGATCACGCCGTGTGGATGAGCTGGCTCATCTTGGCATTTGCTCTCCTCATATGGCATGAGAACATCTTAACCCTTGTCATGCTGAATAAATTAAGATGCCACACCCACTTCTAATTTTCAGCCAATCAAATTACTTGATCCAGTTTGTTGATATAATTTCACTTACTTAATGGCAAACAATGCAGATCCAGGTCAGTTGGCTTCTTCAGAAGCCAACTGATCTGGATCTACACTGTTTGCAAAGGCAGGATATATCCGGGTTCAGCAGGACAAGGGTTAAGTTGTGTTGTTTCATTACAGTACAGTGTAGCTCCAATACATCGCGGTCCGTTATTTCGCGAAATCCAGTATATCGCGAATAGGCCATGGCTCCCAAATTTTCCAAAAGCAAAAAAAAAAAAAAAAAAAATTAAAAACATAAAATGTTTGTTGTTTTATTTAACTTCAGAAAAAAAAAAAAAAAAAAAGCCTTCCGCCTCCGGTAATTGATTTTTCGCGCCTATCCCGACGCTAAGTCGACGCTATGATAAACAATCCACTTAGTGTCAGTCTGCGCACACGTTGATTATAATTGGCAAACAATAAATTATATCGCCGTAATTGTCGTAATCATTATCATCATTTAGTACATAGATCTACTCAAATGATGCCCACAAACTAATTTTGCTCAGCAGGGGAAAACGGTCCACCTCCTTTTCAACACCAGCAAATTTTACAAGACAGTAGTCTTACGATGTTTCTGTCCAACATACACAGATCGTAGTCCGCTTATTTTACACTTCTGTAGATATAAATATTTAAGAAGAAAACAACTGCGTCAAAAAAACAAAAACAAACAATAAAAAAAAGAAATAAAAAGAAATTAACTTTGTTTTTTTTTTTGCGCCCGCAATATAAGCAAAGGGAAGCAACTCAAGTTATCTTAGCACAATGGAGTAACTTCCCTTCGCCAGAGTATCCAAAATGGCGTCCTAAATTGTCAATCCGATGATTTCTTGTTTTCAAACGTAGTTTATCAGCTGGTTTCGATTGGAATTACTTGTTAGACATAGCGCACCATTGTAAATTATTCCATTGAGCAATTCTAATCCAATTTTAATTAGGAAATATGGTGACAACATAACTGAATGCCATTTATCCGTGATGTCTCAGCAAACTACCACAGCGACAAACCGAGCGAGTGTTATGCACGCCGTTATACATGCATGGTACATGTCGGAACTTATATCGCGCTCCGACCACATCGCGGTTTCAGGGTTATGGACCCGCAATACCGCGATATATTGGAGCTACACTGTACTTAACATGCTGGGTAAAAGTTTCATCAGACATTTTGTAATGTTTTTAGCTCACCTGAGCACAAAGTGCTCAAGGTGAGCTATTGTAATAGGCCTCTGTTCGTCGTCCATCCGGGCGTCCGTCCATAGTCAACTTTTGCTTTAAACAACTCCAAAACTGCCAGACAGATTTTAGAATAATTTCACAGAAATGTTCCTTGGGTGACCCTCTACCAAAATTGCTCAAACCATTCCAGTCCATTGAACATCTAGGTTACAGGAGCTAAAAATAGATTTTTTAACTGAAAACTTAAAAAATAAAGGCCTATGTCTTTTGATATTTGGTATGTAGCTTCATCTAGTGGACCTCTATCAAAGTTGTTCAAATTATAGCCCTGGGGTCAAAAATGGCCCTGCACCAGGGGTCACTTGTTTTACATAGACCCATGTAGGGAAAAACTTTAAAAATCTTCTTGTCTGAAAGCAGAAGGCCCAGGCCCAGTGTACCTCTACCAAGATTGTTCATGTTACTGGCTCCACCCTGGGGCTGACATGTTTTTCACACTTATATAGGGAAAACCTTTAAAAATCTTCTTATCTGAAACTAGAAGGCCTGGGTTTTTGATATTTGGTACATAGCTTCACCTAGTGGACCTCTGCTAAGATTGTTCAGATTATTGCCCTGGGGCCAAAAATGGCCCCACTGCAGGGCTGACGTGTTTTACATACTTATATAGGAAAAAAACTTAAAAAATCTTGTCTGAAAGTGCAAAGCATAGGCCTTTGATATTTGGTATGTAACATTGCCTAGAGGTCCTTTGACAGGAGTGTTCAAATTATGCCCCTGGGGTGAAACAGGCCCACCCATAGGGAGGCGTGGGGGGTGGGGGGAAGGGTTCACTTGTTTTACATAGAGCAAAAAACTATTGGCAATGATTAGGCCTAGGACTATCAAACTAATAGGAAGGATGGACCTGAAGAGTAGATGACCTTTAAGTCAAAGGTCAAGGTCACCATGACTTTAGTACCAGGAAAGCTTATACTTCTGCAATGCTTAGGACCCTCAAACTTAGTAGAGATGTTGGTCCTCACCAGATGATCCTGAGGGCAAATGTCAGTCACCAGGACCTTTAGTACTAAAAAGCTTGATAACTTTGCAATGCTTGGTGATAGGACCCTCAAACTTAGAAGGGATGTTGGTCCTCACCAGTAGATAACACAGAGGGCAAAGGTCATGGTCAAGGTCACCATGACCTTTAGTACTAAAAAACTTATAATTCGGCAGTGCTTGAGGCTAGAACACTTAAACTTAGATGGGATATTGGTCTTGACTAGTAGGTGACCCTAATGGCAAAGGTCAAGGTCACAGTGACCTCTAGTACAAAACAAGCTTACAACTCGGCAATGCTTGGGGCTAGGACCCTCAAATGTCGTACGGATGTTTAGTCTGACCAGAAGATGACCCTGAGGGCAAATGTCATGGTCAGGGTCACAATGACCTTTAGAATGGAATCTCTGTTAGCAGTGCTATGTATAACATGATTCAGGTGAGCGATATAGGGCCATCATGGCCCTCCTGTTTCTTATTTTCCTAAGAAAATATTTTCCCAGAAAATAAGCTTTGACATTTGATGCAAATTGTCTCCTAGGGCATGAAATGTCAAAGCCTCATTTCTAGAAAAAATAAGAGATATATTATCAATTTGTCATGAGGATTCTTTTCCTCATGTTGTGTTCCATTTTAACACTTAGCATGCTGGGTGAAAATTCAGGTTTTGACATTGCATGCAAATTTTCCTAAGGACAATTTGCATGAAATATCAAAGCCTGTTTTCTGAAAAAAATAAGAAAAATATTTCAAAATGCCATCTGCTGAATTTGCCCAAAGCATGGTTAAGCGATATTGTTTTTTTTCAGTATATAAGCTTTGATATTTCATGCAAATTGTCTCCCAGGGAGACAATTTGCATGAAATGTCAAAGCCTATTTGCTGGGAAAAATTAGAAAAATACTATCAATTTGTCGTCTGATGAATTTTCCCATAGCATGGTAAATGATATTCTTTTTTTATACGACCCCACACAGTAGTAGCTGGATATTATGGTTTCATGTTGGACGTCCATGTGTCCGTCCATCCATCCATCTGTCATACGTCCGTTTTTCATTTCCGGATGATAACTTGAGTAAACATCAATGGATTTTCACCAACTTGGTATGTGCATTGATATTGTGGAGATCTGGTTTGGGATTGCTAATGGACAAATTTTGTCAAATTTTTACAGAGTTATCTGCCCGAGACACGCCCATATTTTCATTTCCGGATGATAACTTGAGTAAATAACAAGGGATTTTAACCAAACTTGCTATATGCATTGACATTAAGGAGATCTGGTTTGGGATTGCTAATGGGCAAATTTCGTCAAATTTTTACGGAGTTCTGCCCAAGACATGCCCATATATTCGTTTCCAGAAGATAACATGAGTAAATAACAAGCTAATGGGCAAATTTCGTCAAATTTTTACGGAGTTATCTGCCCGAGACATGCCCATATTTTCGTTTCCGGACAATAACTTGAGTAAATAACAAGGGATTTTAACCAAACTTGCTATATGCATTGACATTAAGGAGATGTTTTGGAATTGCTAATGGGTCAATTTCGTCAAATTTTTACGGAGTTATCTGCCTGAGACACGCCCATATTTTCATTTCCGGATAACCAAACTTGCTATATATATTGACATTAAGGAGATCTAGTTTTGAATTGCTAATGGGCAAATTTCGTCAAATTTTTACGGAGTTATTTGCCCGAGACATGCCCATATTTTCGTTTCCGGACGATAACTTGATTAAATAACAAGGCCTTTTAACCAAACTTGCTATATGCATTGATATTATCAAGACCTGGTTTAGGATTGTTATCTGTCCATTGATATTATCAAGATCTGGTTTAGGATTGTTATCTGTCCCTCCGTCATTTTCTTTCCAGACATTTTCGCAACGATAACTTTAATACATAAACAAATAATTGCTGTGGCGGGGTATTATGCTTGCGGTGCTTTTATTATTTTTTTCTTCAGAATACTGGATGGATGCCACAACTTGTTGGACCTTTATCTCAGAGTTCCACATTCATTCCAGTAGGAAACCCTCCACAGATAGATATGCCACTACACCTTCACTCTGTCACAAATATGGCACAGAACAGTCCTGGCCAGCTTCAGATAATTTCAGACAAGAATACACCTGTTCCAAATATAAATATACCAGTTGTGGGTCAGCTCGGTTTCAATTACAGCCAGGTTCAGCCAGTGTTAAACCAGTTTGGTGTGACCTTAAATCAAGAGACAGCCAGCCAGGTGAATTTTAGTCCTGGCCAGTTTTATCCAGTTAATGGCCAGTCAGTGTGCAACAGTTATTTGCTTCAGACCTGTGTGGAACATAACAGTTCAAATTTATTGCAGAAACAAGTGGGTGTTAGACAGATGAATTATAGTTCTAACCAAAGTCAGTCAGTTAATAGACCGCTAAGCATAAGTACTGTTCAAAGTCATATGGATAATAGTAATAAAACAGTTTGTGATCAAAGTCAGCAAGTCACCAGGGAGAGTTCCTGCTCTGGTTACCTTGGGTCAGATGCACCTCAATCAAAATTGGTTTCAAGTCAGAGCCAGTTAGCTGCCAGCCAGTTAAACCCAGCATTAACAACTCGTTCTGATACAATTTTGACCAAGAATCAACCAGTCACAAAAACTGTTTTGTCAAAAATTGACAGCATTCAGAATCAGTCAGATTTTGTAGGCAAATCAATATCAATTCCAGTTGAGCTTACTTTGTGCCAGTTACCAGCTGAAAAACAAGGGATTGAAGTTGAAGGTACATTTTGTCATGATGGAGTAGACTCAAATGCTTTAGGTAAAGCTGCACCACAATCAACTTGTATTGTAATTGATCAGAATGGTCATACTCATTACTGGGCAACAACCTTCAGCCCAGCTCAATCACAGTTGTTTTCAGTGAATAATCTTTCTACTACTGACGGAGGAATTCCAAGTAGTTTTGAAATTTTGATTCCTTCTGAACAGCAGAATGATAATATGAAGAACAGTTTAAAAGTCGATGTTAATTCTGTGACTGAGTTACCACTTTGTTCAGTAGAGATGGTTGATATGCAAACTGAACACCAGTCTGAAACTATGGAAACAATTGCTGAGTCACAGACTGATAGGCAGTTACTACAACAAAGTAACTGGGGATCTCAGGTTGAAAGTATTGAACAAATTGGTGATAAAAATTTAGACAGTAGGAAGAAAACGTCAGGAGATCCTATTCAAGTAATGCTGCCATCAGGACTGTTTGAAACTACACCTGTGCTGAGCTCAGTTTCATCTGGAATTCCTCCACAAATAATTAAACTAGATATTGTCTATTCAGGACAGACAAATGATACAAATACTTCTAGTGAAACAGTGTCAGGTGTACCCGTTTCAACAGATTTTGTTGTGGCAACAAGGGATAATCCTGTAGTAGTGAGTGAGAAGGAATTAAATGATCTCGATGTTGGTATGGTAAATGTAAATAAAAATGGTGCTGATATGAAAAGAGAATCTAGAACAAAAGAAAACTGTGGAAGACTAGCTAGTCCAAGTGTGACAGGTACTAATTATGTACATAGAAACAGTGAACAAAAGCAAAAGAATGTTCAAGTGACCAGTCAAAATACTGAAACACCCCAAACAGTGTCACACTTGTCAAATAAACTTACCAGTAATGTTGCAAGGAATTATTTACCAACTACAAATATTGTAAATCAAAATGTAAGAGCACATCATGACCGAAGAAATGACAAGTCTAAAGAACTGAAAAAATCAGAGAAAAGACAACATAGGTCCAGATATCCATATAGGGAACAAGGATTTCAGAAACTGCAGTCAAAAAGTGGAAAAGTTTTCCTACAATCCAAAACACCCACTGAGTTTAACGATAAAATCAACAGTTCAGCAAGTAAAGAAGTTCATGTTTCAGAAGCAGCAGGAGTGAAAACATCAAGTAGTATAATTGCCTCTGAGGAAACTATGACATCATCTTTTGACAAAACATCAGCACAGTTCTCCGAGAAGTCACTTGGAGAGAGCACAGAAAAAACAATACAGTCTTGTGAGGAAATGTTAGCACAACCTATGGAAGAAACACTAATACAGTCTTCTAAAGAACCTTTAGCACAGTCTATACCTGTAGCAGAGACGGAGGTGAATACTGAAAACAAAACCCCTCATGTTAATGACAAAGTGAAAAGCAAATTAAGAAAAATGTTAAATGTTCCTATTCTTCCTAAAATACCAAACTCTGCAAAACTGTCACCACCAGAACTGCAGCCTCTACAGAGTTCTTTGTTTGTTATGCCACCTAGTTCACAGAACGTCACCAATCTTTTACACATGGCAAAATCAAAAGTTCAGGTTCAGCCACAGAGAATAAACAGCCTGCCTGTTAGTCCTGTAGTTTATAAATCAGTGAGTGACACAGTGAGTCTGGCTATCAGCCCAGCATTTTCTACTAACCATGATAATGCTGGGACAACTGAAAATGAAAGAAATTTATTAACTAGTGGGTCACATATTTTAAGAAGTTCACCCGACAGAAATGAAACTTTGCATGGATACACCAAGGCTTTTAGTACAAATAAGTGTGGTGCTTTAAGTGGAGACACTTTTGGTGGAAGCGCATTTCTTTCAGATGGAAATGAATTAGACTTAAATGAAACCAGGATTAAATTAAGTGCACATAGGGCAAGTGGAAAAAGTTTGAATACTAAAGATGCTTTTGCAAGTGATGTTAGTACAGATTGTGCTACTGACTCTTCTACAGACATAATAACAGTTGGAAATTTTCCACCAGTCTTTCTTCAAAATATCCAGGAGACAAATCTTGCTTTTCACAATGTTGCTGGCCCACCTTGCATGAACCAGTTATTGAAAGACCAGTCTCCGACACTTTTAAAAAAGTCAGATGGCCAGTCTATCCTAGCATTACCCTTTAGCCATTCTCTCAGTATCCCACAACCCACAGTGTCTTCATATGTACCACAGATAGGAATTTTGTCCAGCAGGAATGAAATACCATGCTCTGCATCTAGAAGTTCATGCCCAAACACTTCACTGCCTCTGTCTTCTGCCCCAAATGTTAACAAAGATTCAGAAGGTGAGAACCGGTCACCAAGTCATCTTGCAGAATTATCATCTGATGTCATACAGCGTGGTATTCAAGAAGAACTTAATCTGTTAAAAGGCCATCCTGACTAACAGTAAATTGTTAATCCAAAGTATTCTTTTAAACATATCCAAATAAGAATTTTCACTTACTGTGATACTTTGTGTTCTCATAGAGAACCTGTGATACTTTGTGTTCTCATAGAGAACCATCATCAGACTGTGACCTTGACCTCAAGATGTCACGGGACATGGTCTCAGTCTGATAAAAGTTCTCGATGAGAACTGAAACTGTCCAACTGTCATAGTAAGTGAAAATTTTTATTGTCGCACCACCTAAGAAGGGGAGCAGGGGGTGGGGGAGATATTGTTTTTTGGTGGGGGTTGACCTGATACTTTCTTGTCTGCACAATATTTTGTAAATCAGTGGTTGGATTCATACCAAATGTTCATGGATATATTATTGGGACATAATAAAGAACTCTTTAGATTTTGGTGAACTTAACCTAATTTTCAAGGTCACAGCTGTAGAAAAACTAAAAAGACCTGTAAAAAAAACAGAATAGCTTGTCTGAACTCGCACTTGTCAATCAAATAAAAAAATAATGAGGTCCTAAAAACTTTGATGTAAAATTTTGACATGAAAATTCTAAGTCTGTGACCATGAACATGACATGACCTAGGGTGGTGGGGATGGTACTGCGCAAAATTTTGGACCTATTATGTATAATCATACAAAAGGTGAATCAAATCGGTGGTAAGGTTAGGAAATAATGAGGTCTTAAAACCTTTAACATTTGTGGATGCTGATGCCGAGGATAGTGCAATACCTCTTCGTGAACATTTTTCCGGCGAGCTAAAAGGTGTATATGACACTCTTTTGTCTGTGCAATTTTTTTGAATTGTGTGTGTGTGTGTGTAGGTGGAGGGGGGGAACATCTTTTTTTCTCTGGAAACACTGTTCTTGTTTTGATATGATTAAAAAAAAAAAAAACTCTTTGGATTAATATTCTTTCCTGATGAACCCAATCAGTGAATAACAGTAGAATGCTTTGGAATAAAAAAAAATAAAGAAAACATTGTTGCCTTTGTCCTCTTTGAATTTTGGTGTATACACATATATTTTCCACCATAGTTACAAGAGAAACTGTTTGCTTTTCTATGCACCAAACCCTGTTTGAAAAGGGGTCTACTCTAGCAGTCTACTCTAGGGGTCTACTCTAGAAGGAAAGAACTTCTTCCCAAAGGAGCAATGTTTTTATGCCCCCGCCATTTTCAATGTTGGGGGGGTGGGGGGGGGGGGGGGGTGGGGGGGCCATATAGTATTACCGCTGTCCGTATGTACATCCGTCCGTCCCGTACGTACGTAACAATTCTGGTTTCCGTGAAGGATTGGTATATTGGATTGAAATTTTATACACAGGTATATAATCATAAAATGTAGGCCAAGTTCGATTTAGGGTAAAATCCACCAATTATTTTGGGAGTTTCAACTTTGAAAAATTTTCAACTTTGAAAAATGGTTTCTGTGCGAGATCTTTTGAAAGGATTGGTGTATTGGATTGAAATTTTGTACACAGGTATATAATCATAAAATGTAGGTCAAGTTTGATTTAGAGTAAAATCCATCTATTATTTTGGGAGTTATGGCCCTTTTTCAACTTTGAAAAATGGTTTCCGTTCCATAACTTTTGAAAAGATTAGTGTATTGGATTCATATTTTATACACAAGCATATAATTATAAAATATAGGTCAAGTTCGATTTAGGGTAAAATCCACCAATTATTTTTGGAGTTACGGCCCTTTATCAATGTTGAAAATAGTTGAAAAATTGTTTCCGTTCGATATCTTTTGAAAAGATTAGTGTATTGGATTCAAATTTTATACACATGTATATAATCATAAACTGTAGGTCAAGTACGATTTAGAGTAAAATCCACCAATTATTTTTGGAGTTATGGCCCTTTTCAACTTTGAAAAATAGTTTCCGTTCCACATTTGAAAAGACGAATGAATTGGATTCATATTTTATACACAAGCATATAATTATAAAATATAGGTCAAGTTTGATTTAGGGTAAAATCCACCAATTATTTTTGGAGTTGCGGCCCTTTATCAATGTTGAAAAATAGTTGAAAAATGGTTTCCGTTCGTTATCTTTTGAAAAGATTAGTGAATTGGATTCATATTTTATACACAAGCATATAATTATAAAATATACAGGTAGGTCAAGTTTGATTTAGGGTAAAATCCACCAATTATATTTGGTGTTACAGCCCTTTTTCAACGTTGAAAAATAGTTTGTTTGATGTCTTTTGAAAACATAGGTCTATTGAATTCAAATTTAACACACGGGTATATAATCATAAAATAGATGTCAAGTTCCAAGTAGGGTAAAATCAACTTATTATTATGGGGTTATGGCCCTTTTTCACCTTCAAAAGATGTTTTCCTTCCAATATTTTTTTAAAAAAAGATTGATTTTTGTATTGGGTTCATATTTTATACCCAAGTATATAATCATAAAATATGGTCAAGTTTGATTTAGGGTAAAATCTGACAATTATTATGTGAGTTATGGCCCTTTTTTCAACTTCATTTTTTTGCAAAATACCTGCGTGTGGTTGAGGATGGCCCTGGGTGGGGCCATCTGTGTCATACTGACACATTTCTAGTTCCTTTTAGAGTATACCCCTTTTCAGAAGGGGAATAAAATACATGTTAGAGTTGCCTCCTTTGACAGTGTATCATTTCCCTTTAATTCTGTTGAACAGAAGTCCTACATTTATTGTTAGTTGTAAATGTATTTGTAATATTTGCTCATTATCATTCTGCAATTCAGTTTTGTTTTGTTTTAGCATATGACAACTTCAGACAAGAGGGGCTATTGGGAGGGCTAAATATTTTTCTTAAAATTTATCACTGAAAATGTGTGTACTCATTAGAAGCACCTCGCAAAGCACATTGTGGGTACCCATTAAAGATAAACCTACATATATTACGGTCAATCTTGGGGCAACATGGAAGTAGTATACCAAGTATGATGTTCATACATCAAATAGTTTTCAAGACATAACGCAAAATCACTGGAGTGCAGCTTATAGGTCAAATAAACCTACATTTATTACTATGTCAATCTTAGTGCCATATTGGAAGCTTCATCCCAAGTATGATGTCCATACATTAAAAGGTTTTCAAGATAGAAAGTAAAATCACTGGAGCATGAAATACAGGTCACAGTGACCTACATACAGTCAAACCTGTCTTAAAGGCCACCTGTATTAAGCAATCACCTGTCTTTAAAGGCCAGCTTTTCAGATCCCATAAAGGTCATATAAGTGTAAATCTACCTGTGTTAAGCAAGCACCTGCCTTAAGCAACCACTTTTTGCCTTTCCCTTTGGTGCTTGCTTAACACAGGTTTGACTGTATATCATAATGCCAACCTAGGTGTCACAAGGAACTGTAATATCCCAACTATGAAGATCTTTTAGATTATTTACATATAATACAATGAACATACTGGTATGAAATGATATTCCTAGATTTTAACCTACAGCTCTGGCAAGGGGCATGAGCTGTGGGTTCGGTACTGAATGTAATACAACTTGGGAACTACAGTAAAACCTCTTAGGCAGCCACCATGGGTCATGACCATTTCTGGGTGCTTAAGGGAGGTGGCTGTTCAGCAAAGAGACTCTCATCAACAATTTCAGATAGACTGATGTTGGACTGAGCATAAACAGTGATCATATTATGTTATACTGTGTCACTACTGGCTGTTACTTACCACTGAATATGGAATTGAAATTAGTATACATTTAACAACTCCTCTATTTATTTATAAGATACACAATATTGCCTGATGATAACCTGTTTAACAGCCTTTATGCATTCTTCCAGTCCAAATCATGTGCTTTTTCGAAGGCATATTGAAACCAGAGACATTCTTTAGAATGACAAAGGAAGACTTATTTTTTTTATCATCAAACAAGCTGTCAATCATGAGGGAGCAATGTGCATTAAAATGACTGTATAAGGGAGGTGACTGTTAGAGGAAGTTCCACTGTACATGTAGCAACTGGCAAAGCAAAAACTAAATTCATCAACAGGCCTTGATAATACAATGTCTTAAAAACTGATGCAAACACTGCCACAGATATCCACTAATGTACTGCTACAGAAGCAGAAATGAATGTATCTGCGAACAAGCAGACAAATAGGAAAGCAAAAACTATGTACTGAACAAAATTTTGGACTAGTTACTAACATCAGTATAATTATCCTTTAAATTATCCTGGCATTCAGGAGACACAGATCTGTAAAAACTTTATGTAAAGCTTTAACAAATTCCTATGAAAACTTTGGACCAGTATCTAACAGTCTAATTATCAAATAAATCTAACCAGGCAATCTTTAAAAACTTTAATGTAAAATCTTAACATTTAGAGAGTGAAAGGTTTGTAAGTCAGTGACCTTGAACTAAACGTCACTGAGTAAATTACTTTGGACCAGCATCTAACATCATTCCAAGTATCAACTAAATCCATCTAGACACCTAGGAGATATGGCTCTTTAACACCTTTAACAAAAAAAAACAACAAAAAATTTATGTATGTCAGTGCTGATGCCAACTACGATGCCAGGCATAGTGCAACAGCTCATTCCATACTTTCATACTGATGAGCTAAAATTCAGCCCTGTTTCTTACTGAACACCCCACGTCATAACATTATCATAGCATTTCAACAGTATACATCCTTAACATTTTGACATTAACACTTACCATGCAATTGGCAGATTCAGCAGATGACAAATTGGTGAGATTTTTCCAAGAAAATAGGATCTGGAGACAATTTGCATGAAATGTCAAATCCTATTTTCTGGAAAAAAATACCCAGCATGCTAAGTGTTAAATGAGCTCCAGATAAAAGAAGTGCAAAATGTTCTCAGAGGACAAATTTTGCCTGACAAACCAGTTACAGTATAACCACAATGGCTCGAACACGGATGGCTCGATTACAGTGGATGATTCTAACTCATTTTTCAGTCCCTACAAAATTCTTCCAATAGCTCAAGAAAACAAATATTTAGGGATTTTTTTCTTATCATGGAATTGTATGTTGTGTGTACTCATTAGAATTGCCTCACATACAATCTGTTTGTGTTGAGGTTTTACGGCCCAGGCAACCCATTGGGGTCATATCGAGCGCGGTCAGTTTACCTAACCACACGTTTACTGGGCAGGCTTAGTCCTCTAAATGGTTAACCAGTATTGTGCACATTCTTTCGCCAGAAACTGACAACTGCCCTTCTTGAATCAGCGGAAGGGAGAGAATGACCGTAGAAAATATTTCATGATCAATCTCCACGAAAGAATGTTGCCGACCTCGGCGGGGGTTGAACCCGCGATCTCCTGGTCTCCAGTCGGACGACGCATCCAACTGAGCCACCGAGGCCGGCTAAACATACAATCGTTGTGTAGAAAATCGAAAAGATTTCCCTAAATTATCGCTATTTGCTTCCTGAACTGGTGCCATGATTAACCCTCAGTGGCTCGAACTACCCATGTCTCGAACAAATTTCCATGGTCCCAAAGATGTTCGAGCCATTGAGGTTCGACTGTACCACCTTGTCATTAACAAGCATAATTCATCATGGAAACTAATAAAAGTGTCAGAGTCACAACATGTCACTGGTCTGGAAAGCTCACCAGAAATCACACTTGTCTTTCATTTGATTTTTATTAAGTCTGATGACCTTCGGGTCATTTCTGATTAACCAGATAACTTAAGTCATTAAACCTTGCATACACTTTCTCACTAACAGGGACTAAAACACTGTATCATTTTGTGATCATGACCTACATATCATGATCCAACGACTTTGCCATTCTTCACATGAATTTTTTACTTGTCTGTAATACTAACAGATGCCAGCAGCTGTGACAATGCTTTAGAGGCGGTCTGATCCAAAAAGCTGGATCAGTCAAGTCTCAATTATTCCATATTCAGATCACACTCTCAAACGAGACTTGTTAGACTGAAATCTTCAAGTCCAAGTAACGTGTAATATTCTCACCTTTTTATGTGCAACGATAAAACAGATCAGTTACGATGTAATAGATCTGACTTAAACATTATACCAGCGCACAAACTTTAAGGACATAACATTCTGTTTTATTTCTCCAAGAAAATAAGGCTTCTCATTTCATGTGAATCATCTGCTGTTTTCTTTTCTCGTACGGGTTTATATTCGAGGTATATAATAAATACATCATCACTACAGTAACCTGATGCTTGGTTTAAGGTCTTGTAGATTTTCCCTTATCTCTGGATCACACCGGAGGGTCTCGTGTGATTGTATGATCTAGGAACATCCACTCATACACTTCCAGGGAGGCAACTCGGTCAAAA
The DNA here is from genome assembly GCA_964016985.1 of Anodontia alba. Taxonomy (NCBI): domain Eukaryota; kingdom Metazoa; phylum Mollusca; class Bivalvia; order Lucinida; family Lucinidae; genus Anodontia; species Anodontia alba. The sequence continues at coordinate 18,982,807 of OZ024821.1, forward strand.
TTGTTTTCTGCCCCTTCTGAAAAAGGATCTACTATGAAAAGAAACAATTTGCTCCCTGTTGAAGCAAATTCCTTCCTTTAATAGTAAAGAATTTCCTTTTAGACCCCCTTTTCAGAAGGGGCTTGATGTATTGGAAAGTCAAAGAGGAATTCACAAGTTATCTCCCTTGTAAAATATGGCAAAAAAAAAAAAACTACCACTTGTATTCAGTTCCCTTAACTCTTTTTATTATCCTAAAATCTGATGGTACACAGTGCAGGCTCTGATCAAGCTGGCTGGAGCAGTCCAAGTAGAGTGAATCTACAAGGAGGTATATCTGAATTCTCAAAGTAAATAAGGTAGACAAATAATGAAGATTGTGATAAGAATGTTGCTGCACAAGATGATCTGAACCTTCCTTGTTTGTAAATGAGCCAATAGAACAAGACCTTATAGCACCCTTTACTCTAACATAGCTCAAGATGGTATTTTCTTTAATTCTGCCTGAAAAAGTATGCTGTGGGTACTCCTTAGAACCCAGTCAGCATTCTACGTAAATCTATATCGGGCCGTCATCGGCCCGTCAGGGTAGCTGACGGGCCGATGACGGCCCGATGTAGATTTACGTAGAATGCTAACTGGGAAGCGCCTCTATTGAGTACCCACAACATTCATTTTCTTGTAGAAACAAGAAATGTTTTTAAAACTTCTTGGTTGGAAAAAACATCTTATTTATTAGTCCTGTCTCTAGTCTGAGAAGGCCAGTTGCAGTTCATTTTTTCTTGGAAAAATAAAAAAAAAATATTTGTTGTGACCCACACTTTAAGGATTAATATGTGATGTCAGATAATGAGATTGAGCTCTGAATCAACAAATGTCAGATCCACTAACAATGACGACTGCCTATAAGCTGCAATAACCTAACAAAATACATTAAAACCTTAATGGCTCGAACATCATTGGGACCATGAAAATTTATTTGAGACATGGGTAGTTCAAACCACTTTAGAGTCAATCATGGTGCCAGGTCAAGAAACAAATGGTGATAATTTGGCGCTCGCAGAGTTGATCTTCATCATATATCATAATCGGATTTTTGATTAACGTGCAGGTACAGAGGCAACAGCCACACCAGTGGGCCCCCTTCCAGATAGCTGGCTTGCTGCACGCATGGCAGATCTCGCACCAGATCTCCAGGTATGTCTATCATGAGGGCTGATGGCCGTCAGCTTCCACTCTCTGCAATCCCTCTCTGTCAGCTGTTTCCATGTCATCTTGGGCCTCCCAGGCCACGCTTTCCATCAACCTGTATGTCAAAGGCTGTCTTGACTACACATGTCCATACCACTGGAGTCTTCTCTCCTTCAGAATCTTCTACACAATAATGGTATAGTGAGTGTACTCATTAGACCTGCCTCAATGCCATAAAATTTCATGATAGAATAAGAAAATTTCCCAAAATATTTGTTTTCTTGAGCTATCGGAAGAATTTCGTAGGGACTCAAAAACGACTTTAAATCATCCAAGGTAAACAAACCATCGGTGTTTGTGTCATCAAGGTTCTACTGTAAAAGGGATAATTTAAATGGAACACATACACTTGGAAGAGTTTTCTGCCATTTTTTCAAGCATCACAACTTATGCAACATCCCGCTTGCTTTCCAGTATATCAAGCCGCTTCTGGAAAAGGGTCTACTCTTAAAGGGAGCAGATTCTTTCCTCCTATTGATAAGGCAAAACCTTTGACAGAATTGCCTCCCCTAAAAGTGTATCCATTTCCCTTCTCAGAAACTTTGGAATTACATGTGCTGACTAGCTGTAAAGCATCCAAATACTGTAAAACACTTAAATTTGGCAGCAGCAAATTTTGGCTGTTTCATGAGTGGATCTTTTGGTGGATCTATATTTTAGCAGATTTTCAATTTCTGAAAAAAAACAACAAAAAACTGGGATATCTTATGTAGCCCTGTGTATCTTATGTATGCGGGTTCTACACATTGATTTGCAAGTGATACACAGTGATTTCTAACTGTTTTCCACAGTATACTGTTATTGGTGTGAGAGTGATAACAAATCAGTTCTATTGTTATTTAATTAGCACTGGCCCATTAAATAAACATATCAGTTATTCAATTATCAAGTTATTTTCAATGAGAATCGACAATGGGATAAACAAGCAATCATCTCAGTGTTTTACTTACCTTAAGCTATGACTTTAATGAAGATGGACATTGTATTGCCCTACATCACACTATTTGTTATTCTTCTCTTGCGCTATTTGATCTTTATTGGCGGTTTTTTATTTGGCATTTTTTCTTGACTGCCAAAATAAAATGACCGCCAAATGTGTTTTATACAGTACACCAGTATTCTAGTTTGCCTTAGCTACGGATAAACAGGGTATTCAGAAGATAATGAACTAGACCATGAAGTGAGCATATGCTCACTAATACCCCCGGCCATGGCCATCAGTATAGCCAGAACAACAAAGGGAAATAATTCTAATGGACCTGGCCCCATGGCCTTTATTTTCTTTCCCACAATACAACTAGTCATACTTGTCATGTGTACAAAATTTCAAGTTTCTAGGTAAAGTAGTTCCTGAGATATCTTTGACACAAATAAATACCATGACCATCAGTATAGCCAGAACAACAAAGGGAAATAAGTCTTAAGGGACCTGGCCCCATGGCCCTTATTTTCTTTCCCACAATACAACTAGTCATACTTGTCATTTGTACAAAATTTCAAGTTTCTAGGTAAAGTAGTTCCTGAGATATCTTTGACACAAATAAATGCCATGGCCATCAGTATAGCCAGAACAACAAAGGGAAATAACTCTAAGGGACCTGGCCCAATGGCCTTTATTTTCTTTCCCACAATACAACTAGTCATACTTGTCATTTGTACAAAATTTCAAGTTTCTAGGTAAAGTAGTTCCTGAGATATCTTTGACACAAAATAAATGTTAACAGACAGACTGACTGACTGACAGACTGACTGACAGACACACAGAAAAGACAAAAACTATATACCCCCATTGCATACTTCGTATGCCAGGGGTGTAATATTTTATTTTTGTGTGACGGTAAATGTCCTAAAATTTCGAACACTTTATTTGATTCTTTTTTGGCCTAATTTTTGCTTTTTGTGCAAAATGGCAAACAGCGTAGACCCTGATCAAACTGCTCCTTCAGGAGCAGTCTGATCTGGGTCTACACTGTTTGCATACACAATTTTGTCAGACACTTTGGTGTACCAAATTTTAGGACATTTATAGTAACCCATTTCAATCTGGAGACCTCCAAATGGTAATTGGCGAATGTGGCATCTGGTCAGAACTTCCAATGTTTGCAAATAGTTTAGCCATTTTTTCTCTAGTAATAGCTAAATGACATAGCCTGACATACCTAAAATTGAAATGCAACTCTTCCAATATATAGTGTTGGGGAGTTTATTCAATCTACAATGGGTTAAAAGCAAAAGTAACAGGTTCCAGAATCATAGCTCTAGCTAAGAGGTGGATATTTTTTTCTTATTTTTCCATGACTTGATTGTGTTTGGGTTTAATGACAGGTCAACCCTTGTGGGTCATTTGTGTTAGTCTCCCAGAGAAAGGGAGAAAAGAGATAGAAGTGATAGCAGATGAGATGAAAGAGAGGGACAGGGAAGAAAGAGGAACAGGAGTGAAAGCGAAGAAACAGAAGAAATAAAAACATTCCCTCTCTACACTTACCTGCTATAAGGATAGCAGGTCTTGGCCAACTGTAAGCCAATATCAGCTGGACGCCCCGGTGACATAAGTTACACAACACTTTTGCACCACCCGACCACCCGCTATTTTTCCATGAAAACATGTTGTTGGTACTCATTTGAATTGTCTCAATGACATTACGAAAAAGTGCCTATTCAAATATATAGACAATTTCACCTCCAAAAACTGAAAATTTTCAGATAAAAAACTCTGATACTTTTCATATTTCTGCTCAAAACATAGATTGTGGGTATTCATTAGAACTCAGGAGAGGTGGTTCTAACGAGTACCCACAATCTATGTCTTTGAGCAGAAATAAGAAAAATAATGTATACCCCTGTAAACCCCAGTTTTACTATATAAAAGTGGGGTTTAAGGGGGTCAAAATTATATAGGCGTGTTTTCGTGATGAGGTACTTCTAATGAGTATCCATAATATGCATTTTCATGAAAAAAGAAAAATATATACCCGATACCCTCTTTAATAGCTAAAACTATGCACACTGTACCACACTCCTGCCGAGCCACCTCTAACACCACTGACATTGCACTACATAAGACACAAATCACTATATAGGCATAGCACTAAATTTTTTAGACCAAAATATATTGATATTTCTCTTATTTCTCCGCAATCTTAGTTAGGCAATTCCAATGAGTATCCACAACACATATTTTCATGGAGAAATAAGAAAAAATATTCATCCCGATACCTATTCAGAGGACTTGTTAAGAAGGAGTATTTGGGAATAATACAGGGATAATTTTTCTTATCTGTCCATAAAAACATGTGAGTACTCATTGGAAGAGCCTTGGTGAGGCACTTCTTCTGAGTACCAATAACATGTTTTTATGGAGAACTGGAGAAAATTATCCCAATACTATCACCAAATACACCTTAACAAGTTTGTTAGTGTTGAGGTTTTACAGCCCAGTTAACCCAGTGGGGTCATATCGAGCCTGGTCAGTTTACCTAACCACACTTTTACTGGGCAGGCCTAGTCCTCTAAGCGGTTCAAACAGACAACTGCCCTTCTTGAATCAGCAGAAGGGAAAGAAAGACCGAAGAAAATATTTCATGATCAAATCCACGAAAGAATGCTGCCAACCCGCAGGGGTCGAACCTGCAACCTCCTGATCACTAGTCGGACACACATCCAACTGAGCCACTGAGGCCAGCGATCCTTAGCAAGTCCTCTTGAAATTATCTAGAGCTGTTACTACCATTCTATGCACTGTCTGTCTTGGCAATATCATCAGTGTTATTGACATTTTCACTTTCATTACTAACATTTCCAGAGATGTTGCTAATATTTTCACGTGTTATCAACATTTTTTTACTTACATTACTAACATTTTCATGTTTTTTCAACATTTTCAAATGGATTTTCAACATTTTCACTTGCATTAACAACATTTTCACTTGTGTTGTCAGCATTTTCACTTGCAGTCCCAACATTTCCACATGTGTTATCAACATTTTCACTTGTGTTATCAACATTGCCTCTTGTAATATCAACATTTCCATTTGTGTTATTGGTTTTCTTAACATCACTGGTGTTATTCACACTGCTAACTGCATTGGTGTTCCCAATACCAATACTAGCAGGATTGACAAACTGTAAAACCATGGGAACAATATTGTTTCCAACAACAGCCTGAATGGTTATTGATGTTGGTTCAGTCCCCACAAGTGATGATGATGAAGGTATAGTATTATCTTCAGAAGGAGAGGAAAACAGTCCTACATTTGATCCTGTCAAAGTAGTCCCTGCAAAACCAGGTGACGATAAAATTGAAGCTGTTTTAGCTTCTGGAAGTCCCACTGGTGGTAACACTGGCAAAGTTATTAGACCAAATGGAGACCCACTCGGAGATAAAGTACTGTTTCCCACAAGTGGTGGTGATGTAAGTATAAGGGGTGCTTTCACTGAAGATGTTACTGATGTAGAAGAGACAGTCAAATTAGTTCCTGTGACTGAAGATCCTGTCTCCGGCAAGACAGCTGTTGCAGTTTTAGACCCTGGGTCAGTCAACTGTTCTCCCTTTTCAAGTAAAACCTGAACATTTGGCACACTAGCAGTTGACTGTGCAACCACTTGTCCCTCAGACTTCACAGTTGTATTATTTGTGGTACAGCTGGTAACACGATCTTCTTCAATAACAGTATGTGTACTGTCAATTTCTGTGGTACTGGACTGATTCATTGCACTATTTTGAACAAGTAATGATGGCACAGAGTTTGTCTTCGCTCCTAAATCTGACATTACAGAAGAAACTGATGCTGTAGAAGTGGACCCGGGACAACCAGTTAATAATGGTAAAACTGATCCTGTTTCAGCTGGCTGTAACACTGGCAAAGTTAATACACCAGGTTGAGAAACACCATGATGAGAAAACGCACTGTTTCCCAAGACCGGTGGTGATGCCACAGAAGAAAACATTGTCACTGATGAAGTTGAGACCATGGAATTGGTTCCTGGGGCAGTAGAGCCCGGTGATGGTAAGACAACTGTTCCAGTTTCGGGCCCTGGGGCAGCAACCTGTTTTACTTCCCTTTCAAGTAAACTCTGAACCTCTGGCAGACTAGCAACTGGTGATGCAAAAATTCTGCTCCCTGACTGCAGAGAATTGACACTTGTACTATTAGTAGTACAGCTGGTAACACTATTTTCTTCAATGACAATGTTAATTTCTGTTCTTGGACTGCCTGGCGGTGACTCTTCATACGGCTTGTGCCAGTCAGCTCCCTGACTTTGCTTCAGATTTTCTGGACTGTCATCCTGAAAAGGATTTACAAGTGAATACATTACCCACTTTACATACACAGTATAGACCCAGATCAGACTCTGATCAGGGTCTACACTGTTTGTTACTCATCCAGCAATAAACTTTTTTTTCAAATTTTAGAACAATTTTTTTTTGATTGATTGTGTTGGGGTTTAACGACACAAATTTTAGAACAAGTATGATTAACAGTTAAGGTGTCCCAATACTTAGGCATAGGCACTTATCTCCTCAACCATGACACCATGTTGTGAACAGAAATATGAGTGGATATGAGGCTGCACAGAAGGGGACTGGAAACTGTGCCGACATGAAGTTGAGTGAACCAGCGTCAGATATCAAAAATAGGGAAGTTTCATGCAACCCTCTGATAATTTTAATGTACAGTTGACTCATTATCTCGACCTCGCTTATCTCGAACAATCGCTTGTCTCGAAGCTATAATCTGGTCCCTGCTTAAACATAAAAATCTAACAACAGGTAACAAAATATTGTGGAAAAGAGCAATTTCTCCTCTTTTCCACAATATTTTCAATATATCTCTAACTTCAGGAGTCAAATTACATATACATCTGTTATATGTGGCTGTTTGATTCATTTTTTCCTAAATTCTGCAAATCTGATATGGCGATGTATGGATATCTCGAAGTATTTTAGAGAGTCCCTTGGAATTCGAAAAGTTTTGAATTTTTGGTATATTTATTTTTGTGACCAAATGATATTTCATGCTATGAAAAAAGTTTTATAACCTTGGGGCCTGATATCCCTTCTTATCTAGAGTTAAGAAGTTTTGTACAGGAATTATTTAATGGTAAAAAATTCTGCAGATGACATCTGAATTATTTTTCTTCATTTCATATTTGAGCCAGTGCATGATAAAACCTATAAGACTTGTCTGCACAATCTCATCACGAGTCTTTGCTAATCGCATGTGCCTTCTACAGCCTCTAGGCTATCCAAAGAGGGATGAACGAGAACCCTTGCCATACTGGGTGGCTGTACAAGCTGATACGAGTCTTTGCTGGTCACACAGGTCTTATTATAGGTTTTGTCCTATGCTGGCTCATTTCAAAGCACCAGTTTGATACTTTGTTTACCCTAAGTATTTGGACATCTGGGCCCAGTTGTTCAAAGCTAACGATGTCGTTAGTTAACGATTCGTTAAAATTTACATCGAGTGATACACAAAAATGCTGTAATTTTTTGCTGATAAAATGTGAGTAGCTTTTGCAGTGCAAAAGCTACTCACATTTTTTCAGCAAAAAATATCAGAATACTGTATATTGAATCGGCTAAAACAGTTAACGAAATGACCCTTAACGAGCTCGTTAAGCTAACGACGCTTTGAACAACTGGGCCCTGAACTTCTTACCATACTTATCCTAAAAAAAAGTCCATTCTACTACCTGTTGATGTGTCTAAAAATTTACTAGACGAGCAGCAAACAATGTAGACCCTGGTCAAATGCCACATTCTGCAGCATCTGATTTTGGTCTATATTGTTTGGTAAGGCATCTCTGTCTGAATACTTATGGTTAATAGAGGAATAGTTAGCCCTTGTCATGCTGAATAAATTAAGAGGCCACACCCACTTCCAATTTTCAGCCAATCAGATCACTTGATCCAAGTTGCTGATACAAATTCACATACTTAATGACAAACAGTGCAGATCCAGATTAGTTGGCTTCTTCAGAAGCCCACTGATCTGGATCTACACTGTTTGCGAAGGCAGGGTATATCCGGGTTCAGCATGACAAGGGTTAAGGAGGAGTATTTGGTGATAATTCTGGGATAATTTTTCTAATTGCTCCATAAAAACAATTGTTGTGGGTACTCATTAAAAGAGCCTCGCCGAGGGGCTTCTAATGAGTATCCAGAACATACGTTTTTATGGACAACTGGAGAAAATTATCCCATAATTATCACCAACAATTGCTGGTTAATTAAGGTAATTTCTGCTTATTTTACCATGGGTTCCTTCTTAACTGGTGCCATCACTTCTAGAGGGCTAAGGTGATTCAGTCTGGACGATCGTCTTGTAGCTATCTGGTTAGTGGTTGCAGATGTCTTCTTCTCTCGGCGTTTTCTTGGCTTCACTGCTGGTGCTACAATAAAATGAAAAAAGTGTCAATAAGCAATGCTTATTAGATACCCCGCACACCCCAAGGGGTAACTCCCTATATAAGGTGTAATATGGCAGTATGGCCCAAACAGCCCCCTATTTTCAGCTCTGAAAGTATATGAATGGCCCCATTTTTTCAGTGTTTGTTATATGAATGGCAGGCTTTTTGTTGCTGAAGCTTATCTATAGCCTTAAAATTGCTCTATTTTCTTGAAATTATTTTTATAAGTAAGCTTTTGGGTCTTAGAATCAGTCTAAATAGGCTGATTATTCTTCCCTAAAAGCTATTCTGTGTCCCATAGGTGGCAATTTTGAATGGTAAGTATATGAATGGGTCCCAATTGTCAGAACCCAGGTATATAAATGGGGTGGGTTTCGAAATGTTGGGCCACACATCTGTACCAAAATGACCCCCAAGTTACCCCCGAGCCCCAGTAATGGCCAGTTCAGAAAACAAAACTAAGACAACTTATTCTTCAAAATGGATGACACTGATATGTAAGATTTGTAGTTCACCCGTAGCATAATGAAAAACCAATTTTTTGTGGTATGATGTCCCAGTCAACAACTATAGCCATGTCACTGTAGAGACATAGTGACCTTGAAAAATGAGGTAAAAGTCAGTAAAATCTAATCACTTCTTTCCCCCCTCCAATTGAATGTACCTGTGCTAGTTTGGTCAAATTCCAACCATTGGTTCAAGAGATAGTGTACAAATAAGCTTTTTTCTATCAAAATTTTAGTTTCAAAGTGTCAGTGTGACCTTGAAAATGAGGTCCAGGTCACCAAAATCTAATCATTTCTTTCCTCCAGCCCAACGAAGTATCTGTGCTAGTTTGAACAAATTCCATCTACTGCTGACCTCGGTGGCTCAGTTGGATGCCCCGTCTGATTGGAGACCAGGAGATTACGGGTTCAACCCCCGCGGAGGGTCGGCAACATTCTTTCGTGGAGATTGATCGTGAAATATTTTCTACGGTCATTCTCTCCCTTCCGTTGATTCAAGAAGGGCAACTGTCAGTTTCTGGCAAAGAATGTGCACAATACTGGTTAACCGCTTAGAGGACTAAGCCTGCCCAGTAAACGTGTGGTTAGGTAAACTGACTGCGCTCCACATGACCCCATTGGGTTGACTGGGCCGTAAAACCTCAACACAAACAAACAAACAAACAATTCCATCCACTGATTCATGAGATAGGGTGCACACACGGCTCAATTTTAGAATCTTTATAAAGTAGTAACTTTGAAAATGAGGTCATGGTTATAATGTAGTGACCTTGAAAATGAGGTCAAGGTCACAAAAATCTAATCACTTCTTTCCCATGTCCCAACGATGTATCTGTGGTAGTTTGTTAAAATTACAGCCATGGTTCAAGATATAATGTGCACACAAGCTTTTTTCTATCAAAATTTGAGTTTCAAAGTGCCAGTGTGACCTTGAAAATGAAATAACGGTCACCAAAATCTAATCACTTCTTTCCCCAATCCCAATGATGTATCTGGGCTAGTTTGGTCAAATTCCATCTATTGATTCATGAGATAGAGTGCACACAAGGTTCACTTTTTGAGTATTTACTGTAGTGACCTTGAAAATAAGGTCAAAGTCACCAAAATCTGAAAACTTCTTTCCCCCATCCTGATGATGTATCTATGCTAGTTTGGTCAAATTCTAGCCATAGGTTAAAGAGATAGTGTGCACACAAACTTTTCACTGCATTAAGAAATTTTACAAAGGGCAATAACTCCAAGAGAATTGGCCCCTAGCCCTTACTTTCTCTTATGTAGGTACACCTTATTGATATCAATGTGTCTGCAGAAATTGATGAATATCCATCATTGTGTTTTCAAGATATTAGGAAAAAACCGAAGTGTCGCGGATGGACACAGGGATGTACGGACAAGGTGAAAACAGTATATATACCCCACCACAAACAAAGTTCGCGGGGTGTATAACAAGCACCAAGTAATGCAAACATCATTCCCTACTGTATGAGCAGTGTCATGGGCAGGCAGGGCCTTGGGTCATATGCAGACAGTGAAGACCCAGATCTGCCTGCACATCCATACCATAGCTCCAGATGAGGATGAGGGGAAGGAGGCAGGGAATAAGAAAAATAGTATTTTTCAGTTGATAAAAGTGCCTTATCTGGAGCTATGCAGACAGTTTGATCACAGCATTGACTGTCTGCTTCCAAATAATTGTATACTATAGAACAGATGATGATGATTTTATGTCTTCTGTCCCTTTCAACATTATTTAACCCTTGTCATGCTGAATAAATTAAGATGCCACACCCACTTCTAATTGTTAGCCAATCAAATTGCTTGATCTAGGTTGTTAGAAATTCACATACTAAATGACAAACAGTGCAGATCCAGATCAGTTGGCTTCTTCAGAAGCCAACTGATCTGGATTTACACTGTTTGCAAAGACAGGGCATGCCGTGTCCGGGCACAGCAGGACAAGGGTTAAGCCATACAGAGATAATGGGCAGATGATAATGAAAGGCTCTGTGCAATGAACTGCCTTACAGACATAAATTGAATTCCAGCAGGGTTCAAACCCGGGAAAATGTGATCCAAAGTTGGAAGCGCAAACCACTCTGTCACCTGGGCCCAGTTGTTTAAAGCATCAATAGCTTAACATGCATCATTAGCTTTTGTGGTCAAAATATTAACTGTTCTAGTAAGTACATTATCTTAGTCACAGGTATTTTTGCTATAAAATGTGAGTAGCTTTTGCAAATGCAAGAGCTACTCACATTTTTTCAACAAAAATATTAGCATATCTGCCCTATTTAATGATCAAAGTTTTAACAATACGTTAACTAACGACGTTCTTAGTTTTGAACAACTGGGCCCTGGACACTTCTACTATAGTACTTTCGAATAGATGTTCGGACAATATATTGTGTGATTTCACTCACGGATCTGAATCATGACTGTTCACATGTGTAGCTACAGACACACTTTCTCAAAGTGCAGCTAATATATATATATATATATATATATATATATAGGTATATATATATATATACTACTCAAAACAATGGAGCAAACTTTTAAGCCTGTTTAACCCTAGTCCTGCTGAACCCAGATATGTCTTGCCCTCGCAAACAGTGTAGATCCAGATCAGCCAACTGTTTGCCATTAAATGGGTGAATTTATATCAACAATCTGGATCAAGTAATCTTATTGGCTGAAAATTAGAAATGGGCATGGCAACTTAATTTATTCAGCAGGACAAGGGTTAATATCACCGCTTGGCAATTTTTAAACTCAAGGAAAGGCACCATTTAATGTGACATCTATTAATAATTTTCATGCAAATATCAAGAAGCAAGGTTTGTGTGCAAAGTAAGAAAGTAAGCTACAGCATAGATACCACTGAGAGTTTGTATGAGGTGATCTGTTCAAACTTTGAGTTTGAGTCAGAAACATGTCAATCCTTTGGTTATGTGTTCTTTTGTGACTCATAGAGACGTTATATGGTGTTAGTCGGTTCTTGAAAGATGCTGAGGTCACTCAAGCTGTCGCTTTGCTTGAAAGTGGGTACATCCAAAGGACAGTCATTTACAGCTTTGATGTCTTTTTATTCAAGAGAAAGAAAACAAAAAGGACAAATATAGGGTATGATAAGCATGAGGATGCTGATTCTCTCTTAAACAAATACATCAAGTCATACTCAATGTTTGTACCAAATTTCAAAATCCCATGTGCAGTAGTTCCTGAAAAACCTTAAGACACAAATTTCCATATGCATTACATTGTAGTGAAAGATGGAAAAAATAAACAAGACCTGTCGCCTGACAGGATAGCTCACCGGAAGTCGCGCTTTGACTTAGTTGCGCAAAGGCAAATTTTCAGACCCATAACAGAAACAAAGTCACGGTCATAGAAGCTGATGCTGCTGATAAAATTTTTAGACAAGTATCTCTGACCTCAGCAAGTATGAACTGAATCCATCAAACGGTAAAGAAGAAATGAGCTCCTAAAAACTTTAACACAAAATCTTTAACATTAAAATTCTAAGTCTGTGACCTTGACCCCAAGGTCATAGTTATAGGTCCTGATGTTGCTGATAAAAACTTAAAGCAATATCTATCACCTTACCAAATTCATCTAAAGGCAACCAAGTAATTATCTAAAATCTTTAGTGCAAAAACTAACATAAAAGTTCTAAGTCTGTGACCTTGACCCCAAGGTTATGGTCATGAGAGCTGATGCTGCTGCTAAAACTTTGAGACCAGTATCTATTACCATACCAAGTATAAACTAAATCCATCCAAAGGTAAAGAAGTAAAGAGCTCTAAAAAATTAAAAACAAAAACTTAACATAAGAATTCAAAGTCTGTGACCTTGACCCCAAGGTTATGGTCATGGTAGCTGATGCTGCTAAAAACTTGAGACCAGTATCTATTGCCATACCAAGTATAAACTAAATCCATCCAAAGGTAAAGAAGTAATGAGCTCCTAAAAACTTTAACACAAAATCTTTAACATCAAAATTCTAAGTCTGTGACCTTGACCCCAAGGTCATGATTATAGGTTCTGATGTTGCTGATAAAAACTTTAAAGCAATATCTTTCACCATACCAAGTCTCCAGTAAATTTATCTGAAGGCAACCAAGTTATGATCTGAAATCTTCAGTGCAAAAACTAACATAAAAGTTCTTAGTCTGTGACATTGACCCCAAAGTCATGGTCATGTAAGATGATGCTGCTGATAAAAAACTTTTGACTAGTATCTATCACCATACCAAGTATGAACTAAATCTATCAAAAGGTAAAGAAGTAATGAGCTCCTAAAAACTTTAACACAAAAACTTTAACATAAGAATTCAAAGTCTGTCACCTTGACCCCAAGGTTATGGTCATGAGAGCTGATGCTGCTGCTAAACATTTGAGACCAGTATCTATTACCATACCAAGTATAAACTAAATCCATCCAAAGGTAAAGAAGTAATGAGCTCTTAAAATCTTTAACACAAAATCTTTAACATCAAAATTCTGTGACCTTGACCCCAAGGTCACGGTCATGGGTGTTGACACTGCAGATAAAAACTTTAGCCCAGTATCTATCATCATACCAAATATGAACTCAATCCATGTACACATAAAAAAGTAATGAGCTACTAAAAACTTTAACGCAAAAACTTGAACATTTGTGGACGCCGACGCCGAGGTAGTAGAATAGCTTACCGGAACTTTTTGTTCCGGTGAGCTAAAAAAGGAAAAAAAAAGGCAAAATAAATTTTCAGCATCATGATTTTCGTTTACACAATATACTTCAATCCTCTGTAGATGTATACAAAATCTGAAGACTGGCTTTCGTATGGAGCTGAGAAATGTGTGATGAAAGATTTTGAGAGAAAGAAGAAATGGACAAATAAAGGGAATGATAAGCATGAGAATGCTGATTCTCATGTAAACAATACAACAATTTGTTTGTTTGTTTGTGTTGAGGTTTTACGGCCCAGTCAACCCAATGGGGTAATGTCAAGTGCGGTCAGTTTACCTAACCACACTGGGCAGGCTTAGTCCTCTAAGCGGTTAACCAGTATTGTGCACATTCTTTCGCCAGAAACTGACAACTGCCCTTCTTGAATCAGCGGAAGGGAGAGAATGACCGTAGAAAATATTTCATGATCAATCTCCACGAAAGAATGTTGCCTGGTCTCCAGTCGGATGGCGCATCCAACTGAGCCACCAAGGCCAGCTGCTCACACAATACAACAAGTCATACCGCATGTATGTACCAAATTTCATGATCCTAGGAACAGTAGTACCTAGCTACTTGCTCAGCTTGGCACTGAGGACCTGGACCTCATCCTGAAGGTGAGAAGGCCCTACTGGTATGGACATGTGGAACACTCCAATGGTGCAGTCAAGTCAGCCTGTGACATACAGATTGATGGAAAGCATGGGCCTGTGAGGCCCAAAATGACATGGAAGCAGATGACAGAGAGGGATCGCAGAGAGTGGAAGTTCTTGGCTATCGACCCTCATGATAGACATACCGGGAGATCTGGTAAGAGATCTGCCATGCATCCAGCAAGCCAGCTACCTGGAAGGGGGCCCACTGATATACCTGTACCTGCATGTTAATCAAATATCTGGTGATGATGATGATGAGTAGTTCCTGAGAAATCTTTGACAGAAAATCTTTGACACACAAACACTGTTATGGAAGAGACATAAACTATATACCCCCTATATACTTTGTATGCTAGGGGTATAATGAGCAAATACCTTTGATTGTAAATAATTTGATTCAAAGATTTAATGATATACAGTACTGAGCTAGGGCAAATTATTTCAAAATCACATGTTCCCAAAGAAAATTCAGAATAAGATGGCTAGCCAAGGACCCTGCAAACACACTGATCAATTTCTGCTGATGTACATGCTGATCTGAGTCTAACCGCACATGTAATTTTGTAGGAATGATACCATATGCCTTGGCTCTGTTTACATTTTAAAATGATTTAAAATAGAGATAAGATAAAGATAGACAGGTATATAATTTACCATACAAATATACATAACCTGCAGAAATGATAGACCCTGAAAGTATGGAGATACGTATCAGATCATTATACCTGTATCATGATATGTATAATATCGTGACATGAGTGCATCGTCCCAGCTCTACGAGAATGCGGTGTCTCATCAGAGCTACACTGTTTGCCACTCATCCAGCAATTTTTAGACACAACATCGATTAGTAAATTGTACCTGTTCAAACTTTAGGACAAGTATGGTAAGGAGTTGAGGTGTCCAAATAAGGCTGGCACAATTAATCGATCGATAAATTCCACAAAAATAATTATCGTTACTGGTTTGTTAAATATCAATTATTTGATTTCTGTGTCTGTTACATTACCATATTCATCCTAAGGATTCGGACACCTTAACTGTTAACCATACTTGTTCTAAAATTTGAACAATTACAATTTACTAACCATTATTGTGTCTAAAAGTAGGTGGATGAGTGGCAAACAGTGTAGAACCAGATGAGATGCCGCAGAATGCGGCATCTCATCTGGGTCACCACTGTTTGCTCAATACATACGGTTAAGTATAACGTATGGTAAGAGTCATGCTCAGTAAGCCAGAAAGGTAAGATTATGACCAAATCCTCACTGATTACTAATCGATTATCGATCAGAATGGCAGGACTGATAATCGATTATCTTTTTTGCCCTGATTAGCCAGCCCTATGTCCAAATACTTAGGGTAAATAAGGTACATGTAATACACTAATCGGACAAATGATTTAGATATCCAACAAATACATCAACATACCCTAAACTTTGTTTATTTTTCTTGGGTTTGCTTGGATTTTTGTTTAACCCATTGTAGACTGAATAGACTGTCCCACACTTCATACTGGAAGAGTCCAATTTCAATGTTTGGTAGGTCCAGCTATGAGATTTAGATATTCCTAGAGAAAAATGGCTGAACTATTTGCAAACAGTGGAGACCCTGATCAGATGCCGCATTCTGCCGCATCTGATCTGGGTCTGCACTGTTTGCCAATTACCCTTTTAGGGGTCTCCAGACTTCAATGGGTTAACAACATGTCAAACTTTGTGGATGGTTTTATCTAGCCTTCCAGAAAAATGAAGTTTTTTAAAAGTAAAACATATTTTAACGAGTAATACTTAACCTATAGATAATGTGCTATTCTATTCTGTTTTCACACCTTCCACAGAAAAAACGACCTTTCAGTCGTTAATTAAAGTCTTAAACCAGAAGGTCCCTTAGGCAGTTACCTGTGTGACGTAACTCTTCCCGCTCAATTGACCACGTGTCAGTTTCTTTTATGTGTAAAACAATAGACACAATTAGGAGAGATAAGCGAGGGTGGGCGGAGGGAGATAATTGATTATCTATAGGTTAAGTATTACTCGTTAAAATATGTTTTACTTTTAAAAAACTTCATTTTAACTTCATAATACATTAACCTATAGATAATGTGCTAGAATTTGCAGAATAGGAGGGAGGTGCTCTCCTTATTCTAACACCAATAATATCTCACCACTTCTGGTTAAGACTCAGGAAACTCAAAGGAATCAGATACATTCTAATTCTATATTTAATAGAAAGAATGATCTAGATTCACAAAATAGCATATCTTTAAGGTGTTATGATCTAACAACCTTATATATATTAGTAGACTCTAGAGGAAGCCAGTTCTTAAGTCTCAGAGACCTAACATTGGCCCCCCACCCCCCTCTTTTTTTCTTTTTGGGAAACAACAATTGGCTTCAAAAAGAAAAGGGAGTCATTGAGACATAACATAAATATTCCATCGCAAAGTAAGCTAGAAATATAGAAATATTTTCAAAACAAAATTTGTAAAACAAAAAGCCAAGACCATACACTGTAAGTAGTCTATGTAGGATCTTGAATAAATAAGGAAAAGTCTACTCGGTGGAGTTTCCTATAGATAACTGACATATGTAGATATTTTGGATAAAATTCTAGATATGTGAAGCTATGTAATTGTAATAGTCTAAGCTATTAGAATTATAAATTAATTAGATTCTGTTAATTGGAGCGACAGGACAGTTTCCAAAGAAAACAGACACAGACTTAAAATAACCATAATGTTTAATTATTTGCCTTGATCAAATTAAAGAAGGGGAGATAATAAAAGTAGAAGGAGTTAACTTAACTATAACTAAGTTATCCATCAGAAGAAAAAAAGGTATAGACAAACATAATGGTTAAAACTATTGCTAGACTAATTGTATAACGAATTTTTAGTCAAGCAATAAAATAATACAGAGTTTGCATATAACTGCTGGGAAGAAAAAACAACCTAAACCATTGATAATTAGTTTTGTCATAGACATATAAAAGCGTTTGATGTCCTGACAAAAAAATAAAGAATAAACTGTCAACATCATAACTTAAGAGTTTGACAGAGAATAAGAGAGATAAGAATAAGGTTGATCGCAGCAAACTGTATGACGGTCATAGTTTGGCTAAATCTTACCGTATTGATAAGATTAAGCAATAATAAATAAGCTGGATAGAATCTTTCTATACCAGAAGATTGCCATGAAAAGTACTCCTGAGTAAATAATCTTGGAAATCAAGAAATGTTAAAAAATCCACCTTGATACGAATCAAAATGTTCATAAAAAGAGAAGGACTCAGAGAAAAAGTAATAGTGTGATAATCTCTGAAGAAAGATTATACAATAATACTGATTAATAATCTCAAAAAACACTTAATTTAAAAGTTAAGAGATAGTATTACTATTCTATATGCATATTTAAGAATAGTAAGAAATATATTAATACTAAATAAAAATTATACTACTGAACAAAATTCCCACTATAAATAATAGGTTAAGCGTAACTATTATTTAAGCAAGGAATTATTAAACATATAACTCTCTATAAAATTACTGCCCGGAAATTTTATAGATAAACATTCAATCAAATTTTTAGAATTGAATATTAATAGAATAAAATCTATGTCTGCATAATTGGTAATTCCTGAAATATCAAATTACGTACTCGCAAATGAGTTCAGGAAGAAAATACATATATATACTCTCGAGATCTATGTGTAAACCATAGAGAGTAATAATATTATTACCGCGATCCCTGACGGAAGGGTAAAAACATGTATATGAAAGAGATAATAATTAATTTAACGTCATATAGGTTTAAGATAAAATTTGTTTAATCTTTAACCAATATGCAGCAACAGTGACTCGATATTCTGTATTCGTACGTAGAAAAGGAGTACTTAGTCATTAGAACTTTGAATGATTGAAATAGAGATAATGGGATCTAAAAGGATGTATCTTCATGAACTGAATCGAAGGATAATATCCATTCTAAAAAACTAGGGCTTGTTTTAGGCTTAGTTTAACAAGCGTAGAATTGAATTATTTCCAAGTATTCATGAAGTCGTTATGCTCTGAATACTGAGAAAAATGTTAAAATATTGTTTAGGAAAATAAAAAAAGTGACTGTTCCACAATGTTAGCTAGATTTAAACCTGGAACGTAGCGAGAAGGTCAATCTAATTTAAAAGTAAGATGAGAAAGATAAATAATGAAGATAGATATATAAATATTGGAATAATATATTATCTCCAACAATTATCAAATAATCTGAATGTTTAAAAGCATAAATACTACTCGAAAGTTTATTTACCGAATGTATAATCGGAGAAAACTTTCAGTATGTTCAAAAACGTATCACAAAAGTAAGATCTGACCAGGAACGTAGGTGCAGCACTTACTAAGTTGTGAAGTTAATATAAACATATTTTATATTATAAATTGAAGCAGTGCATTTCAAAATCATCGACATCTTGAAATGACTTATTGTGTGGAAAAATAAATAAATATCCAGTTTCGGAAAAGATATTTATCTATATATATAGACCATTTTTGATGCGGACTGGAAATCAAGATATTAATCTTTGCATTATTCGCAAACTGAACTTGAACTCTTAGCGAGAATTACTATGATCCCTTTAACGAATGTAAACATAAAGGAGGGGTAAAGAGATAATTAAGAGTGTCTTAATTCTTTACCGGCTCGTAATTAAGGATGTTTTCCCTTTTGTCTAAGCCTAGACTATAGATTGATTAATATAATTATAATAATATCTGCTATTATGAGGTAAACTCTCGTTAATTAACCTCTAAGCATATATCAAAAATATATACCAACATAATCTAGAGCTTCGGTAAGTTTAGAGGAAGGAAATGATTGACTTTGGCAGTTTCTGAATAGTTACAAAGTCAATAAAACAAAATATCAAAAGGAAAGTATTGTATATAATATCTAATTTAGGCAATAATAATCTGTCACGTACTGAATAATTACTGCCTTTACTAAATATGTATCCATTGTCAATACCAAAGTGCAAGAAAATTTTGATTGAAATGGACTCTAGTTATAAATAAAATATTAGAGGTATAGAGCTAGTCGAAGCAAAACTATTCCTCAATAAGATAAAGTAGACCTATAATATACGAGGATTAATTGGGTCTAGAATTATAATCATAATAAAATTATTATTCCAATATGAAGAATCTTCAGCGTAATAGATTCTTACTGAGGCAAAAATGAAGTTTTTTAAAAGTAAAACATATTTTAACGAGTAATACTTAACCTATAGATAATGTGCTATTCTATTCTGTTTTCACACCTTCCACAGAAAAAAACGACCTTTCAGTCGTTAATTAAAGTCTTAAACCAGAAGGTCCCTTAGGCAGTTACCTGTGTGACGTAACTCTTCCCGCTCAATTGACCACGTGTCAGTTTCTTTTATGTGTAAAACAATAGACACAATTAGGAGAGATAAGCGAGGGTGGGCGGAGGGAGATAATTGATTATCTATAGGTTAAGTATTACTCGTTAAAATATGTTTTACTTTTAAAAAACTTCATTTTAACTTCATAATACATTAACCTATAGATAATGTGCTAGAATTTGCAGAATAGGAGGGAGGTGCTCTCCTAATTCTAACACCAATAATATCTCACCACTTCTGGTTAAGACTCAGGAAACTCAAAGGAATCAGATACATTCTAATTCTATATTTAATAGAAAGAATGGTCTAGATTCACAAATAGCTTTAAGGTGTTATGATCTAACAACCTTATATATATTAGTAGACTCTAGAGGAAGCCAGTTCTTAAGTCTCAGAGACCTAACATCGGCCCCCCCCCCTCTTTTTTTCTTTTTGGGAAACAACAATTGGCTTCAAAAAGAAAAGGGAGTCATTGAGACATAACATAAATATTCCATCGCAAAGTAAGCTAGGAATATAGAAATATTTTGAAAACAAAATTTGTAAAACAAAAAGGCAAGACCATACACTGTAAGTAGTCTATGTAGGATCTTGAATAAATAAGGAAAAGTCTACTCGGTGGAGTTTCCTATAGATAACTGACATATGTAGATATTTTGGATAAAATTCTAGATATGTGAAGCTATGTAATTGTAATAGTCTAAGCTATTAGAATTATAAACTAATTAAATTCTGTTAATTGGAGCGACAGGACAGTTTCCGATGAACAGACACAGACTTAAAATAACCATAATGTGTAATTATTTCCCTTGATCAAATTAAAGAAGGGGAGATAATAAAAGTAGATGGAGTTAACTTAACTATAACTAAGTTATCCATCAGAAGAAAAAAGGTATAGACAAACATAATGGTTAAAACTATTGCTAGACTAATTGTATAACGAATTTTTAGTCAAGCAATAAAATAATACAGAGTTTGCATATAACTGCTGGGAAGAAAAAACAACTTAAACCATTGATAATTAGTTTTGTCATAGACATATAAAAGCGTTTGATGTCCTGACAAAAAAATAAAGAATAAACTGTCAACATCATAACTAAAGAGTTTGACAGACAATAAAAGAGATAAGAATAAGGTTGATCGCAGCAAACTGTATGACGGTCATAGTTTGGCTAAATCTTACCGTATTGATAAGATTAAGCAATAATAAATAAGCTGGATAGAATCTTTCTATACCAGAAGATTGCCATGAAAAGTACTCCTGAGTAAATAATCATGGAAATCAAGAAATGTTAAAAATCCACTTTGATACGAATCAAAATGTTCATAAAAAGAGAAGGACTCAGAGAAAAAGTAATAGTGTGATAATCTCTGAAGAAAGATTATACAATAATACTGATTATTAATCTCAAAAAACACTTAATTTAAAAGTTAAGAGATAGTATTACTATTCTATACGCATATTTAAGAATAGTAAGAAATATATTAATACTAAATAAAAATTATACTACTGAACAAAATTCCCGCTATAAATCATAGGTTAAGCGTAACTATTATTTAAGCAAGGAATTATTAAACATATAACTCTCTATAAAATTACTGCCCAGAAATTTTATAGATAAACATTCAATCAAATTTTTAGAATTGAATATTAATAGAATAAAATCTATGTCTGCATAATTGGTAATTCCTGAAATATCAAATTATGTACTCGCAAATGAGTTCAGGAAGAAAATACATATATATACTCTCGAGATCTATGTGTAAACCATAGAGAGTAATAATATTATTACCGCGATCCCTGACGGAAGGGTAAAAAAATGTATATGAAAGAGATAATAATTAATTTAACGTCATATAGGTTTAAGATAAAATTTGTTTAATCTTTAACCAATATGCAGCAACAGTGACTCGATATTCTGTATTCATACGTAGAAAAGGAGTACTTAGTCATTAGAATTTTGAATGATTGAAATAGAGATAATGGGATCTAAAAGGATGTATCTCCATGAACTGAATCGAAGGATAATATCCATTCTAAAAAACTAGGGCTTGTTTTAGGCTTAGTTTAACAAGCGTAGAATTGAATTATTTTCAAGTATTCATGAAGTCGTTATGCTCTGAATACTGAGAAAAAAGTTAAAATATTGTTTAGGAAATAAAAAAGTGACTGTTCCACAATGTTAGCTAGATTTAAACCTGGAACGTAGCGAGAAGGTCAATCTAATTTAAAAGTAAGATGAGAAAGATAAATAATGAAGATAGATATATAAATATCGGAATAATATATTATCTCCAACAATTATCAAATAATCTGAATGTTTAAAGGCATAAATACTACTCGAAAGTTTATTTACCGAATGTATAATCGGAGAAAACTTTCAGTATGTTCAAAAACGTATCACAAAAGTAAGATCTGACCAGGAACGTAGGTGCAGCACTTACTAAGTTGTGAAGTTAATATAAACATATTTTATATTATAAATTGAAGCAGTGCATTTCAAAAACATCGACATCTTGAAATGACTTATTGTGTGGAAAAATAAATAAATATCCAGTTTCGGAAAGATATTTATCTATATATATAGACCATTTTTGATGCGGACTGGAAATCAAGATATTAATCTTTGCATTATTCGCAAACTGAACTTGAACTCTTAGCGAGAATTACTATGATCCCTTTAACGAATGTAAACATAAAGGAGGGGTAAAGAGATAATTAAGAGTGTCTTAATTCTTTACCGGCTCGTAATTAAGGATGTTTTCCCTTTTGTCTAAGCCTAGACTATAGATTGATTAATATAATTATAATAATATCTGCTATTATGAGGTAAACTCTCGTTAATTAACCTCTAAGCATATATCAAAAATATATATCAACATAATCTAGAGCTTCGGTAAGTTTAGAGGAAGGAAATGATTGACTTTGGCAGTTTCTGAATAGTTACAAAGTCAATAAAACAAAATATCAAAAGGAAAGTATTGTATATAAAATCTAATTTAGGCAATAATAATCTGTCACGTACTGAATAATTACTGCCTTTACTAAATATGTATCCATTGTCAATACCAAAGTGCAAGAAAATTTTGATTGAAATGGACTCTAGTTATAAATAAAATATTAGAGGTATAGAGCTAGTCGAAGCAAAACTATTCCTCAATAAGATAAAGTAGACATATAATATACGAGGATTAATTGGGTCTAGAATTATAATCATAATAAAATTATTATTCCAATATGAAGAATCTTCAGCGTAATAGATTCTTACTGAGGCAAAAATATCTGGTATATTGCTATCGTAGTCTTAAATGATCCAGAAGAAAAAATAAAACAGGCAAAGTAAAGAAGGTATCGAATTATATCTATGCCTAAATATAAGATTTTTTTCTTATTTATTATTTTATAGCAGAGTTTAGACAGAGCACGACTGACCTAGACTCTTGTATAATCAATCAAAAGATAGTATAAAATAGAATAATAGCTTATCGGATCAACTATTTTCCATGTAGAAAAGGCAAAAGGAAAATATGTACCTCAACTAGAATTTTAAATCGTAGTAATCTAGAGAGGTAGTGAATAAATAAATAAACTGTTAATTTATTTATCTGGTTGGTGTAAATTTCCGATACCTTAAGAATGAAAAATTAATAGAAAGTAGAAAAGATCGATTGCTACTTTCTTGTCAATTTACTCCTTAGATTACATGCTGATTACATATCGGAGCATGTAGAAGACAAACAGGGGAGGAAAGAAGAAAAATTTTTATATTTCGTGTATATTTTTCTTCTTATAAATAACGATAGTTTTATAGTTCACCTTTGCCCTAGAGCCGAATAAGGTGAATATGTAAGAAGTTAATCTCTTTGTAGCGAACAAACGAGATATAATTATAGCTGGAAGTATCTTCTACACTTAGTGAATGAATTGCGAATTTGATCGTAACCGATAATTCTTAATTCATTTTCAATAATAAATATATATATAGAATTTAAGTCAAGTTCAAAAGTAACTGGACAGAATTCAACAATATAAATGGCTACTAGGTATTAGAACCCATCGCTGTCATTCAATAACCTATAATCCAAGACTATACATGTCTATAGTGGTTATATATGAATATATGTTGAGCCTGGAACACACTAGTAATCCGACACAAAGTCTACGAAACTACTGCCCGGTGGAATTTCGTTAGAATGACCTGGCACTACTCTACGAAGTGCCTCCCGATGAAATTTTCGTTAGAGCCGGAATTTAAACGCTGTCTAGCGAATTAAAGAGATAAAACATCATTTGAATGACCTGGCACTAGTCTACGAACTGCTGCCCGGTAAGAATTTTGTTATAGTCGGAAGTTTAACTCTTTCTAGCGGATAAAAGAGATAAAACATAAGTTAATTTAAAATATTAATGGAATTACACACCTATAATAAGTCAATGGAATATTAAAAATTCTAGTCTGATTTGGGAAAGACTGTACAGAATTTTTTGTATAAAAAGTTATTATGTATTTCACTTAATAACCTATATCCATTGACTTAAACGTGAATGGAGCTCTATGAACGATAATAGATTGTTCGGGAATTAGTAATCATTATTTTGACACTAGTTACCCGACACAATGACCGGACACTAATATTCGTAACTGTTGCCCGGTAAAGTTACAAGAAATTTGACAAATTGATCGGATAGTAGTATTCGTAACTCTAGTCCGATGAAAAAGGGAGATTATATATGAAAACTGAGCGGGCACAAGTATTCGAAACTTTTTCCCGAAGATAATTAATTATAAGGCAAAAATTGACCAGACACTTTCTGTAAAAGTTTGCCTGGTGAAAAATCAGAAATAATATAATAATATGACCGGGTATAAGTATCAGAAATATTACTGATACTTTGCCCAGTGAAAAATTTTTTTAATAATTAGACATAATGACCGGAAGTTAGTATACGTGACTATTTTGTCCGGTGAAATATGTCAGAAACTAAGTCTTTCCAGAAAATAATTAAATTATTGACTGGAGACTAGTTGACTGGTGACTGGTGACTGGGTGACTGGTGACTGGTGACTGGGTGACTGGTGACTGGGTGACTGGTGACTGGTGCCTGGTTGACTGGCACCTGGATGACTGGTGACTGGTGCCTGGTTGACTGGCACCTGATTGACTGGTGACTGGTGAAGCTGATTGACTGGAGCCTGGGTGACTGGTGACTGGTGACTGGTGACTGGATGACTGGTGACTGGTGACTGGTGACTGGTGGACTTAGACTTTATAGGATACTAAGTACCCAAAGATGCCACCTTGATGGGTCTTACCCCGGCAGTATAGCCATATGGGGTGGGGCTCCCATCAGTAAAGAATTGTCTTATAACCCATCAAGGGTTGACAAGTTCTTTACAATCAGCTTCTCCACCATGAGAATCTTTAGCCAACTGAAGATCTCTGCAAACAAAAGTCCAGGAAAAAAAACATATCGTAATTGCTGAATAACCTGGAACGAAAAGAACAAAAATATTCTGCATATATAAACACGACTATCGAACCGATCGCGCACGAGCGTTGTGCCGAAAAGCGAGAGTCGCCAAAACGCATGTGGAAAAAGACCAGTCAAAAATACATGAAATCGAAAATTGAAAAATTTAAATAATAACACAGAAAGTGAAAGGAGTGATAAATAAACAAAAGAAACACAAGGATACATAAATTTATCCGTGAGGAAAGAAATAATCCAAATTTCTATCACAGGTAAATAATCCTTGTTGAATTTCTTTGTCCACAGAAAAGAAACTGACACGTGGTCAATTGAGCGGGAAGAGTTACGTCACACAGGTAACTGCCTAAGGGACCTTCTGGTTTAAGACTTTAATTAACGACTGAAAGGTCGTTTTTTTCTGTGGAAGGTGTGAAAACAGAATAGAATAGCACATTATCTATAGGTTAATGTATTATGAAGTTAAAATATCTGGTATATTGCTATCGTAGTCTTAAATGATCCAGAAGAAAAAATAAAACAGGCAAAGTAAAGAACGTATCGAATTATATCTATGCCTAAATATAAGATTTTTTTTTTTTTTTTTTTTTTTATTTATTATTTTATAGCAGAGTTTAGACAGAGCACGACTGACCTAGACTCTTATATAATCAATCAAAAGATAGTATAAAATAGAATAATAGCTTATCGGATCAACTATTTTCCATGTAGAAAATGCAAAAGGAAAATATGTACCTCAACTAGAATTTTAAATCGTAGTAATCTAGAGAGGTAGCGAATAAATAAATAAACTGTTAATTTATTTATCTGGTTGGTGTAAATTTCCGATACCTTAAGAATGAAAAATTAATAGAAAGTAGAAAAGATCGATTGCTACTTTCTTGTCAATTTACTCCTTAGATTACATGCTGATTACATATCGGAGCATGTAGAAAAAAAAAACAGGGGAGGAAAGAAGAAAAATTTTTTATATTTCGTGTATATTTTTCTTCTTATAAATAACAATAGTTTTTTAGTTCACCTTTGCCCTAGAGCCGAATAAGGTGAATATGTAAGAAGTTAATCTCTTTGTAGCGAATAAAAGAGATATAATTATAGCTGGAAGTATCTTCTACACTTAGTGAATGAATTGCGAATTTGATCGTAACCGATAATTCTTAATTCATTTTCAATAATAAATATATATATAGAATTTAAGTCAAGTTCAAAAGTGACTGGACAGAATTCAACAATATAAATGGCTACTAGGTATTAGAACCCATCGCTGTCATTCAATAACCTATAATCCAAGACTATACATGTCTATAGTGGTTATTAAATAAATATATGTTGAGCGAGTACTAGTGACTACTCCTAGCACACTAGTAATCCGACACAAAGTCTACGAAACTACTGCCCGGTGGAATTTCGTTAGAATGACCTGGCACTACTCTACAAAGTGCCTCCCGATGAAATTTTCGTTAGAGCCAGAATTTAACCGCTTTCTAGCAAATTAAAGAGATAAAACATCATTTGAATGACCTGGCACTAGTCTACGAACTGCTGCCCGGTAAGAATTTTGTTATAGTCTGAAGTTTAACTCTTTCTAGCGGATAAAAGAGATAAAACATAAGTTAATTTAAAATATTAATGGAATTACACACCTATAATAAGTCAATGGAATATTAAAGATTCTAGTCTGATTTGGGAAAGACTGTACAGAATTTTTTGTATAAAAAGTTATTATGTATTTCACTTAATAACCTATATCCATTGACTTAAACGTGAATGGAGCTCTATGAACGATAATAGATTGTTCGGGAATTAGTGATCATTATTTTGACACTAGTTACCCGACACAATGACCGGACACTAGTATTCGTAACTGTTGCCCGGTAAAGTTACAAGTAATTTGACAAATTGATCGGATAGTAGTATTCGTAACTCTAGTCCGATGAAAAAGGGAGATTATATATTAAAACTGAGCGGGCACAAGTATTCGAAACTTTTTCCCGAAGATAATTAATTATTAGGCAAAAATTGACCAGACACTTTCTGTAAAAGTTTGCCTGGTGAAAAATCAGAAATAATATAATAATATGACCGGGTATAAGTATCAGAAATATTACTGATACTTTGCCCAGTGAAAAATTTTTTTTAATAATTAGACATAATGACCGGAAGTTAGTATACGTGACTATTTTGTCCGGTGAAATATGTCAGAAACTAAGTCTTTCCAGAAAATAATTAAATTATTGACTGGAGACTAGTTGACTGGTGCCTGGTTGATCGGTGACTGGTGACTGGTGACTGGGTGACTGGTGACTGGTGACTGGGTGACTGGTGACTGGTTGACTGGCACCTGGATGACTGGTGACTGGTGCCTGGTTGACTGGCACCTGATTGACTGGTGACTGGTGAAGCTGATTGACTGGTGCCTGGTTGACTGGTGACTGGTGACTGGATGACTGGTGACTGGTGGACTTAGACTTTATCAGATACTAAGTACCCAAAGATGCCACCTTGATGGGTCTTACCCCGGCAGTATAGCCATATGGGGTGGGGCTCCCATCAGTAAAGAATTGTCTTATAACCCATCAAGGGTTGACAAGTTCTTTACAATCAGCTTCTCCACCATGAGAATCTTTAGCCAGCTGAAGATCTCTGCAAACAAAAGTCCAGGAAAAACATATCGTAATTGCTGAATAACCTGGAACGAAAAGAACAAAAATATTCTGCATATATAAACACGACTATCGAACCGATCGCGCACGAGCATTGTGCCGAATAGCGAGAGTCGCGAAAACGCATGTGGAAAAAGACCAGTCAAAAATACATGAAATCCAAAATTGAAAATTTTAAATAATAACACAGAAAGTGAAAGGAGTGATAAATAAACAAAAGAAACACAAGGATACATAAATTTATCCGTGAGGAAAGAAATAATCCAAATGTCTATCACAGGTAAATAATCCTTGTTGAATTTCTTTGTCCACAGAAAAGAAACTGACACGTGGTCAATTGAGCGGGAAGAGTTACGTCACACAGGTAACTGCCTAAGGGACCTTCTGGTTTAAGACTTTAATTAACGACTGAAAGGTCGTTTTTTCTGTGGAAGGTGTGAAAACAGAATAGAATAGCACATTATCTATAGCACATTATCTATAGGTTAATGTATTATGAAGTTAAAATGGGAGAAAAGGGATAATAGAGCTAGTAACACTTTGCATGCTGGGTAAAAAAAATTCAGGAGACAACGTTAACATTTTTAAATATTTTTCTTATTTTTCCTAGAAATTAGAATTTGACACTTCATGCAAATTGTCTCCTATTTTTTCTTATTTTTCCTAGAAAATAGACTTTGACACCATGCAAATTGTCTCCTAATTTGCATGAACTGTCAGATCCTATTTTCTAGATATCTGACAGTTTGTCTGCTGAATCTGCCCAAAGAGAAAGAGAATGAGGGAAAAAGCAAATAACAATGCAGAAATAG
Organism: Anodontia alba; assembly: GCA_964016985.1. Classification (NCBI taxonomy): domain Eukaryota; kingdom Metazoa; phylum Mollusca; class Bivalvia; order Lucinida; family Lucinidae; genus Anodontia; species Anodontia alba. The sequence goes on from OZ024821.1 coordinate 19,011,710, forward strand.
AATACTTACATGCCCCCTTCCGGGAACTGATGCAAGTACAGCAGACCCTTACCACCAGCCTAAACCCACTCATTTACCATGCTTTTCTTAACCCTTGTCATGCTGAATAAATTAAGATGCCACACCCACTTCTAATTTCCAGCCAATCAGATTATTTGATCCGGGTGTTTGATAGAAATTCACATATTTAATGACAAACAGTGCAGATCCAGATCAGTTGGCTTCTGGATCTACACTGTTTGCTAAGATAGGGCATGTTGTGTTCAGCAAGAGAAGGGTTAAACTGACAGGATAAATATACCGTAAGTAATTATGGTATTTGATTATTTTTGGTAAACTTGGTAGTGTAGTTTCTCATAAAATGAGCCTCCAATACTAACCTTCAACATTTTCTTCTCCAAGTTCCAACTTTCTCATCTTCTCAAACAGTCCTGAGAGAGAAATAAATCAAACCACAGTTTATAAATCCAGAGTTTGAAGTGTTTAAAGAAATATACAATCTCAAATGAATTGTTACGTAGGTGTATTAAATGATAATTCTAGGATTTTTTTTTTTGTCTTATTTCTCCAAAGTAACACACATTGTGTATACTCATTGGAAGCCTCTCAGCAAGGTGCTCCTAATGAGTACCACAACATATGTTTTTTATGGAAAACTGAAGAAAATTACCCCAGAATTATCATCTAATATTCCTCCTTAACAAATTTTCTGTCAACTACATGTATTATGTTCATTATGTGTTGCATGCATAATTTGTAAAAGAGCAATTAAACTGCAAAACAGACTCCACTGCTGTATTAAAATTTTAATAATAATAGGCTTTTGCAAACAGCATAGATCCAGATGAGGTGGCTCATATGAGCCTACGCTGAATCTGAATCTATGCTGTTTGACAATCAGTCTTTCAACTTTACGTATAAACTTCTTTTCAAGCGATAGTTTGTTACAAAAGAAAAGTAGACGACAATGTCGTCTGAAATTTGGCACCGAAAGAGTTAATGTTTGCTTTTATTAAGCTTTATGAAATTTCTTGATTGAAATGAAAATAAAATAGACATTAAACTGTTTATAACACAGTTTGTAATAATATTTTTTTTTATATTTGCCGGGATCGTCACAAACAGACGATCCCGGCAAATATAAAAAGTCCTTAGTGAGCTAATCGAACACGTTCCCATATGTAAAAATCCAAAGCTATATTAAGAGAGCGGCCCGATTCACGCCGGTCAATAAAAGGCATAGTTCTACATTCAGGTTAGAGAGGTATCAGATAAAAACTTTTCTTACTACTCATCAAAAACACACATAGTGGGTACTCAGGGGCATCTCCTTGAGACTTCTAATACAAAATATGTTTTTGTGGAGAAATAAGAAAAAATATCAATATTTTTTGGTTAGAAAAAATTAATAAATAAACCTTATCTACAGCTATTTAAAGTTTAGCTGGCCTCAATGGCTCAGTTGGATGCACTTCTGACAGGTGATCAGGAGGTTGCGGGTTTGTTGGCGACATTCTTTCGTAGAGACTGATCATGAAATATTTTCTATGGTCATTCTCTCCCTTCTACTGATTCAGGAAAGGCAGTTGTCAGTTTCAGAAAGAATGTGCATAATACTGGTAAACCGCTTAGACAACTAAGTCTGCCCAGTAAATGTGTAATTAGGTAAACTGACCCCACTCAACATGGCCCCATGGGTTGACTGGGCCGTAAAACCTCAACACTAACAAAACTTAAAGTTAAGAATGAGTAAAAAGTCCTCCAGAGGGAAGAGTAATATACAATTTAATTGAACTCATTCTGTTTTAATATTTCAACCCTTGGCCTTCATCAGAAAATTGAAATACACTATATAAGGCTACATTATTGAAGTCCCCATTACTGTTCTCACCTAAAAAAAACAAACTGATTAAACAAACTGAATCGGACACAACCTCAAACTGCAGCGCTGTGGCGCCAAACGTTATCAGCATCAGCGGCGCCCTATGAAAATGACCTTTAGTCTGATAATATGTGAGCTAGCAGCAAGCGCAAACATGCACACTGCCCTGAATCCCACTGACCGCAACAACAAAGAACCCGGCTAGTCGCACGGAGGCCTGCCCGACGCCCACTAAATGATTAAACAAAGATACGGGCTAGACCACGCACCAACGCACCCCTGCCAGGAACCCTGCCACCCGACCAGTGGTACCCTGGCAGGCCCACACACCTAGGCAGTCCCACCCGAAGCCCACCAACCACAAAAACAAAGATCCCGGCGAGACTGCTCACCCGCCCAGACATCAGCCACAAGAGGGGCCTGCACGAAGCCCACCAATCCCAATAGCAAACATCCTGGCGAGACTGCATGCCCACCCGGCCCCACTCAGATATCTGCCACGGCCAAAAGCAAGGCCCGGGTTGCTCGAGCACCCGCACAGCCCTGACTGAATCCCACCATCCGCAATTGCATAGATCTGGGCAAGATTGTGCACATGCGTGGGCCCACCCAGACACCTGCCACCCGCCACAAGTAGGGAACTATTTCTGACTGAAGCCGACCAACTGCTACAGCAAAGATCCGGGCAAGACTGCGCGAATGCAAGGCCCCACCCGGAAATCTTCCACCGTGAACAGTGGGGGCAGAGCGGTCCTGCGCTACGGGGCAGCCCCATCCTGGCTCTCACTGCTCACCCAAACCACTGCCTGTAATTAGCAACGTTACTGGAATGGCAAAACAACGTCTTTGACATTACACCTGTGCGGCCTCCCCGTTTTAAGTCTTTAAATCCACATGGCTTCTCTGAGTAACTGTTCTGTATGACTGGCATTGTACAGTTTTTCTAGTAAGCTAAACCGTAGGTCTCCATCGTTCTTGATGTCCGTAAAGTGAGTTACGTTGCTAATTGCAGGCGGTAGTTCGGGTGAGCAGCGAGGGATGCAGCTGGGCCGCGGGGGTTTGCTGGACCACTCAGCCCCCCCCTCCCACCCCCTGTTCATGGTGGAGGATTTCAGGGATGGGCCGCTTGTGTGCGGGGTCTAGCCCAGATCTTTGCTATTGCCACTGGTGGGCTTCAGTCAGAAATGAGCAGGTGCGTGGGGCAACCAAGTCCCCACTTGTAGTGGTGGCAGGTGTCTGGGCGGGCCTGCCCATGCGTGCGGTCAGGCCCAAATCTTTGCTACTGCGGTTAGTTGGCTTCGGTCAGGGCTGCACAGGTGCACCAGGGCCTTGCTTGTGGCTGTGGCGGATGTCTGGGTGGGGCCGCACAGGCGCACGATCTCGCCCTAATGTTTACTATTGCGGTTGGTGGGCTTTGATCGGGACTTCGCTGGTGCACAGGGCTGCGCAGGCCCCGCTTTTGGTGGTAGCGGATGTCTGGGATCTTTGCTTTTACGACTGGTGGGGTTCGGGTGGGACTGTGCAGGTCTGTCTGCCTGCCCGGGCCCCTCTGGTTGGGGTGACAGGGGTCTCGACGAGGGTGCGTGGGCCCATGTCTAGCCCATATCTTTGCTTAATGGTTTAGTGGGCTTCGGGCGGGCCTGCAACTCTGCACGGTCTAGCGGGTTCTTTGTTGTTGTGGCCGGCGGGGTTTGGGGTGATGTGTGCATTCGAGCTTGCTGCTAGCTTACACATTAGTAGACTAAAGGTCATTTTTGCGGGGCGAGGCTGACGCTGATAAGGTTTGGCCGCATAGCACTGCAGTTTGACTTTCCATCTGATTCAGTTTGTTTATTTCCTTGAAAACAGTAATGACGACTTCATAGCCTTATATAGTGTATTTCAATTTTCTGATGAAGGCCAAGGGCTAAAATATTAAAACTGAGTGAATTCAGCTAAAGTTCAGAATTCATTATTAACCCTTGTCACGCTGAATAAATTAAGATGCCCCACCCACTTCTAATTTTCTGCCAATAAGATTATTTGATCCAGGTTGTTGATACAAACTCACATTCATAATGACAACTAGTGCAGATCTAGATCAGTTGGTCTACATTGTTTGCAAATTCAGGCATATCTGGGCTCAGCAGGACTAGTGTTAAGAACTGAGGTTTCAGAGACGTCATCCAAAGGTGTGAATGTACAGACAGACATATGGAGGAATGTATGGACAGAGGACAGATGGCAAATAATCACAATAGCTCCTCCAAAACCTTCAGGATCATAAAATGTTACTTCAGCATTTGAGTCCCTATTAGGACAGAAGTGTATGCCAGCTTTGATGACTGTAGGTTATACAGTAAATCAGAGCCCAGTTGTTAAAAGCTAACGATGTTGTTAGTTAACGATTCGTTAAAATTTACATCGAGTGATACGCGAATATGCTGAAATTTTTTGCTCAAAAAATGTGAATGCACTCGCATTTTTTCAGCAAAAAATATCATAATATTGTATATTGAATCTGCTAAAACAGTTAATGAAATGACCTTAATGAGCTCGTTAAGCTAACGATGCTTTGACCAACTGGGCCCAGAAATAGAGTTAAATGCTAAGACTGAAGTAAAAAATGACAAAATTTAGACCATTTTCTTAAAAACAAAAAATGTAGAATATCGCCTGCTACAAGTTTATGTGTGCTTTCTTCATGCAATATAAAATGTACATGAAAAAACAGCAAGTTATGTCCTAAAATTTCAAACACTAAGTTTTCTGACAAAATAACATAAGCAAACTGTGTAGGCCCAGACCAAACTGCTCCAGAAAGGTCTACACTGTCTGCCATTTGTACTTGCTGAAGTCTGGTGGTTCATTCTGGACACTCCAGCTTCTTTACTTTTCAAACTAACCCCACCATATGTAGTCAAAACCCATGCTGAAAATGGAATTAGGGTGAAAGATTCTGCTCCCAATCTGCAAAGGGAGACAACTTTTTTTGACAGGAAATTGCCTCTTAATTAACCCTTGTCCTGCTGAACCCGGACATACCATGCCTGTGCAAACAGTGTAGATCCAGATCAGTTGGCTTCTGAAGAAGCCAACAGATCTGGATTTGCACTGTTTGTCATTCAGTATGTGAATATATATCAACAACCCAGATCAAGTAATCAGATTGGCTGGAAATTAGAAGTGGGTGTGGCGTCTTAATTTATTCAGCAGGACAAGGGTTAAGTATTTGAAACCTTTCAAAAAATGAGGACTAGTGTAATAACCCTAAGTATTGGGCCAGATAGACCTTTGCAAACAGTGAAGACCCAGATCAGATGCTGCAGAATGCAGCATCTGATCAGGGTCCTCACTGTTTGCCATACATACAGCAATATTTTTGACACATCAAAAGAAAATAGAATGGACTATTAACAATTTTAGGGCAAGTATATACTTGGTAAGTAGGTAAGGTGTCCCAAAACTTAGGCTAAATATGGTAACTTAAACGGAAAGAAGGGAGCAATTTCTTTCAAGAGTAAACCTCTAATGAGAAAGTTGGCAAATATTTCCATATCTACCTAATCTCCTGAGAACACGTGCTCTTTCTCGACCAAACTGTACAGTGGACAAGCTTTGCTTCTTCTGTCTGTAAAAAAGCAAAAAAGATGTTTTTTACAGTAATTAAGGGGAAATGATACATTTTCAAGGGAGACAACTCTGTAAAATTGTTGTAGGTCCCGTCTGAAAAGGGGAAAGAATTTGCTCCCCATGGTCTACTCTGAAAGGAAAGCCATGGGGAGCAAATTCTTAACTTTTAGAGTAGACATTTTTTCAGAAGAGTACTGGTGTACAGGAAAGCAAAACAAAAAGTCACAAGACACAAGGTTAACACTAAGGCTGGCTAATCAGAGCTGAAAAGATAATCGATTATCGGTCCTGCCATTGTGATCGAAAAGTAAGACAATGTAGCATGTCTAATGGACTGGGAAATAAAGGTCAAAGTTAAATATGGATGACTGCACTCAAGAGGCCATGCTAAGATGTATGCATGTACTAAGTATCACTGGCTATAGGAGCAATAGTTACTGAGAAACTGACCTAAACACAAACACTTCACAAGTACCAAATATCACTCTGTAGGACCAATAATTACTGAGAAACTGACCTAAACGGATAGAAAAATATACATCACCTTGAAATCATCAAGACAAACATTTTGAGCAAGATTCATGATGATCACTTCAAGAATGTGACCTCTAGAGCATCAACAAGGTTTTCCTTTGATTTGGCCAGGTGACCTAGTTTCTGATATCAAGTGACCCAGTTTTAAATTAGACCTAGAAATCATCAAGACAAACCTTTTGAGCAATATTTATGATGATTACTTAAAAAATGTGACCTCTGGAGTGATAACAGTTTTCTGCTGATTTGGCCTGGTGACCTAGTTTTTGACCCCATGTGACCCAGTTTCGAACTTGACCTAGAAATCATCAAGACAAACATTTTGAGCAAGATTCATGATGATTGCTTCAAAAATGTGACCATTAGTGTTAAGAAAATTTTCTGCTGATTTGGCCTGGTGATCTAGTTTTTGACCCAAAGTGACCCAATTTCGAACTTGATCTAGAACTCATCAAGACAAACATTTTGAGCAATATTCATGATGATTGCTTCAAAAATGTGACCGCTAGAGTGTTAACAAGGTTTTCTGCTGATTTGGCCCGGTGACCTAGTTTTTGATCCCAAGTGACCCAGTTTCAAAGTTGACCTAGAAATCATCAAGACAAACATGTTGAGCAAGATTCATGATGATTGCTTGAAAAATGTGACCACTAGAGTGTTAACAAGGTTTTCCACTGATTTGGCCAGGTGATCTACTTTGACCCCAGGTGACCCAGTTTCGAACTTGACCTAGAACTCATCAAGTCAAACATTTTGAGCAAGATTCATAACGATTGCTTAAAAAATGTGACCACGGAATATTAACAAAGTTTTCTGCTGATTTGGCCCGGTGACCTAGTTTTTAACCCCAAGTGACCCAGTTTCAAACTTGACCTAGAACTCATCAAGACAAAACATTTTAAGCAAGATTCACGATGACTGCTTGAAAAATGTGACCGCTAAAGTGATAACAAGGTTTTCCGCTGATTTGGCCAGGTGACCTAGTTTTTGACCCCAGGTGACCCACTTTCGAACATGACCTAGAAATCATCAAGACAAACATTTTGAGCAAGATTCATTAAACAAGTCACCCCAATGTTTCCTAGCAAATTTGGAGTCAATTGGCCTTTCGGTTCAGGAGAAGAAGCAAAAAATAGATTTTCAAAATGGCTGTCATGGTGGCCATCTTGGATTTCCGATTGGAACAATTTTAGCTATTTTTGATCTATAAGTCACCCAAATGCTTCCTACCATGTTTGGAGTCAATTGGCTTTGGGTTAAGGAGAAGAAGCAAAAAATAGATTTTCAAGATGGCTGCCATGGCGGCCATCTTGGATTTCCGATCAGCATGATTTTAGCTATTTTTGATCTACAAGTCACCCCGATGCTTCCTAGCAAGTTTGGAGTCAACTGGCCTTTCGGTTCATGAAAAGAAGCGAAAAATAGATTTTCAAGATGGCAGCCATGGCGGCCATCTTGGGATTTCAGATCGGCACGATTTTAGCTATTTTTTATCTACAAGTCACCCCAATGCTTCCTAGTAAGTTTGGAGTCAATTGGCCATTCGGTTCAGGAGAAGAAGCGAAAAATAGATTTTCAAGATGGCGGCCATGGCAGCTATCTTGGATTTCCGATCAGCACGATTTTAGCTATTTTTAATCTACAAGTCACCCTGATGCTTCCTACCAAGTATCGAGTCAATTGGCCCAGGGGTATAGGATGAGTAGGCTTTTAAAGCAATTGTTGATGCCGCACGACATTGACTGACCACAATAGCTCACCATGAGCACTTTGTGCTCAGGTGAGCTAAAAATAGACTTTCATAATGGCGGCCATCTTGAATTTCCCATCATATAATTTTACCTATTTTTTATCTACAAGTCACCCCGATGCTTCCTAACAAGTTTCAAATCAATTGGCCTTTTGGTTCAGGAAAAGAAGCGAAAAATAGATTTTCAAGATGGCCGCCATCTTGGATATCCGATTGGAACAATTTTTGATCTACCAGTCACCCTGATGCTTCCTGCCAAGTTTCATGTCAATTGACCTTTTGGTTCAGGAGAAGAAGCGAAAAATAGATATTCAAGATGGCTGCCATGGGGGCCGCCTTGGATTTCCGATCGGAACGATTTTAGCTATTTTTGATCAATAAGTGACCTTGATGCTTTCTACAAAGTTTCGAGTCAACTGGTCTTTGGGTTCAGGAGAAGTAGCGAAAAATAGTTTTTCAAGATGGCTGCCATGGCGTCCATCTTGGATTTCTGATCAAACTGATTTTAGCAATTTTTAATCTACAAGTCACCCCGACGCTTCCTAACAAGTTCCGAGTCAAAATTGGCCCAGTGGTGCAGGAGTAGGCTTTTAAAGCAATTGTTGATGCCGCACTACGCACAACGGACATTGACTGATCACAAGAGCTCACTTTTTGCTCAGTCGAGCTAAAAATAAATTGAATGAAAACAATATCTGAGCACCCACTTATTATTTTGATGGCAGGAGGAAGGAACAAACAAACCACACCAGACTTAGAATGCACTGTAGTTCTCTGTATCAGCACTTGTATTCTAAAAATATCAGCGATAGTCCTTTATGCAGATGTGAAGCTACTAAAGACACAAACCATTACTTATTGCATTGTTCATTATTTCAAAACCATAGGCATGAAATGATGCAGTGTGTCTCCTAAATAGCAACCAAAACTGCAAAATCCCTACTGTGTGGAAATCTGACCTTAACACTTGAAGAAAACAAACAACACTTCAATGCTGTCCACCCCTATATTACAAGAATGAAATGCTTCCAAGTACACTTATAACTACATACATGTAAATACAAAATGATATGTAACTGCCTTGTACAGTGATATTCGGTAATGATCAAACACCATGGGCTAGATGAAATGGCCTCCTGGCTTTGAATTTGGCCTTACAGTTCTTTGTAAATTTAAATGCCAACCGACCTTCTTAAAATAATTATTTTGCATACAAACTGTACACCATGTGTAGTATTCATTTCTTACTCTTGTATCATTTAGTTACTGTAAGCATCCACCATCCCTGCTGTATACAATGAAGCTGGTAGAGAGTAAGTTTCTACCTAAAGATTGGGTATAAAGACTGATATAACTGCAATAACAGTCGGGTAGCTGAAGTCTACAGTAACTATTTTACCGTCAGTAACTATTTATTTTTTCACTCCTCTATTTATGTATTTAATAGTGTGTTTTCTGTTTCTTTGTGACCTCATTACTTAGTTTCTGACTTCTTCTTCACTAAAAAGCATTATTTTTAAGACTAACCTAACAAGTCACACTACTGATATCTTCATTCTATTGAAATATGGGATACAGATCTACAAAAGTCATCAGACTTTCTTCTGAATCCGTTTTGTTTATCCCTGTCTTGTTTTCCATTTCTCAATTTCTGTACGTTTGCCAGTTTAAAACTAAAGCGATGTTTAAACCAGCACAAAAGTTGTCTTCCTTGTCTAAAATCTACCAAGTGTATCCAGTCCACTTAAGACCTGAGCCCAATTGTTCAAAGCATCGTTAGCTTAGCAAGCTTGTTAATGACAAACACATTAACTGTTGTAGTTAAGGTATTTTCAAATACACTGAATTTTTTTCTGCAAAAATGTGAGTAGTTTTTGCAATACAAAAGCTACTCCCATTTTTTCAGCAGAAAATATCAATGTATTTCCCATATTTCAAGATAGAAGTTTTAACATCAAGTTAGCTATCAACCTCATTAAGTTTTGAACAACTGGGTCCTGAATAAAAACGTTTTTGTCACTTCAGGATGATACATGTGATATGAACATGTGTGAAAACGTTTTGGAAAGGAATTTTGTAAAATAAAATCTGTCGCTGGAACTGTAACTTGATCTCAGGGTAATTACAGGGGTTGGGGCTTGCAGTGAACAAATCTCTGGACTTGTATCTAACATCAGTCCACGTACCAACTACATCCAGATACATTTTTCTTATTCCTCCTCAAAAATGTATGATGTGAGTACTCATTAGAACTGCCTAATGAGTACCCACCATGTATGTTTACATGGGGAAAGAACAATACTTTTTGTTTGAAAAAAAAGGTACTTTATCTGAAGCTATGTCATGCACGGTAGACCGGTAGAGGTAAAAATTTATCTTTCTGCAAACTCCTTTTACCTGGAGCTCTGAATAAGCAAATCATATATAAATAAAACAAAAAAATAAAAAGAAATAATAAAATAAAAACTTACCCAAATGTTCTTGTTATAATGTTCATCACCATTATCTCCATTTCTTCCTTTTCAGTCAGCTGTACATCACCCATCTGTTCCAAATCCTTGTATACCAGTTCAACCATTTTCAGTGGTTTACGACGTTTTTTCATCTGTCCCATGTCTCCATCAAGATTGTCATTAGATTGTAACTGATTTACATTTTGCAATCTTCTCTTTCTTCCTGAAGTACTAGAATCATGATTTATTTCCATTTCACTATCGCTATCTTCCAAACTACTGTCATCACTAAGAACAATATTATCTATATTTGATTCACCATCAACATTTTCTTTCTCGGAGTCTTTATGTCCTTCAGTTTCCCCATTCTGCCCTAAAGCTGATGTTTGCGGCTGCAACAATTTGTTATCTTTAGGAGGTTTGACTGTTGATATCAAAGTTGGCCAGGTAAACATTGCCTGGAATCTGGCCTTTAATTGCGTAAACTCACGAGACTTCTTAACACATTCTATACTTTCAACAAAAGAATTTTTCTCTAAATCACTGTCTAATTTTCTCCTTGCTCTTTTCTTTATTTCATTTTTATTTGGATTAATAATGGACAGTAAAGTTTTCATAAAAGGTGTGGCATCAGTCTTCGTTTTTTCATAAAATTCATTCCTTAGTTCTGCAACTTTAAATTCATAGCATGCTTTGTCAAACAATGTTTCTCTGTCATCTAAAAGTGCTCTAAGTGCCTGAAGATTAGTATAATTTGGTGGTATGAATGGTAGTTTTTTAGTATATGGTTGCACTTGAGCTGCTGACACAAAGGTACTACCACTTGACAAAGTAGGATTATTTGCATCAACATTAGAGCTCTGAGACTGATTATCAGTCTTTTGTGCAGTACTAACATTATCTGTAATATTTTTCAGCTGACCAGACTGATTTTCAGTTCTGCGGGAAACATCTGCATTTATGTCTGTGTTATTACTTTCCTTATTAGCACTGCCAGCATTATCTTTCACCTGACTAGAATCAACATTATCACCAGGTTCACTTTTCTGAGCAGATTCCGTTTTTACAATGTTACTTTCATTTGGTGATCTGGCTGTTTTACTAGAACTAGTAGTGTCTTCATTATCATCATCTTCTGTAACGTTTAATTCCTTCCCTAATTCAAGCATTGCATTAATGCTTTCCTTCATCTCTATTTGGGGTTCTTTAGGTTTCCATAAGACACTGAATTTTGATCTTGATCTCAGACCATGTTTTATTTTCTCCGGCGGGGTTTTATCATTACCTTCCTGTGTTTTAAGAGTGGATGATATCTGTTTATATTCTTTTCTTGCCTTCTTAAAAGCTTGAATACTATCAACATCCATAGACTGAAAAAAGAAAAACTAAATACAGGCCTTCAAGATCACTTGGAAAGACGTTTTTCTCTGTGTCCTTTTATTTGAAATTAAAAGCTAAAAATTAAAATCTTATTACAAATCAATTGTCTTTTTTGTTTTTGTGCTTTTTATGTCTGTTTCATGGCTCACTGGGATTCAACTGGTGGTTTTCTTTTGCTCCAGTATTCCAGTGGTGTTGTTTGACAACCAAGGGATCTACAAGTGCCTCAACATGTTTCTGTTGAGTCATCATCTTTTGCTTCATATTAGGCTTTATCTGTGATTTATTTGTTGCCCATAATGATTCATGAATGAGTTAGATCACCTCCACATGGACTGAACAACTATATCTTTTACCACTATGGAAACTGAGGGCTAAGGTTGGGATCCCGTAAAGCTAGCTTAAGCCCCCAGTAATTCATTACTGAATGTTCCAAGAAGATTCTTTCTTTGTGGAACTTTTTGTTAATTGTTACACTTTCTAATGTTTTTCTTTTAACAAGTATGTAAGTTTAGGATATACTCAATTAAATTTGGGTAATACAGCTGCCACTTTTTTGGGAAAGAGTTGCCAACTCTGCTTGTCATTTGTTCATTTTGTGACTGCTTGTTTGTATTTGTCTGTCTTTCCTTTGGTGTTGGAGGCTTGATGTACATCTGACTGTATTAGTTCCTGAGTTCACTTATTTACTTCTCAAATATTTACCATACAATTTAATTTACAGGCAAAAATGAGTCTGAGACTGACCTATGCAATTTCTATTGAAAACTGATTTTTTTTAAAAATTGTCACATAAGAAAATATATTTTGCTTTCCTTCAATGATTTGTTAGTTAATAACATTTCACAACAATATTGTGAAATCTTCAGAAACTTTATATGAGTGGCACTTGTTAAAAAGGTACCAACCTACCCTATCAATTTTTGCATAATCTGCAGCCAGTTTTACTATGATAAGAAAGAAAACATTATTATTTTTTTAAAAAACCAATGGTGCATAGGTAGTTATCAATTACAAATCAGATCTGCACAATATCAAAGCACATAACAAGTTTGGGGATAATAATTGATATTTACTCAGTTATCTTCCAGAAACTAAAATACAGACATACGGATGGACACACAGACAACCAATGTGAAACTGTAATATCCTGTCACTATTATGTGACGTGGTATGAAAAGTATGGGAATAAATGTTGGGAACTTTAGGGTATTTATTGTGTTTTGGATAATAACAGTTAATATTACCTTCAGCATAAGTAAGAGTGACTTTCTTCTCAGCCTTTCCTGCTCCTCTGTAGATTGTTGGCTTTCAAACACTTGCCGAGGAACTGTAAAAATTAGTTAACAACATTGCTGTGAAAATATCTGATTTTTTTTGCATTAAAATCTCAGCGAAGATAAGAGAAAAGTCAAGGGAGTGCCACAATCACAAAATGCAGCCCTTCCCAGACAACAAGAGGAAGAGGAAACAGACAAAACCAAACAAGCCCAAATCGAACAAACGTACAAAAAGCACTAAGATTAGCTCTCTCTTCCAAAAGCAAGGTGATCTCAATGCTCAAAGGACTGAAAAAACACAAGAACAAAATAACACAAGGCAAAACTTATTTCTTTGGGATCACTGGGCCCATTCTGGTTATTTTGAAAATAAAATACCACTTAAGCCGGCGCTAGGGGGTGTATGCAGCCTCGCAAACTACAAGGTTGCACATGAAGAGACTCAATCAAACCGAGTCTCCGATTTTCGTGATTTTGTGTGTTCTTTGTTTCCAAAGGCAATCGTTTTTGACTTTTAAAACAAATTGCCTCATAGAATAAACCACAAAGCACAAAGAGTAACACCGGGACCACCACCTTAGAACGGTCAGTAGAATAAACCATAGGGGTGGGGGTGGGGGAAGGGTTTAAAGCACTTTTACAGCCGACTAACTTCACCTTGGGTCCCGATGCCACTCTTAATCACAACTAGTTAAACAGAAAGCAATATGGGCAGCTGTTGAAGGTGACCAAAATGCTAGCATCACAACACAACTAGTAACTAGAGCTGGTGTTTGTAAAACACTATGCCCCCAACTGCCTGACTCTAACACTGTTTGACTCCAACACTGCTTAGCCATGACGGTAACAACAGTACAAATATATGATTTCAATGTTATTTTATCAAAGGGAAATAACTCTAAAACAGGAGATGATTGGGATAAGAAAAAAATACGGATCACCTATTTTTTCATGAGGAATCAAAACATGAAATTTCAAAACATTAGCATACATGGTTCTAAACTTATGCTATACACAATAAAGCAACGACATTAAATGGCCCGAAATTGTGAAGGGCCATAACTCCAACATTTCATTTAATTGGTTCAAAATTTATTCAGGTGATCTCCTCCTCAATCCCAATCAGTATACCAAATATCATGGCTCTAGCTTACATACTTTTGAGATATCTTGCTGAAAAAGTCAAAATGCCTAGAACTACAAAGGGCCATAACTACATCAATTTTTCATGGAATTCCCTAAAAAACAAACCAGGTAATCTCCACATCATCCCCAATCAGCAAATAATATTTCAAGACCCTAGCTTAAGTGCTTTTCGAGAAATCTTGCTGACAAGGTCAAAATGAGCAGAACTGCAAAGGGCCGTAACTTTATCAATATTTTCATGGAATTCTCTCAAAATATAATTGGGTAATGTACACATCATTCCCACTCCCTGTATCGAATTTCAAGAACCCAGCTTAAATACTTTTCAAGATATCTTGCTCACAAGATTTAATTCTGATTTTTTTCAAAGGGGCATAACTTTAAATAAACATGCTAGACAAGAAACAAAATACGGGTCGGCTATTTTTTCATTGGGAACCCAAATATAAAATTTCAAAACCCTAGCGTGCAGGGTTCTTAAGATATGGCATGCACAAAAAAAGCTTGATGAACGGACCAACAGTCGGACGGACAAATGAAGGCAAAATAATATGCCCCATCAATTTCATTCGAAACTGGGGGCATAATCAGGTCATCTACTCATCGCTACCAATCTATTCATCAAGTTTCAAGGCTCCAGCTTCAATAGTTTTTGAGATATTTTGTTCACAAGGGAAACATGCCCAAATTTACAAAGGGCCATTACTTATGAAATATTTTTCAGAATTTACAAAAAAATTAATCATGTCATCTACTCATCATTACCAATCAATTCACCAAGTTTCAAGTCTCTAGCTCTAATAGTTTTTGAGATATTTTGCTGACAAGATAAAAATGCCCAAAATAACAAAGGGGCATAACTCAAGAAGTATATTTCAAAATTTCTTCAAAAGTTAATCAGGTTGTCTACTCATCACTACCAGTCTATTCATCAAGTGTCAAGGCTCTAGTTCCAACAGTTTTTTAGATATTTTGCTGACAAGGTAAAATTGCCCAAAATTACAAAGGGCCATAACTCATGAAGTATTTTTCAGAATTTCTTCAAAAATTAATCAGGTCATCTACTCATCACTACAAATCCATTTACTAAGTTTCAAGGCTCTAGCTCTAACAGTTTTTGAGATATTTTGCTGACAAGATAAAAATGCCTAAAATTACAAAGGGGCATAACTCAAGAAGTATATTTCAAAATTTCTTCAAAAGTTAATCAGGTTGTCTACTCATCACTACCAGTCTATTCATCAAGTTTCAAGGCTCTAGCTTCAATAGTTTTTGAGATATTTTGCTGACAAGTTAAAAATGCCATAAATTACAAAGGGCCATAACTCATGAAGTGTTTTTCAGAATTTCTTCAAAAGTTAATCAGGTCATCTACACATCACTACAAATCCATTTACTAAGTTTCAAGGCTCAAGCTCTAACAGTTTTTGAGATATTTTGCTGACAAGGTAAAAATGCCCAAAATTACAAAGGGCCATAACTCAAAAGACATTTTTCAAAATTTCTTCAAAAGTTAATCAGGTTGTCTACTCATCACTGCCAGTCTATTCATTAAGTTTCAAGGCTCTAGCTCCAACGGTTTTTGAGATATTTTGCTGACAAGATAAAAATGCCCAAAATTACAAAGGGCCATAACTCATGAAGTATTTTTCAGAATTTCTTCAAAAGTTAATCAGGTCATCTACTCATCACTACAAATCCATTTACTAAGTTTCAAGGCTCTAGCTCTAACAGTTTTTGAGATATTTTGCTGACAAGGTAAAATTGCCCAAAATTACAAAGGGCCATAACTCAAGAAGTATTTTTCAAATTTCTTCAAAAGTTAATCAGGTTGTCTACTCATCACTACCAGTCTATTCATCAAGTTTCAAGGCTCTAGCTTTAATAGTTTTTGAGATATTTTGCTGACAAGATTGCATCCATATTTTTTCAAAGGGCCATAACTCAGAAAAGGGGCATAATCCTGTCAAGAACAAAAAATACGTGTCAGCTATTTTTTCATGAGGAATCCATATATGAAATTTCAAAACAGTAGCATTCACGGTTTTAAAGTTATGCTATGCATCAAAAAGCGTGACGAACGGACGGACGGACGGAAGGACGGATGGACGGACGAACAACCCAGAAGCAATATGCCCCTCCAACTTCTTTGAAGTTGGGGGCATAAAAAGAAAGCAAAGTAGGAAGCTATTGAAGACGGTGGCCACAATGCTAGCATCACAACACATATAGAACAAGCAAATTCCATGGGGAATTTATGTCCCCCGCCTTATTTTTATTTGAGGTGTTAAAAATGGTAAAGTTAACCAGAGGACCATTGGTCCTGTATCAATTACCTAAGTATTGAAGCAGGAAACCAGTGATAAAAAATAATTTCAAGATTCTGAAAAAAAACCACATGCATATCTTCAGACCATCCTTAAAGCACCTGTAAAGTTTCAAAGGATCGGCTTAAAACTGTGGTAGGAGTTACGGGGTCAAGGTACCTACTCCCTATACGCTTCTGTAGTATTAGAACTCAAAAAATGTCTACGTTAAAAATGCAGAAAAAGTATTAAAAAAATTATTTCAGGATTCTGAAAAAAAACACATGCATATTCAGGCCATCCTAAAAGCCCTTGTAAAGTTTCAAAAGGATGGAACAAAAACTGTGGGAGGAGTTAAGGGGACAAGGTACCTGCACCCTATACACTTCTGTAATATTAGAACTCAAAAAATGTCTAAGTTAAAAATGCGGAAAAAGTAATAAAAAATTATTTCAGGATTCTGAAAAATCCACCTGCATATTTTCAGGCCATCCTAAAAGCCCACGTAAAGTTTCAAAAGGATCGGTCAAAAACTGTGGGAGGAGTTAAGGGGACAAGGTACCTACTCCCTATAGACTTCTGTAATATTAGAACTCAAAAAATGTCTAAGTTCAAAAAGTGTAAAAAGTGATAAAAAATAATTTCAGGATTCTGAAAACACCACATGCATATCTTCAGACCATCCTTAAAGCACCTGTAAAGTTTCAAAAGGATCGGCCAAAAACTGTGGGAGGAGTTAAGGGGACAAGGTACCTGCTCCCTATATACTTCTGTAGTATTAGAACTTGAAAAATGTCTAAGTTAAAAATGCGGAAAAAGTGATAAAAAATGATTTCAGGATTCTGAAAAATCCACATGCATATCTTCAGGCCATCCTGAAAGCCCATGTAAAGTTTCAAAAGGATAGGCCAAAAACTGTGGGAGGAGTTAAGGGGACAAGGTACCTACTCCCTATACGCTTCTGTAATATTAGAACTCAAAAAATGTCTATGTTCAAAATGTCCAAAAAGTAATAAAAATTAATTTCAGGATTCTGAAAAAAACACATGCACATCTTCAGACCATCCTTAAAACACCTGTAAAGGTTCAAAAGAATCGGCCAAAAACTGTGGGAGGAGTTAAGGGGACAAGGTACCTGCTCCCTATATACTTCTGTAGTATTAGAACTAAAAAAATTAAGTTAAAAATGCGGAAAAAGTGATAAAAAATTATTTCAGGATTCTGAAAAAACCACATGCATATCTTCAGGCCATCCTAAAAGCCCATGTAAAGTTTCAAAAGGATCAGCCAAAAACTGTGGGAGGAGTTAAGGGGACAAGGTACCTACTCCCTATAGACTTCTGTAATATTAGAACTCAAAAAATGTCTAAGTTAAAAATGCGGAAAAAGTGATAAAAAATTATTTCAGGATTCTGAAAAAACCACATGCAAATCTTCAGACCATCCTTAAAACACCTGTAAAGTTTCAAAAGGATCGGACAAAAACTGTGGGAGGAGTTAAGGGGACAAAGTACCTACTAAAAACTCGGAACCACGCGCCACGCACCACACCCCACGGAAAACCAAAAACAGTGTCCCTCCACTTTTCTTCGAAAAGGCGGGGGACAAAAAATAGAAAGCAATGCGGGAACCACAAAGCTACAAAGAATAAGAACAACACCAGGACCAATCCCTTAGAATGGTCAGTAGAATAAACTACCAGGTGGGGGGGGGGGGGGGGTGTGGTGGAGGGCAACTTCACCCAAGGTCCCGATGCTACTCTTAATACAGAAATACATAAAAATTTGGTTCGCATGAAGGCTCCCAACTCAGTCAGTGCATCAAGTGAAAACATAAAAATCAAATTAATCACTATGATAAACAAAGATGAGTACTCATGGCTGTGTGCCAGAGTAAATGAAAACCAATAGTTGAACCAAGGTGGGCCAAGCCAAAGACATATCGTCAAGCCCCAACCCACTGGTTAAAGTTTTACGAAGAGGCAATCTTTTTGTCTGCCCCCGAACCGCCATCGTGCAATTAAAGAGTGAAGAAAAGCCATCAACAATGATTGGATTGATAACTAGGCATGCAATTTAACTTCAAGATACCTTGACGATTTATTAAATATTGACAATATTTACTTTGACCAAATGGTGGACCGGATATATCCTACAGAACTCCAGTTAAATAGAGCAAATTCTTCCGATACCGAGGCACCTTTTTTGGATTTGAATCTATGTATATCTAATGGTACAGTTTCCACCAAAATTTATGATAAACAAAACGATTTTGATTTTGATATAGTCAATTTCCCTTTTCTGGATGGCGATGTCCCCGGCGTACCTCATATGTGGTATACATATCTCAACTTATAGGATTCGCCAGAGCTTCTTCAAATCTTAGTGACTTTAACTACCGTAATAAGCCCTTACTGCCAAGCTTCTTAGGCAGGGCTATCGTTATTTTAAACTTCATAAGATGTTTTCGAAGGTTAGGAAATAATGAGGTCTTAAAAACTTTAACGAAAACATTAAATTTAAATTCTTAGTCTGTGACGTCGACCTCAAGGTCACAGTCATGAGTGTTGACGGTGCTGATAAAAACTTTTGACCAGTATTTATCATGATACCAAATAGGAACTATATCCATCTTGTAGTTTAGAAGTAACGAGATGTTAAAAACTTCGATATAAAATTTTAACATGAAAATTCTAAGTCTATGACCTTGACCTTGACATGACCTAGGGTGGTGGGGATGGTACTGCGCAAAAGTTTGGACCAATATGTATAACCATACCAAAGATGAATCAAATTGGTGATAAGGTTAGAAAATAATGAGTTTTTAAAAAACTTAACAAAAAACTTTAACATTTAAATTCCAAGTCTGTGACCTCGACCTCAAGGTCACGGTCATGAGTGCTGATGGTGCTGATAAAAACTTTTGACCAGTGTCTATCATAATACCAAATAGGAACAAATTCCATCATTTAGTGTAGAAGTAATGAGATCCTAAAAACTTTGATATAAAATTTTAACATGAAAATTCTAAGTCTGTTACCTTGACCTTGACATGACCTCGAGTGGTGGGGATGGTACTGCGCAAAAGTTTGGACCAATATGTATCATCATACCAAAGATGAAGTAAATCGGTGATAAGGTTAGGAAATAATGAGGTCTTAAAAACTTTAGCGAAAACTTTAACATTTGTGGAAGCCGACGCCGGGGTAGTACAATAGCTCTCCGTGAACATTGTTCAGGTGAGCTAAAAAGGTGCCTCGGTATCGGAAGAATTGGCTCAAACCTTATTTTATGGGAAAAACAAAACAAAAATATCACCTATCTGATATCTTTGTTGAGAGAGGGTTAAAGCAAAAGCCTAAACCAGACATTGAGTCTGCACAACCTGATCATATCTATTGTGATTTATCAATATATTCTAAAGATTTCCACGGTTATCTGGGAAGGCCTTATTTTCAAAAAGAACTACACATTTACAGAAAAACACTTTAAAAATCAGTTCCATGTAAAATTGTAGCAAACGACATCCTTCATTTTTTTTTTTTACTTTTCAGAAAATCTTTTGAATCATCTGAGAATAGATAATCCATATCAAATGTCAATTTCTCTGCTACTGTTGTAATCGGCGTTATAACCAATTTTAGTCTGGAGGCCCACAAAAGGGTAACTGGCAAAACAGTGCAGACCCAGATCAGATGCAGCAAAATGTAGCCTCTGGTCAGGGTCTCCACTGTTTTAAAATAGTTTAGCCTTTTTTCTCTAGGAAATCTAAATCACATAGCCTGACATAACTAAAACTGAAATTGGACTCTTCCAATATATGGTGTAGGGGAGTTTATTCAGTCTAAAATGGGTTAAGGGTTAGTTTTTGCCTGTTTCAACTTAATCTTTTAGCCCACTGTAGGTCAAATGAACAGATGACAAATGAGTGATATTTATTTTATTTTTCACAGGAAATAAGGTTTCATATTTTATTCAAACCAACTCCAAGCCTAATTTTTCACAGAAAATAATGTTTCATATTAATAATTTTATTCAACCCATCTCTAAACCTAATTTTTCACTGCAAATAAGTACACTATACAAATTCTTTCCTCTGCCGTGTGTGTTAGCCAAATAACAAGACCTGTCGCCTGACAGGATAGCTCACTGGAAGTCGCGCTTTGACTTAGTTGTGCAAAGGCAAATTTTCAGACCCATAACAGAAACAGTCATGGTCATGGGAGCTGATGCTGCTGATAAAATTTTTAGACAAGTATCTCTGACCTCAGCAAGTATGAGTTGAATCCATCAAACAGTAAAGAAGAAATGAGCTCCTAAAAATTTTAACATAAAATCTTTGACATTAAAATTCTAAGTCCGTGACCTTGACCCCAAGGTCATGGTTAAAGGTGCTGATGTTGCTGATAAAAATTTAAAGCAATATCTATCACCATAACAAATTCATCTAAAGGCAACCAAGTAATTATCTAAAATCTTTATTGCAAAAACTAACATAAAAGTTCTGTGACCTTGACCCCAAGGTTATGGTCATGAGAGCTGATGCTGCTGCTAAAACTTTGAGACCAGTATCTATTACCATACCAAGTATAAACTAAATCCATCCAAAGGTAAAGAAGTAATGAGCTCTAAAAAATTAAAAACAAAAACTTAACATAAGAATTCAAAGTCTGTCAGGGTTCATACAGGCAAGGCTAAGTCAAATTCAAGGACTTTTCAAGGACCAACCTCATAATTTTCAAGGACTATAACAGCGAGCATAGATCGCAACACACACATTGTTTAGCAAACAGTGGGCTCTATGGTAGAGAATATGATCAAAGAAAAGTAACTGTGCTCCTATTTAGGTTAAGCCTATTTTCATATTACTTACAATAATTCGTAAATTCTGGCACTGTTATCCATTATGTCCACATCCAGTGAAAATTTTGGGTTAAAAAAACTGATAATTTCTGCCAAATAATGTCACAATGAATTCTCTTAAAACCAAAAGTATTAAGTTGTGGTGTGGTTGCAGTTTCTGTTTTAACCGGTGAGAAATTTACCAATGTCTGCGACATTGCTTTTCCTTGTTTCTTATGTCCCTCTCCCTGCGCCTCTGTGACCACAATGCACTTTCACCCATTTGTATCGATGTCCTTATTACAGGGCCTACAGTGCGCCTTATGTTTACTGTTTGTTTCCTTTACTCAAGGATATCATTTTGGCCACTCTCTGCTATAAACACATTTTCCCATTATGCAGAAATAAATTCAGGTTAAAAAAAAACACACACAATAGAACAGCAGACACCATTTTGGTTTGTTTAGTCTGATTGTTGGAATTGACTTTTTTCAGTGATAAAAGCTGTCAAAATCGCCAGATTCCAGTCTGCAAGGGAGACAATCCAAACATCAAGTACGAAACATTCGAACCTATGTGCATTCGAACTTTGTTTTTGTGCCGAGCACATTCGACCTCTTTAATTATGGCACTCCTGCACAGCTATAGTTGCTCAAAACTTGCCGATTTTTTCTAGAACTTTATTTTTGATTCTCACAGAGATTTAAAATTGTCTAGAATACAAGAAAATGTGAAATTCAAGTACTTTTCAAGGTCTATGGACAGTTTTCAAGGGCTTTTCAAGACAAATTTTGTTTTCAAGGACTTTTCAAGACTGCCCTTCATTTTCAAGTACTTTTCAAGCCTGTGCGAACCCTGTCTGTGACTTTGACCCCAAGGTTATGGTCTTGAGAGCTGATGCTGCTAAAAACTTGAGACCAGTATCTATTACCATACCAAGTATAAACTAAATCCATCCAAAGGTAAAGAAGTAATGAGCTCCTAAAAACTAACATGAAATCTTTAACATCAAAATTCTAAGTCTGTGACCTTGATCCCAAGGTCATGGTTATAGGTGCTGATGTTGCTGATAAAAACTTTAAAGCAATATCTTTCACCATACCAAGTTTCCAGTAAACTTATCTAAAGGCAACCAAGTAATGATCTAAAATCTTCAGTGCAAAAACTAACATAAAAGTTCTTAGTCTGTGACCTTGACCCCAAAGTCATGGTCATGTATGATGATGCTGCTGATAAAAACTTTTGACTAGTATCTATCACCATACCAAGTATGAACTAAATCTATCAAAAGGTAATGAATGAGCTCCTAAAAACTTTAACACAAAAACTTTAACATAAGAATTCAAAGTCTGTCACCTTGACCTCAAGGTTATGGTCATGAGAGCTGATGCTGCTGCTAAAAATTAGAAACCAGTATCTATTACCATACCAAGTATAAACTAAATACATCCAAAGGTAAAGAAGTAATGAGCTCGCTAAAAACTTTAACACAAAATCTTTAACATCAAAATTCTAAGTCTGTGACCCTGACCTCAAGGTCACGGTCATGGGTGCTGATACTGCAGATAAAAACTTTAGCCCAGTATCTATCATCATACCAAATATGAACTCAATCCATGTACACATAAAAAAGAAATGAGCTATTAAAAAACTTTAACGCAAAAACTTTAACATTTGTGGACGCCGATGCCGTGGGTAGTAGAATAGCTTACCGGAACTTTTTGTTCTGGTGAGCTAAAAATTGATCTGTAGGCAAAAATTGATCTGTAGGCAAAAATTGATCTGTAGGCAGTCATTTTTCAAACATTAGCTTCATTTGGATGCTTATAACATTGGTATTAAACCAAGCTGAGATGCCAAATTTGCAGAATTCCTGTTGAATGACTGCTGATTTATTTTATGTAAGAGAAAATACAAGATTTTGTTCCTGAGAAGTACTACCCTAGCAAAAATGGATTTTGGTGCAAATTTCAGCAAACAGTTTTTCGACCACCTCACATAGGCTTATGTGGCAGTGAAATTAAATCACATTACTAAAGCAGAGTTTTCAAAGATCAAATAATATCCACATAATGCATGAAAGTCAAATGCTTCCTTCTGGATTTTTATCAACACAATTTCTTCACATACCTTTTTCATGTCAAAAGTGTTTGTATCTGTTGTCTCATTTGTCAACTGTTGTCTAAGGTGCCAGTTGTAGGGTGTGATAAGGTTTCATATTTTATTCAAACTAACTCCAAACCTAATTATTCACCGGAAATAAGGTTTCACATTTCATTCAAACCAACTAAAAACCTAATTTTTCACAGGAAATAAGATTTCTTATCTTATTCAACCCTCCAAACCTAATTTTTCATAGGAAATAAGTTTTCACATTTCATTCAAACAACTCCAAACATAATTTTTCACAGAATTAAGGTTTCACATTTCATTCAAACCAACTCCAAACCTAATTTTTCATGGGAAATAAAGTTTCATATTTTATTTAACCCATCTCCCAGCCTAATTTTTCACAGGAAATAAGTTTTCACATTTCATTCCAACCAACTCCAAGCCTTATTTTTCACATGAAGTAACGTTTCACATTTCATTCAAACCAACTCCAAACCCAAAGAAAGTAAGGTTTCACATTTCATTCAAACCAACTCCAAACCTTACATTTCAAAGAAAGTAAGGTTTCACATTTCATTCAAACCAACTCCAAACCTAATATTTCGAAGGAATTCAGGTTTCACATTTCATTCCAACCAACTCCAAACCTAATTTCTCACAGAAAATAAGGTTATGCATTTCATTCAAACCAACTCCAATCTAATTTTTCACAGGTAATAAGGTTTCATAATTAATTTAACCATCTCCAAACCTAATTTTTCACATGATATAAGTTTTCATATTTCATTCAAACCAACTCTATACCTTATTTTTCACAGGAAATAAGGTTTCACATTACATGCAAACCAAACTCAAAACCTGATTTTTCACAGGAAATAAAGTTTCATATTTTATTCAACCCATCTCCAAACCTAATCTTTCACAGGAAATACATTTTCACATTTCATTCAAACCAACTCCAAGCCAAATATTTCATAGGAAGTGAGGTTTCACATTTCATTCAAACCAACTCCAAACCTAATATTTCTAAGGAATCAGGGCCTGTTGGTGTACACTACATGTATTAACCCATTAATGCCTAGCATCCAATAAAAGGGACATTGGCAGAAAGTGTAGTCCCAGATCAGATGTCACAGAATGCAGAATCTGATCAGGGTCTACACAGTTTGCATTAAATACAGGAATTCCTGTCAAACATGGTAATTATTAAAACTGACCAGACACTCCTTCTGTTGGAAATGGACCCGTTCAAAGAGTTAAGGTAGAAGAGTCCACTCGGAATAAATGGGTTAATCCAATAGTTTTCTGTTTTCAACTTTTAGTTCAATTATGAATTTGTTTATGATTTTATCAGCCATTTGCTCTGTACAAATCTATATGAGCAGGCATTTTTTTTTCTTTTATTTCCTCCATTTTTATACAATGAAACTGTCAAGGTAGGGTATATTATGTTTTGAACAGGTGTTTCAATGTAATGCCCCTTTTCAGAAGGGGACTGGTGTGCAGCAAAGCAAACTGGAAGTCACATAAGCTGTCCCTTTGGTAATAAAAACATGAAAAAATAATACCCCATTACTATCATGTGATGGGCAGATAACTGTCAAAAATTGACAAAATTGGCCCATTTGCAATCCCAAACCAGATCTCCACAATACCAATGCACGTACTAAAATTGTAGAAAATCAATGATATCTACTCAAGGTGTCATCTGGAAAAAAAATATGTATGGACAGAGTATGACAGACAGACCTACGGGACGACGCATGGATACAAGACGTTCAAGGTGAAACCATAAGACTCCTCCACTATTGTGCAGCAGGGTATAAAAATGGCACAAGTTCTGCAGGTTAAAGGTTAAAGCAATGTGCTGCAATTACCATACTTACACAGGCGGTATTTTCTTGGTCTTCCTAAAGCCTTCTTTGCAGCCCGTTTCCTATACTTGGATATAACTGTCTCTTGTAGTTTTTTATTTATTTGCGATCTTTTTGACAGCCCCTTCAACAGCTTCATTTTATGGTCAGGATGTATGGGTCGGGCCACCTTCTTTGGTTTCTGAAACAAATATTAAACTGTGACACATATACATTGAGGGTTGAGCGCAAGACTATGGTAACTCAAACATATTTTTGAAACCCTTGTTTAGGGGCAACTTGGACCCCTTTGTAAACAATGCAAATTTAGGTGCCATTGCTCATACGAGCAATGGCACCTAAATTTTCATTGTTTAAAGAAAGAAATGTTGTAATCTTCATAACGCCTTCATGGTGAGGAGATTAGGTTTGGGGAAAAACAACCATCTGACTTACGCCAGTCTTGCGCTCAACCCTCGACATGGGCTTGATGACATCTGAGTTACATTGTGAGAAAATGTTCCTTGTGGCAGGGTTGTGGAAATACCATGCCCACATTGTCCCATTTCCCTGAGGACACGTAAGAATTTACCGTATCAGATCTAAATACCACACATACCCCTATACGCGCACAGTCAAGCAGTTCCGTAGTCATCAGATTACAGCCAGTGTACTTTTTGTCTACTTCTTTATAGAGGCATTTGTTGTGGGTACCCATCTGAATTGCATCGATTGTCTATGCAATTTGATTGAGTACCCATAACATATGTTTTCATAAAGAAAATCAGAAAAAATAAAAACGTTAAACATTAATACCCCGCCATTATCGTGTTGCTGGCAGATAACTCCTTCAAACATTGATGAAATTTGCCCAATAGCAATCCCAAACCAGAGCTCCTTAATATCAATGCATGTACCAAGTTTGGATAAAATCCCTTGACATTAACACGTTATCGTCCGGAAACAAAAATATAGGTCTGTCTCAGGCAGATAACTCTGTCAAAATTTGACGAAATTTGCCCAGTAGCAATCCCAAACCAGATCACAATATCAATGCACATACCAAGTTTGGTGAAAATTCATTGATGTTTACAAGTTATCATCCAGAAACGAAATACGGACAGACAGACGTTCTTACGAGATGGTATTTTTGAGGTAATCCCTTTGATCTTTCTTTGATCTTTTCTAACCCCACAGTGCAAATTTTCAACCCTACAATGTCAAATTTAACCCCACAATGACAAAATAAACGTAATGCACCTCATAATGTCAAATTCTACTCAAACCCTAACCCTAGAATGTCATGTGGGCATGTACGGACGTATGACTGACAGACGGATGGATGCCATGATGGACAGACACATGGACATCCAATATGAAACCATAATACCCCGCCACTATCATGTGGCGGGGTATAAAAATGGTATAAACATCATCAAATAAATCCTTTGCTAATATTAGTAGGTAGATGCATATTTTACCACAAGATTTCCCAGTAATTTTGAAAAACCTAAGTGCACAGTGCAGTAATTAGGTCGAATATGGTACTTGTCCTAAGACAAGGACTTCATAGCTGTAGCTAAGAAGAGTATGGAGATAATGATATGTATATTTTTCTTATTTCTCAAAGAAAACACATTTTGGGCAACTCATTAGCAGGGCCTTATGAAGGCGCTTCTAACGAGTGCCCACAACATGTTTTCTTCAAGAAATAAGAAAAATATCAATATTTGGGCAAGTAAATCTTAACTGTAGAAGTGGATTTTGATCCTTTACTGGCAGTGGACAAGTAACTAGACAAAGTGCCCAGTGGGGCATGTATACCCCCGACCAGTGCTACCGCCAGTTTTTAAAGAGCACAAAGTATGTAGCTTTGACTCTGGAGATGGCAGTTGTATGCTATATGTTATAACATTGAAAAAATTCAATCACACATAATATGAAGCCCTTGACCTCAAAGATCAGGCA
Organism: Anodontia alba; assembly: GCA_964016985.1. NCBI lineage: Eukaryota > Metazoa > Mollusca > Bivalvia > Lucinida > Lucinidae > Anodontia > Anodontia alba. The sequence continues at coordinate 19,038,827 of OZ024821.1, forward strand.
CAGGTGCAGGGATTGAGCTAAATAAAATTTTAGCCCTATACCTATCACCATATACTAATGAACTAAATCAGTCTTTATACTATAAGCAAAAATGACATTTGTATGAAAAGTCTGTGACCTTGACTTAAAAGCCATGCCCCAGCTTGGGGATGGTGCCGAGAAAAACTTTAGACCTATATATACCATCATGTTAATACATGTATTAATGAAACCAAAACGGTCTTCATAATATAGCTATATAAATTTTAATGAAAATGAAGTTTTTTAAAAGTAAAACATATTTTAACGAGTAATACTTAACCTATAGATAATGTGCTATTCTCTTCTGTTTTCACACCTTCCACAGAAAAAATGACCTATCAGTCATTAATTAAAGTCTTAAACCAGAAGGTCCCTTAGGCAGTTACCTGTGATACGTAACTCCTCCCGCTCAATTGATCACGTGTCAGTTTCTTTTATGTGTAAAACAATAGACACAATTAGGAGAGATAAGCGAGGGTGGGCGGAGGGAGATAATTGATTATCTATAGGTTAAGTATTACTCGTTAAAATATGTTTTACTTTTAAAAAACTTCATTTTAACTTCATAATACATTAACCTATAGATAATGTGCTAGAATTTGCAGAATAGGAGGGAGGTGCTCTCCTAATTCTAACACCAATAATATCTCACCACTTCTGGTTAAAGACTCAGGAAACTCTAAGGAATCAGATACATTCTAATTCTATATTTAATAGAAAGAATGATCTAGATTCACAAAATAGCATATCTTTAAGGTGTTATGATCTAACAACCTTATATATAATAGTAGACTCTAGAGGAAGCCAGTTCTTAAGTCTCAGAGACCTAACATTGCCCCCCCCCCCCCTTTTTTTTTCTTTTTGGGAAACAATAATTGGCTTCAAAAAGAAAAAGGAGTCATTGAGACATAACATAAATATTCCATCGCAAAGTAAGCTAGGAATATAGAGATAATATTTTCAAAACAAAATTTGTAAAACAAAAAGCCAAGACCATACACTGTAAGTAGTCTATCTAGGGTCTTGAATAAATAAGGAAAAGTCTACTCGGTGGAGTTTCCTATAGATAACTGACATATGTAGATATTTTGGATAAAATTTTAGATATGTGAAACTATCTAATTGTAATAGTCTAAGCTATTTGAATTATAAACTAATTAGATTCTGTTAATTGGAGCGATAGGACAGTTTCCGATGAACAGACATAGACTTAAAATAACCATAATGTTGTATAATTATTCCCCTTTGATCAAATTAAAGAAGGGGAGATAATAAAAGTAGATGGAGTTAACTTAACTATAACTCAGTTATCCATCAGAAGAAAAAGGTATAGACAAACATAATGGTTAAAACTATTGCTAGACTAATTGTATTACGAATTTTTAGTCAAGCAATAAAATAATACAGAGTTTGCATAAAACTGCTGGGAAGAAAAAACAACCTAAACCATTGATAATTAGTTTTGTCATATACATATAAAAGCGTTTGATGTCCTGACAAAATAATAAAGAAGAAACTGTCAACATCATAACTTAGAGTTTGACAGACAATAAGAGAGATAAGAATAAGGTTGATCGCAGCTAACTGTAAGACGGTCATAGTTTGGCTAAATCTTACCGTATTGATAAGATTAAGCAATAATAAATAAGCTGGATAGAATCTTTCTATACCAGAAGATTGCCATGAAAAGTACTCCTGAGTAAATAATCATGGAAATCAAGAAATGTTAAAAAGTCCACTTTGTAATGACGAATCAAAATGTTCATAAAAAGAGAAAGACTCAGAGAAAAAGTAATAGTGTGATAATCTCTGAAATACAATAGTACTGATTAATAATCTCTAAAACACTTAATTTATAAGTTAAGAGATAGTATTACTATTCTATACGCATATTTAAGAATAGTAAGAAATATATGAATACTAAATTAAAATTATACTACGGAACAAATTCCTGCTATAAATAAAAGGTTAAGCGTAACTATTTATTAAGCAAGGAATTATTAAACATATAACTCGCTATAAAATTACTGCCCAGAATTTTATAGATAAATATTCAATCAAATTTTTAGAACTGAATATTAATAGAATAAAATCTATGTCTGCATAATTGGTAATTCCTGAAATATCAAATTACGTACTCGCAAATGAATTCAGGAAGAAAAAATATATATACATATATATACATATATATATATATATATATATATATATATATATATATATATACTCTCGAGATCTATGCGTAAACCATAGAGAGTAATAAAATAATATTATTACCACGATCCCTGACGGAAGGGTAAAAACATGTATAAATATGAAAGAGATAATAATTATTTTAACGTCATATAGGTTTAAGATAAAATTTGTTTAATCTTTAACCAATATGCAGCAACAGTGACTCGATATTCTGTATTCGTATGTAGAAAAAGAGTACTTAGTCATTAGAATTTTGTATGATTGAAATAGAGATAATGGGATCTAAATGGATGTATCTCCATGAACTGAATCGAAGGATAATATCCATTCTAAAAACTAGGGCTTGTTTTAGGCTTAATTTAACAAGCGTTGAATTGAATTATTTCCAAGTATTCATGAAGTCGTTATGCTCTGAATACTGAGAAAACTGTTAAAATATTGTTTAGGAAATAAAAAAGTGACTGGTCCATAATGTTAGCTAGATTTAAACCTGGAACGTAGCGAGAAGGTCAATCTAACTTAAAAGTAAGTTGAGAAAGATAAATAGTGAAGATAGATATATAAATATCGGTATAATATATTATCTCCAACTATTATCAAATAATCTGAATGTTTAAAAGCATAAATGCTACTCGAAAGTTTATTTACCGAATGTATAATCGGAGAAACTTTCAGTATGTTCGAAAACGTATCACAAAAGTAAGATCTGACCAGGAACATAGGTGCAGCACTTACTACGTTGTGAAGTTTATATAAACATATTCTATATTATAAATTGAAGCAGTGCATTTCAAAATCATCGAAACGTCTTGAAATGACTTATTGTGTGGAAAAAAAAAAAAATATCCAGTTTCGGAAAAGATATTCATCTATATATATAGACCATTTTTGATGCGGACTGGAAATCAAGATATTAATCTTTGCATTATTCGCTAACTGAACTTGAACTCTTAGCGAGAATTACTATGATCCCTTTAACGAATGTAAACATAAAGAAGGGGTAAAGAGATAATTAAGTGTATCTTAATTCTTTACCGGCTCGTAATTAAGGATGTTTTCCCTCTTCTATAAGCCTAGACCGTACATTGATTAATATGAATATGATAATATCTGGAATTATGAGGTAAACTCTCGTTAATTAACCTCTAAGCATATATTAAAAATATATATCAACATAATCTAGAGCTTCGGTAAGTTTAGAGGAAGGAAATGATTGACTTTGGCAGTTTCTGAATACAGTCAAACCTGTCTTAAGCAGCCGCCCATGGGAAGCTTAAAATGTGGCTGCTGAAGGCAGGTGGCTGCTTAATACAGTTCAAATATATAAGTCTATGAATTTCCGGGCAACTTTCCTCTGGCTGCTTAATACAGGTTGGCTGCTTAATAGAGGTGACCACTAACACAGGTTTGACTGTAGTTACAAAGTCAATCAAAAAAATCAAAAGGAAAGTATTGTATATAATATCTAATTTAGGCAATAATAATCTGTCACGTACTGAATAATTAATGCCTTTACTAAATATGTATCCATTGTCAATATCAAAGGTGCGAGAAAATTTTGATTGACATGGACTCTAGTTATAAATAAAATATTAGAGGTATAGAGCTAGTCGAAGCAAAACTATTCCTCAATAAAGATAAAGTAGACCTATAATATACGAGGATTAATTGAGTCTAGTAATTATAAGTTTTAAACCTTCCTAAATAATTTCTAATCATAATCATAATAAAATTATTATTCCAAGATGAAGAATCTTCAGCGTAATAGATTCTTACTGAGACAAATTTATCTGGTATATTGCTATCGTAAATGATCCAGAAGAAAAAATAAAACAGGCAAAGTAAAGAATGTATCGAATTATATCTATGCCTAAATATAAGATTTTCTTCTCATTTATTATTTTATAGCAGAGTTTAGACAGAGCACGACTGACCTAGACTCTTATATAATCAATCAAAAGATAGTATAAAATAGAAAAATAGTTTAACGGATCAACTATTTTCCATGTAGAAAGGCAATAGGAAAATATGTACCTCAACTAGAATTTTAAATCGTAGTATTGTTTGTGTTGAGGTTTTACGGCCCAGTCAACCCAATGGGGTCATGTCGAGCGCGGTCAGTTTACCTAACCACACGTTTACTGGGCAGGCTTAGTCCTCTAAGCGGTTAACCAGTATTGTGCACATTCTTTCGCCAGAAACTGACAACTGCCCTTCTTGAATCAGCGGAAGGGAGAGAATGACCGTAGAAAATATTTCATGATCAATCTCCATAAATCGTAGTAATCTAGAGAGGTAGCGGATAAATAAATAAACTGTTAATTTATTTATCTGATTTGTGTAGATTTCCCATACTTTATGAATGAAATATTAATAGAAAGTAGAAAGGATCTATTACTACTTTCTTGTCAATTTACTCCATAGATTACATGCTGATTACATATCGGGAGCATGTAGAAATTTTAGATTTCGTGTATATTTTCTTCTTAGAAATAAGGATATTTTTATAGAGTTCACCTTTGTCTTACAGCCGAATAAGGTGAATATGTAAGAAGTTAATCTCTTTGTAGTGAATAAAAAGAGATATAAATTATATAATTATAGATGGAAGTATCATCTACACTTTATGAATGAATTGCGAATTTGATTGTAACCGATAATTCTTAATTCATTTTCAAGAATAAATATATATATAGAATTTCAAGTCTAGTTCAAAAATGACTTGACAGAATTCAACAATATAAGGGGCTACTAGGTATTAGAACCCATCGCTGTCATTCTATAACCTATAACCCAAGACTAGACATGTCTATAGTGCTCAATGAATAAACATATATTGAGCGAGGACTAGTGACTACTACTCGGTCACTAGTAATCTGACACAATGCTCTGGCACTAGTCTACAAAACTACTGCCCGGTGAAATTTCGTTAGAATGACCTGGCACTAGTCTATGAACTACTGCCCGATGAATTTTCGTTAAAATCGGAAGTTAACCTCTTTCTAGTGAATGAAAGAGATAAATTGCATAAGTTAATTTAAAATATTAATAGAATTACACTTCTATAATAAGTCAATGGAATATTTAGAATTCTAGTCTTAATTCAGGAAAGACTGTACAGAAATTTATTATATAAAATGTTACTATGTATTTCATTTTATAACCTATATCCATTGACTTGACTTATCTATAAAGCTCTATGAACAATAATAGATTGTTCGGGGACTAGTGACTGTTAACCAATCACTAGTAATCCGACACAATGACTGGACACTAGAACTCGTAACTATTGCCCAGTAGATGTCACTAGTAATCCAATACAATGACTGGATACTAGTAATCATAACTATTTGCCAGTGGTATACACTAGTAGCTGGACATATGACCGGACACTAGTACTCGTAACTGTTTGCCCGGTGAAGTCACTAATAATTCGACACAATGACTGGACACTAGTACTCGTAACTGTTGCCCAGTGAAGTAGCTAATAATTCGACACAATGACCGGATACTAGTACTCGTAACTGTTGCCCAGAGGAGTGACTAATAATGCGACACAATGACCGGACACTAGTACTCGTAACTGTTGCCTGGTGAAGTCACTAATAATTCGACACAATGACCGGACACTAGTACTTGTAACTGTTGCCCGGTAGGAGTCACTAATAATGCGACACAATGACCGGACACTAGTACTCGTAATTGATGGAGTAACTAGTAATCCGTCACAATGACCGGACACTAGTACCCTAGATAAATGCCCGGTGATTTTATCATGCCTGGATGACCAGTGACTGGATGACCGGTGACCGGTAAGAAATGCCCGGTGATTTTATCCATGCCTGGATGCCCGGTGACTGGTGAAGCTGACAATGAATGACCGGTGACTGGTGACTGGTGACTGGTGGACTTAGACTTATTTTGGATACTAAAGCATCCATAAGAAGCCACCTTGATGGGTCTTACCCCGGCAGTATAGCCATATGGGGTGGGGCTCCCATCAGTAAAGAACTGTCGTATAACCCATAAGGGTTGACAAGTTCTTTACTAATCAGCTTCTCCACCATAGAAATCTTCGCCCTCGCAAGATATCCAGGAACAGTCCAGGTATAGCATGTCGCATCGCTGAATAATCTGGAACAAAAAAAAACAAGTTAAAAATTTTTGATATAAGAAACACGACTTCCGAACCGACCGCACACGAGCGTTGTGCCGATTATAGCGAGAGTCGCGAAAACGCATGTCGAAATAGCCAGTCAATAAATGCAAAATCGACAAACGAAAATTTTATATAATAACATGGTTAGTGAAAGGAGTGATAAAGAAACAAAAGAAACACAAGGATACAGAAATTTATCCGTGAGGAATAGAAATAATCCAAATTTCTTTCACAGGTAAAACTCCTTGTTGAATTTCTTTGTCCTCAGAAAGAAAACGGACACGTGATCAATTGAGCGGGAGGAGTTACGTCACACAGGTAACTGCCTAAGGGACCTTCTGGTTTAAGACTTTAATTAACGACTGAAAGGTCGTTTTTTCTGTGGAAGGTGTGAAAACAGAAGAGAATAGCACATTATCTATAGCAGGGCTCGGGAAAACCGGAAAAATAGCTGGCCTGGACCGAAATTAAGAATTCTGGACCGATTTCAAACACCCCAAAACGCTAATAAATCGGTCCAACAGGTTTGTGCCTTGAACCTCATTTTTCTCCAACCAACCAATTTTCACGAATCAATGATTCACAAACGGTCACAAACGGTCAAGTCTTCCCAAACTGACAACGTCCGCACACCTTTTAAATGCGATATTATGGTAGTTAAAAGGCTCTAAACGGTCATTTGACATGTATATTGGAGAGGCAGCTGAATAACGGCAACCTACCGCAGCACAAATGAATTACGTCATTATCCAAACATTGTCAAAAAATCAACACTTCACTGACCTTTGTGCGGTAAACAAGCGATTAACACGAATCATCAGTAACGGTAGTCTGATAATTAATCCGTTTGTGTGACACGTGTGAATACACATCCAGGTGCAGTCGGCGTGTCCAAAAGATCAAAGTCGCTTTACTGAAAGTAATAAAAGAATGCACCGCTTGACCGCACCCGTTTTCTTCCTCCTCTTTTTTGTTTTGATCCACACGGTTTATCGGTCCCAGATCGGATAAATTAATTCCCAAACCGTGTACGTCCTGATCAGATGTCGCATACAACGGCGTCTCATCTGGGTATAATTAATTGATTCTTTTTTCTTTTTTTTTTTTTTTTTTTTTTGTTGTTGTTGATTGCCGTAACACACGAGTATAATTCAAGGTAGATTTCGCGGTAAAAATAAGTAATGCATCACTTGCACTAGACAAGACTGGTCAGTGCTTAAAATTTAAGCAGTCTGGTCAAAGCTTGAAACATTGAAAACTGCAAAACCGCCCGTGGCGCAGGCCTTTTTTATTAGACCTAATTGGGTCCATGAAAGTCGTTTCGTTCCATCTCTCCTGTTTCCCGCCGTCTTCTCGCTTATACAAGACGGGAATCAGTTGTTTATAAATAGTTTAGGAAAACCCTGCGGAGGTGGAAATAACAACAAAATCGTTTTTTTTTTTGTTTTGTTTTTTTCTTTCTTTTTACATACCTGACTGTATTTATTGATGACGCCAGCTTTGAACATTCTCGTTATACCCGGACTTACGTCATATAACGGGGTGGAGGTGTATTATTTAAAAGGAGTTATAGAACTGCCAATTGTCATTAGTTTTCGTGAAAGGTGATATATATATATTTTTTTTTTGGAAATGGGCTCATTGATGACGTCATCGTCATCGGCTGGACCAATTCAGATTTCAAAATTTCCAGAGCCCTGATCTATAGGTTAATGTATTATGAAGTTAAAATTTTAAGGTCACCTGCCTACTCAATGCCCTCTACATATCGGTAAGGTATCACAAAAATATCTTAAAGAATTTTTAGAGTTATTGCCCGCACAAGATTTAAATAACCAAGGGAGAAAACTGCAGAATGGAGTCAGAAAGTCATTCTTGAATGTGATATGCCTACTCAATGTCCTATACATACTGGTGAAGTATCATGAAAATATCTTAACATGTTTTAAAGTTATGGTTCGCACAAATTTTTTACAATTCTGGAGACAAGGGGAGATAACTCATGGACCAAGTCAGTTAGAGTTGTCTTTCTTGTACCTGACACCCTACCAAATGCCCTCTACAACCTGACAGTTTCCTGAAAATAGCTAAAGGGTAGTTAGGAGTTATGGGGTGCACAATAATGCGTTTATGGGCAGACAGATGGATGGATGGATGAATGGATGAATTCCATGCTGAGAGCTATATCCCTTAAACCTCTCGGTAGGAGGATAACGAAATTCAACAAAAGGTCTTGATGGTATAGCTATATAAACTTAGATGTAATTTTTTTTACTTTTATATGAAATTTCTAAGTCTGTGACCTTGACCTCAAGGTCATACCCCAGGATGGGGATGATGCTGAGTAAAACTCTAGACCTATATCTACCAACATGTCAAATATAAATGAAATTCCTCAAAGGGTCTTGATTGTATAGCTATATAAACTTAAACACAAAAAACTTTGACTTTTTTATGAAAAAACCGGGGTGGGGATGGTGCTGATAAAAACTTTAGACCTATATCTACCATCATGCCAAATATGAATGAAATCCATCAAAGGGTCTTCAAAATATGAGGTCTTATAAACTTTAACGCAAAAACTTTGACCCTAAGACAAAAATAAAGTATGAACAAATAATGCTTCAAAAGACTGACGGACAGACAAAAAGATTTCTTGCTGATAGCTATATCCGCTCAACCTTTCAGTTAGGGGATAATGAAATTTAATAAAAGGTCTTGACGATATGGCTATATAAACTTAAACGCAAAAATTTTTACTTTTATATGAAAATTCTAAATTCGTGACCTTGACCTCGGTCACACCCGGGGTGGGGATCATGCGGAGTAAGACGCTAGGCCGATATCTACCAACATGTAAAATATAAATGAAATTCCTCAAGGGTCTTGATGATATAGCTATATAAACTTAAACACAAAAAAACTTTGTCTTTTTTATGAAAATTCTAAGTCCGTGACCTTGACCCAAGGTCATCCCCGGGGTGGGGATGGTGCTGATAAAAACGTAAGACCTATATATACCATCATGCCAAATATGAACGAAATCCATCAAAGGGTCTTCAAAATATGAGGTCTTATAAACTTTAAAGCAAAAACTTTGACCCTAAGACAAAAATAAAGTATGAACGAATAATACTTCAACGGACTGACGAACAGACGAACAGATTCCTTGCTGATAGCTATATCAGCTCAACCTTTCAGATAGGGGATAATGAAATTTAATAAAAGGCCTTGATGACATGGCTATATAAACTTAATTGCAAAATTTTTTACTTTTATATGAAAATTCTAAGTTCGTGACCTTGACCTCGGTCACATCCAGGGTGGGGATCATGCCGAGTAAGATGCTAGGCCGATATCAACCAACATGTCAAATATAAATGAAATTCCTCAAGGGTCTTGATGATATAGCTATATAAACTTAAACACAAAAAACTTTGACTTTTTTAACGAAAATTCTAAGTCTGTGACCTTGACCCCAAGGTCACCCCCGGGGTGGGGATGGTGCTGATAAAAACGTTAGACCTATATCTACCATCATGCCAAATATGAACTAAATCCATCAAAGGGTCTTCAAAATATGAGGTCTTATAAACTTTAACGAAAAAACTTTGACCCTGTGACTTTTTTACAAAAATTCTAAGTCCGTGACCTTGACCCCAAGGTCACCCCCGGGGCGGGAATGGTGCTGATAAAAACTTTAGACCTATATCTACCATCATGCCAAATATGAACTAAATCCATCAAAGGGTCTTCAAAATATGAGGTCTTATAAACTTTAACGCAAAAACTTTGACCCTCTGACGGAAAGACGAACGAACGAACGAACGAACGTACGTATGAACGAACGAACGAACGGATGAACGGACAAACGGAAAAGCGAAAACTATATACCCCCGACATACTTCGTATGTCGGGGGTATAATGAGATTTGATAATTCCATAACCATACCATGTGGCATGTTCTCATGGTAAGAACTCATATCACCCTATACATATACATTCTGTGCAGTCTTATCTGGCTGTTCTCGATATTCAACAACCAGCACTGACTCAAATGCCTGCACAACTATTTGCTTGTCCTTACAAAATGCTTAACTTAAAAAAGAGCATAATTCTCTAAAAATTAATTAGATTTTTTTTTTTCAAAAGTGAATTAGGTGATCTGCTTCTCAGCTCCAGTTTATCATTTGCAACAGTTTTGCTTGGCACTATAAGGGTTAGTCATGCAGGTATGCACCAAAAAATAACAAAATAAAAAAAAAATATATATATATATAGTGAAATTTCATAGATTATTTCTACTATTCTTCTTCTCTTTTTTTTTTTTTTTTTTGCACTGATGCATACACTGCTGGTACCATTCAAGATTTAACCAATAGAGCAAAGACTGTTAAATTCCACTTGTCTGTTCACACTGACAAGTAAAATTACTGAAAAGGGTTGTAAAACTTACTTAACCTTTAGCACTTTCCGCACAAATTCAACAGACAACATTCATGATATTTTTCTTATTTTTCCCAGAAAATAGGTAATTTATTTCATGAAATTGTCTCCAATGGAGAAAATATGCATAAAATGTTAAACCCTAATTTCTGAAAAACAATCAACTTTAAATATTAGACAATTTTTCATAAATATTATTTAAGAATTTTACAATACAGTGAAATACAATGTAGTCAGTTTATGATCATAAATACTGGATGAACAATGCCATGTTTCTGAACAGCACTGCGCTTTCCTTGTTTGTTTTTTTTTTTTGTTTTTTGTTTTTTTGTGTGTTTTTTTTTAGTATAGTTTTGCCATGAAAATTATTTTCCAGACATTTGCCAGACTTTCAATGGATTCTTTTGAAACTCCAGAATTTTCAAGGCCTTGATTTACTTCTGAGAGCTCAAGTACTTTTCCAAGTTTTAAAGGAAGTATGGGACCCCTGTATACAGGCAGACACTGTTCAGGACCATTACACCACAACCTCTTTATAACACTATTGTTGGGGTCCATAGCATAAACCGTGTTAGTTAACCAACCTTGTTATATCCAAACCAAAAATGTGTAGATTATATTGAAAAATGACCATTTATGGTCATTTTTCAATATATTCTATACATTTTTGGGATTCATCTTTGAACCGTGTTATATCCAAAACCGTGTTATAACAACCCTGTTATAAAGAAGTTAAAGTGTATTTGGTAATTAATATTAACCCTGGTCTTAACGAATCCTGATATGCCCTGCCTTTGCAAACAGTGTAGATCCAGATCGGTTGGCTTCTGAAGAAGAAGAACCTGATCTGGATCTGCACTGTTTGTCATTAAAAATGCTAATTTCTATCAACAACCTGGATCAAGTAATATGATTGGCTGAAAATAAGAAGTGGGCATGGCTTAATTTATTCAGCATGGCAAGGGTTAAGATAATTTTTCTTACTTCTACATAAAAATTTATGTTGTGTAATATTCTTTAGAACTGGCTAAGTGAAGCAATTCTACTGAAAATCCGCAATTTTTTTTATGAAGAACTGTGAAAATAATCCCAAAATTATCATTAAATATACCTCTTAAACCTTTATCATGCTCTATGCTAATTCAGCAGACAATAGAGACATTTTTCTAGTTTTTCCCTGAAAGCAGAATTTGACATTTCATGCAAATTGTCTCCATGTCAAATTCTATTTTCTGGGAAAAATAAGAAAAATATTTCAAAATGTTGTCTGCTGAAAATTTTACCCAAGTGCTAAGTGTTCACAATGCCTCTCGATACACACAATGAAAATATCATCTGGGAAGACTCCCCATCACACATTTTGTACTAACCCTAAATATTTGGACACCTCAACTTTTAATCTTAAAATTTGAATGTCTATTTACTACCTTTTGATGTGTCTAAAATTGCTGGATTGGTGGCAAACAGTGTAGACCTTGATCAGATGTTGTGGTCTGAAGCATCTGATCTTGATCTACACTGTCTGCTCAGACGTGTCTGCCCAAATAGTTAGGGTAACTAGACAGTGACCAGTATGACACACATGCCCCTGGCCAGTGCCATCACTATCAGTATTAGTCTAACCCCCCACCATGACCTTTACCTTCAAGTTTAGGTAACACAAGTGAAAACTATATACCCCTAAGCATACAAGTATGCCAGGAGGATAAACTTTAACACTTAGCACTATGGGTTAAATTTTCAAAAGACAACATATTGAAATAGTTTTCTTGGCTTTTCCCAGAAAACAGGTTTTGACATTTCATAAAATTGTCTCCAATGGAGACAATTTGCATGAAATATCAAATCCTGTTTCATGGAAAAATAGGACTGAGTTGAGGTTTCATGGCCCAGTCAACCCATTAGGATCATGTAGAGCATGGTCAGTTTACCTAACCACACTTTTCATGGGCAGGCTTAGTCCTGTTGGCAGTTAACAAGTACTTGTGCACATTCTGACAACTGCCCTTCTTGAATCAGCGGAAGGGAAAGAATAACATTAGATAAATCTCCACGAAAGAATTTGCCGGTTCCTGCGGGGACTGAATCCCCAACCTCCTGACCACCAGTTGAAAGCGCAGCAGACTGAGCCATTGAGGCCAGTGGATAAAAATAAGAAAAGTATCAATTTCTTGTCTGCTGAATTAGCTCAGAGAGTAGTAAAGGTTAACCCATGTCCTGCTGAACCCGGATATACCCTGCCTTTGCAAACAGTGTAGATTCAGATCAGTTGGCTTCTTCAGACGCCAACTGATCTGGATCTGCACTGTTTGCCATTAAGAATGTAAATTTATATCAACAATTCAGATCAAGCAATCTGATTAGCTGAAAATTAGAAGTGGGCATGGCATCTTACAAAAATGTATAGATTATATAGTTTATATATACATGTACATGCAGTATATACATTGTTGTTTGGATACAACACTTTTGGAGTCCACCTTTAAGCTTTATTTATTAACCCTTGTCACGCTGAACCCGGATATACCGTGCCTTTGTAAACAGTGTAGATACAGATCAACTGGCTTCTTCAGAAGCCAACTGATCTGGAGCTGCATTGTTTTTCATTAAGTATTTGAATTTGTATGAATGACTTGGATCAAGTAATCTGACTGACTGAAAATTAGAAGTGGGCATGGCATCTTAATTTATTCAGCAAGACAAGGGTTAATATAGGTCACACAAATGTATAGTCAAAGATACAAACCACATCCATCACTTCAATATCATCTTCTGTGAAATCATCTGGCTCTTCTAAATCTTCTTCGTCTGAAGGGGCCTTACCATGCTTCTTTATATGTCGGGATATCCTTAGAAGTTCTCGAACAGACAGCTGATTAGGGTCTCTGCCTTTCATTGCTGTTGTGATTACTGTCCACTGACTACTTGCAGTCTGAGACAAAAAGGCCACAAAATTTGTTAAAGAGGAGTATTTGATACACTAGACAAAGTGCCAAGTGGGGCACGTATACCCCCGACCAGCGCTACCGCCAGTTTTTAAAGAGCACAAAGTATGTAACTTTGACTCTGGAGATGGCAATTATATGCTTTATGTTATAACATTGAAAAACTTCAATCACACATAATATGAAGCCCTTGACCTCAAAGATCAGGCACAGGTGCAGGGATTGAGCTTAATAAAACTTTAGCCCTATAACTATCACCATATACTAGTGAAATCAATCAGTCTTTATAATATAAGCAAAAATGACATTTGTATGAAAAGTCTGTGACCTTGACTTAAAAGCCATGCCCCAGCTTGGGGATGGTGCCGAGAAAAACTTTAGACCTATATATACCATCATGCTTAATATTAATGAAACCAACAAAAGGGTCTTCATAATATAGCTATATAAATTTTAATGACAATTTTAAGGTCACCTGCCTACTCAATGCCCTCTACATATCGGTAAAGTATCACAAAAATATCTTAAAGAATTTTTAGAGTTATTGCCCGCACAAGATTTAAATAACCAAGGGAGAAAACTGCAGAATGGAGTCAGAAAGTCATTCTTGAATGTGATATGCCTACTCAATGTCCTATACATACTGGTGAAGTATCATGAAAATATCTTAACATGTTTTAAAGTTATGGTTTGCACAAATTTTTTACAATTCTGGAGACAAGGGGAGATAACTCATGGACCAAGTCAGTTAGAGTTGTCTTTCTTGTACCTGATACCCTACCAAATGCCCTCTACAACCTGACAGTTTCCTGAAAATAGCTCAAAGGGTAGTTAGGAGTTATGGGGTGCACAATAATGCATTTATGGACAGACAGATGGATGGATGAATGGATGAACTCCATGCTGATAGCTATATCCCCTAAACCTCTCAGTAGGAGGATAACGAAATTCAACAAAAGGTCTTGATGGTATAGCTATATAAACTTAGATGCAATTTTTTTTACTTTTATATGAAATTTCTAAGTCTGTGACCTTGACCTCAAGGTCATACCCTGGGATGGGGATGATGCTGAGTAAGACTCTAGACCGATATCTACCAACATGTCAAATATAGATGAAATTCCTCAAAGGGTCTTGATGGTATAGCTATATAAACTTAAACACAAAAAACTTTGACTTTTTTATAAAAATTTTAAGTCTGTGACCTTGACCCCAAGGTCACCCCCGGAGTGGGGATGGTGCTGATAAAAACTTTAGACCTATATCTACCATCATGCCAAATATGAATGAAATCCATCAAAGGGTCTTCAAAATATGAGGTCTTACAAACTTTAACGCAAAAGCTTTGACCCTAAGACAAAAATAAAGTATGAACAAATAATGCTTCAAAGGATGGACAGACAGATGAACAGATTTCTTGCTGACAGCTATATCTGCTCAACCATTCAGTTAGGGGATAATGAAATTTAATAAAAGGTCTTGATGATATGGCTATCTAAACTTAAATGCAAAATTTTTTACTTTTATATGAAAATTCTAAGTTCGTGACCTTGACCTCAGTCACACCCGTGTGGGGATCATGCAGAGTAAGACGCTAGACTGATATCTACCAACATGTCAAATATAAATGAAATTCCTCAAGGGTCTTGATGATATGGCTATATAAACTTAAACACAAAAATCTTTGACTTTTTTATAAAAATTCTAAGTCCGTGACCTTGACCCCAAGGTCACCCCCGGGGTGGGGATGGTGCTGATAAAAACCTAGACAAAGTGCCCAGTGGGGCACATATACCCCCGACCAGCGCTACCCCCACCTTTTAAAGAGCACAAAGTATGTAGCTTTGACTCTGGAGATGGCAGTTGTATGCTATATGTTATAACATTGAAAAAATTCAATCACACAGAATATGAAGCCCTTGACCTCAAAGGTCAGGCATAGGTGCAGGGATTGAGCTAAATAAAACTTTAGCCCTATAACTATCACCATACACGAGTGAAATCAGTCTTTATAATATAAGCAAAAATGACATTTGTATGAAACATCTGTGACCTTGACTTAAAAGCCATGCCCCAGCTTGGGGATGGTGCGAAGAAAAACTTCAGACCTATATATACCATCATGCTTAATATTAATGAAACCAACAAAAGGGTCTTCATAATATAGCTATATAAACTTAGATGCAATTTTTTTTTTTTTTACTTTTATATGAAATTTCTGTCTGTGACCTTGACCTCAAGGTCATACCCCAGGATAAGGATGATGCTGAGTAAAACTCTAGACCTATATCTACCAACATGTAAAATATAAATGAAATTCCTCAAAGGGTCTTGATGATATAGCTATATAAACATAAACACAAAAATTTTGACTTATTTATGAAAATTCTAAGTCCGTGACCTTGACCCCAACGTTATTCCCCAGGATAGGATTGGTGCTGATAAAAACTTAAGCCCTATATCTACCATCAGGCCAAACATGAATTAAATCCATCAAAGGCTCTTCATAATATAAGGTCTTATAAACTTTAACGTAAAAACTTTGACACAAAGACAAAAATAAAGTATGAACGAATAATGCTTCAACGGATGGATGGACAGACAAAAAGATTGCTTGCTGATAGCTATATCCGCTCAACCTTTCAATTAGGGGATAATAAAATTTAACAAAAGGTCTTGATGATATGGCTATATAAACTTAAAAGCAAAAACTTTTACTTTTAAATGAAACTTCTAAGTTCGTGACCTTGACCTCGGTCACACCCGGGGTGGGGATCATGCCGAGTAAGACTCTAGGCCGATATAAAGCAAGATGTCAAATATTAATGAAATTCCACAAGGGTCTTGATGATACAGCTATATAAACTTAAACACAAAAATTTTGACATTTTTATGAAAATTGGAAGTCCGTGACCTTGACCCAAAGGTCACCCCCGGGTAGGGGATGGTGCCAATAAAAACTTTAGAGCTATATCTACCATCATGCCAAATATGAATGAAATCCATCAAAGGGTCTTCAAAATATGAGGTCTTATAAACTTTAACGTAAAAACTTTGACCCTAAGACAAAAATAAAGTATGAACGAATAATGCTTCAACGGATGGACGGACAGACCAACAGATTCCTTGCTGATAGCTATATCTGCTGGACCTTTCAATTAGGGAATACTGAAATTTAACAAAAGGTCTTGATGATATGGCTATATAAACTTAAACGCAAAATTTTTTTACTTTTATATGAAAATTCTGTGACCTTGACCTCGGTCACACCCTGAGTGGGGATCATGCGGAGTAAGACTCTAGGCCGATATCTAGCAACATGTCAAATATAAATGAAATTCCTAAAGGGTCTTGATGATATAGCTATATAAACTTAAACACAAAAAACTTTGACTTTTTTATGAAAATTCTAAGTCTGTGACCTTGACCCCACCCCGGGGTGGGGATGGTGCTGATAAAAACTTTAGACCTATATCTACCATCATGCCAAATATGAATGATATCCAAAGGGTCTTCAAAATATTATAAAAACGCAAAAACTTTGACCCTGACTTTTTTATGAAAATTCGAAGTCCGTGACCTTGACCCCAAGGTCACCCCCGGAGTGGGGATGGTGCTGATAAAAATTTTAGACCTATATCTACAATCATGCCAAATATGAATGAAATCCATCAAAGGGTCTTCAAAATATGAGGTCTTATAAACTTTAACGCAAAAACTTTGACCCTGTGATGGAAAGACGAACAAACGCACGAACGAACGTACGAATGAACGAACGATCTTACGTACGAACGAATGAACGGACGAACGGAAAAGCGAAAACTATATACCCCCACATACTTCGTATGTCGGGGGTATAATTAACATAAACCTTGGTTGTACATATGTTGAGGTTTGAATAAGTAAATTTCAGATGTAAATAAAAAGAAAATAATGGCAAAACATTTCTAGTTGTATATGTGTGCAGGGGAAGGGAAATCCCCTCGGCCATTCTGACTACACTGCTATTGGGTTTTATTACCCTTTCTAGAACATTTCACTTATATCGTGCCGATCGTTCATCAAAGGTGGGCGAAAACCCAGGGAAAAACCACCTGACCATCCGTAAGCAGAACTTGGCTTTCCCCACATGTGACCCGGGCGAGGTATTCCTGTTCATGCAAGCTGAATTCTGATGTAAGGCACACCTGGCACTATTTGTTTGTCAGGGTTGAGGGTTTTTCTTGGCACTATTTGTTTGTCAGGGTTGAGGTTTTTTCTTCCTAGTCAAAACATTGGAGTCATGTTGAGCGTGATCAGTTTACTTAACCACACTTTTTCCTGGGCAGGCTTAGTCCTCTATGTGGTTAACCAGTACTTGTGCACATTGTTTCGTCCGAAACCTGGAACTATTTACTAGAATTTTGCACCATATTAGAACATGGTGTAACACCTTTAGAATATTTCAGCAAAACTTGGTAGGATTATAGAATAGATTGAGATATTGTCTCACATACTGGCATGACAAATCTTAAATATTTTTTCAGTTATTTCCCCTTATTTAAATTTGCTTGATAAAATTCCTGATAGGCTGTTATGTGAACAACCTTTAAAATATTTAGACAATACTTTCACAATACTTTGCACATTATACAACAAGCAGGGATTAATTTGGGCTGCACATTTGCCCTTTAAAATTCGCCAGGGCGCGTAAGAAATCACTGTCCGCACCGATACGGGGCATAATGATCTCATATGGCGCACCAGTGATGGATGTCTGCACACTGCATCTTTTTGGGTGTTCTGTAATACCGCTTCTAGGGAAGATGTTTTCAGGGGTCATGGGCAAGGTGTTTGCCTTTTTTTCCTTGCAGATGTCGCTCTTTCATATATGAAAGCTTTGCCACCCTGGGCCCCTAGCTTGGACCCCGGTGGGGGCCTAAGGGGCTCCCACTGGGCCACACCACAGCTCATTTAGAGCCGAATGAAATTTAGATTGATGGGCCTTTGGACCATCAACCTAAATTTCCAGCAATATTCCTGGACAAAGTCAAGAAGAAGTATTGCTGTATCATAACTCCAGATAAGAGGAAGTATCCATATGAACCAGCGTACAAAAACCTACAATAAGACCTGTGTGGCCAGCAAAGACTCGGATCAGCCTGTGCATCACCCGGTATGGCAAGGGTTCCTGTTTATCCCTCTTTGGATAGCTTGGAGGCTGTAGAAGGCACATACGATCACCAAAGACTCTGATCAGACTACGCAGATGTGCAGGCTGATCTGAGTCTTTGCTGGTCACAAAAGTCTCATTGTAAGTTTTGTCATGTGCTGGCTCATATATTTTTTATTTCTCCATGGAAACATGTTATGAGTACTCATGAAAAGCGCCTGGGCAAGGTCCTTCTAATGAGTACCCACAAAGTATGTTTTCATGGAGAAATAAGAAAAATATCAGGACCCATTTGTTCAAATCTAACGATGTTGTTAGTTAACTTATCGTTAAAACTTTGATCATTAGATATGGAAAATATGCTAATATTTTTTCTGAAAAAATGTGAGCAGCTTTTGCATTTGCAAAAGCTAATCTCATTTTTTCAGAAAAATACCTGTGAATTAGATATTGTACTTAATAGAACAGTTAATATTTTGATCACTAACGAGCTTGTTAAGCTAACAATGCTTTGAACAACTGGGCCTAGTACATTCTGCACAAAATGTCCCTTATTTGGAGCTGTGTGCATGTCACTTACTTTAGTATTAGCCACTGGTAACAGATCTGTAGCCACTCGATTAGCCACAACCGTTGGACTAAACTGATCATATGGATTCTCATCAATAGCTTTCTTTATCTGTGCTTCCACCAGCTGCTGCAGCCCTCTTTTTCGATTCCAGGTTGTTAAATTGTATCTTGTATTGTATCTCGTAATTGGCAGGGGTCTAGGAACAACAAACTCATCTGTAATAAGTAGTACCCTTACAGTTCTTGAGAAAAGTGTGATGAAAATTTTTCATTAATGGCAAATTGTAAAACCTATCAAGGGATGTTACTCTAAGGGTGATAGGCCCTTGGCCTTGATTCTGGTATACACGATGCATCAGCCAACTGTCCATGTGTGTATTTAGTTGTAACTTTACAGCTTTCATAGTTCCTGAGAAATCTATAATGAAAATTTTTCACTGATGGTAAATTGTAAAACCTATCAATTTTTCATTTATGGCAAATTGTAAAACGTATCATGGGATTTAACTCCAAAAGTTGTGGGCCCTGATTCTGGTATACACAATACATCAACCCACTGTCCATGTGTGTACCAGGTTTTGACCTTGTAACCCTTACAGTTCTTGAAAAAATGTGACAAAAGTTTTTCATTTATGGTCATTTTTCAACATAATCTATACATTTTTGGGCTCCATCTTTGAACCGTGTTATATCAAATACCATGTTATAACGAACCATGTTATAAAGAGGTTGTAGTGTATAATGTGGGTACTCTTTAGAAGTTATCAAAAGTTATCAGTATTTTTTTTGTCTAAAATGTCCTGTATTCATCAATGATCTGTTACAGGCATGTTCTTCAAATCTGATTCCAAACAAAACACACTCTGGTGTTTTTCCTGCTGAAAATCATTACTACATGTATCTTGTTTGTTTGTTTGTGTTGAGGTTTTACGGCTCAGTCAACCCAATGGGGTCATGTCGAGCGCGGTCAGTTTACCTAACCACACGTTTACTGGGCAGGCTTAGTCCTCTAAGCAAGTATCTGATTATGCTGCAATACAAAACTATATGGTGTTAAAGCAATACATTTCTGACCCATTATAAGAGTACATATCTACTAAAACGTCGTTAAAAAAAAAAATCTACTAAAACATCGTTAAAAAAACCACAAAAAAACCCTATCTACCAACCCATTTTTTCCCATCATGAAATGGGAATCACACACTTTTTTTTTAGGCCTAATAAAATTATCTTTTTTTTATATATATAATTTAAAGATAATGAAAATGGATACCCTTTCAAGGGAGTTAACTCTGTCAAAAATGGTTTTGCCTGATACGGTTTTTGTTTACATGTAGTTCATCTGTACAAATTCAGTAAGAGCTATATTTGTTGCTGGCTTTTGCATTGTCCCTTGATATTTTCTAAACCCTTAAACTGCCAATCACAACGATTGTCGTCTGCTTTGTCATCTGCTTGTGATCTTAAAAGTCATTTTTGCAAACAGTGTGGACCGAGATCAGACTGCTCCTCTAGGAGCTGTCTGATCAGGGTCCATACTGTTTGCCTGTATGCAAAAATAGGTCTGAAAAGTTTGCAAGAATATTCAGCAGACAACATAAACAGACAATATTTTCAGATGCAGATTTCTCTTCGTATTTTAAGGATTAAGGGGAATAGATACACTTTCAGGGGAGGCAACTTTGTCAAAAATGTTTCTGCCTCCCTTATGAAAAGGGGTCTACTCCAAAGGGAAAGAATTTGTGCTCCGTTTGATAAATTTAGTCACTCAGTCACATTTCATGCTTATAATGCTATTTTCGATGCATAAAAAATTTCCTTGACAATTTTTAGCACATTTAATTGGGCTGTTTTGACTGGTACAAATTATCACAGCTCCAGATAAGGCACTTTTTTTTAAAGTATTGATACTTTTTTTATTTCTCCCCAAAAACATATGTTGTGGGTACTCATTAGAAGTGTCTCACCAAGGCACTGTTGATGTGTACCCACAACATGTTTTCATGGAGAAAAGAGAGAGAAACAGGGAGAGAGAGAATGAGAGAGAGGGAGGGATAGAGAGAGAGAGAGTTACAATGTACACAGTTTATAAGGGCCCAGTTGTTCAAAGCATTGTTAGCTTAACGAGTTTGTTAGTGGTCAAAATGTTAACTGTTCTAGTAAATATATAATTTGCAGGTATTTTTGCTGGAAAAAATGTAAGTAGCTTTTGCAAATATAATGCAAAAGCTACTCACATTTTTTCAGCAAAAATGTTATCATATATGCCATACTTAATAATCAAAGTTTTAAAGATACCTTAACATCGTTAGTTTTACACAACTAGGCCCAGTTTCTTGAGGCATGTCTGTCTCAATACTTAAGATAAATATATCTATGTAGCAACAGTTTATGAGCTTTTATCAACCAAACATTTCATATTTCTCCATAGAAGTTTATGTTGTGGGTACTTCTAATTAGTACCATGCAACAACACATTTTCATAGAAAAATTAGCATAAAATTTTTTTTTGCAAACACTTGTTATCTGGAGTTCTGTAAATATTGTACCCTAATAACCCTAAGTATTGGGACAGGCTGGTCTAAACAAACAGTGTAGACCCAGATCAGATGGGGGTGGTCATGTGTGGCAAAGGTGTCATGTATCTTATGTCACCGGAGCATCCAACTGATATTGGCTTACAGTTGGGCCAAGCTGGCTATCCTTGTAGCAGGTAAGGGCAGAGTGGAATGTTTTTATTTCTTCTGTTTCTTCCCTATCCCTCTCTTTTATCTCCTCTACTATCTCTTCTACCTCTTTTCTGCCTTTCTCTGGGAGATGACACAAAATGACCCACAAGGGTTGACATGTCACTAAACTCCAACACAATCAACCCAGATCAGATGCCGCAGTGTGGTGTCTGATCAGGGTCTACATTATTTGCCACTCATCCAGCAGTGTTTCATTGTGTTGAGGTTTTATGGCCCAATCAACCCACTGGGGTCATGTTGAGCCCGGTCAATTTACCTAACCACATGTTTACTGGGCAGGCTTAGTCCTCTAAGCGGTTAACCAGTATTGTGCACATTCTTTCGCCAGAAACTGACAACTGCCCTTCTTGAATCAGCGGAAGGGAGAGAATGACCGTAGAAAATATTTCATGATCAATCTCCACTAAAGAATGTTGCTGACCTGGCGGGGGTTGAACCCGCAACCTCCTGATCAGCAGTCAGACGCACATCCGACTTAGCCATTGAGCCAGCATCCAGCAAACAAAATAGACTTGTATCTTTGGAACGTTAATACTTCTACTACTACTACTATCAAGTATTGGGACAGACAGACCTTTGCAAACAGTGTAGACCCAGATCAGATGCCGCGGCATCTGATCAGGGTCTACACTGTTTGCCATACATATAACAATAGTTTAGATAAATCAAGAAGTATGAAAATGGACTATTTCAAATTTTAGGACAAGTATGATAAGGAGGTAAGGTGTCCCAATACTTAGGATAAATATGGAACTCACTATTAAAATTTCATAAACTTACTATTTAATTTGTCTTGGATGACTTTATCATAATCTTCTCCTGCAGCACCAATTTGCTTTGCAAAGCTACCAACATCACTGTAGTCTTTGAAATCCTTCTTGACATACCAGTTCAGATGTGAGAGATGAAGAAGCGCAGGTCTTTGCCGCTGGCGCTGTGAATATAAACAGGAGTTCTAATGTGGAAATATTGTTCCTCTTGTCATTTTAAAAGTCAAGTAGCAACTTAGGGGAGTGTTAAGTCATCAGCTGCTGAAGTTCTCACAATGGCACAATGGCCTTCAATTTGACATGCATTACAGCTATATTTGGATTCTTGTTAAGTCATCAACTGTTGAAGTTCTTATTATGACCTTCAATTTGATATTCAACATGGCTATATTTCGATTCTGGTCTCTAATGAGCCCATCACACACACACACACACACACACACACAACACACACACACACACACACAACACACACACACACTAAATCTTTTAAAATGTGTAACTGCAATAAGGACAATTTTATGGCTTTTGTCACCAAGCAGAGGACTTGTTTTGAGTTTGAGTTTTACGGCCCCGTTTCTGGGCAGGCTTAGTCTTCTAATCGGTTAACCAGTGCTTGTGCACATATTTTCGCCTGTAACTGACAACTGCCCTTCTTGAATCAGCAGAAGGGGGAGACTGACTATAGAAATTATTTCATAATCAATATCACGAAAGTTATGTGGCCCAGCTGGGATTTCAGGTTGTGATGGCTGATAGAAATATACATTTCTTACAGGTGTGTTAACACACCTGTAATACACCTACCCCTCTTCTTCTTTGCATCTGTTGCTGTCCAAGAATCATTCTCTTCTGAAGTTTCTCCTGCAAGTCAACATAATATCAAACTGCACAAGAAACTCTTTAACACTTTGCATGCTGGGTAAAAACTTCAGCAGACAACATTTTGAAATGTTTTTTCTTATTTTTCCTAGAAAATAGGATCTGACACTTCATGCAAACCGTCTCCTTAGGACCTTAGGAGACAATTTGCAAGAAGTGTCTGATCCTATTTTCTAGGAAAAATAAGAAAACTATCACCAATTTGTTGTCATTTGAATCTGCCCATAGTGTTGTAAGTGTTTTTGGAGCTCAACTCAGCTAAGCATGAAATTTCTGAGCTAATAAATATGAAAACGCCAATTCTCTGCTAATAAATATGAAAATGCCAACAATTTTCATATTTATTAGCACAGAAATTTTCATGCTCAGCTATGTTTAGTAAGAAAGAATTTGCGACTGTTAGTTTGAGATTTATTAGCAGGACAAATTTCATTTTCAGCTGAGTTTAGCATGATTGAAGTTTTATAACCTCAGAGCCAGGATTCATTATAGCGAGGCACTTCTGTTGATATCTACAACATATTTTATCATGAAAAAATGAGAAAAATATTTACCTCATAGACTTTTATCTAGAGCTATGAAAGGAGTATCTATATAAATACAGTATAACCTCAATGGCTCGAACACGGATGGCTTGTTTTTCGTGGATGATTCAAACTCTTTTTTCAGTCCCTACAAAATTCTTCCAATAGCTCAAGAAAACAAATAGTTAGGTAGTTTTTTCTTATTTTATCAATTGTATATTGTGTGTACTCATTAGAATCGCCTCATCGAGGCAATTCTAATGAGTACACTCGACATACAATCATTGTGTAGAAAATTGAAAAGATTTTCCTAAATTATTGCTATTTGCTTCCTGAACTGGTGCCATGATTAACCCTCAGTGGCTTGAACTACCCATGTTTCGAACAAATTTCCATGGTCCAAAAGATGTTCGAGCCATTGAGGTTCGACTGTATTTATTATTGCTCCATGTTAACAGTTTTGAGAATTTTGAGTAGAATATCATGATTAAGGGGAATGGATACACTTCAAGGGGAGACAATTGTTAAAATAGTTTTTGTCTTTCTTCTGAAAAGGGATCTACACTAGAAGGAAAGAATTTGCTCCTAAATGGAGCAAAGTGGGAGTAAATTCTTTCCTTTTCTTTTAGAAGGGGATTCTTTCCTTTTAGACTTCTTTTCAGAAGTGGATTCTTTCATTTTAGACTTCTTTTTTCAGAAGGGGATTCTTTCCTTTTAGACTTCTTTTTCAGAAATGGATTCTTTCCTTATAGACGTCATTTTCGGAAGGGGATTCTTTCCTTTAAGACTTCTTTTCTGAAGTGGATTCTTTCATTTTAGACTTCTTTTTTAGAAGAGGATTCTTTCCTTTCAGACTTTTCAGAAGGGGATTCTTTCCTTTTAGACTGCTTTTAAGAGAGGATTCTTTCCTTTTAGACTTCTTTTAAGAATGGGATTCTTTCCTTTAAGACTTCAATTCAGAAGAGGAGTCTTGCCTTTTAGACTTCTTTTCAATAGGGGATTCTTTCCTTTTAGACTTCTTTTCAGAAAGGGATACTTTCATTTTAGACTTCATTTCAAAAGGGGATTCTTTCCTTTTAGACTTCTCTTCAGAAGGGGATTCATTCTTTCAGACTTCTTGTCAGAAGGGAATTCTTTCCTTTCAGACTTCTCTTCAGAAGAGGATTTTTTACTTTTAGACTTCTCTTCAGAAGGGAATTCGTTCCTTTCAGACTTCTCTTCAGAAGAGGATTCTTTCCTTTTAGACTTCTCTTCAGAAGGGGATTCTTTCCTTTTAGACTTCTCTTCAGAAGAGGATTCTTTCCTTTTAGACTTCTCTTCAGAAGGGGATTCTTTCCTTTTAGACTTCTCTTCAGAAGAGGATTCTTTCCTTTTAGACTTCTCTTCAGAAGGGGATTCTTTCCTTTTAGACTTCTCTTCAGAAGGGAATTCGTTCCTTTCAGACTTCTCTTCAGAAGAGGATTCTTTCCTTTTAGACTTCTCTTCAGAAGGGGATTCTTTCCTTTTAGACTTCTCTTCAGAAGGGGATAGGTATGCACTAAAGCAAACAGGAAGTCACCAAAAATTGTCTCCTGCGGCAGAAATGGCAGAAAATGTGCAAAATGTATCCAGTTTCCTTAAGGTATATTGTGGATTGCAGTGTTTGACTACTGGCAACCTTTTTATTAACAGGAGGCAAGCTAAATTGCCTTCTATTCTTCCACTAAGGGGTTCTACCTAAAGCCTTTTAAACCTTCATCACTCTCTGAGAAAATTCAGAGAACGACAAATTGATATTTTTCTTATTTTTCCCAGAAAACAGGCTTTGTCATTTCATGCAAATTGTCTCCTAAGGAGACAGTTTGCATGAAATGACAAAACCTATTTTCTGGGAAAAATAAAAATATTTCAAAATGTAGTCTGTGGAAAATTTTACACAGGATGCTTAGCACTGAATGGATCGGTTGTAAATCTCTATAGTACATGTCCCTTACTTATGGATTTTAGCCTCCTATTTCCAAACTAACTGACAAGGCTGACTTGATTATTTGAGTTTGGATACTTGATCAGCTATTATAAAGTGAGTCACACTGTCAGAAAACATATGTTTGGACGTGTGTCCCCAGCAAAGATTCAGATCAGCATGTGCTTTTATGCAGTCTGAACAGATTCTTCAATGGGTGCATTTTGGATTGCCAAGGAGTTTCTTGATGTTGACAGTGCAGACTCTGATCAGACTGCATATATGCGCAGCTTGATTTGAGTCTTTGTTGTGAACACATGTCAGATGCCATATTTTCTCATGTTATGACTCAAGTGTCAACAACTGGTTTCCTTAACATGGAAAACAAGCTTTTATACGTAACCAAAGGGTAAAACAACAACAAAATGAGAAAAAAAAACACTGTATTTACCCTAAATATTTGAACATAATAACTCTATAAGATACTTGTCTTAAAATTGAACATGTCAGTTCCACTACCTGTTGATCTGTGTAAAAATTGCCAGATGAGTGGGAAACAGAGTCAACCCTGATTAGATGCCACATTCTGTGGCATCTGATCTGGGTCCACACTGTTTGCTCAGGCCTGTCTGTCCCAATACATAGGGCAAGTATGGTAAACTACTAAAACATTTTGATGATGTTATGTTTATAGACGCCAGCAATTTTTCTTAAATTAAAAAAGCTGACATGAAAATTGCAGGAACAGAATAAAACCTAAAGGACACAGCCACCTGACCCTACAAAGTTACAAGATTTGTTTCAGCTGAGATTTACCTTCACTGTCTACAATATTTCAGTCATGCTCTAAAGCTCTCTGGAGTGATGTGGGAACTGATGCCCTTTTTATTAGGTTGATTGTTTACAATCGAGCCAAAGTATACATACACCAAAATTTCCTTAAGGTTCTTGTCCACGTGATTGTCATTTACCAATGAAATCAAACCATATGTTTGACAGACCAACCAATTTGTTCATTATATGAAACCCACAACCTGTTGTCTCAGAACCAACCTCAGAACTGAATGTTTTTCAACAATTTTAAGGGGTTGTTTATCAATCCTTCCAAAAATACTAAAGAATCTGAATTATCTGCTGTTGTCCATGCGACTATCGCTGAACAATAAAGTTTATCCACACAAATAGCATTTGTACAAAATCCAGGTAACAGTTACTTAAAGCCATACTATTTTTTTTTGCTGTGACCTCAGTGCTATGTAGAGTGTTACCCAGACTGGGCTTAGTGCTGGGTACTGGCAAACAATGCAGACCCAGATCAGATGCTGCAGAATGCAGCATCTGATCTGGGTCTGCAATGTTTGCTTAAATTACAGGAAGTTAATGGTTAAATAAAACAGTCTTTAAGTCCTTTTCCGGACTATTTTCCCAGCCTACACTCAGAGACAATTGACCCACCAGTGCTGTCAGTGCTTTGATAGTGCACCTTACTGCACTATCATGCTCCAGGCACATTTATAGGATACTACTACTGGTCACATTGTATTGACACTAGTGCAACCCAGTACTAGTTTTGCAACCCAGTCCTAGTTTTTCTTCCTAATGCTGAGCACCAAATGAAAGAGCAGTTAGTACCAATTTTAAAAGTCTTTGGTGTGACCCATTAAAGGTGGAACCCGAAACCTCAAGCTCAAAAAGCAATGCTTTACTGTAACTTAGCTTCATGGTGTTGTCAATGATTACATGTATCACAGAAGACGTTTTAGGGATAATTATTTGATAATGTTTCTAGTATAACTTTCTCCAGTTCTCCATAATAAGTGAGTCCAACGAGAACCGCAGAGACGCACTACTATAGACTACCTATGTGACCAGTGATGTGTGTGACCAAAAATGTGATGGTCCAACAAACACATGGGTTGTTCAGTGCTTATCTTGAAAACCAATAAGCATTCCGTGATTTGGCAGAGACTATTGACACGGCTGCCGTGCCAATAATAGCAACAAAACAGCCAATAACGCCAAGTATTCCAATTGCAAGGGGTTGAATCACGAGACTTATGATGTCAGCCCACAAAAGTTGCGACCGCGGCCATTTCGAATTTTGTCACCACTTCGAATTTCATTTCTATCCATTCTCTGTCTATTTACAAGCTAAGCATGATTCGTTTTGTGCATAAGGTACACTCTGATGTAGATTTTTAGATAACACATAGACTTTACGCTCTTTTCATGTGATAATCTTAAAACACTTCAACACAAGTAAGTGAACGATAGTATATTGTTATTGTACCTGTAATCGGCATACACTAGTTTTCAGTATTCAAAAAACATGGCCCCCGCCCATCAGGGTCCGCGAAATAGATAAGCTGCCTAAAGCCTCCATGGCAGAGCTGCTAGTAACTAAGCAGGACCTGAATTCATGTAATCGGGTCGGGTAGAAGTCCCACAAATTTGAAGGCAATGTCTCTGAACTACTGAAATATTGTTGACTTGGACGTTATATCGCAATTCATGCAGTGGATTAGAAGTCAAGCGTGGTCTGAAATCAAATTCAGTTAGATCTGGCCAAACCACCTATGAAGCATGTGATGATTATTGGATGCACGGATATAGGTAGCACCTATTAAATTCATATTAACGCATGTTGTGGATACTCATTACAACAGCCTCATCTAGGGGCTTGTAAGAAGTACCCATTTTTATAAAGGAAAAGTAAGAAAATAATCTTTAAGAATTGTTGTGCAAAACACTTCCTTCACAAGTCTCTGAATCATGAAGTATCTTTCCAACAATGTAGCCAACACCAAAAGGTAAAAGATAAAGGTGTCCAATAAATCTTGCCGCTGTGCCCCCTGTGTCTTGGGCTACAGCATATGAAAGGCAGGGCCGAATCCTCTCCTTTCATTGCCTTAACACTTGTCCTGCTGAACCTGGATATACCCTGTCTTTGCAAACAGTGTAGATCCAGATCAGTTGGCTTCTGAAGAAGCCAACTGATCTGGATCTGCACTGTTTGCCATTAAGTATATTAACAGTCTGGATCAAGTAATCTGATTGGCTGAAAACTAGAAGTGGACGTGGCATCTTAATTTACTCAGCAGGATAAAGGTTAAGTTACCCATTTACTGCAGGGTGAACAGAGTGAGTTTTTCAGTCGATGGGCTGCTACTTCCTCACCACAGTCAACTGCTCTAACCACTCCACTGTGGCACACCTCACCCCTCAGCGCCCCCCCCCACCCACCCATCCATTTTTTTTTAATATGAAACATTATTATGAAACTATGAAACATTATCATTCTCAGGCTGAATACTTACCGGCATAGCAAAGAATTCTTCACACTGTTGTTTCCAGCTCATCAGCTTTCTGTATCGCTGAAGCAGGCCATTGTCAGTCCTTCCTACTAACAGGGTAGCCAGATACGCCCAATTACCTAATAATATACGATTTAAGGTTAGATGGCTTTTTTTTCAACCATGAAGAGTTGGTATTTTTCTTCTTTCTCCATGAAAGCATTTTTGAAAGCATATTTAACATCTGTACAACAGTCTCTCTACAACAGCCTGTTTTATTTATTGCCATGTGTGGCTGTTGTAGGGAGGTTACACTGTTATAGTCTAACAGAGCTCCAGATAAGCAGGTGTATCCACTGTATATATTTCTTATTTCTCCACAAATATGTATGTTGTGGATACTCATTAGAAGCACCTCGACGAGGCGCTTCTAATGAGTACCCACAACATATGTTTTCAGGGTGAAATAAGAAAAATATCTACTTTTTGGCTGAAAAAGTGCCTTATCTGGCCTAATGACAGCTGCAGCCAGCAAAGATTCAGACCAGTTTGCTTATCTGCACAGTCTGATCAGTCTTTGGTATCTGCCTGAAGAAGCATTGGTTCCTTGGCTATCGACAGAGAGCCAAGCCAAGTTTCCGATCAGACTGTTTAGGTACACAAGCCCACTTGTCTTTGCTGTGCCCACAAGAAATATGCAGAGCTCCAAATAAGACACCTTTTTCAACCAAAAAGTAACGATTTTCTTATTTCTCCACGAAAACATATGTTGTGGTACTCATTAGAAGCACCTTGCCAGTAACACAACATATGTTTTTGTTGAGAAATAAGAAAATATTATGTGGATACACCCTCATATCCGGAGCTATGTAAGATACATGTATATCTTTTTTTCATGATGTGACCCACTGCATATTTCTCAAGGCTTTAGTTTTTTGTGGTTTGTTTACCAGTTGGGTTGCCTTGGATATTGTTTTGTTGTTTTTTGTTGTTGCTTTTTTTTTTTCTTTTTTTTTTTTGTTTGTTTTTTTAATGTGAATTGATACTTTTGGTAGACTTTCAGCCACTTTTTACAAATGGACAGTTCTGTGCCTTCCTTGTGCTTTCCTGCACACCAACCCCCTTCTGAAATGGGGACTACACTAAAAGAAAAGAATTTTGCTCCCATCAGGAGCAAAATACTTTCCTTTTAGAGACCTCTTTTTCAAAAGGGAGGCTAAAATGAATTGAACAGAGTAGCACCCCCTGAAAGTATATCCAAAGCTCCTTATAAAGTGTTGTTTTCAACAAAATTGATATTTTTCTTATTTCTCTGCAAAAGCATGTTGTGAGTACCTGGTGATGATGTACAACAACCTTGAGTACCATAACAGATGAACTAGAAAAGATTTTAGAGAAAAAACAAATGTTCCCCCACCCAACCCCGCGTGAGTTGTCATACTTGTAGGCAACACTTCATATCGTCCTGTTCTACATTTCTAACAAGTATCATCAAAATATTGTGAAGGGTATTCAAGTTACAGAGTGGACACAAAATCAAATTCAAACACATGAAGGAGAGAAAACTCCAAAAGTAAGAAAGCCACAGTTGTCATTCTTGTATGCAACACATCGTCTTATCCTGTTCAACATTTCTACCAAGTACCATCAAAATATTCTTAAAGAGTATTCAAAGTAAAGAGCAGACACGAAATCTATTTAAAACAAAACAAAGAGAGATAAATCCAAATGTAAGAAAGCCAGATTTTTCATTCTTGTACACGACATGTTGTCTCGTCCTGTTCTCCATTTCTAACAAGTATCATCAAAATATTCCAAAAGGGTATTCGACTTACAGAGCTGACACTCTATCAATGCATAATGATTGTCAAATATAGTAAAGGGAGATAACGCCAATGGTAAGAAAGGCAGAGCAGACATGAAATCAATTTAAAAAACAAAACGAAGGGAGATAAATCCATAAGTAAGAAAACCATTCTTGTATGTGACATGTTGTCTCATCCTGTTCTCCATTTCTACCAAGTATCATCAAAATATTCCAAAAGGTATTCGACTTACAGTGCTGACACTAAATCAATGCATAATCATTGTCAAATATAGCAAAGGAAGATAACGCCATTGGTAAGAAAGGCAGAGTTGTCATAATTATATGTGACACATCATCTCGTCCTGTTCTACATTTCTACCAAGTACAATCAAAATATTCCAAAGGGTATTCGAGTTTCAGAGCGGACACTAAATCATTGCTTAATTACTGTCAAATATAACAAAGGGAGATAACGCCTAAGGTAAGAAAGCCAGAGTTGTCATTCTTGTATGCTACACATTGTCTGGTCCTGTTCTACGTTTCTACCAAGTAACATAGAAATATTCCGAAGGGTATTCAAATTACTAAGCTGACACAAAATCAATGCATAATCACTATAAAATATAGCATGGGGAGATAACATCGAAAGTAAGAAAGGCAGTGGTGTCATTCTTGTACGCAACACATTGTCTTGTCCTGTTCTACCTTTCTACTAAGTACCATCAAAATATTCTGAAGGATATTCAATTTAGAGCGGGCACGAAATCAATGCATAATAATTGTCAAATATAACGAAGGGAGTTAATGCCAAATGTAAGAAAGCAAGAGTTGTCTTTCTTGTACGCAACACATTGACTTGTCCTGCTCTACATTCCTACCAAGTACCATCAAAATATTCCAAAGGGTATTCAAGTTACAGAGTGGACAAGAAATCTATTTCAAACAAAACAGAGAACTCCAAAAGTAAGAAAGTTGTCATTTTTGTATGCGACACATTGCCTCCTCCTGTTCTACATTTCTACCGAGTATCATCAAAATATTCCAAAGGGTATTCAAGTTACAGAGCAGACAAGAAGTTTTACATGGATGCTGACACCAAACGGATCCATCCCAAAAACAATATGTGCCCCAACCCTTCGGTAGGGGGGACATAAATAAGAAAAATGTTTACTCCTATCCCTCTTACATGGAGTTATGATATCCATTCCTCTTTAATAAGGTGAGAATGATATAAGAGTAAAGGTCTACATATTAGTACATGTACTACACACTTACATCCATGTTGCTTTATAAGGTTAAGAAGCTCTTTATCTTCTTCATAAGTCCAAGTTTTTGGACGTATCTCTGGATCCAAAACATTGCTCCACCTGCAAGAAATAAGTTGTGAATAAGCATTGTCCCAATGTCAAACTGATTATACATGTAACTGAACACTGGTGAACTGATGAGATTGAACGAATGGGGTTTAATAACATGTCAACCCTTGAGAGTCATTTTGTGTCGTCTCTCCCAGAGAAAGGGAGAAGAGAGATAGAAGAGATAGTAAAGGAGATGAAAGAGAGGGACTTGGGAGAAAAAGGAAAATGAATGAAAGAAATAAAAACATTCCCCTTCTACCTTACCTACTGCAAGCCACTATCAGTTAGACGCCCCAGTGATGCGAGATACCTGAAACCTTTGCCTCACCCAACCACCCCCTGCTTCTAGTGAGTGCCCACAACATATGTTCTCATGCAGAAATAAGTTAAATAGCAATACTTTTTCGGTTGAAAAAAGAAAAAGACACTTTATTTGGAGCTATGAATACTGCAAAGCATAGCTACAGATTTGCTTGTGTTAAGGTTTTACGGCCCAGTCAACCAATGGGGTCATGTCAAGCACAGTCAGTTTTCCTAACCACATGTTTACTGGGCAGGCTTAGTCCTCTAAGCGGTTAACCAGTATTGTGCACATTCCTTCGCCAGAAACTGACAACTGCCCTTCTTGAAGCAGCGGAAGGGAGAGAATGACCGTAGAAAATATTTCATAATAAATCTCCACGAAAGAATGTTGCTGACCTCGGCAGGGATTGAACCCGCGACCTCCTGGTCTCCAGTTGGATGGCGCATCCAACTGAGCCACCAAGGCCGGCAATAGCTACAGATAAGAGGGGTATCCACATAATGTTTTTCTTATTTCTTGACGAAAACATATGTTGTGGGTACTCATTAGAAGTGCCTTGCTGAGGTGCTTCTAATGAGTACCCACAATATATGTCTTTGTTGAGAAATAAATAAGATATCAGTATTTTTCAGATGAAAAAAGCACCTCATCTGTTGCTATGTGCAAAGTCACAGATTCTGTAATAGGCATATGCAAAATTTCAAAAGAATCCAATAAAAGATATAGGAGTTGTAGACAAAAGGTTGTTTTTCTTTTTTCAATTTTATATCCCAAAGCTGTGTAAAAAGAAGCAAATTTAAGAAAAAAATAGGTGCAAGTCTTCACATCAGAGGAAGAAAATCTGCGGAACCAAAAAACAAAAAATAACATCTGATGAATGATGCTGGAATTGCGGACACAAGCTTTGCAGAGAGAAATTCTAAGTCCAAAAGTGTTGTAACTGTCAAAACTATCCAAATCAAAAATCCAAGTTCAGATGCACATCTTCACATCACAGAAAGGAAAGTTGCAAAATCTGAAAAAACTAGACAAAGTGCCCAATGGGGAACATATACCCCCGACCAGCGCTACCACCACTTTTTAAAGAGCACAAAGTATGTAGCTTTGACTCTGGAGATGGCAGTTGTATGCTATATGTTATAACACTGAAAAAATTCAATCTCACGTAATATGAAGCCCTTGACCTCAAAGGTCAGGCACAGGTGCAGGGATTGAGCTAAATAAAACTTTAGCCCTATAACTATCACCATATACCAGTGAAATCAGTCTTTATAATATAATCAAAAATGACATTTGTATGAAACGTCTGTGACCTTGACTTAAAAGCCATGCCCCAGCTTGGGGATGGTGCCGAGAAAAACTTCAGACCTATATATACCATCATGCTTAATATTAATGAAACCAACAAAAGGGTCTTCTTAATATAGCTATATAAACTTAGATGCAATTTTTTTTTTACTTTTACATGTATATGAAATTTCTAAGTCTGTGACCTTGACCTCAAGGTCATACCCCAGGATAAGGATGATGCTGAGTAAAACTATAGACCTATATCTACCAACATGTAAAATATAAATGAAATTCCTCAAAGGGTCTTGATGGTATAGCTATATAAACATAAACACAAAACTTTTTACTTATTTATGAAAATTCTAAGTCCGTGACCTTGACCCCAACGTTATTCCCCGGGATAGGGTTGGTGCTGATAAAAACTTAAGCCCTATATCTACCATCAGGCCAAACATGAATTAAATCCATCAAAGGCTCTTCATAATATAAGGTCTTATAAACTTTAATGTAAAAACTTTGACCCTAAGACAAAAATAAAGTATGAACGAATAATGCTTCAACGAATGGATGGACAGACAAACAGATTCCTTGCTGATAGCTATATCCGCTCAACCTTTCAATTAGGGGATAATAAAATTTAACAAAAGGTCTTGATGATATGGCTATATAAACTTAAAAGCAAAAACTTTTACTTTTAAATGAAACTTCTAAGTTCGTGACCTTGACCTCGGTCACACCCGGGGTGGGGATCATGCGGAGTATGACTCTAGACCGATATATAGCAACATGTCAAATATAAATGAAATTCCACAAGGGTCTTGATGATACAGCTATGTAAACTTAAACACAAAAATTTTGACATTTTTATGAAAATTGGAAGTCTGTGACCTTGACCCAAAGGTCACCCACGGGGTGGGGATGGTGCCAATAAAAACTTTAGAGCTATATCTACCATCATGCCAAATATGAATGAAATCCATCAAAGGGTCTATGAGGTCTTATAAACTTTAACGTAAAAACTCTGACCCTAAGACAAAAATAAAGTATGAACGAATAATGCTTCAACGGATGGACGGACAGACCAACAGATTCCTTGCTGATAGCTATATCCGCTGGACCTTTCAATTAGGGAATACTGAAATTTAACAAAAGGTCTTGATGATATGGCTATATAAACTTAAATGCAAAAATTATTTACTTTTATATGAAAATTCTAAGTTCGTGACCTTGACCTCAGTCACACCCTGAGTGAGGATCATGCGGAGTAAGACTCTAGGCCAATATCTAGCAACATGTCAAATATAAATGAAATTCCTAAAGGGTCTTGATGATATAGTTATATAAACTTAAACACAAAAAACTGACCTTTTTATGAAAATTCTAAGTCCATGACCTTGACCCCAAGGTCACCCCCAGGGTGGGGATGGTGTTGATAAAAACTTTAGACCTATATCTACCATCATGCCAAATATGAATGAAATCCATCAAAGGGTCTTCAAAATATGAGGTCTTATAAACTTTAACGCAAAAACTTTGACCCTGACTTTTTTATGAAAATTCGAGGTCCGTGACCTTGACCCCAAGTCACCCCCGGGGAGGGGATGGTGCTGATAAAAACTTTAGACCTATATCTACCGACGGAAAGATGAACGAACGTACGAACGAACGAACGTATGTACGAACGAACAGACGAACGGAAAAGCGAAAACTATATACCCCCACATACTTCGTATGTCGGGGGTATAAATAGAATTTGTTTTTCCACAAAAACATAGATGTCTCCCCCGTTTTTGGTGTCATACTGTATTGTACATTCAGTGAACATTTATATTAACTAATGAGATTCCAAGGGAAATAACTTAAAAAGTATATGTGCAAGAATTATGGTTCTTGCGCTTTGCACATCTTCTAATGTTGATTGATATTCATATAAAAATTCGTTAAGATTCTTGAACGGTTTTAATGTTATAGAGTGCAAGTTTCTGTATGATAGACAAAGCTCCAAGGGAAATAACTCAAAAAATATAAATGCAAGAGTTATGGTTCTTGCACTCTGCACGTCGTCTAATGTTGATTGATACGTATTTACATGAAGTTTCTTGAAGATATCTTCAACAGGTTTCAAGTTACAGAGCAGACATGATTTTGTGACGGACAAAGTTCCAAGGGAAATAACTCAAAAAGTATAAATGCAAGAGTTATGGTTCTTACAGCCTGCATGTAGTCTAATGTTGATTGATATTTATATGAAGTTTCGTGAAGATAGCTTTAAAGTTTTCAAGTTACAGAGCCAATACAATTTTGTGACAGAGTCCAAGGGCAATAACTCAAAAAGTATAAATGCAAGAGTTATGGTTCTTCTGGTCTGCACATCGTTTAATGTTGATGGATATTTATATGAAGTTTCATGAAGACAGCTTGAGCAGTTTTCAAGTTATAGAGCGGACACGATTTTGTGACAGAGTCCAAGTGAAATAACTTAAATATTATAAATGCAAGAGTTATGGTTCTTATAGTCTGCAAGTCATCTGATGTTAATTGATATTTATATGAAGTTTTGTGAAGATAGCTTGAATGGTTTTCAAGTTATAGAGTGGACATGATTTTGTGACAGAGTCCAAGGGAAATAACTCAAAAA
Source organism: Anodontia alba (assembly GCA_964016985.1). NCBI lineage: Eukaryota > Metazoa > Mollusca > Bivalvia > Lucinida > Lucinidae > Anodontia > Anodontia alba. The sequence goes on from OZ024821.1 coordinate 19,075,874, forward strand.
GTATAAATGCAAGAGTGATGGTTCTTATATCTGCATGTCGTCTAATGTTGATTGATATTTATATGAAGTTTCGTGAAAATAGCTGGAACGGTTTTCAAATTATAGAGCAAACACAATTTTGTGACAGAGTCCAAGGGAAATAACTCAAAAAAGTATAAATGCAAGAATTATGGTTCTTATGGTCTGCACATCGTCTAATGTTGATTGATATTTATATGAAGTTTCGTCAAGATAGCTTGAACAGTTTTCTAGTTATAGAGTGGACACAATTTTGCGACAGTTTGTACGTGTTGAGGTTTTACGGCCCAGTCAACCCAATGAGGTCATGTCCAGCGCGGTCAGTTTACCTAGCCACACGTTTACTGGACAGGCTTAGTCCTCTAAGTGGTTAACCAGTATTGTGCACATTCTTTCACCAGAAACTGACAACTGCCCTTCTTGAATCAGCAGAAGGGAGAGAATGACCGTAGAAAATATTTCATGATCAATCTCCACGAAAGAATGTTGGCTACCTCGGCGGAGGTTGAACCCGCAACCTCCGGGTCTCCAGTCAGACGGCGCATCCAACTGAGCCACCGAGGCCGGCCAATTTTGCGACAGAGTCCAAAGGAATAACTCAAAAAGTATAAATGCAAGAGTTATGGTTCTTGCACCCTGCAGGTCCTCTAAGTTGCTTGATAGTTACATGAAGTTTCGTGAAGATAGTTTGAATGGTTTTCAAGTTATAGAGCAGACACTATTTTGTGACAGAGTCCAAGGGAAATAACTCAAAAAGTATAAATGCAAGAGTTACGGTTCCTGTGCTCTGCACGTCATCTTATTTTGATTGATATTTATATTAAGTTTCGTGAAGATAGCTTGAACGGTTTTCAAGTTATAGAGCGAAGACCATTTTGTGACAGGGTCCAAGGGAAATAACCCAAAAAGTATAAACGCAAGAGTTCTTGCACTCTGCATGTTGTCTGATGTTGATAGATATTTATATGAAGTTTCCTGAAGATAACTTGAACGATTTTCAAGTTATAGAGGGGACACGCTTTTGTGACAGAGTCCAAGGGAAATAACACAAAAAGTATAACAGCAAGAGTTGCGCTCTGCAAGTCATCTAATGTTGAATGATATTTATATGAAGTTTCGTGAAGATAACTTGAAAAGTTTTCAAGTTATAGAGTGGGCACAAGTGTGACAGACAGACGCCCGGGGGAAAACAATATGTCTCCCAACCCTAAAGGGGGGAGATAATCAGATAAAAGATGTTGGAATTGCAGACAGAAGCTTTGCAGATAGAAATTCTAAGTCCAAAAGAGCTGTTACTGTCAGAAATATCTATTATATTAAAAAATTCCAATTAGATGTACATCTTCATAACACAGGATAATAAATGGCATAATGTCAAGAATCCATTGAAAGACATTGGTGTCGTAGACATAAGCATTGCAGATGGAAATGCCGTAAGTCTGTCAAAAAAAATTGAATCAAAAATACAAAATCAGATGCACATCTTCACATCAGAGAAAAACCAGAAATGTGTCCAAAGCACACAGATGCCCTCCCCCTCAACCCCCACCCCCTTGAGTACCTCCATGAAACATAAGATATGTCCTCATACAAAATTTCAGGTTGCTATAATAATAGGAAAAATGAAATCTACCTCTTACAAAAATCATAACCGCAATATTAGCCTGAATCAGAAGTCAGTGACGTATGAAACGTTATGACCAGATTCTTATATATTCTTGTTGTACTCCTAGACATAAATAGAGGATCTTACTTGAGTGGTCATTTCATATGAAATTTATGAAACGATCACGAGTGTAAGATTCTGTTTGTCATGTGACTATTTTAAATTGGATTATATTTTTTTTAAAGTTGACAATTGTTCAACAGAAAATGCATGGTTGACATGGACATTGTCAGGACGTTACTCGTTCCCGCCAAAGTGTCGAGTAACGTGTGGTCATAAGATTTTTATGACATGACATTATCCACTGAATTACGGCGACGTCATATGATAAATCATACCAAATTTCAAGTTGCTACAATAATAGGAATCCCGAAATCTACCTTTTACAAAAATCTTAACCTTGCAAAATTAGCCTAAGTCTGGAGTCAGTAGACCATGACAATGGGGTTTTGTGACCTGATTCTTGTATACTACTGTTGTACTCAGAGTCATAAATCCTCATACCAAATTTCAAGTCGCCACAATGATAGGAATCTACCTCTTATAAAAATCTTAAACACAGCATAACAGGATCACGTACTGACGTACTGAATAACGTACCAACAACCTGAACATGATATGTCCCCGGCATCATGCCGATGGCAGGGGCATTAAAATTATTATCTTTTGGTTGAAAAAAGCACATTACCTAATGTTTACATTTTTGGTTGAAAAAAAGAGCATATTATCTACAGCTAGAAATTAACTAGAATTAATCTTTGTAACACCCACCTTTCTCGACACTGTGCAGCAGTTCTAGTCGGTACCAAATCAGCAACTTTTAACCAGTTATTGGTACCCAGCATCTGAACAGAGGCCATCAGTAACTATAGAAAAACAAGCATTGGTCAGAACTTGCATAGCGTGGTGTAACACTTAACACTCTAGGTAAAAATTTCAGCAGACGACATCTCGAAATATTTTTCTTATTTTTCCCAGAAAACAGGATTTGACATTTCAAGCAAACTGTCTCCAATGGTGACGTTTTTTGAGACATCCCAATATAATAAAACAGACGTTCAAATGTTAGCACATGTACATGTATGGATGGAATTAGGTGTCTGAATATCTAGAGTAAATATTCTTACGACATGAAAGTCGCAACAAAGGAATGAAGCATAGCTGAAAAAATATTCCGCCTTTCGTGGGAATCGAACCCGGTTCTCCCGGTTAAAAATCCAATGCTCTAACCACTGAGCCAAAGAGTCGACTCCCTGACGCAGTTGTCAGAGATTGAATATATACTTAGAAGCTATGCGTAATCTGCCAAGGCAGATAATCGAAGGAAGGAATGCTCGGTCATAACACTCCCCCATTTCAAGGAAGTCATCATTTATGATGACGTGAAGCCATTTTTGGCGTATAAAGTCCAATCCCGGACGAGCCCCCATCTTATGACATGAAAGTCGCAACAAAGGAATGAAGCATAGCTGAAAAAATATTCCGCCTTTTGTGGGAATCGAACCCTGTTCTCCCAGTTAAAAATCCAATGCTCTAACCACTGAGCAAAAGAGTCGACTCCCTGACGCAGTTGTCAGAGATTGAATATATACTTAGAAGCTATGCGTAATCTGCCAAGGCAGATAATCGAAGGAAGGAATGCTCGGTCGTAATAATATACATAGGCCTACATAAGACAGGGTATCAGGGCCCAGTTGTTCAAAGCGTCGTTAGCTTAACGAGCTCGTTAAGGGTCATTTCGGTAACTGCTTTAGCGGATTCAATGCACAGTATTCTGATATTTTTTGCTGAAAAAATGTGAGTAGCTTTGCAAAAGCTACTCACATTTTTTCAGCAAAAAATTTCAGCATATTTGCGTATCACTTGATGTAAAATTTAACGAATCGTTAACTAACGACGTCGTTAGCTTTGAACAACTGGGCCCTGGTTAAATATTTTTCTTATTTTACAACAAAAAAAAAATGTTGTGGGTACTCATTAGAAGCGCCTTGCTGAGTCGCTTCTAATGAGTACCAACAATGTATGTTTTTGTGGAGAAATAAGAAAAATATCAATACTTTTGGGTTCAGAAAAAAGCATGCTATCAAGACCTATGAATTTATGGACGGAATAATATGCTGCATCAGCCTATTTGAGATGTGAGCAATCTTTTTTTTTGGCATCTCAGTATTTTTAACTACACCTGATGAAGATAATTGTTAAGAAATAAGCATGTGTCATGGCTCCAGATAAGTGGGTATCATGAAAATATTTTCTATTTCTCCTCAAAAACATGGGGTATACTCATTATAAGCACCTCACCATGGTGCTTCTTAGGAGTACCACAACATATGTTTTCAAAAGGACTTGTCTAGCGGAACCCGGATATACCCCGCCTTTGCAAACAGTGTAGATCCAGATCAGTTGGCTTCTGAAGAAGCCAACTGATTTCAATCTGCACTGTTTGCTATTTACTATGTGAATATATATCAACAATCTGGATCAAGGAATCTGATTGGCTGTCAATTAGAAGTGGGCATGGCATCTTAATTTATTCAGCATGACTTGGGTTTAGAAACATCTTTTTAAAAAAGTGCCTTATCTGAACCTATGATGTGCTAACCATTTAACCCTTGTCCTGCTGAACTCGGATATACCCTGCCTTTGCAAACAGTGTAGATCCAGATCAGTTGGCTTCTGAAGAAACCAACCGATCTGGATCTGCACTGTTTGCCATTAAGTATGTGAATTTATAGCAACAATATGCATCAAGTAATCTGATTGGCTGAAAATTAGAAGTGGCAACGGCGTCTTAATTTATTCAGCAGGACAAGGGTTAACCTTTGTATGTTAAATGTCCTAAAATTTCAAACATTTCATTCATTTTTGCTTATATTTTGTTGCTGTTTTTTATGTGTTTGTTTCACAAAGTACTTAATGGAATGGCAAACACTGGAGACCTTGATCAGACTGCTTCTAAAGAAGCAGCCTGTCCTGGTGTTGCACGGTTTACATATGCCACTGCCAACAAAATTGGTTAACAGAATTTTATGACAATTACCATAGTCATACTGACAATGGAAGAGTAGTCCTGCAAGACCAATTCAGATATTGATTGTGTTGGGGTTTAACGACACATCAACCCTTTTGGATCATTTAAAGTCGTCTTCCAGAGAAATGGAGAAAAGAGATAGTAGAAGAGATGAAAGAGAGGGACAGGGAAGAAAGAGGAACAGGAATGAAAGTGAAGAAACAGAAGATTTATAAACATTCCCCCTCTACTCTTACCTGCTACGAGGAGAGCATGCCTTGCCCAACTGTAAGCCAATATCAGATGGATGCCCTGGTGACATAAGATACACGACACCTTCGCCACACCCAACCACCCCAAAATCAGGTGTTAATATATGAATGTAAATGGTTTGTTAACCCTTGTTATGCTGAATAAATTAAAATGCCATGCCCACTTCTAACTGTCAGCCAATAAGATTCCTTGACCCAGATTGATATAAATTCACATACTGAATGGCAAACAGTGCAGATCCAGATTAGTTGGTTTCTCCAGAAGCCAACTGATCTGGATCTACACTGTTTGAAAAGGTATGTTATATCCATGTTCAGCATGACAAGGGTTAAGCTTCCAGAAAAGATTCTGGGTACTTACACATACATCTACATAGCTCTAGATTTCAACCAAAAAGCATTAATATTTTCCTTATTTCCACATGGAAATATATGTTGTGGCTACTCATCAGAAGCACCTCAATGACTACCCACAGCGTAAGTTTTTGTGGAGACATAAAAAAATATTTACCTGATACCTGTCTCTTATCAAGAGCTTTAGATCTAGACTACATTTTTTTCTGCCAAGAAATATTCATAGTTTTCTTATTTCTCCATGAAAATATACATGGCGAGTGCCTATTAGGTTTTCCCCAAGGCACTCTTATGAGTACCCGTACTGATTGGGGTTTAGTAACACATCAACCCTTGTGGGTCATTTGGTGTCATCTCATGAGCATCCTTAAAGACTCCATATGCCTGAAAAACAGACATTTTATTATCCTGCAAAGTTTTAAAAAATATTAATACAATCATAAAATGTAGCACCTGACAGCCTATAAAATTTCAGTTCGTCTCTCGTTCTTGAACTGGATAAAAAATGAAATGATTTTTTATCGTATCTCTGAATTAATGTTGCTAACATTAATTCAGAGATACGATAAAAATCATTTCATTTTTGATCCAGTTCAAAAACAGGAGACTAACTGAATTTTTACAGGCTGTCAGATGCCACATTTTATGATTGTATTAATACTATATATCAATATATTAAACCTTTCTTGGAAAAAAAAAATGTCTAGTATGGAGGAATATGGAGCCTTTAACATATGTTTTTGTGGAGAAATAAAATGTCTGGATATCCGTTTTATCTGGAGATATGTGGGTAATCGGGACAATTTAATGATGTGTCTAATACTGAAATGTTAGCTCACATTCAGGAAAGCTATATGACTGGTAGGCCTGTGAGGAAATAAAATAAATAGAATTATTTTTTCCCTTACCTCATTTCAAAGAAAAAAAAAAGAAAAGAAAAAAAAAGTAACTGAAAAAGTTACAAATAATTTCTTATGGTACAATCTGACAACTTACACAATCTTCATGCCCTGTCCAGCGTCCTTTCTTTTTCTCTGGGTTGATCTCCTCCCATCTTTTACTACACATCTGGGCACTCCGACCCTCAATATAATAGGCAACTGGTAAAAAAAACAAATGGAAATATTATTATATAGCTCCAGTTTACATTATTTTTCAGAAAGCAGTACTGATATTTTTTTCTTATTCAGAATGAAAATGTATGTTATCAGTACTAATTACAGCTACTTCAGAACCTGTAATGAGTAAATAAACCATATCATATACATACATCAATACCTTAGATAAACTGCTTTTTGGGGTATTTACCCAATTAAAATATTGAAAAAAAGCAATTCAAATTAAATCTTTGGGGTAAATACCCAATTAACAGTAATGTTTGCACCCATTAACGTAATAGCGTACCCAAAAGAAAAAATCCTGATACCGAATTCAAAGAGAAATGGGTGGGTAATAATAGCCAAAAATACCCAATTGCTTAAAACCTTACCCATGGCACTTTATAAGAGCAGTATTCAAATGAATATGTATTCCTGTTGTTGTTGTTTTGTTGTTTTTTTTTTTTTTTTTCAACCAAAAACTACAGGGCCCAGTTGTTCAAAGCATTGTCAGCTTAACGAGCTCGTTAGTTGTCAAAATGTTAACTGTTCTAATAAGTACAATATTTAATTCACAGGTATTTTTGCTGAAAAAATGCAAAAGCTACTCACATTTTCTTTCAGCTAAAGTATTAGCATATATGCCATATTTAATAATCAAAGTTTTAACGATACGTTAACTAATGACATTGTTAGTTTTGAACAACTGTGTCCTGATACATGTATTTTCTTCTTCAAGAAATCAGACCTTATGGTGATGCATTAGAACTGACCCAGTGAAAAAGAACTATGATAATGCAGAGGTATGTCTCTCATTGACAACATCCACACCTTTAAGAATACATTTTATAAGTTCATGGAGCTTTCTGTATAACTGAATAGAAAATAAATGAAGTAAGCTAATATCATGAGAAGCTCTTGCTTTGAACAGAGAACAGTCAATACAGGTAAATTGACTAGACCGTGTTGAGGCACTTCTAATGAGTACCCACAATATATATTTTTTGTGTAGAAATAAGAAATATATCTATACCTTTTGGTTGAAAAAAAAAAAAAAAAAAGCGCCTTGTCCAGAGTTATTGGTAATAAAACGTTTGTTGACAAGAATTCTTATTGGAATTGCCTCATTAAAATGCTATTTTCATAATCATTATCAAGCTTTGCTCAAAAATGGTTAATTCTCTACAATTTTTATATACTTATATAGCTTTGGATAAGGGTATCCCTAGTTAAAATAATTTTCTTATTTCTCTTTGTAAAAATAAAAATATGTTGTATTTGTTTTTTTTTTTTTTGTTTTTTTTTCAGGCTTTGTCTTGCTTTCAACAATCTTTCAGTCATATCGCAACAGTGTCTGGATGTAGCAGGGAGCTCAATGCTCACTTTTAGAGTGCTGCCTTACTGAAATATCACACCCCAGACACTTGACATGATATTCCACCCAGTCACATTATACTGACACTGAGCTGCCCAATTCTGATTCCTAGCTCTACTTTCTTAACGCTGAACGCCAAGCGAAAGAGCAGTTAATATCATTTTTAAAGTCTTTGGTATGACTCAGCAGGGGATTGAACACGCAACCTCCCGGTCACAAAGCAGATGCTCTACCAACTGAGTCACTGTGCTGGTCAAAAATATGTTGTGAGTACTCTTCATTAGAAGCGCCTTACTGAAGGACTTCTAATAAGTATGTACAACACCTTTCATGGAGAAATTAAAAAAAAAAAAAAAAAAAATCAAGCTATAGGATGTTTAGTCTCAATGTAAAGCTATTCAGTTATAATGCCATTCCATGGACCCTAACCATAACATTAAAAAGGACTGCCCTAAATACAAGAGGGTAAAGTAAAGTAGAGTATTTGATGATAATTCTGGAGTAATTTTCTGCTGCTCCATATAAAAATATGTTGTGAGTACTCCTTAGAAGGTACCCACAACATATGTTTTTATGGAGAGAGGTGAGGCACTTCTAAGGAGTGCCCACAACATATGTTTTTATGAAAAGATAAGAAAAATTATCTCAGAATTATCATAAAAATACTGGGCCCAGTTGTTCAAAGCGTCGTTAGCTTAACAAGCTCGTTAAGGGTCATTTCGTTAACTGTTTTAGCGGATTCAATATACATTATTTTGATATTTTTTGCTGGAAAAATGTGAGTAGCTTTTGCACTGCAAAAGCTACCGTAATATACGTAAGTATTTGGACGGGAAAAAATAATTAAATTTCTGGCTGTCCCAATACTTAGAAACACGAAAATTAATTATTTTATTAGGTGTCCCAATACTTACGTCTCGTAGTTGAAAATGGCACCGATTAATGATGAAAATGTGTCATATTTGTGTTTATTGTTTTGTGTATTTTCGGAGCACTGTCTCGTTAACCTAATCTATTGTTAATACTGAATAAACAGATTGGCACTTATTGTTTTGATTTATAATCCCCTCGTTTATTTAGCATGTGTTGAAAGCGTCCAAGTGAAAAAAAATAATTGTATACTGCTTCCCCGCTTTATTGGTTAATTGCGCATAACCGATACCGCAAATGCGGGGAACAATCTATCTGTTCTAAAAAATACTGCCGATGACGTTATTATTGGGGTTCGTCTCAACGATGTTTTGGGGTTCATCTCAACAGTGTTTTAGAGTTCCCACAACGCTGTTTTGCATTAAAGCGTAACAATTCTGTCGAATTTCACAATTCTGTCGAATTTCTTTTTATTATTATTATTTATTCATTGTTTTTTGTTTTTTTTTTTGTTGAGTGTTTTTTTTTTTTTTGTAGAACTTTATTGATGCACTCGAGTTGCAATTAAAACGTGACGTGTCACGTGTCAACCACAAAATGGCGACGCATCCAGACTGATGCAAACGCATGTGCGTTTTCGTTTTTGCAGATTTCTTGAATAAATTTCCTTTTAATATTCTCAAAGAAAGGTTTTATTTATTTTCTACTTTCTAACCAGCCTGCCGTAGGAAACTCCGTGTTGTATGCTTAGACGTAAAATATTGCATGACATTGCTTGTAAACAAAACAAAACACAAACCGAGAAAACAGTTTTACCCTGTTAACTAGATCATTTTTTTCACCCAAATGCACTGTCCCAATTCATATGGTACAAATAATTACTGAAAATTTTAGCGATTTTTGATATGTCCCAATTCTTAGGGTGACGAAAAATAATTATTTTTACGAATTGTAAGGGTGTCCCAATACTTTAGGTGTCCCAATACTTAGGTATATTACGGTACTCACATTTTTTCAGCAAAAAATTTCAACATATTTGCGTATCACGCAATTAAAATTTTAACGAATCGTTAACTAACGACATCGTTAGTTTTGAACAACTGGGCCCTGCTTAATAACAAGACCTATGATGCAATATATATTTTGTGCAGGAAAAAAAAGGAAAAGAAAAAACTCCAGGTTTACCTTATTAGAACTGTTTTAACCCATTGTAGTCGGGACACCCGTAAAAGGGTAATTGGCAAACAATGCAGACCCAGATCAGATGCCACAGAATGCGGCATCTGATTAGGGTTTCCACAGTTTGCAAATAGTTTAGCCATTTTTCTCTAGGAATATGTAAATCTCATAGTCGTACATACCTAAAATTGAAATTGGACTCTTCCAATATATAGTGCGGGAGAATCTATTCAGTATACAATGGGTTAATAGCCCTAGGTATAAAGAAAGATTCTGTTCAGTGTCACTCAGTTCACTTGTCTTACCTTGATGAAAATGTACAGCATCTTTTCCAAATTTACACGTTTCCACAACTTCTTTCAAGAGTTCATCTTCTTCTGGCGTCCAGGGACTGAAAATAAATTAACAGTGTCACGACAAAACTTGTCTCAGAGCAAAAGCAAACTCTCATATGTCCATGTCCAGATTAAACAAGTGAACAAAAAGACAATTTTTGTTTTTGCATCAAATCAGCTTCTCAGTACAAGTTCCAATTGTGGCTCCAAAGCAATTCTAATGTGTACCCTCGTGATATACTTTGGTTCAATCAATCAATCAAATCCCAGATTATCATCTTAATTATTACACCACAACCTCTTTATAACACTATTGCTGGGCTCCAAAGCAAAAACCGTGTAGATTATATAGAAACAAAAAATGACCATAAATGGTCATTTTTCTATCTAATCTATACATTTTTATTTGAATACAACACTTTTGGGATCTACCTTTCTTATATCTGAAACCGTCTTTAATATAATAAATAGTCTTATTCCTTGTCCTGCTGAACCCGGATATACCCTGCCTTTGCAGACAGTGTAGATCCAGATCAGATGGCTCCTGAACAAGCCAACGGATCTGGATCTGCACTATTTGTCATAATATATGTGAATTTCTATCAAAAATCCAGATCAAGTAATCTAACTGACTGGAAATTAGAAGTGGGCATGGCATCTTAATTTATTCAGCATGACAAGGGTTAATATAATAAATAGTCTTATAACTAGATTTCAGTGTACTATTGTATCTGGAGCTATGACTTCCCCTATACAGACCTGTGCAATCTTATTAGAACATGAACAATTTACTTAGATACTTTAGGGATTTTGTAGAGTTTAAGATCAATGAAGACTTATTGTCATTGTGAAAGTCAGGTATAAACAAGGGATACTGCTATTTGTAATTGTGAAGACCAGGCAATGAATACTTCTATTTGTCATTGTGAAGGCCAGGCATAAAAAACAGATACTACTATTTGTCATTTAGAAGGCCAGGCATAAACAATGAATACTTCTATTTGTCATTAAGGCCAGGCATAAACAATGGACAACTAAATAATGGATACTTCTGTTTGTCATTGTGAAGGCTAGGCATAAACAATAGATACTTCTATTTGTCATTGTGAAAGCCAAACATAAACAATGGATACTTCTATTTGTAATTGTGAAAGCCAGGCATAAACAATGGATACTTCTATTTGTCATTGTGAAAGCCAGGCATAAACAATGGATACTTCTAGTTGTCATTGTGAAAGCCAGGCATAAACAATGGATACTTCTATTTGTCATTGTGAAAGCCAGGCATAAACAATGGATACTTCTAGTTGTCATTGTGAAGGCCAAACATAAACAATGGATACTTCTATTTGTCATTGTGAAAGCCAGGCATAAACAATGGATACTTCTAGTTGTCATTGTGAAGGCCAAACATAAACAATGGATACTTCTATTTGTCATTGTGAAAGCCAGGCATAAACAATGGATACTTCTAGTTGTCATTGTGAAGGCCAAACATAAACAATGGATACTTCTATTTGTCATTGTGAAGACCAGGCATAAATAATGATGCTTCTATTTGTCATTGTGAAGGCCAAACATAAACAATGGATACTTCTATTTGTCATTGTGAAAGCCAGGCATAAACAGTAGATACTTCTATTTGTCATTGTGAAAGCCAAACATAAACAATGGATACTTCTATTTGTCATTGTGAAAGCCAGGCATAAACAATGGATACTTCTATTTGTCATTGTGAAAGCCAGGCATAAACAATGGATACTTCTATTTGTCATTGTGAAAGCCAGGCATAAACAATGGATACTTCTATTTGTCATTGTGAAGACCAGGCATAAATAATGATGCTTCTATTTGTCATTGTGAAGGCCAAACATAAACAATGGATACTTCTATTTGTCATTGTGAAAGCCAGGCATAAACAATGGATACTTCTATTTGTCATTGTGAAAGCCAGGCATAAACAATGGCTACTTCTATTTGTCATTGTGAAAGCCAGGCATAAACAATGGATACTTCTATTTGTCATTGTGAAGACCAGGCATAAATAATGATGCTTCTATTTGTCATTGTGAAGGCCAAGCATAAATGATGGATACTTACAGCGAGCTTGCTGCTGCATGTGGCCAACAGGCCACATGTGACGCAGACCAAAGGCCTGTGCGAGCAAGCTCTATGATACAGTATATGTTTCGTTGCCGTATAACCAAACTGGAAATAAACATTTTGTTTGCAGTTTGTCAGGTTCTCAGTTAATGTGGCAGATCTATTTGTATTTGCCAGGACCAACTGGGAAAATCCGGTATCAGAATCCGGTACCAAAATTTTAACGGTATATCTTGGGTCTTACCGAGTCTCAGATTTTCGTGATTTTGTGTGTTTTCTTTGTTTCCACAGGCAATCCCTTTTGACTTTTATTTTACACATTTTGCATAAAACATAGTGCATTGCAAGCTCGCCTATAGGCATTGCCTATATTCATATTATTTGTGAAGGCCAGACATAAACAATGGATACTTCTATTTGTTATTGTGAAGGCCAGGCATAAGCAAGAACAAAGTCACATCAGTACAGACCAAAGATCAAATACTGTATTTACTGATTTTGCTTTTTTTTTCTAAATTTTTTATTGGGTGTTTTATGTCTATTTCAGCTGTATTTATGTTATATCTGGAAGACGAAGGGGTGATAATGAAAGGTTCTGTGAAAGGAAGTACCATACAGTCATGAGCTGACTTCTACCTTTAAAAGGATTTAAAACCTGGGACTTTGTGATCTTAAGTCAAGAGTGCAAACTGCTCTGCAATGCCGATGCTTTCTAAATATTGGACACCATAACTCCTTGCCATACTTGTCCTAAAGTTTGAACATCCATTTTACTAACTGCTATGTCTGAAATATGCTGAAAGGCATAGGCATCTATGGCATCTCATCAAGGTCTACATTGTCTGCTTAGGTCTGTCTGTTCCAATACTTAAGGCTCATACAGTTGGTTGGTTGGTTTGGCGTTCAAGTGAGCCAGTGCGATTATTTGGTTTATATAAGCAGCTGGAGCTTTTTTACTGAGTTGAGCTGGTGTTTTACGGCCCTGTCGAAGCTGTTAAGTCATCATGTTAAGCTTGTCAGTTAATTTAAACTACCCTAAAAATTTTGATAGACGTCCATGCTCTAATAAACACCAATCCTACAATCTGGGCCTGAAAATTGGCAATTGTTTTTATCATTTTTCTCAGAAATAACAGCCTCTAAAAAATGGTCCACCAGTCAATCTCCATGAAAACTATGTGGCCGAGGTGGGATGTCAACTTGCGACCCCTGGATCTGTGGTCAATAAGCTACTGTGTTATGGAGCTCAGCAGCAATAACACATGGAAACAATACTAAAAGACAAATAAGTACCTGTTATCATAGACCATACTGTTTTGTTGGTAATGCTGAAGGCACTGGAAAGGTGTTCTGTTTGTCTACAAAACAAAACCAATACATTTACAAGAACAGTGTTTTCAGAGACAACAGATATCCCCCTCCATGAATTTTCAGTTTTTCTGCTGCTGTGACCTTGAAAATTAGGTCATGGTCACCTCTAACCAGTTCTTTGTTACACCCCATATCCATGAAAATTTCATAAGTATCCAACTACTGGTTCACAAGATATTGTGCAGTCAAGGAAGTGTCTAGCCGACGCCAAAGGGATCCACACCAAAAACAATATGTCTCCTTTCCCTTACGTGGGGGATATAACAATATCGCTACAGTGGAACCTCCCTAACTCAACCTTTTCATTAAGTCTGGAATTAAGAGTTTAAACTCCTAAGTAGCTATGCTATTATTAATATTATAGCAATTTACAAATGATCCATTCAATGTTTAATACACTGGGTAAAATTTTAAGCAGACATTGTCAAATATTTTTCATAATTCTCCCAGAAAATAGGCTTTGACATTTCATGCAAATTGTCTCCTGAGGAGGCAATTTGCATGAACTGTCAAAGTCCATTTTCTGAGAGAAATAAGAAAAATATCAATTTGTTGTCAGCTGAATTTGCACAATGAGTGCTAAAGGTTTAAAAGGCTTTGAGTAGAAGGCCATGGTGGAAGAACAGACGGCAATTTAGCCTCCTGCCTCCAGTGAATGAAAAGGCTGCTAACATTCATTTCTCAATCAATCAATTAAGTTTTTCAGACAGGGGCATCTTTGGAAGTAAGACAAATATTTTACTCGATACCCCACCTTATCTCAATATTTTTCTTACTTCCAAAGGACACAGATGCCCCGTCTGAATCAAGTAAAATATTTTTCTTACTTCCAAAGGACACAGATGCCCCCGTCTGAAAAACTTAACTGATTGATTGATTGTGTTGGGTTTAACGACACGTCAACCCTTGTGGGTCATTTTGTGTCATCTCCCAGAGAAAGGGAGAAAAGAGATAGAAGATATAGTAGAAGAGATGAAAGAGAGGGACAGGGAAGAAAGAGGAACAGGAGAGAAAGTGAAGAAACAAAAGAAATAAAAACATTCCCCCTCCACCCTTACCTGCTACAAGGATAGCAGGCCTTGCCCAACTGTAAGCCAATACCAGTTGGACGCCCTGGAAACATGAGATACGAGGGTGAGTCAATAAAAAACCAGCCTAACATTTCTGGGTGAGATCGACCTCTTCTTTTTCGATGTAATTGTCCTCTAGAATGATGCACTTGGACCAACGGTGTTCCAGTGCCATCAGCCCAGAACTGAAGAAGTCAGGGTCCCTGTCTCTGACCCACTCCTCAACTGCCGCCACGACTTCTTCGTTGGACCGGAAATGACTACCACTGATATCTTTTTTCAAGTTTGGGAATAGGAAATAGTCACTAGGAGCTAAGTCCGGAGAATAGGCGGGGTGGGGTATTAGCTCGTACCCATTCCGCTCAACAGCATCCAATGCAATTTTGCAAGTGTGGACTCTCGCATTGTCCTGTTGGAGCAGAATCCCTTTGGAGAGTTTACCTCGGCATTTTTTACTGATCACAATTCTCAGTTAGTCAAGCAAATTTGCATAACACTCACCTGTTATTGTACTTTTCTTTGCTAGAAAGTCCAACATAATAACACCTTGTGCATCCCAAAATACTGTTGCCATCACCTTGCCAGCAGAAGTTGCATTTTGAACTTCTTTGGCCTCACAGACCCCAGCCATACACTCTGGCGACTCTGAGCTTTATTCTCTGGCTCATAATAATGGACCCAGGTCTCATCTACAGTCACCAGACGTGAATGGAAATCATCTTCTTTGAGCTAAACCACTTCAACAATGCGCTGTATACTGATGCTCTTGTTGCCATTCGCTCGTCGCTAAGGGATTTTGGGACCAACGGGCTGTTAGCTTGTGCATACCCAAGCAATCATGTAAAGTTGTTGGAACGCTACCATGTGAAATTTGTAATGCATTCGCTATTTCTTCCACCTTAATTCGCCTATCAGAGTACACCAGATCCTGTACTTTGTTACACATTTCTTTATCGGTGGCATCTGATGGGCGTCCGGACCTGGTGTCATCTTCTAAAGACATTCTACTGCGTTTGAATTCCCCAACCCAGAATTTAACTTGTGCGTACGATGGTGCAGAAGACCCATAAACCTTGGTCAACTCGCAATGTATTTTCTGACCTGTTTTCCCTTTCAAATACAAGTACCAAATTACAGCACTGTACCCAACTTTTGACGAAAAGTTTACTTTTGCATCGCTAGCCAATATTCAATATCTTATGAGTGAATGATACGATAAGGGTGCAATTTTGCCCTCAGACCTAAAACATGTATTGAAACAAGGCATGAAAATCTTGGGTGTCTTGGTCAATTGGAAATGGGATAGGCTGGTTACTTATTGACTTGCCCTCGTACACGACACTTTAGCACCACCTGACCAACCCCCTTTCCACCCTTCTTCTAATGGTGGAGGCATAAAAAGTGATAATGAAAGGCTCTATGCAATGAAGTGCTGCAGTCATAAGCTGAATTCTGTCTCCAGAAGGATTTGAACCCGGGATCTCATGATCAGAAGTCGGAGCGCTTACTCTCGGCCATCAAGATGCTTCCACTTCTCCATGAAAATGTACAGTCGACTCTCGTTATCTTGACTTCGCTTATCTCGAATAACTGCTTATCTCGAAGTGAAAATCTGGTCCCTATTTAAACATGAAAATCCATCAACAGATGTCAAAATATTGTGGAAAAGAGGAGAAATTGCTCCTCCTTTCTTCCACAATTTTTTCAATATACCTCTAACTTCAGGAGTCAAATGACATATTCATTTGTGAAATGTGGTTGTTTGATTTATTTTTTCCTCAGTTCTGCAAATCTGATATGTTGAGGTACAGATATCTCAAACTATTTCAGAGAGTCACTTGGACTTCGAGATAACGAGAGTCGATTGTATGTTATGGGTACTCAATAGAAATGCTTAATCTGTATGTTGGAGTTATGGCTAAGACACAAATTTTTGCCAAGGGCATATAACTTGTAAACAGAAAAAGTGAGAATTGTAATTCTTGTTCCTGACACACTGGCTTAATAAGATAAACTCATGCCTGAAGTTTCATGAACTTCAGGAGTTATAGCCCTTGAAAAAACTGGATGAACAGATGGATAGATGGAGAATGGTAACATTATATGCCCCTACACTGTTCTTCAAATGTGTGTGGGGGTGTGGTGGGGTGATGCACTTGGGGCATAACAAAACATGGTTATAGTTACTGGACTACAATGTAAGCAATATACTTCAAAAAGATGCAAGACTGCCCGAGGGTACTTTTATTGTATCTAGCCAGATGTGTGACAAGGTGACGATTTCACAGTATGTAAATTTCAACACACCTGGGTGTCCAGAGACCAAACAGCTTAAAAAACTTAACCCTTGTCATTCTGAATAAATTAAGCTGCTGTGGTGAATAAATTATGATGTCACGCCAATTTCTAATTGCCAATCAATCAGATTGCTTGATCTAAGTTGTTGATACATATTCACATACCAAATGGTAAACAGTGCAAAGTAAATGATGAGGTTTTATACAGAGGTATTTCTTTTCCAGTGAGTGAGCTTGTTTGGTTTAGCCAGAATTCCAGTTTTCTGAGTAACTAGTTTTCTGGGATCTCACTGTAACCTGTAATACAGCATTTTCAGTCAACACTAATAAGGTCATTTCAAGCTGGTCACTTTACCTGACCACACTTTTCCTGGGCAGGCTTAGATCAAGTACTTGTGCACATTCTTTTGCCAGAAACTGACAAATGCCCTTCTTGAATCAACAGAAGGAAGAGAATGACTGTAGAGTTTATTTCATTATCAGTCTCCACATGAAAATGTTTCCAGACCCAGCGGAATCAAACACATGCCCTCCTATTCACCAGCTGGATATTTCAGGCTATTTACAGTATTTATACATGTAAGTAGATATTTTATTTCCTTTGGAATCACTGAGCACATCCTGGTTATTTTGAAAATTGAATACGCCTTAAGCCGGCGCTAGTGGGGAGTTTGCAGCTTCGCAAACTACAATGTTGCATATGAAGACACTTGATCAAACCAAGTCTCGAATTTTCCTGATTTTGTGTGTTCCTTTTTGACTTTTATTTTACTCTACTGTAGCTGGTGTTGTGCCGTGTGGTGGCCATAAAAAGTCTTCACATACATCATCATAGTGCAGGTTATATTTTACTTCCTTTGGAATCATTGAGCCCACCCTAGTTATTTTGAAAATCAAATACTGTTTAAGCCGGCACTAGGGCGCATATGCAGCCTCGCAAACTACAATGTTGCATATGAAGAGACTCAATCAAACTGAGTCTCCGATTTTCGTGATTTTGTGTGTTCTTTGTTTCCAAAGGCAATCCCTTTTGATTTGATTGTGTTGGGGTTTAACGACACATCAACCCTTGAGGGTCATTTTGTGTCGTCTCCCAGAGAAAGGGAGAAAGAGATAGAAGAGAGAGTAGAGGAGATGAAAGAGAGGGACAGGGAAGAAAGAGGAACAGGAATGAAAGTGAAGAAACAGAAGAAATAAAAACATTCCCCCTCTACCCTTACCCACTACAAGGATAGCAGGCCTTGCCCAACTGTAAGCCAATATCAGTTGGACGCCCCAGTGATCTAAGATACACAGCACCTTCGCACCACCCGACCACCCCCGCAATCCCTTTTGACTTTTATGAAATTACTAACCCCTAATTCTTCAGCAATCTGGGTCCAGTTACGCATGTTGTATTTTTCAACTAGGACTTGAAGGTCTGCTTCTTCAGCTCCTGTCCATTTGTCACGATTTATTTCAGGTCGTAAAACATTTCTCCATGTTCTTTCACAGTCAGCAGCATCCATCTTTGAATCAAACTAAAAAGAGAAAAGGAATGGAACCAATAAGGAGCTCCATGGATAAACAAATACAGTTGACTCTCGTTATCTCAACCTCGCTTCTCTCGAATAACGGCTTATCTCGAAGTGAAAATCTGGTCCCTGCCTAAATATGAAAATCTAACAACAGGTAAAAAATATTGTGGACTAGAAAAAGTGTCCATAGGACATGGATGCCCCCGTCAAAATGCCATTCAGAAGGTTACATATGTAGTCAAGGGCAAATAATTCATAAATCAAATAAGCAAGAGTTATCTTCCATGTTCATTACACATCGCCTCAATGTCATGCATGCATCTGTAAATTCATATATTCCATATGGTTTAGGAGTTATGGCCCACACACAATTTACTTTATGGAACTAAGTCAAGGGCAGATAATTCAAAAAACAAACAAGCAAGAGTTGTCTTTCTTTTTCAGGACATATTGTCTCAATGTCATGCATGCACCTGTAAAGTTTCATAAATATATTCCATACGGTTAAGGAGTTATGGCCCGAACACGGTTTACTATATGGAACTAAGTCAAGGGCAGATAATTCAAAAACCAAACAAGCAAGGTTGTCTTCCTTGTTCATGACACATCATCTCTATGTCATGCATGTACCTGTAAAGTTTCATAAATATATTCCATACGGTTTAGGAGTTATGGCCCGGACACGAATTGGGACCGACGTACTGGACAGACTGGCAGGGGTAACACTTAATGCCCTTCCACTATTCTTTGAATAGGCCGGGGCATTAAAAGAGGAGAAACTGTTCCTCTTTTCCACAATATTTTCAATTTATGTCTAGCTTCAAGAGACCAGTTACACATATATTTGTTAAATGTGGTTAATAGAATTAGTTTTTCCTCAATTCTTCAAATCTGATATGTCGAGGTACGGATATCTCGAAGTATTTCAGAGAGTCCCTTGGAATTCGAGATAACGAGAGTCGATTGTATCACCAAATTTGCTCTGTGTTGCAGCATCTTACAAAACCACATGTATTATTTAAAAGATCACTTGCATTTACCTTTAAAACACAATATGATATGTCAAGCCTGATTTTCTCTGAAAAAACAGAAAAAACGCCTAAGTGTATTATGGACGGGTTTTTTAAGTAACGACAAAAGTAAGAGTTGTCTCTCTTGCATGTGAAACATCCAATGTCCTTCTCTTCATCCCTACCAAAGATGAAAGCAATTCATTGAAGAATAAAGGTATCCACTGAAGAATAAAGGTAACACACAACTTTGAAAAAAGGTTAATCAAAAGGTAAACCTTGGACGACGCCCCACGCCCGCCCGCCCAGACATCGCTATTTTGAAGGACAGATTTTTAAAAAAAAACTCCAATACAAATAAATAAATAAATCAACAAGACCTGTCGCCAGACAGGATAGCTCGCCTGAACTCACGCTTATGAATCAAATAAAAAATTATGACCTTAAAATCCTGATCATAATTGTGTGTGTGTGTGTGTGTGTGTGTGTGTGTGTGTGTGTGTGTGTGTGTGTGTGTGTGTGTGTGTGTGTGTGTGTGTGGCATGCGTGTGTGTGTGTGTCTTGGGGAGGGGGGTATGGAGGGAGGGAGGAAGACATGGCACTGGATATAATTTTGGATGAACATCTTCCATAGCTGCTATCTGTATACCATATATAACTATGATTGGTTTTATGGCCCAGTCAACCCAATGGGGTCATGTCGAGCGCGGTCAGTTTACCTAACCACACGTTTACTGGGCAGGCTTAGTCCTCTAAGTGGTTAACCAGTATTGTGCACATTCTTTCGCCGGAAACTGACAACTGCCCTTCTTGAATCAGCGGAAGGGAGAGAATGACCGTAGAAAATATTTCAGATCAATCTCCACGAAATAATGTTGCCGACCTCAGCGGGGGTTGAACCCGCGACCTCCTGGTCTCCAGTCGAAGGGCGCATCCAACTGAGCCACCGAGGCCAGCATCTGTGGCCTTGACCTATAGGATATAGTGCAGGGTTAGTGCTGAATAAAATTTTGGATCAATATCTATAATCATGCCAAACATTAAGTAAATCCATGCAAGGATTTAGAAATTAAGAGATCTTAAAAACTTTGATGCAAAACTTTAACATAAATTTCTAAGTCTGTGACCTTGACCTCTAGGTCATAAGGATGGGTGGGAATGGTGCCAAATAAAATTTTGGATGAATATCTATAACCATGCCAAATATAATACAACTCCATGCAAGGATTTAGAAATTAAGAGATCTTAAAAACTTTAACATAAATTTCTAAGTCTGTGACCTTGACCTCCAGGTCATAAGCAGGGGTGTGGATAGGGCTCAATCAAATTTTGGATCAATATTTATAATCATGCCAAATATAAAGTAAATCCATACAAGGATACAGAAATTAAGAGATCTTAAAAACTTGAACGCAAAACTTTAACATAAATTTCTAAGTCCATAGCCTTGACCTTTAGGTCATAAGCAGGGGTGGAGGTAGTGTCAAATAAAATTTTGGACCAATATCTATTATCATACCAAATATACAGTAAATCGATGCAAGGATTTATAAATTAAGAGATCTTAAAACTTTGATGCAAAACTTTAACATAAAATTTCTAAGTCTATGACCTTGACCTAGAGGACACGAGCAGGGGAGTGGATAGGGCTCAATAAAATTTTGGACCAACATCTAAATTTATACCAAATATAAACTAAATCCATGAGAGGATTTAGAATATATGAGGTCTTAAAAACTTTGACGTAAAACTTTATCATTTTTGTTAACGCCGACACCAATGCCGCCGCTGGGGGTTGTGCAATAGCTCTTCCTGTACTTTTGTACAGGCAAGCTAAAAATACAAAAATTGTCTGCTGCAGTTGTGATTTCACAGCATTTTAAGGGTTAAGAGACATGCATTTTACTTCATTTCCTGTACAGTTAAGGAAACAAATTACTTTGTGTGTTAGAGAGACCAATTATGTTTGGACCACTTTTTGACCTTCCCTTGGATGGTTTCTAAAATACAAGTTTGTATATACCAGAAAATGTGTTCATTCAACTTTCATAACATATGAGCCTTTCCCCAAAAGGCATTATGGTATATGCGACCAGCTAAGACATAGATCAGCTTGCACATTTTGAGTGTCTGATGAAAGTCAACAAGAGCTAACATAGAGTATGAAGTGATTCCAACGCATCTCTACAAGATAGGTTTTGAATATGGTGATGGTACTATTTAATTGTCTGGTCCTTTGGGACTAAGCCTCATACAATGAGCAACAAATGAAAAGGTCCCTTATGCAATCTGCAGGCAATGTAGGTCAAGATCAGCATGTGCATTTGTGCAGTCTTATCTGTGCTTTTTCTGTTTATTGACATATACTACTAAATCCACTCACTGATTCTGTAAGCGGACAATGAAGGCCCAGATCAGCGCATCTGCGCAGGCTGATCAGGGCCTGCATTGTCCGCAAACTGATAAGGGTCCTTTTTATGTGTTGTGTGTCATATGTGACTACAGAAACCTACTTAAAACTGGTAGGGAGCATAAGGGATGTTGCATTTTTCCTTATTCCTCATGCACAGACTCGATTACATTGAGATTGGGATTTCAGCATTTTTTATTTGTCCTGTATTTCCCATTTAAGAATAGTCTGAAGCAAAAACTATCTAACATTATAGTATAACCTACAAATAGACTGTCTTTCATTGGCTGAGAGCTGTTTTCAGCCTAATGAATATATCTGATGTTCACCGGCTTGTACTCGCCTTCCAGTGAATATCAACTTTTAGTTTAGTGACATCGCTGATAATGAAGCCAACGTATACGCCCGCTTTTTATATAAATGGGGTCTGGTGTCGACTGTTATTGCCACAGTTATCAAGAGAAAAGAAAAACTATATAATAGAAACAATTATTGACTATTGAGGTATTGGATATGACGTTGATATTCACCAATGAATACCAATACTGACTTCGACTATCGCCTCGGTCAATATTGGTATTCTCTGGTGGATATCAGGTCATATCCAACACCTCATTAGTCAATAACTGTATATTATTACCTCAATTACCATCTTATCTGCAGCTTTTATTTGTGTTTCAATACATGTACTATGTGGATTCCACTGAGCAACCACCATGATATAATTTGATTAACCCTGGCCATGCTGAATAAATTAAGATGCCACGCCCACTTCTAATTTTCAGCCAATAAGATAACTTGATCAAGGATGTTGATACAAACTCACATAATGCAAACAATGTAGATCCAGATCAGCTGGCTTCTGAAGAAGCCAGCTGATCTGGCTCTACACTGTTTGCAAAGGAAGGGTATATCCGGGTTCAGCAGGACAAGGGTTAAAATGGTCAAGTTAAGGTCTTCCATACTCATTACATAGCTCTAGCACTTCTAATGAGTAGCACAATGAATATTTTTGTGCAGAAATAAGAAAAATGTCAATACTTTTTGGTTAAAAAACGAATTCTGCGGAAGGCGTCATCGCACCTGCTGCGGCAAAAGTCACAGGAGCCACAATCAGAACATGGTTATTAAATAAGTTTATTTCATTCTTAGCAGTGCTTAGTTGGAAAACTGGGCTGAAAAAATGTAGACAAAGTGCATAGTGGGGCACATATATTCCAGGCCAGTGCATTTCCCCTTAATGGCTATATCTTCAGCACTGACTTTTCGTATTATACAGCCCAATGATAATGGAATGTCGACGTAAAATATGTAAAAGTCACTGGAGCATGAAATATAGGTCAAGGTCATGGGTCAAGGTACCTGCTAATTCAGTACATCAAGGAGAAGCACTATGCAAAGTATGGTGGTTGTAGGCCTCATAGTTGAGGAGATCAAACATCAACGTAAACTGTGTCAAATATAGGTCAAGGTCACCAGGTCAAGGTACCTGCCAAGCCAATGCAATGAGGTGAAGCACTATGCAAGGTTTAGTGGTCGTAGGTCTTATATTTGAGGAGATAAACGTAAAATGTGTCAAAGTCGCTGGAGTGCAAAATATTGGACAAGGTCAACAAGTCAAGGTACCTGCCGAGTCAGTACATCGAGAAGAAGCACTATGTAAGGTTTGGTGGTTGAAGGCCTTACAGTTGAGGACATATGGAAGGGGGGCGTAAAAGGTGTAAAAGTGAATGGAGCGCGAAATATAGGTCAAGGTCACCCAGTCAAGGTACCTGCGGAGTCCGTACATTGAGGAGAAGCACTATGCAAGGTTTGATGGTTGTAGGCCTTATAGTTGAGGAGATATTGAACCTTGACTTAAAATGTGTAAAAGGCACTGGAGCGCAAAATATAGGTCAAGGTAACCGGGTCAAGATACCTGCTGAGTCAGTACATCTAGGAGAAGCACTATGCAAGGTTTGATGGCTAGAGGTCTTACACTTGAAGAGATCTGGAACATTGAAGTAAATTATGTCAAAGTCACTGCAGCCAAAATATAGGTCAAGGTCACCAGGTCAAGGTATCTGCAGAGTCAGTACATTGAGAAGAAGCACTTTGCAAGGTTTGACGGTTGTAGGCCTTATAGTTGAGGAGATATCGAACGTTGACGCAAAATGTGTCAAAGTCACTGGAGCGCAAAATATAGGTCAAGGTCACCGGGTCAAGGTACCTGCCGAGTCAGTACATCTAGGAGCACTATGCAAGGTTTGGTAGTTGTACTCCTTATAGTTGAGATGATCTGGAATGTCGACGTAAATTGTGTCAAAGTCAATGGAGCACAAAATATAGGTCAAGGTCACTGGGTCAATGTACCTGCCAAGTCAGGAGGTCAGGGAGATGCGTCATGCAAGGTATGATGGTTGTTTCAGAATTGTAGTTGATTAGAATACTAACTTTGACGTAAATGTCAAACTTCGACATAACAGAACTGTTAACAGACGGACAGACAGACGGACGAACGGACAGACGTATGGAAAAGCGGGCACCTATGTCACAAAGTCAGGAGGTCAGGGAGATGTTTCATGCAAGGTTTGATGGTTGTTTACTCTTGTAGTTGATTAGAATACTAACTTTGACATAAATGTCGAACTTCCACATAACAGAACTGTTAACAGACAGACAGACGGACAAACAGACAGCCGAATGGAAAAGCGGCCACCGTTGTCGCAAAGTCCGGAGGTCAGGGAGATGTTTCAGGCAAGGTCTGATGGTTGTTTAGTCTTGTAGTTGATTAGAATACTAACTTTGACATAAATGTCGAACTTCGGACATAAATGTTGACAGAAGGACGGACGAACGAACAGACAATTGGAAAAGCGGACGCCTATGTTGCAAAGTCAGGAGGTCAGGGAGATGTTTCATGCAAGGTTTGATGGTTGTTTAGTCTTGTAGTTGATTAGAATACTAACTTTGACATAAATGTCAAACTTCGACATAAATGTTGACAGACGGACAGACGGACAGAAAATCGGACACCTATATCGCACCCTGCTACAAGCAGGTGCGATAAAAAATCACCAAATCTTAAGCCAGTGTTCTGCCTGGGCCTAAATGCTTGAGGGGACAACAATGGCCCTTATGACAGTCTTCAAAGGGCTGTTTCAAATTTTAAAGGGACTTCAGTACATGAAAAACAAGCAAAGTTGGTATATAACTGAAGGTCACCTGAGCCCTTAATTTCATGCTGAAAGAGCCATCAATAACTCTAGGTAGGAAAATGGCTCCATGGCCCCTTCTTGGTGTAACACTGGGAATTACTGAGTTTCAGATGGCAAGGACTGAAAAGTCCAGACAGACCAGACTTTTCAGATGACAACACAAGCTGGGCCCAGTTTTTCAAAGCACCGTTAGCTTAACATGCTCGTTAGTGGTCAAAATGTTAATTAGAAAGTACAATATCTAATTCACAGGTGTTTTTGCTGAAAAAAATGTGCATAATTCATATTTAATGACCAAATTTTAATACTTTAACTAACGCCACCGTAAGTTTTGAACAACTGGGCCCTGAGCTAAGAGGTTGATACCCTCATATGCATTCTTATTTCTCCTAAAAAAATACGTTGCGGTAATCTAAGTACCCAGACCAAATGTTTTCATGGAGAAGTAAGATAGATATCAATTCTTTATTTCTTTTTCTTATATTTTTTGTGTGTGTATGTGTGTGTGTGTGTGTGTGTGGTAGTGGTGCGGGGGGGGGGGGGGGGGGGGGGGGGGGGGGGGGGGGGGGGAGGTGGAAGAGAGGAGTGATGGGGAATGGCCGGGGGTCCTGTCTAGAACTATGACATTCCCCTAATGCAGGGTTGTCACTCATTTTCTATGTCAAAATTCCCTGACTTTTCTGACTTTTCCCTGACTTTTCACCATTTTCCTGACTTTTTCGACAGCTGTTCTCAGCCATCAAATCTTCCATATCATTATATATCATAATCAGATTTTTGATTAACGTGCAGGTACAAGGGCAACAACCACATCAGTGGGCCCCCTCCCCTTCCTGCATTAGGGGAATGTCATAGTTCTAGACAGGACCCCCGGCCATTCCCCATCACTCCTCTCTTCCACCCCCCCCCCCCCCCCCCCCCTCATTAGAAGCCCATCTAAGTTGCTGCTAATGAGTACCCACAACATATGTTTTTGTGGAGAAATAAGAAAAATATGAATACAGTGCTCCAGCTAGGATTTCAGGGCAGAGGGGTGCCAGGTATGGCACTTTCTGCACAGTCATACAAGAATAAGTGCACCATATGTCATGTAATATGCTTAGTATCATGACATGTTACAAAATATAATCCCATTCCACAATAAATGCCTCAGACTAGAATACACATAAAACTGACCTATACACATTGATAACTTTTTTAATTTTTGTCTGATTTTCATGAAATTTTCAGCAAAATGTAGGGTTTTATGTCTGGAGTTAAAATAGGACAGAGGGCAACTTCAGATGGGCAGATGGGCAGAGGGGCGGCAGGAGAGGGCAAAAGGGGTGGCCTGCCCCTCTACATAGGGCTAGCGGGAGCACTGGAATACTTTTTGATTGGAAAAAAAGGGCCTTATATGGAGCTATGTGATAAAAGCTCTACAAGATATGCAGAACCTCTGCAAATACACGGACTAGTCTAGATTTTCACTGCTCACCAAAGTCAAACTGTACCTTTCTGCACAATAATTATGCTCATTTATGTTTTTGTCATGTTTGGGACTGCACTCCTCTCAATGTGGAAGATAGAAGTCTAACTTACCCCTAACACAGATATTTTCATCCAGTCCACCTTATCTGCATCCACGTTCTTAATGAGCTCACCCTCTGGGATGTTCCTACAAGAGCAGAAGCAAAAATGGTGATTATTGAAAACAAAACTGATAATACACTGAGAATATTACTACATGACACAATTACCCTATGGATCAAGTACCTCCTTACCATGCTTATCCTAAATTTGAACGAGAGCATAGCTCTAGGTAAGAGAGGGTGTCCGGATAATTGACTGGCAGGGAAATCGTGCCGGTCTCTTAATATAGCTTTTTACATATGGGAGATTATTCGATTAGCTCATTAAGGACATTTTATATTTGCCAGGATGTCGGTTTGTGATGATCCCGGCAAATATAAAAAAAATCTTTAAAAAAAAAAAAACCTGTGTTATAAGCAGATTAATGTCTGTTTTATTTTCATTTCAATCAAGAAATTTCATAAAGATTAATAAAAGCAAACATTAACTCTTTCGGTGCCAAGTTTCAGAAGTCGTCTGCTTTTATTTTTTAACAAACTATCGCTTGAAAAGAAGTTTAAACTTAAAGTTGAATGTCAAACAGCATAGATCCAGATGAGACGGCTCATATGAGCTGTCTCATCTGGATCTATGCTGTTTGCAAAAGCCTATTGTTATCGCCTGTGGCAGTGAAAGTTAAAGAATCACATTGTTGTTCAATTTTTTACCTGTTACATTGAAAATTGTTAAACTTTAGTTTTCTCTTGTCCCATATCTCTATGTAAACATGGAAAAAATTTGCACCAGTACTTAGACGTTTATGTCTAAATATTTTGTCTTGTATTTTTCTTGTTTCTAAACAAAAACATATGTTGTGGGTACTCATAAAAGCACCTTAATATTTGTGTATTCATTTCTCTTATTTAATTCCAAAGAGTTATTTCTGTTGCAACTTCTTTTTGTTTGCTCGGTTTTCAATGAAGCGTAACATTGTGTGATATCATTTGTGTCATTCAAACTTCATTTTGTGCCTTGGGAGGTAACCGGCCAGGGTCTGCAAGGTTTGCCACTAAGCCAGTCATTATTTGACACATCCTAAGGCAGTCAAACGGACCCTTGACATGTTAGGACAAGTATGGCAAGGAATTAACCCTTGTCATGCTGAATAAATTAAGATGCCACACCCACCCAATTTACAGCCATACTGAATGACAAACAGTGCAGATCCAGATCAGATGGCTTCTTCAGAAGCCCACTGGTCTGGGTCTACACTATTTGCAAAGGCAGGGTATATCCGGATTTAGCAGGACAAGGATTAAAGTGATAAAATATTTGGATAAAATATAGAATCAATCTTTTATTTTCTATCTCTTCCTGTATTCTCAATACAATGAGGTAAATATGGAATCCACCTCTTATTTCTATCTCTTCCTGTAGTGTGTAAATACACCAGGGTAAAATATGGAACCCATCTTTTTTTTCTATCTCTTCCTGCACTGTCTCAATACATTACAGTAAAATATGGAACCCATCTTTTATTTTCTATCTCTTCTTATAGGGTCTCAATACATTTGGTACCCACCTTTAATTTTCTGTCTCTTCCTGTACTGTCTCAATATGTTAGGATAAAATATGGAACCCACCTTTAATTTTCTATCTCTTCTTGTAGGGTCTCAATACATTTGGGTAAAATATGGTGCCACACCTTTTATTTTCTATCTCTTCCTGTACTGTCTCAATGTCAGGGTAAAATATGGAACCCACCTTTTATTTTCTATCTCTTCTTGTAGGGTCTCAATTCGGTCTTTACAGCTGTCAATCTCTTCTTTATCTTTGCAATTTCTCAGCTTTGTACTCTCTAGTTCCAATCTGAAAAAGTATGAACGAAAACACTGGTATCTTAATTCCTCTTTTATAACTAGAAATGTGTCAGTATGACACAGATGTCCCCGCCCAGGGCCATCCTCACCCACATGCAGGCATTTTGCAAACAAGAGGCCCACGGGCCACAGGTCGCTCACCTGAGTGACATAGCCACTGCTGATATGCAAATGTTATGCAACTTTTTTCCAATCCTGTCATCTCAACTAATGAAAAGATCATCATTTAAGCAGTTCTTAATTTTGAAGAAGAATATATATGGCATGACAGTCAATGGAGTGTGATCATTCGAACAAACTCTCAATCACATTTCAATAGTTGGATCAATGTGAAATTTGATGGCAATTGCTAAAGTGGTTTCTGAAGAATCATAATTTTATACATGTAAACAGCTCAGTGGCAGGGAAATATAATAAACATAAACAAGATGTCAGCCATCTTAGGTTTCCAATCAGATTGATTTTAGCTACTGTTGATCTACAAGTCATCTCGATACTTCCAATGAACTTTGAGTCAACTGCCCTTTCGGTTCAGGAGAAAAAGTTCAAATTCGGGATTTCCTATCGCAACAATTTGAGCTATTTTTTATCTAAAAGTCACCCCAATGCTTCCTACCAAGTTTTGAGTCAATTGGCCGTTCAGTTCAAAAGAAGAAGGGAAAAATAGATTTTCAAGATGGCCACCATCTTGGATTTCAGATTGGAACAATTTTAGCTATTTTTTTATCTACAAGTCATCCCGATGCTTCCTACCAATTTTCAAATCAACTGGCCCTTTGGTTCAGGAAAATAAGCAAAAAAAAGAGTTTCAAGATGGACGCCATGGCGGCCATCTTGGATTTCCGATCCAAACAATTTAAGCAATTTTAGATCCACAAGTCACCCCAATGCTTCCTACCAAGTTTCGAGTCAAATGGCCTTTCAGTTCAGGAGAAGAAGCGAAAAATAGATTTTCAAGATGGCTGTCATGGTGGCCATCTTGGATTTCTGATAGGGACGATTTTAGCTATTTTTGATCTACAGGTCACCCTGATGCTTCCTATCTAGTTTAAAGTCAATAAGCCTTTCGGTTCAGGAGAAGAAGTGAAAAATAGATTTTCAAGATGGCCATCTTGAATTTCCAATCAGAACGATTTTAGCTGTTTTTGATCTATAAGTCACCCCAATGCTTGCTACCAAGTTTCAAGTCAAATGGCTCTTGGTTTTAGGAGAAGAAGCGAAAAAAAGATTTTCAAGATGGCCACCATAGTGGCTATCTTGGATTTCCCATCAGCAGGATTTTAGCTATTTTTAATCTACAAGTCACCCTGATACTTCCTACAAAGTTTCGAGTCAGTTGGCCTTTCAGTTCAGGAAATGAAGTGAAAAATAGATTTTCAAGATGGCGGCCATGGCAGCCATCTTGGATTTCCGATCGGAACAATTTTAGCTACCCCGTAATTCGCTGTGTATACCACACACTCATCTATAACACGCACCTAAATTCTGAGTCCAAGCTCCATGGAAAAAAAGATATTCCTATCTAAAACACACACATGCTTTTTCCTCGTAAGCCATTTTGATTGAAAATGAAAGTACACGATTTTTGATTGGCTGCTATTAAAACAGCCTGACTGGTTATATGTATATTTCCCTTCTCAATGTCAATCTCATAATTAACACCTGCTCAGCGTGAGTTAAACATCTCACTCAATTAAAGAAGCCCATTTTGCATTCACTGTCAATTAAAAGGTGATTAATGTCTGACTTCAAAGAAACCGATGACCTGTGCAACTCGGAACTTTGTTTACAAACACACCGAGTTTAATTGGCCCTTGTTTTGAGAAAAGTACGGGTAATGCCTGTAATATTAACTCTGTTTTTTGAGAAACAAATAAAATTTTAAAATTTTAACTCATAAACTATCGTTACATATCTTTATTATATTATTGTTATTTTTGCTACTATTATTATTATAATCATTATTATTTTTATTATTATTATTATTATTTTTAGCAGTTTTCATAAAACATCAAATTTCTGTATTCCCAACAAACCATTGTGTTGTGATCAGTCTATTCAGACAACTTGGTTCATTACCTATATTTAGATAAACCTTGTCAAAATGCGGAAAATAAACAAACAATTTTTGTGCCAATAAAAGGTAATCTGTATGAAAAGGTTGATGTCTGAGATTGAAATAGTGATTGCATTTTTAGTGATATAAATTATTCGATGAAATAATACGTTAGAAGAATTTTTCGAGGGTCGCAATATGTCACATTGTATATGTAATGGGTTTTCGTGACCTGCCGAGTTTTCGAGAAAAACATGGTTATTTTCTATGCCGCTGTATTACATGCAGGGGATTTTTTGCTCCTTTTTCTGGGTGAAAAAAGTGCGTGGTATACCCAGGAAATTACGGTATTTTTGATCTACAAGCCATCCCGATGTTTCCTACCAAGTTTCGAGTCAATTGGCATTTGGGTTTAGGTGAAGAAGCGAAAAATAGATTTTCAAGATGGTCGCCATGGCGGCCATCTTGGATATACGATCTGCACGATTTTACTACTATTCAGCCCAATGCCTCCTACCAAGTTTTGAGTAAACTGACCTTTCGGTGCAGGAGAAGAAGCGAAGAATAGATTTTCAAGATGGCGGCCATCTTGGATTTCCGATCGGAATGATTTTAGCTATTTTTGATCTACAAGTCACCATGATGCTTCCTACTAAGTTTCGAGTCAAATGACTTATGGGTTTAGGAGAAGAAGCGATAAATATATTTTCAAGATGGCCGCCATGGCGGCCATCTTGGATTTACGATGGGCACGTTTTTAGCTATTTTTGATCTACAAGTCACCCCAATGCTTCCTACCAACTTTTGAGTCAACTGGCCTTTGGATTTTCAAGATGGCTGTCATGGTGGCCATCTTGGATTTCCGATCGGCATAATTTTAGCTATTTTTGATCTATAAGTCACCCCAATGCTTCCTACCAAGTTTGGAGTCAACTGGCTTTTGGGTTTAGGAGCAGAAGGGAAAAATAGATTTTCAAGATGGCGGCCATCTTAGATTTCCGATCGGCATGATTTTATCTATTTTTGATATACAAGTCACCCTGATGCTTCCTAGCAAATTTGGAGTCAGCTGGCCTTTTGGTTCAGGAGAAGAAGTGAAAATAGATTTTCAAGATGGTGGCCATCTTGGATTTCCGATTGGAACGATTTTAGCTATTTTTGATCTACAAGTACCCCGGATGCTTCCTACCAAGTATCGAGTCAATTGGCCCAGGGGTGTAGAAGGAGTAGGCTTTTAAAGCAATTGTTGATGCCCCACGATGGACGACGCTGAGCGCTAAGCGAAAGAGCAGCTAGTATCATTTTTTTCAAGTCTTTGGAATGACCCGGCCAGGGATCAAACCCACAATCTCCCGATCACAAAGCGGATGCTCTACCACAGAGCCATTGTGCCGGTCAACATCTAGGTACAGCCACTTGAGCCAGAATCTATAGCTCAGTCAGTACTGCACCTGACTGCAGATCCAGGGTTTGCAAGTTCAAATCCCAGCTTGGCCATATAACTTTTGTATAGATAGATCATGAAATTATTTCTAAGGTCATTTCACCCTCCCTTCTGCTGATTCAAGAAGATCAGCTGTTAGTTACTGGCAGAAGTATGTGCATCAATACTGGCTAACAGCTTAGAGGACTAAGCCTGCCTGGGAAAAAGGCGTGAGTAGATTAATTGACTGGGGCTCAATATGACTGGGTCATAAAACTTTAAACTCAAACAAACAGCCACTTGAAGTGATACAGAGTGTTAGATACAGTCGACTCTCGTTATTTTGATTTCACTTATCTAGAATAACTGCTTATCTCAAAGTGAAAATCTGGTCCCTGTTTAATCATGAAAGCTAACAACAAAGATAACAAAATATTGAGGAAAACAGGAGAAAATTTAACATGGTAATCTAACAAAAGGTAACAAAATACAATTTCTCCTCTTTTCCACAATATTTTCAACATATCTCTATCTTCAGGAGTCAAATTACATATTCATTTGTGAAATAAGATTGTTTGGTTTATATTTTACTAAATTCTACAAACCTGATATGTCAAGGTACTGATATCTCGAAGTATTTCAGAGAGTCCTTTGGACTAGATAACAAGAGTGGACTATGTACAATAATACTACTAATTAAATCCTGCTCTTACATCTCTCTTAGGTTTTGTTTCTGTATTTGTATTTTTTCATCAATAAAGGACCATATAAATAGATTCCTGTTCAAATTTCAAAATCACACTAGACAACACAAATTATCAAATGAGAGATTAATACACTTTCAGGGGAGTCAACTCTTTCAAAATTGTTCCAGGACCCCTTCTGGAATGGTGTCTACTCTAAAACTAACAAGACCTGTCGCCTGACAGGATAGCTCACCGGAAGTCGCGCTTTGATTTAGTTGCGTAAAGGCAAATTTTCAGACCCATAACAGAAACAAAGTCACGGTCACAGGAGCTGATGCTGCTGATAAAAATTTTTTGACAAGTATCTCTAACCTCAGCAAGTATGAACTGAATCCATCAAACGGTAAAGAAGAAATGAGCTCCTAAAAATTTTAATGCAAAATCTTTAACATTAAAATTCTAAGTCTGTGACCTTGACCCCAAGGTCATAGTTATAGGTCCTAATGTTGCTGATAAAAACTTAAAGCAATATCTATCACCATACCAAATTCATCTAAAGGCAACCAAGTAATTATCTAAAATCTATAGTGCAAAAACTAACATAAAAGGCTAAGTCTGCGACCTTGACCCCAAGGTAATGGTCATGAGAGCTGATGCTGCTGCTAAAACTTTAAGACCAGTATCTATTACCATACCAAGTATAAACTAAATCCATCCAAAGGTAAAAAAGTAATGAGCTCCTAAAAACTTTAACACAAAATCTTTAACATCAAAATTCTAAGTCTGTGACCTTGACCCCAAGGTCATGGTTATAGGTGCTGATGTTGCTGATAAAAACTTTAAAGCAGTATCTTTCACCATACCAAGTCTCCAGTAAATTTATCTGAAGGCAACCAAGTAATGATCTAAAATCTTCAGTGCAAAATAACATAAAAGTTCTTAGTCTGTGACCTTGACTCCAAAGTCACGGTCATGTATGATGCTGCTGATAAAAACTTTTGACTGGTATCTATCACCATACCAAGTATGAACTAAATCTATCAAAAGGTAAAGAAGTAATGAGCTCCTAAAAACTTTAACACAAAAACTTTAACATAAGAATTCAAAGTCTGTCACCTTAACCCAAAGGTTATGGTCATGAGAGCTGATGCTACTGCTAAAAATTTGAGACCAGTATCTATTACCATACCAAGTATAAACTAAATCCATCCAAAGGTAAAGAAGTAATGAGCTCCTAAAATTGTTTGTGTTGAGGTTTTACGGCCCAGTCAACCCAGTGGGGTCATGTCGAGCGCGGTCAGTTTACCTAACCACACGTTTACTGGGCAGGCTTAGTCCTCTAAGCGGTTAACCAGTATTGTGCACATTCTTTTGCCAGAAACTGACAACTGCCCTTCTTGAATCAGCGGAAGGGAGAGAATGACAGTAGAAAATATTTCATGATCAATCTCCACGAAAGAATGTTGCCGACCTCGGCGGGGGTTGAACCCGCGACCTCCTGGTCTCCAGTCGGACGGCATATCCAAATGAGCCACTGAGGCCGGCTGAGCTCCTAAAAACTTTAACACAAAATCTTTAACATCAAAATATTCTAAGTCTGTGACCTTGACCCCAAGTGGGTGCTGATACTGTAGATAAAAACTTTAGCCCAGTATCTATCATCATACCAATTATTAACTCAATCCATGTACACAAAAAACATAAAAAAGTAATGAGCTACTAAAAAACTTTAATGCAAAAACTTCAACATTTGTGGACGCTGACGCCTACGCCTGGGTAGTAGAATAGCTTACCGGAACTTATTGTTCCGGTGAGCTAAAAAGGAAATAATTTGCTCCTTGTGGAGTCATCTTCCTTATACAAAATGGTAGAAAAACTACTAAGTGTACCCAGTTTGCTTAAGGCCAAATAAAAGATTATGTGCATTTAGGGTAACATGTCAGAACAAAATAGGTAGGGTAGGTAGGGATTATTTTTTTTTTTTTTTTACATTTTTTTTTATGAAGAATAATACCATAATTACAAAATATATTTGGACTTTATACATAATTCACAAATTTTTTCTATGTCTGACTATCCTTAGATGTTTCTAAAAGTATTGATAGAATCACAAACAATGTAGACACTGATTTAGGAGCAGTTTGATCTGGGTCTACACTGGTTGCTCAGCCCTCCTTTTTCTGAATGTTTAGCATAAATATTTTATTCCAATGCCACCTATTTTTTTTGCGAAACATGAAAAAAAATTGCCAGGTTTCACTAGGAAAATAAGGTAGGGTAGGGTTACCCTAAACACACATATTTTTTTATTTGGCCTAAGTAATGTTTGCTGGAACATACCAATTTGGAAAACATTAGATTCATACCTGGACATAACTGGTCGTAACATTTTTTCTAGTGTATCCATGGCAACTGCAGTTATTAACTTCTTCCTAGCAAACTTGGTCCCTGAAATATTATCAATCGAAAAAAGATCAAGTAATGGGTTGGTGGATTTTGCATTTTATGTTTCTTTCAACAGTAATTCAGATGTATTAAGATAGCAGAAGGGTAACAATGAAATGCTATAAGCATATTTATAAGCTGAATTCTACTTTCAGTGGGATATTGTGGTCCAAAGTTCTAACTACTTGATAATGAATACTTCTGATAAAAAGGTGTACAACTTTTAACCAGCAGAATAAAAATATTAGCAGATAACATTTCAACCAATGAAGCACCAAGCTAAAATTGTAGCAGATCTGAGATGATATTCTATTTTTTAATTACAGTCTACTCCCATTATCTCGACTTAGCTCTTGAATAAGCACTTATCTTGAAGTGAAAATCTGGTCCCTGCTTTAGCATGGAAATCTAACAACAGGTAACAAAATATTGTGAAAAAGAGGAAAAATTTCTCTTCAGGAGCAATTTCTCCTCTTTTCCACAATATTTTTAATATATCTCTAACTTCCAGAGTCGAATTACATATTCATTTGTGAAATGTGGATGTTCGATTTACTTTTTCCTCAATTCTGCAAATCTGATATGTCGAGGCACGGATGCCTGGAAATATTTCAGAGAGTCCCTTGGACTTCGAGATAACGAGAGTCAACTGTATTTTATAAGTGTACGTAAGGCATGACATTTTACGTTACCTGTCTGTTATGCAGATAATTAATTCACATAAAATGACAAATTATAAGTTAAAATACCCGGGCAATGCCACAATCACAAAGCACAGCCATTCCGAGGCACCAAATGAGATGAGGAACAAATAATGACAAATCATCAAATGCCATTTATAAAACCACAGGCAAACAACAAAGAAGAACTGCAACAGAAGAGCCGCCTTGAACGTTCAGTAAGAAAACTACCTGGTTGGGGGAGGACAGCTCAAACTAGTTTTACATGTGCGAAACCTCACCCTTATCGCCTTGTGTAGCTCCAAACAGTAAAATAATAAGTCAAGGTTTAATTTCCCTGAAAAAAAAAATCAAAATGTGATCTGGAGCTATGCATTTGGAGCAGTCAGAATACACAGAACTATGCCAGAATACACAGAACTATGTCACAACACAAAGAACTATGTCAGAATACACAGAACTATGCCACAAAACACAGAACTATGTCACAATACACAGAACTATGTCACAATACAAAGAAACTATGTCACAATACACAGAACAACATCATAATACACAGAACTATGTCACAATACAAAGAACTATGTCAGAATACATAGAACTATGCCAGAATACACAGAACTATGTCACAATACACAGAACTATGTCAGAATAATATATCTATGTCAGAATACACAGAACTATGTCAGAATACACAGAACTATGCCAGAATACACATGACCATGTCAGAATACACAGAACTGTCAGAATACACATATCTATGTCAGAATACACAGAACTATGTCAGAATACACAGAACTATGCAATAATACACAGAACTATGTCACAATTCAGAGAACTATGACAATGGCTGACTTACATGAAGTTTGAGGGCGCACATGCTGTTTGCCTTCCTGTAGCTGTCTCTTGGCTTGAACGTCTTCATTATCTGGTGGACACTGCAAATATGTATGTACTGTAACTGAGAAAGGAATAAGTCTCTAACCAACAACAATCAAACATCAATGGCTCAACATCTTTGGGACCATAGAAATTTGCTCTGGACATGAGAAGTTCATGCCACTGAGGGTAACTCACAGCACCAGGACGGGAGGCGAATGGGGATAATTTAGGGATGTCTTTTCAATCTTCTATAAAATAATGGTATGTTGAGTGTACTCAATGGAACTGCCTCATAGAGGCAATTCTAATTACACACAACATACCTTTCCATAATAAAACAAGAAAATTTCCCTAAAACATCCCTAAATATTTGTTTTTGGAAGAATTCCAGTAGGGACTCAAAATCGAGTTTGAATCAGCCACCATAAATGGGCCATCCATGTTCTAGTCATTGAAGTCTTTTAATGTACAAACAATACAATATAGGACCTGAGCCTGTGTGTACAAAATATGCTAAATGAACAGAGTATGTACCTAAAGATAACAGTGCTCCAGCTAGGATTTCAGGGCAGAGGGGTGCCGGATTGGGCACTTTTTATGCGATCAAACAAGAATGAGGGCACCATGTGTCATGTGATGTGCTCAGTATCAACTCTGGGTAAAATTTTCAGCAGAGGACATACTGAAATATTTTTCTTATTTTTCCCAGAAAACAGGATTTGACATTTCATTGGAGACAATTTGCATGAAATGTCAAATGCTGTTTTCTGGGAAAAATAAGAAAAATGTCATCAATTAGTCATCTGCTAAATTAGCCCAGAGAGTGGTTTAAGTTAAATATTGATAACTTTTTAATGTTGATCTGATTTTAATGAAATTTTCTCATAAATGTAGGGCTTGATGTCTGGAGTTGAAATAAGCCAGTAGGCAGCTTTAAAAGGGCAGAAATGGGCAAGAGGGGCGGGCCGCCCCTCT
The DNA here is from genome assembly GCA_964016985.1 of Anodontia alba. NCBI lineage: Eukaryota > Metazoa > Mollusca > Bivalvia > Lucinida > Lucinidae > Anodontia > Anodontia alba. The sequence goes on from OZ024821.1 coordinate 19,113,603, forward strand.
GTATAGGGCTAGCTGGAGCACTGGATAAGAGGAGTATCCAGGAAATTATTCATCTTATTTCCCTACAAATATATTTCAGGGGAACAGTTTGACTAGGTTCTACACCAAGCATTTTAACCCATTTATGTCAAGTGGAGTCTTCTAACACATCTCTTTGGACCAGTCTATTTCCAATGGCAGGGTGGCTGGATAATTTTTATTACTACTAGGTTTTTTGAAATTCCTGCATTTTGATGCAAACAGTGTAGATCCTGATAAGACTGTTCTGCAGTTACTGATCTGAGTCTGCACTGTTTTGCAATTACCCATTTGTGTGTTTCCCCTGCTAAAATGGGTTAAAACACAACTGCAAAATTTAGGGGGAAAAGTGTTCTAATTTTTTAGGATATTTACTATAAATTATGTTATTTTCTCCACATACGCATATGCTGTGTATATTCTAAAATTATTCTGATGGGTAACCACTTCATGTTTAAGTGAAAAAGCTAAGAAAATATTTGTTTCAAAACAGTTAATCTTGAAAATTTCAGCTACCTTAAACTTTACATTTTCTGGTGACATTTTTCTCATTTTCCCCTGAGAACAGGATTTGACAGTTCATGCAAACTGTCTCCATTGGAGACAGTTTGCATGAAATGTTAAAACCTGTATTCTGGGAAAAATAAGAAAAATATTTCAATTTTTATCCAGAGTGCTAAGCATTAACATTGAAGCCCTGATACATACATGTATACAATATCTAACTTACATCTCCCTTCTTGTCTTTGAAGTATGGTATATTGACAGATGCAAAACACTTCCCAGCAGTTTTGTAGCCCTGTTTATTTCCACTCCCCATCTTTTCTATGTCCTCCTCTAGTTGCCTCTGTGAAATGAAATAACAACAATATATACATGTGTACAAAACAATATTGTTTATTTCCACAACTAAACTTTTCTATGCCATCTAGTCGTTTCTGGTTGTCTCTGATCAATTAAATAATAAAATCATATACACAAGAATTCCACACAAGGGAGTGTTGCACATGCTAGTATCTGTAAGTATTTCATTTAAAGAAAACAAAGTCACTGGTCAATGATATGTAGGTCATGATCACAAAACAATACCACACAGTGTAAAGGTCCATGTTAGGAAAAAAGGGCATGCTAGGTTGATGACTAACATATGGAATTCACATGATTAATTGGAAATGGATTGCTGCAAAAAAATGGCAGTCATTAGACTGTGAAATATATATTAGAGACAATAATATTGCAGTACTTGAATCCTGTTAGAGAGGAAGTGTTAGTGTATGCCAGATTTGACAACTGCAGGTTATCCAGTTAATCAGAAATGGAGCTAGACCGTAGAGATGACACAAAAATGACAGCCATTTGACCATGAAATATAGGCTAGGGTCAGTAGGCCAGTGTGAGTTCTTGTACATGTAAGATAGAACTCAAATACTATAATACAGAGGAATCCCATAATTATCACCAAATACTCCTCCTTAACAATGCCTCATTTTTAACAATTCCTCTGATAATATTAGCTATTTGTAGGTGTTACAGTTAATCAGGGCCCAGTTGTTCAAAGCGTCATTAGCTTAACGAGCTCGTTAAGGGTCATTTCGTTAACTGTTTTAGCGGATTCAATATACAATATTCTGATATTTTTTGCTGAAAAAATGTGAGTAGCTTTTGCACTGCAAAAGCTACTCACATTTTTTCAGCAAAAAATTTCAGCATATTTGCGTATCACTCGATGTAAATTTTAACGAATCGTTAACTAACCACGTCGTTAGCTTTGAACAACTGGGCCCAGAAATGCAGCTAAATGCTAGGGCTGATTAAAAAAATTGGCAAAGTCATAAGACTCTGAAAAATAGCTCCTGGTCAGAAAATGAATTGATGCTGCATTGTTTAAAGTCTTTGTTAGGGAGAAGGTGTTTGCCAAGTAAGATAATTGCAGGTTTGATGGCTATTTAGAAATGGACTTGAATGCTACGGTGGTGGCAAAGGTTGACAGACAACTGAACACCTATATGCATAGCAACAGATAAGGCACTTTTTTCATCCGAAAAATGCTGATATCTTTCTTATTTCTCCACGAAAACATATGTTGTGGGTACTCATTAGAAGCCCCTTGCATGAAAACATATGTTGTGGGCACTTCTAATGAGTACCCACAACATATGTTTTCGTGGAGAAATAAGAAAAATAATATGTGGATACCCCCTCTTATCTGTAGCTATATATATGGCACCTTAAGGTGCAACAAAACACTGACTTTCGTTTCTCACTTCATCAAGCAATATGTTCTGGTACAAGGGAGACAATTTTTGTGACTTCTGTTTGCTTTTCTGCATACTGAAGGCCTTCTGACAAGCTGTCTACTCTTTAGGGATCAAATTCTTTCCTTTTAGAGTAGAAGGGAGACAAAGCAAGTTTGTCAGAGTTGCCTCCCCCAAATGTATCCTTTCCCCTTAAAATGAATGGCCACATCTCCAAGGGAAATCACCAGGAGTGGATCCAGGATGATTTCTGAGGGGTTTTGATTCTATCAAATTACCTTACTTACATAAGTATAATCAAATTACTTACTTAAGTATTCAGACAAACCGGCTTGAGCAAACAATGTAAACCCTGATCAGACTATGTACAATTTGACATCTGATCAGGTATACTGTTTGCCACTCACCCAGTAATTTTACTAACATTCACTTTACAAACATTCACAGATAGTACAATATACTTGTTAAAGAGAAGAGTAAGGGGTGTGAAAATTTAGAGTAAATATGGTATCCCAAATTTATCTGAAATTTCCAATGTAAATGAAATTCCGAGCTGAAGGTGGGAAACGACTGAACCACTCCAGAACCACATCTGAATCCATGCCTGATCACTCTGGACCTGAAGCATTTGACTCTCTTCCTAAAAGGAGTTACACTTAAAAGAAGGAATTTGCTCAAACTTGGGAACAGCTTCTTTCCTACAACAGTACACCCCTTTGTGAAGGGATTCATGTACTGGAGAAGAAAATTCTTTTCTCCTGGAGTGGTCTCCCTTTGAAACTTTCCAATTAGAGTGATCTCTCTGAGACAAACACTGCTCTTAACAAGGTTACACATACCTCCGGATAGATACCCAAGACATTACTTTTCTAATTTCTCCATGAAATCACATGTTGTGGGTACTCATCAGAAGTGCCTTGGTGTGATGCTTCTAATGAGTATCCAAAACCCCTGTTTTCATGGTGAAATAGAAAAATATGAATACTTTTTTGATTGAAAAAAAAAAAAACAACAAAAAAAAAAACACTTTTATCTCGAGCTATGAAAGTATCACCTGTTTATGTCTGTTTTCATTCAGGGACATCTCCGTCTGTCTTAGCAAATCCAAGAGGACCTCTTGATAGGCTCGATTCATTGCAAGGCATGACTCAGGAGTGGCGTTGTTTGGATCTAGGAACTGGTACTTGTCTTCTTCTAACCCAACAGATGTAGCAGGCTAGAAAAAAAAAAAAAAAAATACCGTATTTACCCTAAGTATTCGGACACCTCAAGTCCTTACCATATATGTTCTAAAATTTGAACCAGTACAATTCACTACCCGATGTTGTGTCTAAAAATTGCTGGATGAGCGGCAAACAGTGTAGACCCAGATGAGACGCCGGGTTCTGCGGCGTCTCATCTGGGTCTAATACTGTTTGCTCAGGCCTGTCTGTCCGAATACATATGGTAAATACGGTAGCCAATGTATACTGACAGAGCTCCATGAACAAATAGCAGACTGCATAGGTCTAAATAAGAGCGGGTATCGGGTAAATAGTTTTCTTATTTCTTGATGAAAACATATGTTGTGGGTACTCATTAGAAGCGCCTTGTCTAGGCGCTTGTACTGAGTACCCACAACATATGTTTTTGCCGAGAAATAAGAAAAATAGATACTTTTTGGTTGAAAAAAGTGCCTTATCAAGAGCAATGAGTCCGACCCAGATCAAACATCCTACAGAAGCAGTTTGATCAACATCTGCACAGTTTATCATTCAGCCAACTTTTTTTTCAAACATTTCATTTCTTATTTCGCAAAAAAAAAAAAAAAAAAAAAAAAATGTTGTGAATATGCATAATATATGTTCATGCAGAGAAATGAATAAATTATTAATATCTTTGGTTAAAGACAGTGTTGTATACTCTACAAAGTGAATACACCAGTTATTTGAAAGAGTTAATGCACCAGTTATTTGGATACACTGACACCACTGGAAGGGTTGGGGGTGGCCAGGCTAATGTGGGGCTATGACTGGTGTTGTGATTTCACATCAAAATAGTCGACACTACCAAAATTTTATTAATTTATTTTGAGTCAAAGGGGGAATCAACTGACCCCCATCCCCTCCATCCCCCATCCTTATACTTCATTGGGGGAAAAAGGGCTGAACTTACAAGCCAGCTGTCCCTGTAGTATGGTGTATTTAGCAGGGCTGTGATGGAGGGAATATTGTCGTCCCCGCTATTCTCTGTTGGTTGGAGGGTGGTAGTGGGTTGGGAGGGGTGTGTGAGAGTGGGAAAAGGGTGTGTGAGTGTGTGGGTGGAGGGGGGGTGGTGGTGTGGTGAAGTGGATACAAATGACTGTTGCATAACATTTAGCATGCTGGGTAAAATTTTCAGCATTTTCTCTTAATTTAAATTATTTTTCCCAGAAAATGGGATTTCACATTTCTTGCATTGTCTCTTTCTTATGTTTTTTATGCAGTTACTCTTAAAATACTTTGTGCAATGGCAAACAGTGAAGCCCCTGATGAGACTGCTCTTGGTCTCCACTGTTTACGTATGCAATTTTGTCAGAAGCTTTGATGTACCGAATTTTAGGACATTTAATGTATGCACTGTCGATGCAATTCAATACAAGTACCAACAACATTTTATAAACAAATATAAAAATTAAGTACATGGCTGTCTCCTTGAAATGTTGAATCCTGTTTTCAGGGAAAAATAAGAAAAACTATTTCAAAATGCTGTCTGCTAAACATTTTACCCAGTATGCTAAATGTTAAGGCCTGCCAGTTAATTTTTTTTTGTGTTGAGGTTTTATGGCCCAGTCAACCCAATAGGGTCATGTCCATTGGAGACAATCTGCATGAAATGTTGAATCCTGTTTTCAGGGAAAAATACGAAAAACTACCTCGAAATGTTGTCTGCTAAAAATTTTACCCAGTGTGCTAAGTGTTAAGTCCAGCCAGTTATTTTTTTTGTTTTGAGGTTTTACGGCCCAGTCAACCCAACAGGGTCATGTCAAGCGCTATCAGTTTAACTAACCACCCTTTTACTGGGCAGGCTTAGTCCTCTAAGCGGTTAACCAGTATTGTGCACTTTGCCGACCTGGTGGGGGGGAACCCGCAACCTCCTGATCACCAGTCCAATCCAGCCAGTTAAAGGTTAATTTTACATAGCTACAGATAAGAGGGGGTATCCACATAATATTTTTCTTATTTCTCTACAAAAACATATGTTGTGGGTACTCATTAGAAGTGCCTCACCGAGGCGCTTCTAATGAGTGCCCACAACCGAGGCGCTTCTAATGAGTGCCCACAACATATGTTTTTGTTGAGAAATAAGAAAGATATCAGCATTTTTCGGTTGCTATGGGTTAAATCTTAGTTCTAGTTAGGGCACATTTTTTCAACCAAAAAGTATTCATATTTCCCTTATTTCTCCACGAAAAACATGTGTTGTGGGTACTCATTAGAAGTGCCCCAGTGTGGCACTTCTGTTGAGTACCCACAACATACATTTTTGTTGAAAAATAGGAAAATACTTACCAGATACCCTCTCTTATCTAGACCTAAGGCTGGCTAATCAGAGCTGAGAAGATAATCTATTATCAGTCCTGCCATTCTGATCGATAACTGATTAGTAATCACACAAGATTTGGTAATAATTTTACCTGTCTGAGCATGACTCTTACCATATGTTATACTTTAATATATGTATTCGGTCAGGCAGGCCTGAGAAACAGTGTAGGCCCAGAAAAGATGCCACCAATACAGCGTCTCACCAGGTCTATACTGTTTGCCACTCATCCAGCTATTTTAGACACAACAGTTGGTAGCAAATTGTACTTGTTCCAATTTTAGATAAAGTATCGTAAGGAGTTGAGATGCCTGAATACTAAGGGTAAATATGGTAAAGTAACAGACATCGGAATCAAATGATCAATTGTTAACAAATCTGTAATGATAATCATTTTTGTGGAATTTATTGATCAATTAATTGATTATCCCATTAATTGCACCAGTCTTATCTAGACCCATGTATCTTACTTACATAAGATGACGCTGTATCACTACAAGTACTAGGCCTGGTGCTAGGTCTTGAACGAGACATGTAACTCCGGTGCTCATCATCTGTAAAGACAAAAATCTTCAAATTTATTTCACATGGACACACAGCGCTTGCACTAACATTCAAAACCAGGAAGTCCCAGGACTTTCTAGCATTTTTGTCTGGAAGTACAGCTGAACAAAAAAAATTTCATATTTTACCGTATAGTTTCTATCAATGTCAATTTCTTCTTCCTTAAGGGTCTTTGCAATCGTTCTAGCATCTGGCACTTGAAATGCCTTTGGATGCTGATTCCTACTCTGTCTATTTGGGGTTGAAGGTTGTGACAAAGTATACTAGCTCTACCTTTCAAACCTTTGAATAGCAATACGAGTTCACTACCTTTGCATCTTGTGAAGTGACTTCCACCCTAACTGTTCAAGAATGCTAGTCATACTTCCAGTTTCAAAGTTGTATAGTGTTCAGAATCGGAGAGGAAAATCACAATCGATTATCGAGACACTAAAACCAATCAATTATACAATCGGATATACCATAACTGGCATCAAATAATAAATCATTATAGCATATGCACTTTATGTTTCTATATAACTTAAAATGCAACAGCATATATCAGCATAACTAAGGTAATTTAAGATATAGGTTATTTAAAGACAAAGCAGATTTTGGAGCCATGTTTCTAGTCAATGAGTCTTTCATAATACTCTTAATTCGTAGATCTCATTATGTGACCTTTGGCCCACGTTTCTAAAAAAAAGAATTTCAAATAATCGATAGTGAAAAAAAATGTTTGATAGTTGCTGTCAGTGGGCTCATCCGATTAGTTTTCGATTATTTTGATTAATCCGCACAACACTAAAGTTGTAGTTTCCAGTCACAAACCTAGCTGCACAATTCTGAACCTTTTCTAAAGTTGTAGTTTCCAGTCACAAACCTAGCTTCACAATTCTGAACCTTTTTCTAATTCTTCCTGGACTACTATTCCATGTGGGTCCCAAACAGGGCTAGCATACTCCAGGACTGGTTGCACCAACCCCTTGTATGCTGGTTCCATAACATCTTGGGGACATGACTATAGGTTACATGTACGTCTTCAGGGGTCATCCTAGAGCTTTCAGAGAGGGAGAAGTTTTATGGCAATTTCAGGATTTCAGGGAGAAGTTTTGGTAGAAATTTTGGATTTCTCTATATATTCTATACATTTTCACTTCTCCCTCAGCTGAAGATAGGGAGAAGTTTGCAAGCTTAGGGAAACTTTTTCTCCTAAATCACCCTCTAGGATGACCCCTGGTCTTAAGAAATCAGTTGTTTGTTTTTGTGCAAATATTGTTTACATGTACATGAGTACTACATTTCAAATCCTTAGAAATTGTCACACTAAGGTATTTAATATTATCCACGTTTTCGAGGACTGTTCCTTCTGAGCAGTAAACTGCATTGATCTTTTTGATCCGCTTCCTAGTAAGCTGCATGTTACATTTCACGAGCCGAAATCTCATACGCAATTTCCTGGTATATTTGCCCAGTTGATCAATACACTTTTGGAGTTTCGATGTGTAGTCAATGCCATCAGTATGACAATAGCAGACACAGTCATCAGCGAAAAAACAAATCTGAGATTCTATTCCAACCATGATGTCATTTACATACCAGATATGTTAAGTTTTGAAAAATAAAATGCGGGAGACAGCCCTGTCTAGCCAGGTTAGCAAGCGCTGAAGGTGCGAAGCCAAGCTAGGGGGGTACCGGAATTTTTTTTTTAAGAAATTGGTGTAAAACATGTAAAATGGTGCATTCTGAGAGCTATTTATTACATTTTTGCTCATTTTTTTTTCATATACCATTCTTTGGCGATTCTGTCCTCTAGCAATAAGCCTTTTTCTTGTTCATCACTGGCAATGACCACGGTTTCATTATACTTATAGTATTCCAAGCTAGGGAGGAACCAGGGCTTCATTATACTTATAGTAACAAAAGAGATTCATTTATTAAATTAATATGCCATTCTTCCTTTATCTCTCTATTGATGTCATAATCAATGCATATGATGTTATGTCCTGGAGTCTGAGAGGTCTAGGAAAAAGTTAATAATGGAGCAACAGTAATATATCTTAGATAAAAATAAAAGTAATAATAAAAACAGCAATTTGTTTATTTTCTTTTTATTTAGAGCTTCCTTTCACAGTATTTAAATAACCTGCATATTGTGCAGTATGCTTGGAGAGCCCCTGTCATTTTTTTTTCCACCCAGTCAAACATTTTCTCGAATTCCGAACAGTAAATTGTGTTGTGATGAGTTTTAGATCCTACCTTTTTTCTACGGCAAACTCCTTGTGACCGAAGAAAGTTTCATGGAAAGAGATTTTTATGATCCCGCAGATGCTTATTAAATTAGGGTCATCCCGACTTGCGGTTCAATTGCATCGCCATTTTGATTTCACTTGCAAACAAGAAATAGATCGTTTTATTTCTGGTTTCTCCCCTTTTCAAGGATCTTGAGGACGGGTTCCGGTGCTTTAGTTTAATGCAGGGCCTGACAAATCCATTGCCCACTGCCCGGGACAAGTCCAAATTTTGGCTGGGCAAGTTATTTTTTATTTCACTTGCCCAGAAAAATGTATAGAATATATAGGGAATATTGTAATTCCAAGCCATTTTCAAGATGCTGTGGAATGCCGGGCAAGTGGCTGAAATTTGGATTTGTCAGGCCCTGTTAATGTAACATCATTACATGCTTTTTTGGGGGGAAGCAAAGCTCCTGAGATGCTGATCTTTTCGCCATTTTGGACATGCTATCCCACAATGCAATAACAGCATCAAGATGCTTTGATTTTCATGTTAAATGCATTTCCCCCATTTAATCCAAGCTTTTACACGCTTTCGGTCGATATTTGGACTACTTCGGATTGATATTTGGACAACTTCAGATTGAGCCAGATTTTTATTTTCCAATTTACAAGCCTAGCTTTTTAAAAAGTTTTGACCCAAAAATCAGATTTTCGTTGTTTGGGAGATTTTTTTTTTTTTTTATATTTCGTGATGCGTGGGAAAAGCTGTTTTTTCCGCGATTTTCGGGAGACTTCCGTCTGATATACAAGGAAGAAAAAAACAGTGCACTGAGAACAGTGCCCTGTGGCACACCAGACAAAACAGGTGCCCACTGAGATTTTGCTCCACTGACTCATGCTTTGTTGCCTATTGCACAGAAATGAATCAATCCATACTAAAGATTTTCCAAATTATGCCATATCCATGGAGTTTGCATTTCAGAAGTTCATGAGGAGAAGTGCGAAAGGCCTTCTTGAATTCCAATATGGATGTATCTATTTGACCTCCTGCATCCAAAATTTTAGCCCGATCATTTATTACTGTGAAGCACCGCTGTTTAGTGCATCTACCACTCTGCAACAACATTATTTTTAGTGTATCAAATCTTGATAATAGCAAGCATAGATGGCAACGCACATCACGAACGAAGTGATCTCTATGGTAGAGAATATGATCAAAGAAAAGTAACATACAACGATATATACTTTCAGCAGAAATCGCTCTGACCAATATTTTCTTCCTTTTATTCCCGGAAGTTGTCAGAACAAAATTTGAGTCTCACTAATAAGCATGACGAAGTGACAATAAACGAGTGTCAATAAGTGACATGAACATATTTTGCTGATTATATTTATTATTATTGATTTACATATATTTTTTTATATACTGATATTCATTCTTTAATGATGCTGTGAAGGACGTTTGAAGAGACTACAGATAAGGTCTGTGCTGTGCTCGCTTTAGGCTAACCCTTTTTTCATATTATTCCTTCATTGTTATGTTTGCATCATGCAATATGTTTTCATACATCAATCGACTTTTTCTGTCGACTTTACCTGCATCTTGATGCAAACTTTGAAGTTCTCCCTCTGCATCACTTTCTGCCTCATTTTCTTCGTCCTGTAGCACAATTTGAAGTCTTTGGATATCTTCATCTATATCGTCGTTGACTTCCATTTTCTGTTTCTTTGTTGACTTTACAATGACAAAATAGTTAACAATTTCATTGCGTTTTCCAAGCCATTCCCGCAATATAAACCGGAAATTAGATAGCTACTGGTTCCCGGAACAACTACCTTACAGGTAAAATCCGACCCTTTTTATGAGTTCGTTGAAACACCCCAAACCACCCCAAAACATCTCAAATCGCCCCAAAATCACCCACAAATTACCCCAAACCACCCTTATATGGAAGGAAAGGGTAGTGTAAGGTATAGACTAGGATATAGCTCGGACCCATCAATACTGATCCGAGGATATAGTAGTAGGGTTGACGATCATCTCCATTAATACACCAAACCATGTTAAACATATTAAAGCACATCAAAAACACACCAAACCACATCACAAATGTAAAAGCTTAATATGACGATCAATCTTTCTTTAATGTAAATCTTCAAAAGATATGATTATAATTATTCTTTGCCGAAAGAAAGAAAAAAAGAGCGAAAAAGACAAATTAAATTTATAAATATATATAAAAAAACAACAACAAAAAAAAAACAGATAAGTAAATAAATATACAAAATAGACAGAGTACGCTGACAGCGTCTTTTGAGTTCTTACAAATATTTATCATCCTTCAACCCTTTTGTGGTTTTCTATATTTCTGCTTCAATGTTATATCCCCAGTTGTATATATAAAAAAATTTAGGGCTTAAATATTCCTAACTAAGGTAATATGAAATTAGGCACTGCCTAGATGCGTGCAAAGCAACCCCACTAAATAGGCCCTCCCAGGAGGTACCATGTTCCCTAAAAAATGATTGGCCATGTCTCCTTGTTCCCTAAAAGCAATTTTCTAAATTTCCGTGCTCCCTTTTCCCAAAAATTAGTTTTGTTCCCTTTTCCCTTAAAATATTTTCCAGTGTTCCCTGAAAGGAAATTAGCATGATCCCTTGTTCCCCAAAACATCTGGAAAGGCCTCACTAAAGACTTCATACATAATAAATAACCCAGGAATCATGCGGAATTCTCGGCCGCTTGCATGGCCCCAGCGCGTTGATAGGCTGAGACTGGTCCGGTTGCCCAGAGGCATATATTTCTTCTCGAACCTGATAATACCCGGACTTGTTCTGGTCCCGGTGTTGGTCTTGCTCTTTGTTGCTTTGTGGTGTATTCTACGAGGTGATTTGTTGTATGTCTTTCCATGTGTCATTTTGTTCTTGTGTTTTTCAGTCCTTTTAGTATTGCGATTACCTCGCTTGGGGAAGAGAGAGCTAATCTTAGTGCTTTTCGTACGTTTGTTCGATTTGTGCTTGTTTAGATTTGTCGGTTTCCTCTTCCTCTTGGGGTCTGGGAAGGGCTGCGGTTTGTGATTGTGGCACTCCCTGGACTTTTCTCTTACCTTTTTTTTTTGTCACTAACTGAATTGCCAAAATGTGTTGTCGTGGCTTGATTTAGCGCTATTTTACAACACTATGGTCATTAAAAATGATTTTGGAAAATAACTAAAGTTATAATAAATTGTTTTTAATAGGTTTGGTTGAAAAATGTTCAGTCACAATTAATAAAATTGAAGTTATACCATCATTTTGGGTTAATTTCTGATGATTTTCTGCTAAAAGTGCCGAAAAATAGCTAAAAAGGGTACCTAGGTTTCTTATTCATGTTTACATAAAATGTTTGATTTTCCTTAAATATAATGCTGCAGTCTTAAAGGTAATATATTGAACTATTGTCTTTTGAAAACAAATCTCAGATATTTGGAGAAATAAATGAAATATGAGCATTTATACTTCATCATACAAAGTAATTATGAAAATTCAGCCAGAACAACATATTTCGTATAAATACAATACCTATACCATAGTTGCTAGTCCAGTGTATATTGGGTCCAAGATTTTGTGCAATTTTTTAAATATCCAAAAAAGTACCAAACTGGGGTTCAAATATACCATATCCCTGGAAGTAAAATTTCAAATATCCCACACTCCTTGAAGTTAAAGGCAAATATGCCTTTTGATGCGGTTTTCGGCAGAAAGCTTTTTCATTATATATATAGCAATTTCAATGAAACAGTAAAAACTATGTCATTTGGTGTCTAAAATCCTTTTTCTGAGATTCAGAACATTGAGTAGTTTGTTCTAACGCCATATGCCAAAGAGATCCAGCAAGTTTCTTTGGAATGGGAAACTTTGGCAAACTAATCACAGGAGTATGCTCGTCATCCCGCTCCCACTCTCTGAACTAGACAGGTGCAGTGGATAATGGAATAATGAGACCTCCCGTTGGGGGGGGGGGGCGTGAGGAGGGGGTTACCCGTTCTTTTGTTCTCCTGAAATATTTCAGCCTTTTTCCTTGTTTCCCAAAATCAAAATCTTAATTTTCTATGTCCCCTGCTCCCCAAAATTCTATTTGTTCCCCTATTCCCTTCAGTTTTAGACTTGTGTGCCTCTGTTCCCCTGAAATAAATGACATTATTCTCCTGATCCCCCTGCGGACCCCTGTAGCCTAGTGGATAGGTTTCTCACCTCTGTGGTTCGAGCCTCGCTTGGGTCACATGTGGGAAAGTAAAGTTCTGCTTACGGATGGTCAAGTGTTTTTTTTTCCCAGGTTCTCCGGATTTCGCCCATCTTTGATGAACGATCGGCTCGAAATATTCTTGAAAGGGCTGTAAAACCCAAATAGAAAAAAAAATCACTTGTTCACCATAACCCCAAGGATAAATAATCTAACCTGGTGTTTCTGCAGAGAGGGTTTTTCTGTTTTTCTCTTTTCCATTAAGGCAAAATAAAATATGCTTTTATATATACATAAAAACTAATAATAATAATGATAAAAAATAAAATACAATAAAAATAAATTGTGCACTTACTGGATTTTGAACTCGCGTCAGTCGGATTGCAAATCGAACGGTTTAACCCCACGGTCACCACGCTTGTGACGTCACAACGCACAATTATTACTATTATTCAAAACAAATTTACACTGGGCGAAGAGACCGTTTATTAAGGGTTTCTCCAAGGAAAAAAATCATCATATATTTAAAATAACATTCAGATCCTCATTCATATTTATGTGTAATTGCACTCATTTTTTTAAACCTGCTTTACATCTCAAAAAAAAAAAAAAAACAAAAAAAAAAAACAGTTTAAACAAACGCGGTAACAGCGACCGGAAACTCGCCATCACATGACCGTCAAGTTATTCAGTGAAATAACCCATGTCATAAAAATCATATAACCACATGTGTTATAACACCTGCAAGGCTTCCCATTGGTTAGCCTAATTACCCTCATTAATATTCGTATTACACCGCTTATTGATAGCAACCAAGATGGTGTCCGTTTTCGCCGATACAACTTTCACATTTGGAACAGATCCTGCCTTCAATTTTGAGATGATTTTGAGAAGAACGATAAATGTCAGACCGACGGAGGGGGAAGACACAAAACAATCACACTGTGAATAACACGGCTACCAGAAATATTCATGGTGGTTAAAATTCGATGTTTTCCGGCAACATATTTGTAGGCACTCTCAACATTGATATCTTCAAACCGTCAAAGAAAAAAAAAAAAAAAAAAATCACCTCCTCCAAAAAAGCATTGGAGGATGACATGTTTCAGACAGTCAATAAATGTGTCAAATCAAAACCCAAACTATAGTTAGAACGTTTAATAGTCTTGAAAGCTGTCGTTTATTTGAGTGTGTCAACCACCGCATAAAACTGTATTGATCAAGGTCAATGACCTTTAAATACATGTATGACAGCTGACTTTGGGGATTTCCCTACTGATTCTCAGTGACATATTGACTCGCTGAATGACGTTGTTCAATGGAATATTTAGTTTTGAATTGATTTATTCAAATGAAATGTTTATTAGCTCAAATAAAAATCATCATTATTTCCTTCAGTTTAACGAAGTAATAAATGGCATATTTATCTTGTTTCTAGTTATTTTCGGTACTTATCAAATAATATGTGAACTATTTTTGTTGCGTAGTACTATTAAATCCTTGGTAGTGATCGAGTTGTTCCACTTAGCTATGGAAAGCCGTTATCTTTAAAATATATTTTGTGCATTTTTTTTTTTTTTTTTTTTTGTCATCGGAAGGGCCATGTGATAAACAGAATCTTACATTCGTGGTCATTTAATATGAAATTTATGAAACTCGTTGGGTAATTTCGGTATTTTGCTCGCTAAAGCTCGCAAAATACCGTAATTACCCAAACTCGTTTCATAAATTTCATATTAAATGACCACTCATGTAAGATCCTCTCTCTCTCTCTCTCTCTCTCTCTCTCTATATATATATATATATATATATATATATATATATATATATATATCTCAAAGTTTGCTAAGGATCACTTTTTTGACGTCAGATATTTTGTTCATATTATCACCATATATAATCAAATTGCTACTAAAGGCAAATCGATGTTCGGGCCTCATAAACGTGTAATGCAGTTATTGATTTGACATGTACATTTTGCACAAGAAGCATGAGAAGAGGCCTACCCGTGAAAATCGTTGATTTATGGCCATTTGCCTTCATGTACATGTGTACCTGAAACAAGGTTTTGCTTGTGTTATCGTCAAATTTTGATCGAATTTAACGTAAGGTATGGCAGATCGACAAGTTAGGCGTCGTCTAAGCGAAGAAGAGATGAATAGGGGCATTGGAATGCTTGAGGCTGGGTTGTCACAGAGGGAGGTTGCTCGTGTTCTTGGGGTGTCCCAGAGCGTTGTCTCAAGAATGTTGACTCGATTCCATTTGACTGGAAACGTAATGCATCAGCACGCCGGAGGTCGTGAACGCTCAACAACTCGAGCTCAAGACCGATTTATCGCTCTACAAGCCCGATGTCACCGGTTCAACAACGCAACAACGTTACGTAGCGAATTGCAGAACGCTACCGGTGTTCGTTTAAGTACGCAGACCATTAGAAATCGGTTGCATGAAGCTGGCTTGAGTTCACGACGACCTGCAATACGCATCCCATTGACACGACACCATGTTCAGGAGCGTTTAGAATGGGCACGAGATCGTGTTACGTGGGCCCTTAATGACTGGACCCCCGATTCTTTTCACTGATGAGTCCAGGTTTTGTGTGGACTTCACTGACAGGCGGGCTAGGGTCTGGAGGATGCGAAATGAACGTTTTGCTGAAGTTTGTATTGCAGAGCATGATCGCTATGGCGGCGGTTCAGTTATGGTGTGGGCGGGAATCAGCGCTCAGGGGAAAACGGACCTGCACGTCATCGATAACGGCACACTGACGGCAGAGAGGTACGTCAATGAAATTTTGGTTGTTCATGTTCGCCCATATGCAGGTGCTATAGGTCCTGATTTCATTCTGATGGATGATAATGCCCTTGCACATAGGGCCCGCATCGCCAACCAGAACTTTGAGCAAGCTGCAATTGTGCGATTGGATTGGCCAGCGAGATCCCCTGATTTAAATCCCATAGAACATGCATGGGATATGCTGCAGAAAGCCATTTCTTCTCGCCAGGTCCAACCAGCAACTGTCCGGGAGCTCAGAGAGGCTCTCATTGAGGAGTGGGCCCAGCTTCCTCAGCATAAGCTCCGTAGACTTATCGGTAGCATGCGACGGCGATGTCAGGCCGTAATCAATGCCCACGGGCACCATACACGCTATTAACTAAGCTAAAACTCACAGACTAGTGATTTTCCTGATTTTCAGATTTCCGCCAGCAATCCTAAAAATGTTGATTTTCGACCCTTACGTTCCATCCGCCATATTCACGCATCAATGAACACTTACTAGGCCATTACTTTATTAAAAATGAATTCTTAAATGAATAACGCTTCCAAAAATGATCTAATTTCTCATGTCGTTTCAATCTATTAAAAGTAGTAGACATTATAAAATGTGATCCTTAGCAAACTTTGAGTAGTGTATATATATATATATATATATATATATATATATATATATATATATATATATATATATATATATATATATATATATATATATATATATATATATATATATATATATAATGTTTTAGTTGGCTTTAAATTCTTCTTTTCATATGTTCATATTTCGGACCTTAAGTTCAGGTACGCCTTAACTCTAAATAATGACTGTGAAACTGGGCCATGGGTTCAGTTAACCAATTTATACCGAGTGACCTCTTCTACTTTAACTCTTTAGACCGGTCCATTTCTAGTAGAAGGTGTATCTGATCGATTATCATTATTACCATGTTTTATAGAAATTCCTGTATTTAGTGCAAACAGTGTAGGCCCTGATCAGATGCCGCGTTCTGGTGCGTCTGATCTGGGTCAACACTGTTTGCCAATGTCCTTTTTTATGGGACGCTAGGCATAAATGGGTTAAGGGTGACATTCGCGGTTACTCGCAAACTATTGTATTTTTTTTTTTTTTTTTTGATCATTCGTGACAATGTTTGGTGGACGGTAGCGAATACCCGCGAACTATTCTCAAACTGTCTTTTGGCACAACCAAAATGGCGGCCTATGCGATAAAATGTATGCTTGTTTGTAACAAAAAATAAAATAATAAATAAATAAATAAAATAAAAAATAAATAAATAATAAAAAAATACAGAAATGTTTGATATTCTATATACATTCGATCCCTTATAAAATTAATAATTATTGGTATAATTTATTCGATCTAATATCAAGTCTCGTCAACGAGAATAACGGCTACGCTCTACTTTGAGATCACATAAGGCGGGTTTAAAACAACCGTTCAGAAGATGCAAAATGATTTGGGAAAAACTCTCGCGAGTGATTTGATTTATTGAACGCAGCCCTGGTCACGCGACACATCACGTGTTGAAATCTTTTTATTACATAAACTACTAAATTTTAAGCCCATATTAAGAATGAAAACAGAACAGTTCGTGTAATTTATAAATGAAGCAAATCAGCATGTGTTCATGTGCCTTTAACCCATTTATGCCTATCGTCCCATAAAAGGGACATTAGCAAATAGTGTAGACCCAGATCAGACTGTCTACACTGTTTGCATTAAAAAGAAGAATTTCTATAAAACATGGTAATAATAATAATAATAATCAACCAGACCTCTTTACTGGAAATGGACTAGTCCAAAGCATTAAGGTAGAAGAACCCACTCGGCATAAATAGGTTAAAATCCCCATCACTAGAGACAGTTCTGCTTACCGCCCTTTTTTGTTTACCCTGCGAAATGTCCCTTCAAAACTAGGACCTTCGTATGCCTACCCATTGACAGTTAAAACCTGAATTCTAACACTGCGCGCCTATATAGGCAATTGTTTGTGTTGAGGTTTTACGGCCCAGTCAACCCAATGGGGTCATGTCGAGCGCGGTCAGTTTACCTAACCACACGTTTACTGGGCAGGCTTAGTCCTCTAAGCGGTTAACCAGTATTGTGCACATTCTTTCGCCAGAAACTGACAACTGCCCTTCTTGAATCAGCGGAAGGGAGAGAATGACCGTAGCAAAATATTTCATGATCAATCTCCACGAAAGAATGTTGCCGACCTCGGCGGGGGTTGAACCCGCGACATCCCGGTCTCCAGTCGGACGGCGCATCCAACTGAGCCACCGAGGCTGGCTATATAGGCAATGGAGAAGACCAGTGATTTATTCTGCAACAAAACACTGTGCGGAAGCGCGCGACGCGACTTGGTGCCGTTCCGACGTCATTTTGACATTTTGCTGACGCAAGGCTTCGTTGTCACGACGTTAGACGGTCTAACGTCGTTTTTCTCGAGTCAACAACATAAGAAATGCATGTAATATCACATCCTCGGTTACCCAGGTGTGACCCATTACGTTACACTTCATTCATCACCCCTGGGACAACTCGCTTACGTTTCTTCGTCCTCATGAATTATTAATGAGGGCATCCGATTGGTGATCTCAGTATTTCCATCAGAAATTTTAATCTATTTTTATCTGGCGTACTCCGCAAATAACGTCATCGTTCTATGTTTGTTTTGCGAATACCCAATCATATCGTTCGTTGCAATCCAGGTACGGTATTAATTGCTGACGAAAACGTTTATCGGGTTTTCCTGAGTTATTTTTAGTAATGGAAGAAGAACAAATGAATCTTCCGCAGAAGAGAGTAGCGCTATGTTAGCGACATTTTGATTAGCTATTGAGGTATTCCCCGGTGTTATGAATATTCATAGAAAACGACGTTTCGTCAGTCAGTTGTCCCAGGGGTGATGAATGAAGTGTAACGTAATGGATCACACCTGGGTTACCGAGGATGGTAATAGCGTTACAGTCAAAACTATTGTGCGATGGCGGAAAGTTGGAAGAATCTGAAGGACACAGTTACTTTTTCGTCGTTTTCTATGTGTTAGAATCGAAATAGATCAGCTGTTGTGCGTGATTTGTTGAGTAATAAATCGCAGTTTATAAGTCGGCCAGTTATAAGTGGATAAATCACTCGCGCTTCGCGCTCGTGATTTGATCTACTCTATAACTGACCTCCAAACAGTGATTTATTACTGAACAAATCACTGCTAGAGCTGATCTATTTCTTAAATAACACCTACGTATTTGAATTTTTTTTTTTTTTTTTTTGCTGTCTAAACATGCAATAGGAATAACAGGATAAGCCTTTTAAAAATGAAAATACTTGAAAACTGATTTTTATCCAGTCCAGTTAACTCAGAATAGCAATTGTTCGGTAAATGAGCCGCAACGTCAGAAAACGTTCCTTCGGACATTTGCGCCCAGCGAAGATTCAGATCAGCCTGCGCATTCGCGCAGTCTGATCAGAATTTTCAATGGGCACTGTGGATAGACAAGGATGCAAAATGTCTTCATGCGGACAATGAAGACTATGATCAGTCTGCGTGGATGCACAGGCTGATTTGAGTCTTCGCTGGGTGCATATGTCAGAAGGTACGTTTTCTCACATTAGGGTTCAAATGGTTCTGGTAACGTCTTTACTTCGAGTTGCCAGCCTCCCAGCTGTTCAACGCTTTCTATTTTTGTTGTACATGGCTGATTTCGTCAGTTTCAGGACACAGCAGACTTTTTATTTTCCCATCTACTCTTTGACAAAAATGTAGTCGCAATCGAGATTTACCGTATTCGAGCTAATTACCGCACTTTGCGAATTACTGGTAAAACTTGTGGTAAAATATGTATCTACCTACTACGGGTACACTTTAAAAAAGATCAGCAAAGGACTTGTTTGATGATGTTTATTTGATTTTTCCCTGATTTTCTTTATTTTCTTTATAAAAGCATATGTTGTGGGTACTCATTTGAATTGCATCGACAAATCGATGCAATTCAAATGGGTACACTCTACAAATGCCTTTATAAAGTAGTACTTGCTTGACTGTGCGCTTATAGGGGTATGTGCGGTAATTAGGTCGAATATGGTAGTTTAGATATAAATATAACACTGGCAAAGATAATGATATGCATATGAGTCTCAACGTTAGGAAACATACCTTCTGACATGTGCCCCCAACGAGGACTCAAATCAGCCAGCGCATCCGCGCAGTCTGATCAGAATCTTCATTGTACGCACGAGGAAACTTTGCTATATTTTCGCCTTTAATTGCAGGAAGGTGGATCGGGTCTCAGACTCTAGGAAGATGCCGACCTGAATGTTTCATTTGAAGGTTAAAACCTGATGTAATGTCTTTATTCGGGTCTTCCTTGGTTCAACAAGTGGTTTTCTTCAGCCCTGGTTGTCAGTGTCTGAGGTGATTGCTACGAACCCCATCCTTGTTTCATCACAGTGATTTGATTTACACGCTTTCTGTGAGGTTTCACTGATTGAGTTAGGGAACCTCTATGCGAGCCAGGCGAACATTCATTTTAACAACATTTGAATCTTGGATGAAGATTTGCTACCAGTAACATCACGAAAACTTGCCTATATAATTTTGAACCCCTTAAACCCCACTTTTATATAGTAAAACTGGGGTTTACAGGGGTATGAATTAGTTTTCTTATTTCTGCTAAAAAAACCCTAGATTGTGAGTACTCGTTAGAACCACCTCGCCGAGGCGGTTCTAACATGTATCCACAATCTATGTTTTTAGCCGAAATATGAAAAAATATCAGAGTTTTTTTATCTGAAAATTTTCAGGTTTTGGAGGTGAAATTTTCTATATATTTGAATAGGCATGTTTTTGTAATGTCTCTATTTACCACCCCACCCCCTTACTCCTACACGGTGCTTTTTACCACCGACCGTTTTAAGGTTCTAAGGCGGTGTTTCTGGTGCTGGTTGCTCTTTGCGTGATTTGAGGTTATTCGTTTCGTTCCATAACTTAAAATGCTAAGTAAATCAAAAGGCCATTCTTAAACTTTTCTGCTTCTCCCAAAAATATATGCTAGATAAGGGTGAGGTTTCGCGCGAATAAAACTTGTTTAAGCCCGTTAGTAGTTTTCCTGGTGTCCGTTCCAAGGCGGTTCCTCTGTTGCAGTTCTTCCTTTGTCCGTCGGTGGTTACATATTTGACGTTTGTTTTGTCATCATTTGTTCCTCAACTCTCTTTCTTTTGGTGCCTCGATTGGGCTTTACTTCGTGATTGTGGCATTTCCTGGGTATCTTCACTTATATCTTTTCCTTCTGATAAGTGACCACTTAAAGTGATCACTGACCGCTGTGTTGCTGTACTAGATCATTATTTTTTTTCTTGATTTATTTGTTTTTTAGCTTTTGGGGTTATGGTCGGTGCGATCCGGTCAGGTCCGGCGATTAGTTGCACTCTTCACGGTACTGACTTTCACCCGATATTATGCGCAAGGCGAAACGGATACCAGCCAAACCACACTGGCGCTTCCCATTTCCAAGGTACAGTCGAAGTAATTTGTATTATTCTATTTATTTTGTCAGAGTAGGCTTTTCAGAATTTGCAGTCTTGCTTAAAACACTTGGTTGTTATCTATTGAATTATATATTTTATAAGCCTGCTGCTACATTCAATATAGACTTTTTTTTAATGGGCATATCTTGACACCCCTATGCAATAAATAGAGTGGTCGTATTTATTCAGTCCCGTGACTAAAAAAAAAAACATGCAACACAGTACTGAGGTGATTTCTGAGAAGATACTGTTTGCAGCATCTTCACGATAGATCTGCATTTCTGTATGAAGAAGAAAAAGAAACAAAGTGTTCATTTGCATTAAAGTAATTAAATTCACAGCTGGTTACTTGGGTGCTAAATATTGAACAGTGGTGATCTTCAAAATATGAGGCAAAATTGAGGATCTGCAGGTTGTTTCCACACAGTCAGTTTATCTTTACCAACACATCCAGGCAATCTGATCGGTCTTGGCAAGACACATTTCCGATAGCCAAGGCAGACAGCGAAGACTACTCAGACTGCAAAGGTGCAGGATGAGCCGAGTTTTCACTGGGTTTACAATTGTAAGTCCAGTGGTACATTCCTTGTTGCAGCTCCCATCAAAAGATGCAACAACCTTTTCCCAGATTTCAGAGCATGAGACTGAAGTTCCACTGGTCGAGGAATTTGGCTTCTGACATTGCTATTACCTTGCAT
The DNA here is from genome assembly GCA_964016985.1 of Anodontia alba. Classification (NCBI taxonomy): domain Eukaryota; kingdom Metazoa; phylum Mollusca; class Bivalvia; order Lucinida; family Lucinidae; genus Anodontia; species Anodontia alba. The sequence continues at coordinate 19,135,463 of OZ024821.1, forward strand.
GGAGACAGTTTGCATGAAATGTCAAAACCTGTGTTTCTGGGAAAAAATAAGAAAAAAATATCAATTTGTCATCTGCTGAATTAGCCCAGAGAGAGGTAAAGGTTATATATTGATCACTTTTTTAATTTTGGTTTGATTTTCATAAAATTTTCACCAAAATATAGGGTTTGATGTCTGGAGTTGAAATAAGGCAAATGGCAGCTTTAAAAGGACAGATGTGTGGCAGGAAAAGGCAAGAGGGGCGGTCCGCCCCTTCGTATAGGGATAGCTGGAGCTCTGTATATGTTAGATGACATATCTTTTGAATTAAAGTGAGACTGCACTTGCTGCACCATTTGTAACGCTGTTTGCACTACACAGGGCTGCCCTGGGTAGCTCATTCATGTCCGACGTGAATAGGAGGCTGCAGATTCCATCTCTGCCAGGTCTGGCAACATTCTTTCATGGAGATGATCATGAACTATTTTCTACTGGCAGTTGTCAGTTTTTGATGAAAGAATGTGCACAAGTACTGGTTAACTGCTTAGAGGACTAAGCCTACCTTGGGAAAATGTTTGGTTGGGTAGACTGACCAGCTTGACATGACCTAAATAGTGTTGACTGGACCGTTAAACTCCAACCAACCAAGCACTAGACAGTAAAGGGACTAACCTAAGAAGTCTTCATGAGTTTATATGTGTTTAGTTGTTGGTTGGTGAGTAACCATAGAGAATCAACGTTTGGTTTTGCTGAAAGTGCTGGTCTGTAAAAAAATCTTCAGCATGGAAATGTGCAGTTTCATGATAGATTGCCATCAACTACACCATCTTGTTACATAGGGCTGGCCTCGGTGGCTCAGTCTGATGCATGCCCGACTGGTGAACAGGAGGTCCCTGGTTCGATCCCCTCTGAATCTGGCAACATTCTTTTGTGGAGATTGATCATGAAATATTTTCTATGGTCATTCTCTTTCTTCAGCTGATTCAAGAAGGGGGGTTGTCAGTTTCTGATGAAAGAATGTGCTCAAGTATTGGTTAACTGCTTTGAGGACTAAATCTGCCCAAGAAAAAGTGTGGTTAGGTAAACTGACCATCTTGACAATTGACCGTAATAGTATTGACTGGGCCATTAAACTCCAACCAACCAAGCATAACATATTAAAGGAATGGGGCAATGGACTAACTAGGAAGTCTTTATGCCTCTTTAGCTGTTGGTTGGTGACTAACCACAGAGAATCAGTGTTGGGTTTTGCTGAAAGTGCTGAAGTCTGTAAAAGTCTTCAGCACAGAAATGTGCAATTTCATGGTAGATTGCTACAACTACACCATCTTGTTGCATTCACTCTCCTGGAACAGTACATATATATTTTAGCTTGACAACTAGTGATACATCTTTATTTGAGGGGAATTTCTACACCTGGTGTAACTTTTCTTCAGCTATATATTTTATTTAAGGAAGATGACTTTTGGATAGCAAATTCTTCCCTGTAGAGAATACCTTTTTCAGAAGGGACATCAATTTGACAGAGTTACCTTCCAGTGAAACTATATCAGTGCCTCTTAATGCTTAACACTCTGGGTAAAATTTTCAGCAGATGAAATTCTGAAATATTTTTCTTTTTTTTTTTTCCCCAGAAAACAGGATCTGACATTTCATGCAATTGGAGACAGTTTGCATATAACGTCAGATCCTGTTTTGTGGGAAAAATAATAAAAGTATCACCAGTTTGTCCTCTGCTGAATTAGCCCAGAGAGTGGTAAAGATTAAACATGCTGATGGACTCACTTTTCCAGAGAGACGGGTCTAAACAAACAATGTAGACCCAAAAAGAGTAATTTCTCAAATGTCTGCACTGTTTGCCAGTCGGCAAACAGTGCAGACATTTGAGAAATTACTCCTTTTGGGTCTACATTGTTTGTTTAGGCCTGTCTCTCTGAAAACTTTGGTTAAGTACAGTACTGTAATAAACCTAAGTTTTTGGACAGGCGGGCCTGAGCAAACAGTGTAGACCCAGATCAGGCACCGCACATCTTGGCATCTGATCAGCGTCCACACTGTTTGCAACTCATCCAACAAATTTTAGATGCATAAACATGTACATAAATATGGACTTGTTCAAATTTTAGGACCAGTATGGTAAGGAGTTAAGGTATCCCAAAGTTTAACCCTTGTCCTGCTAAATAAAGATGTCACGCCCTTTTCAAAGTTTCAGCCAATCAGATTGCTTGACCCAGATTGTTGATATAAATTCACATACTGAATGACAAACAGTGTAGATCCAGATCAGTTGGCTTCTTAGAAGCCAGTTGATCTGGATCTACACTGTTTGCAAAGGAGGGGTATATTCAGGTTCAGCAGGAATAGGGTTAATGTAAACACAGCATGCGTTTTCTTGCAGCTGATGGACAATGAAAGATGGAGGCGAAACAGCAGACAGATCTGAAAGATGTGTTTAATATGCTAGAATCGCAGGAAACTCATGTGATAGAGGATATCAAAAGGCACATTCAAGAAAATCTCTCACTGAGTAAGAAATTTTCTATCTACTTCACATCAAATCCATAGCTTTAGATAAGGCGGGTGTCGGGTAAATATTTTTCTTATTTTCTTGGAGATATAAGAATAGTATCAAAACTTTTTGGTTTCATAAGAAATTGAAGTGATCCCATTTATGTCTTGCATCCCATAAAAGGGACATTGGCAAATTGTAGACCCAGATCAGATGTCACAGAACAGGGTCTACACTGTCTGCATTGAATACAGGTATTTTTATAAACATAGTAATAATAAAAAAGCAACCAGAGACCCCTTCTATTGAAAAATGACCTGTCCAAAGAGTTGAGGTAAAGAGTCTACTTGGCATAAACATGATAAATAGGTTTAATGGTCAATGTAATCTTTACCAACACAACAACAGTACTGGACATATTTTTAAATCCCTCTACTTGTCTAGTAAATTTATAATCTGTAAAAATGCCTTGAAATGCCTCCCAAGATTTTTATAACCTGCCACAGGATAGTTAGTCATCCGTGTGTCTGTCCTTATGACCACAGAAGTGGTATGTTAAGGGACTGTTGGTCAGATACAAAATTTTCTAAAGAAACATACATTAGAGACTATTTAGGTTTATTCGATGTTTTTTTTGTCATTATGAGACATCATTGTTGGACTACATTATGGGACTAAAATGGTTATTTTAGTCCCCTAATGTACCACTTGGTACAAATGTTTTTATTTTTGTTGTTGTTGTGTTGTTGTTTTTTTTTCTATCCATAGTATTATACATATAAAATCTAGCCAACAAAAATAGGTCAATTTTTACCTGGCTGGCACAGATTATTTCTTACCTGTGGCAGCTGTTTGAGGATTTCCCCATCCAAGTGCACGGTATGAAATAAAGTTTGTCAAAAATATAATACGGTAAATATCCTAAAATTTCAAAAGCTTTATTCCATACGTGCTGGCCTAAATTTTACTTTTTATGCAGCTGTTTCCTAAAATATTTTGTGGAATGGTGGAGTAGACCCTGATCAAACTGCTCCTTCAGGAGCAGTCTGATCTGGGTCTGCACAGTTTGCACAAGTCATTTTTTCCAAAACTGATATTCAAAATTTTAGGACATTTACCGTACAAAAAATCCTTAAGCTATTTCTGTTACATGAGCCTAAGATTACGATAAATATCCTAAAAATTCAACCTCTTTATCTGATACTTTTTTGGCTTAAATTTTGCTTTTGCTTTTTATTAGCTGTCTGATCTGGGTCTGCACTTCTTGCATATGCGGTTTTGTCCGAGACTGTAGTGTACAAAATTTTTGGACATTTACTGTATTGCATTGTTTCATACCAGTATATGTCGGCCTCAGTGGCTCAGTTGGACGCGCGTCTGACTGGAGACCAGGAGGTCTCTGGTTTGACCCCTCTGAGGTCGGCAACATTCTTTTGTGGAGATTGATCATGAAATATTTTCTACAGTCATTCTCTCCCTTCCGCTGATTCAAGAAGGGCAGTTGTCGATTTCTGGCAAAAGAATGCGCACAATACTGGTTAACTGCTTAGAGGACTAAGCCTACCCAGTAAATGTGTGGTTATGTAAATTGATGGTGCTTGATTAAACCTCAACACAAAAACGACATACCAGTATACAGTTTATACTGTATTTAGTCTAAATATTCAGTCAATAATTATAAATCTTTACCATACTTATTCTAAAAATTGATCAAGTTTGTTGGACTATATGTACCTTGTGATGTGCATAGCTCTAGTTAAAGTGCTTTTTTTTTTTCAGTCCAAAAGTGTTGCTATTTTCCTTATTTCTCCACAAAAACATATGTTGTGGTACTCATTAGAAGCGCCTCGCTGAGGCGCTTCTAATATGTACCCCACAACATATGTTTTTGTGGTGAAATAAGAAAAATATTAACCTGATACCCACTCTTATCTAAACCTGTGGATGTGTCTAAACAATGCTAGCTTATAGCACACAGTAACCCCAGATTCTGTAGCATCTGATCTGGGTCTGCACTAAGGCTGTCACAATTGATCGGATAATGGATTAATTGATCGATAAATTAAAATAAATGATTATCATAACAAATTTGCTAATAATCGATCATTTGATTTCTGTGCCTGTTACTTTACCTTATTCAGACACCTAAACTCCTTACAATACTTTATCTAAAATTTGAACAAGTACAATTTACTACCCAACTTTGTTTCTAAAAGTAGCTGGATGGGAGGCAAACAGCGTAGACCCTGATGAGACACCGCATTTGTGGCGTCTCGTCTGGGTCTACACTTTTTGCTCACCCTTGTCTTACCAAATGCATACAGTAAAGTATAACATGGTAAGAGTCATGCTGAATTAGATAGGTAAAATTATTACCAAATCTTCAGTGATTACTAATCGATTATCGATCTCAATGGCAGGACTGATAATCGATTATCTTTTCAGGTCCGATTAGCCAGCCTTAGTCTGCACTGCTTGATCAGATGTAACTGTCTGAAATTTAGATATTTAGAAAAAAAAAACCTCTCAAGGACCTTAAGGTGAATGGAAACATTTGACGGATTTCAATCTTTCCCCGGAGAGTGGCCCTTAACCCTTAAAGCACCAATCACAACTATTGTCGTCTGCTTTGTCATCTGCTTGTGATTTTAAAAGTCATTTTTGCAAACAATGTGGACCCAGATCAGACTGCTCCTTTAGGAGCAGTCTGATCAGGGTCCACGCTGTTTGCCTGTATGCAAAAATAGGTTTGAAAAGTCTGCAAGAATATTCAGCAGACGACATAAACAGACGACATTTTCAGATGCAGTTTTTCTTGGCGCTTTAAGGGTTAACATTCAGACTTGGTAACTCCTGCAATGAACCAGTCTGTTGAACTGTTGGGTGATTGTCTAAAACATAGCTTTAGATAAAGCAATTTGTCTTATTTCTCCATGAAAACATATGTTGTGGGTACTCAGAAGTATCTCAAATGAGAACCCACACCAGATATTTTCATGGAGAAAAAAAGAAAAATATTTGTCTAATACACCTTCTTATCTAGCACTATAAAAAGTCCTATCTAGATTTTAGGACAAGAGGGAAAGAATGTGCAGTGTTTCAATATTGCAATATTTACCAAATTTGATAGTAAGAAAAGCTTTTGTATATAAGCTGCTAACTGGATCAGGGGCTCCGTTGCTCCCTTGCAAAACATATCAACTAATGCAGTTTTTGTTCCACATACCGTATTTGAGCTAATTACCACACATACCCCTATAAGTGCACAGTCAAGCAATTCCGCAGTCTTCAGGTTACAGCCAGTGTACTTTTTGTCTACTTCTTTATAAAGGCATATGTTGTGGGTACTCATTTGAATTGAATCGAATTGTCGATGCAATATAAATGAGTACCCACAACATATGCCTTTATAAAGAAAACTGGTCTTTTTTATAGTGTATCCTTAGTAAGTAGATACATATTTTACCACAAATGAGTGTTCCCTGTAATTTTGAAAAACCTAAGTGCACAGTGCCATTATTAGGTCAAATATGGTAATATTTTTCTTATTTCTTCACTGAAACATATGTTGTTGGTATTCATAATTAGTAAGTAGTCTAGTAGAGTTTCTTATTCCCTCATAGAACATATGTTTTGGATATTTGTTAGGATTGCTTCACTGAGGCAAATATCCAAAACATGTTTCTTTAAAGTATTAAGTACAATATTCTTGATTAATTTGTACAAATACTTTTACTTATGAGAAAAATACTTCTACTTATGAAAACAATATATGTTTTCATGAAGAAAAAAAAACAACAACATACAAATATATCTTGGGCTGTGCAGTAGGCTTATACTGTGTGGATGCTAGGGATCTGTTGGGCCTTTGTTGTTTGTTGATAGCATAAGGGCCATCTTATGTTACGGATCATATGTGTCTTGTTTCAGATCGGGAATCCTGGTTAGTGCACAGTCTGGTTGACTACTATTACACATCACATTCAAGAAGTATAATCAGCATTATCACAGAGCTTCGAGAGCCTCATGATAAGGTACCAGTCTTAACTTTTTATGCCCAAAACTTTGAAGAAGTTGAGGGGGGCATATTTCTTTTGTTTGCCTGTTTGTTTGTCACACTTTTCTTGTCAACAGGTTTTGATAACTATAGTGAATCCTCGTTACAGCCATAGAGTTTGTTGCTGTTGTACAGAATGCTTAGCCAGCAGATTGGTATGTAAGAAAGGTCCTGTTTTGTTCTTATTTCCTCTTAGTACATATGTTTTAGATATTTGTTAGAATCACCACACAGGTAATTCTAACAACTATCTAAAACGTGTTTCTTTAAAGTATTAAATACAATATTCGTGCATAATTTGTGACAAATTTTTACCTCTTAAGGGAAGGTTTAGTGACAGTCAAATTGTCCCTATTAAGAATTTTGTTATTTATCCAATGTCAGTGTAAATGTCATTTATCCAATGTCGGTGTAAAGAATGTTGACAATATTTGAGCTAGGGCCTTGAATCTGTTGGATTCTTGGATCTGAAGAGCAGATCGCCTGATTGACTTTGAAAAAACATGGATGGTTATGCCCATATTAAATTTTTGCATTTTGTAGGGACAACCATATAATTGAGGGCATAGTGATTTACAAACAGTGCTAGTTTTAGTGATCTCCCTAGCTCATTAAGGCATGTCACTTGCAACATGTCATCCTCTTCATATTACCTGTGAAACATGCCTAAATTTCCAGTAAAAATAAATACCTTTTTTTTTTTTTCTTTTTCAACCAAAAAGTATTGATATTTTTAGCTCGAGCACAGTGTGCTCAATGTGAGCTATTATGGTCACCCTGTGTCTGTTGTCCGTTGTCAGCAATTTCTTTAAATGACCTCTTAAACTACTGGTATTGAACGAATTTCCACCAAACTTTCAGTGATTTTTTTACCTGAGCATCCCGAGTCCTGTACTCACATTTTTGCTTCGGGACTCGCCTTTTAAATCTCAGCGAGTCCTAGGACTCACAAAGTTATAGTGGAAAATTCTGTAATGGACGCAATGATTGTAAATAAATCACTGAACTTTACAGACATGTTTCATGCATGGACTCTAACAAAATTGCTTGGCTAAACAAGTTGGCCACCAGCACTAACAGTGGAAAAATCTTTAACAACATCTCCTCCTAGGTCAGTGGTCCATTTTCAAAATAATTTCACAGAAATGTTCCTCTTATGCTGCTCTACCAAAATTGCTCAAATGGTTTTGCTCTGCTGAACAATATGGCCACCAGAGCTCCTCTTAGGTCAGTTGCCAGATTTCAAAATAATTTAACAGAAATGTTTCACTTATGGCCCTTTACAAAAATTGCCCAAATGGTTCTGCTTTGCTGTACAAGATGGCCATTAGAGCTAAAAGTAGAAAAGTCTTTAAAAACGTCTCCTCCTAGGCCAGTGGTTTGATTTGAAAATAATTTCACAGAAATGTTCCTCCTTTTAAAATTGCTAGAACCTGCTCTTAAACTGGCTCCCAAACCCAGTTACTTTTTACCTAACAATATTTCTCCTTGGGATAGTTTGCATTAAATGTTTCTGAAAAAAATTAAGAAAAATATTTCAAAATGTCTTCTGAAATTTTTACAGAGTACTATGCTAAGTATTAAATTGTTTAATATTGTACTTATGGTCTTATTTTCACCAGCATTTTCTGGAAAAGCTGCTAGATGGCATTAAATCCCAAGAACATCAGCTGCTGGCATTACAACTCTTGCTGCATGTTGTCTGCAGACAACCAGGTTGGATTAGTAAAGTGGTTACTACGTCAGTGTTCAAGGTCATAATAAAATGTTTGAAGGTCAGTTCGAAAATTAACCCATTGAAGATTGGAGTCCTCTAAACCGGTAACTGGCAAACAGTGCAGACCCAGATCAGATGCCGCAAAATGCGGCATCTGATCAGGGTCTCCACTTTTTGCAAATAGTTCAACCATTTTTCTCTAGGAATATTTTTATCATATAGCCTGACATACCTAAAATTGAAAAAGGACTTTTACAATATATAATGTGGGAGAGTTTATTCAGTCCTTAATGGGTTAATTGTTTGCAATTTTGCATGCTTAAGATAGATTCAGCACATGTCAGATTACAGTACTTACCCTAAGTAGTCTTAAGATAGATTCAGCATGTGTCAGATTACTTACCCTAAGTATTTTGACAGACAGATCTAAGCAAACTGTAGACCAAGATCCAGTGTTGCAGAATGCTTCATCACATCAGGATCTACACTGCTTGCCACTCATCCAGTGACTGTTAGACACATCAATAGGTAGTATGATGGAAATGAAAAGCCCTGCTTCAGGGAAAATTAAGAAAAGGTGTTTTAAAACTTCCTCTGTTGACATGTTAATTGAGCATGCAAGGTTTTTAACCCTTGTCCTGCTGAACCCGGATAAACCTTGCCTTTGCAAACAGTATAGATCAAGATCAGTTGGCTTCTGAAGAATCCAACTGATCTGGATCTGCATTGTTTGCCATTAATTATGTGAATTTATAGCAACAATCCAGATCAAGTAATCTGATTGGCTGAAAATTAGAAGTGGGCATGGCATCTTAATTTACTCAGAAGGACAAGGGTTAACTCTTCAGCAGAAAGTGAATTTTTTTTTTCAAAGCTCTTGCCTCATAACATGGCTTGATAGTATTTACTGTATAAGCAACAGCATGTGTCATGGATGGCTATTACTTAGCATTATGAAAACATGCCTATTCAAATATACTGAAAATTTTCCCACCGAAAAATGAAAATTTTCAGGTAAAAATTTCTGATATTTTTCATAGTTCTGCTCAAAACATAGATTGTGGGTACTCGTTAGAACCGCCTCACTGAGGCGGTTCTAATGAGTACCACAATCTATGTTTTTGAGCAGAAATAAGAAAAATAATGCATACCCCTGTAAACCCCAGTTTTACTATATAAAAGTGGGGTTTAAGGGGGTCAAAATTATATAGGCATGTTTTCGTGATAGTTTTTGTTGTAGTTGATGATAAAGTTATAATAAAAACTATATATGCTTTATTTGGCACAAAGTCGGCAGGGATTCCATGGTCTTCTCAGTTTTGTAAGATTCGTCGTTTCTCAGACTCTAATAACAGCTCCAGAAGGATATCTGCAAAAATATTTTTGTCACGCATGCTTTAGCATGGGCGACTTAGGCGTGCAAGTTTACATCTGTCTGTTCGTCTTTCCGTGAACTCCTTACAGTTTTGCACCGATCATTTTGAAACTTTGCATGTGTTTCTTCATGGTATGAAGATGTGCATGTGGTTTGGATATAATTGTTAGATTATTTTTTGTCACTTTTTCCACATTGTGATGTGCACAATACTGGCCAACCACATAGAGGACTAAGCCTGCCCAGTAAACTTGTGGTTAGGTAAACTGACCGTGCTTGACATGACCCCATTGGGTTGACTGGGCCATAAAACCTCAAAACAAACAAAATCCACATTGTAAACTTAGTCATTTTTCACCTCAATATATTGACAGTGGGTACCTCTTGTGAGTGCAACTCCTCTTACAGTTTTATACTGATTGTTTTGAAACTTTGCATGTGTTTTCTTAATGGTATGAGGTGTGCATGTGGTATGGGTATAATTTTGAGAACATTTTTTGTCACTTTTTCCACATTGTGAACTTAGTCATTTTTCAGCCTCAGTTAGTCAGTATATAGACAATGGGTACCTCTTGTGAGCGCAACTCCTCACTTTTTCCACATTGTGAACTTAGTCATTTTTCAGCCTCAGTTAGTCAGTATATAGACAATGGGTACCTCTTGTGAGCGCAACTCCTCTTACACTTTTGTACCGATTGTTTTGAAACTTTGCATATTGTTTCTTCATGGTATGAGGATGTGCATTTGGTTTGGATATAATTGATAGGTTATTTTTTGTCACTTTTTCCACATTGTGAACTTAGTCATTTTTCACCCTTTATATAGAAACAGTTGGTACCTCTTGTGAGTGCAACTCCTCTTACAGTTTTGTACCAATTATTATGAAACTTTGCGTGCATGTTCTTCATGATATGAGGATCTGCGTGTGGTTTGGATGTAATTGTTAGATTATTTTTTTTTACTTTTTTACACATTGTGAGCTTAATCATTTTTCACCCTCAATATATAGACAGTGGGTACCTCATGAGCACAACTCCTCATACAATTTTATACTAATCTTTTTGGAACTTTGCACATGTTTTCTCCATAATCTGAAGATGTGCATGTGCTTTTCATATAATCCTTGCCATATTTTTTGTCACTTTTTTGTGCTTTTTGAACTTTGTCATTTTCTGACCTCAGATGTTTAGACAGTGGGTACCTTGTGATTGCAACTTCTCATACAATTTTAAACCAGTCTTTTTGAAACTTTGCACATGTTTTCTCCCGGGTCTGCAGAAGTGCATGTGGTTTTGGATATGGTTTTCAAATTTATTTTTGTCACTTTTTCCACTTTAACTTCCTCAGATTTTATGAAAGTGTACAGACCGTGGGTACTTTTTGAGCCCAATTTCTCATGCATCATATGAGAAAATGCAAATGCTTTCAATGAAATTAATATAATCATATAATCCTTGTCTTTAGTTTTTGTCACTTTTCCAACTAAGCACTGCCAAGAATGAAAAACTTATTTAATAACCCCATTCTGATTGTGGCTCCTGTGACTATTGCCCCAGCAGGTGCGACGCCGCCTTCGGCGGAATTCTGTTGTTTTTTATTTCTCCACAAAAACATTTGTGGCTACTCATTAGAAGGACATTGGGGAGGTTATTATAAGTACCCACATCAAATGTTGTCAAAGAGATATAAGGATATACTGGTACCAATATTTTTCACAAGAAATAAGAGACTTACCTGGAGCTGTGTCTAATTTGAGATCATATAAGAAGACAGATGATTGTTTTTCTAACACCCACATACTTTTTTTTATAGAGAAGTAAGAAGAATTATTTCAAAATGAACACCATGGTTCCTTAACAGATCCTCTGGATAACTAACTTAGGGCATTTACCTTGTTTGTATTGTAGGCGGAGACAAATATTCCAGTCCTGATGACAGGAGTAACCACAGTTGCCATTCTGTTGCCGTTTGTACCAACTCTGATTGGTCCTTACTTACCTGATCTGTTTGAAATATTTAATCGCTTAGCCTCTTTCAGTGTGAAGAAACCAGGTAAGCAGTTTGCTCATAATTCTACATAAGGCATTGTTTCTTCAAAAAGTATTGAGCCCAGTTGTTCAAAGCTAACGATGTCGTTAGTTAACAATTCGTTAAACTTTAAATCAAGTGATACAGCAAATATGCTGAAATTTTTTGTTGAAAAAATGTGAGTAGCTTTTGCAGTGCAAAAGCTACTCACATTTTTTCAGCAAAAAATATCAGAATATTGTATATTGAATCCACTAAAACAGTTAACGAAATGACCCTTAACGAGCTCGTTAAGCTAACGACGCTTTGAACAACTGGGCCTTGATTTTTTTATTGCTCCGTAAAAACATATGTTGAGGGTTCTCATTAGAGATGCTTTTCTGAGACATTTTGATGGGTACCCACAAGTTTTTTTTTTATAGAATTCAGTGGGATGGTCAGGTGTGGTGAAGGTGTAGTGTATCTTGCATCGCTGGGACGTCCAACTGATATTGGCAAGGCCTGCTCTCCTTGTAGCAGGTGAGGGTAGAGGGGGAATGCTTTTATTTCTTCTGTTTCTTCACTTTCATTCCTATTCCTCTTTCTTCCCTGCCTCTCTTTCTTATCTCTTCTACTGTCTCTTATATCTCTTTTCTATTTTTCTGGGAGATGACACAAAATGATCCACAAGGGTTGACGTGTCGTTAAACCCCAACACAATCAGTCAGTTACAGAATTCAGAAAAACCTTTCACAGCTCTAGATAAGGCACTTTTTCATACAAAAAGTGCAAATGTTTCTCCCTGAAAGTGTATGTTGTGGTACTTATTAGAAGCGCCTCTCCAAGGTACTTCCAGTGAGTACCACAACATACATTTTCAGGGAGAAATAAGAGAAATATTTACCCAATTCCCCCTCATGTCTTGATCTGTGTAGATAAAGCAATTTTTTTTCATTAAAAGATATTGATTTTTTTCTTAACCCTTCATTAAACATACATTTTGGGTACTCATTAGATGTGCCTCACTGAGTGCTTCTGATAGGTACCCACAATTGTTTTTTTTTTTTTGTTGAATTAAGAAAAATGTTTCACAGTTCCAGATAAGGCACTTTTTTGTGCAAAAATTATCAATACTTATTTCTCCACAAAAAACATGTTGTGGGTATTCATTAGAAGTGCCTCCTTGAGGGGCTTCTAATGAGTACCCACAACATAGGTTTTCACAGAGAAATAAGAAAAATATTGTGTGGATACCCCTCTTATTTGGAGCCATGTGTTAGTCTGAATACCCATCTTGTCTTAGGCTAAGGTTTGATATATGATGTGCTATAATGTGTGTATTAACTCTTTGCTTGGTAATTTTGCATGTTTTTTTGTCGTCTGTGGATTTTTTTTTATGCACCGCCACCAAAAAGTGGCGGGGTATTATGTTATACCCTCTGAAATTTTGAGTGTCCATCCCTCCGTCCGTCAGCGCCCCCCCACCATTCGTCTGCCCGCAACTCCTCCTACAGTTTTAGGCCAATCCTTTTCAAATTTTACAGGCGCTTTTAGGATGGTCTGAAGATATGCATATTGTTTTTTCAGAATCTGAAATTATTTTTTATCACATTTTTTTCATTTTTAACTTAGACTTTTTCGAGCCCTAATACTACAGAAATGTATATATAGGGAGTATGTACCTTCTGCCCGCAACTCCTTTTACAGTTTTAGGCCAATCTTTTTCAAACTTTACAGGCACTTTTAGGATGGTCTGAAGATATGCATATTGTTTTTTCAGAATCCTGAAATTATCTTTTATCACATTTTTTTCATTTTTAACTTAGACTTTTTTCGAGCCCTAATACTACAGAAATGTATAGGGAGTATGTACCTTCTGCCCGCAACTCCTCCTACAGTTTTAGGCCAATCCTTTTCAAACTTTACAGGCGCTTTTACGATGGTCTGAAGATATGCATACCGGTATTGTTTTTTCAGAATCCAGAAATTATTTTTTATCACATTTTTTTCATTTTAAACTTAGACTTTTTCGAGCCCTAATACTACAGAAATGTATAGGGAGTATGTACCTTGTACGCACAACTCCTCCTACAGTTTTAGGCTAATCCTTTTGAAACTTTACAGGTGCTTTTAGGATGGTCTGAAGATATGCATATTGTTTTTTCAGAATCCTGAAATTATTTTTTATTACATTTTTTGCATTTTTAACTTAGACTTTTTTCGAGCCCTAGTACTACAGAAATGTATAGGGAGTATGTACCTTGTACCCGCAACACCTCCTACATTTTCAGGCCGATCCTTTTGAAACTTTACACATGCTTTTAGGATGGTCTGAAGATATGCATATTGTTTTTTTTTTCAGAATCCTGAAATTATTTTTTATCACTTTTTATTGTAACTTAGTCCATTGGTGTTTTTCTTTTCTTTTTTTTTTTTTTTTTTTTTTTTTTTTGAGTTATGAAATAACTGTTTATTGCTTCTCTTCATGTTTAACTTAGATTGTTTTCAGCCCTTATACTACAGAAGTGCATAGGGAATATGTCCCTGTGTGGCGGGGCATGGTGCATGGCTTGCAGTTTTATTTAAAATAAACTTTTTCAAAAGAATCGTTTAGGAATACCAACAGAGTGTCAAACAGTTTGGGTCGGATCAGGCCGGACATTTTGTCGGGCCTGATCTGGGTCCAAACTTTGCAATGGTTATCAGCAGACAACAAAAGGTGCAATTAGCGGGGAAAGAGTTGAGTCCAGAAAAGCAAACAGGAAGTCATGGATGTTCTCTCCCTTGTGAAAAATGGCTGAAAATCTACCAAGTGTATCAAAACCCCTTAAGATTCTTAACCCTTGCCATGCTAAATAAATTAAGATGCCACACCCACTTCTAATTTTCAGCCAATAAGATTCCTTGATCCAGGTAGTTGATACAAATTTACATAATGACAAACATTGCAGACCCAGATCATTTGGCTTCTTCAGAACTCTTTCAGCCTGGTAGACCAATACAGATACCTTTGCAGACAGTGCAGATCCTGATGGGATGTCTCATCAGGATCTACACTGTTTGCCATCCTGTTTTTGATTTTAGACTGAAACCCCATTCTGCATAAGTGGACATGTCAGAATTCAAGGATGGGAGAGTCCACTTCAGAAACTTGGAGATGAAAGGGTTAATCATTAATATTGATGCGTATATATTTCAGCTGGTAACATTCCAGATGTCTTCCTACTCCATCTTCAAGTGTCAGTATATGCATTGTTCCACAGACTCTACGGGATGTTTCCGTATAACTTTCTGACGTATTTAAGGCATTATTACACCAAGAAGGAAAATTCTCATGTCTTCGAGGAAGTTGTGCAGGTTATTATTCATATCCCAGTAAACACACAACGTCATAACAGCATTGCTCCGTTGCCGCCATGACGTCGCCGCCTGTCCGCATGTTATTTTTCTTGTTTCTCCATGAAAACATATATTGTGGGTAATCATAATAAGTGCCTTATGTCAGTCCTATACTAGCCATAGCATGAGATAAGCGTGGTATCAAGTAAACATTTTTTCTTATATCTGCACAAAAACATTTGTTTTTATAGGTACTCATTAGAATTGCCTTGCTGAGGCCCCTCTTAGTCTAATGAGTACCTATAACTTCTGATTTTGTGTAGAAAAAAGAAAATGTCCATACTGTTTGGTTGAAAAAAGCATCTTATCTGGAGCCTGTCTCTGTAACGCAGTGGGTAGCACATCTGACTGCAGATCTAGGGGTCATAAGTTCCACTTATTGATGCTCATTGAATAATTTCTGTGGTTGTTCACCCCTTCAGCTGATTCAAGAAGGGCATTTGTTAGTTACTGATGAAAGTATGTGCCCAAGTACAGGTTAACCACTGCCTTCCCAGGGACAGTGTAAGTAGGTTAACAACCCTCTTGACATGACCCTAATGGGTACCATATTTACCCTAAGTATTCGGACACCTCAACTCCTTACCATATATGTTCTAAAATTTGAACCAGTTCAATTCACTACCCGATGTTGTGTCTAAAAATTGCTGGATGAGTGGCATCCAGTGTAGACCCAGATGGGACACAGCATTTTGCGGTGTCTCATCTGGGTCTGTACTATTTGCTCAGGCCTGTCTGTCCGAATATATATGTTAAATACGGTAAACTGGGCCATGAAACCTCAACTTAAACAAAATATCTAGAGTTATGAGTAGCATTTACCGTAATAACCCTAAATGTTTAGACAGATATACCTGTGCAAACAATGCAGACCCAGATCAGATGCTACATAATGTGACATCTGATCAGTCTACATTGTTTGCCACTCATCCAGCAATATTTTAGACATATCAACAGGTAGTAGAATGAACTCGTTCAAAATTTAGGACATGGTATGTAGTTAAGGCATCCCAATATTTAGGGTAAATACAGTTGTTCTATTTCTGTGAGGCACTTCTAATGAGTACCCAAAACATATGCTTTCATAGAGAAATTGGAGGAATATTTATGTTGATTTCCCAGCTAATCTAGACCTGTGAGTACCTCGTCTGTTGAATTTGCCCAATGAGTAGGATTATCACCGTCAGAGAAACCCCTATCATGATACTATCAAGGGTCTTATATCACGATGCATCAAGATACTATCAGCGTTTCCAAATCAAACAAATTGCATTGATTTTATAAAGAACGGACCACCTATAAACATTACTGCTCTCTCAAATATCAGCTTTGCTATCATTTTAACAAACATTTTTGCAAAACAGAAGTCTTTTCTCTTCTCTGTTAATTTAGACAAAAAAAGCTTCAGAATGGTGTTAAAGAAGGAGAAAATGTACAGGAACAAGAACTATCAAAACTATTGATAGTTGAAGAGACTATCAGTGATAGCTATCGATAGTTGAAAACACTATCATGATAGCACTATCTTGGCAGTCACTATTATAATGCATCAATATTTTGATATATATCTTTACACCACTACCAGTGAGTGCTCAATTCAGGAGCCTGTTTCACACAAAGACCAAGCACATTTTGTGGCTTTTGTTTGACCTGAACTTTTTTATATTTTCAGTCTATGTTACAGAGAGTGAGACTTCACCCCAATCTTATCACTGGTACAAAGGATCAGGAAACCTCTAAAGAAAGGTATTTAATGTACACATGTTTACTCCAAACCTTTTTTATACCAAGAAAGCACACATTATGTAAGCATATATTATGTAAATACAACGAAAGCATACATTATGGGTACTTGTTAGATTTGAAATAAAGCTGTGTGATAGTTCTGTGATAGTTCTGGTTACATTAGATGGCCTGTAATAGTTCTGGTTATATCAGCTGTACTTTACATGAGATCTGAGCTCAAACTTCTTACTTGATTCACTGATGATCATTGTCTTTAAGGAGATTGAGCATGAAATAATTTCTATAGTGATTCTCCCATTTCCGCTAATTCAAGAAGATCAGTTATCACTTACTGACAAAAGTATGTGCACAAAGTAATGGTTAAGTGCTAAGAGGAGTAATGGCACATGGAGGCGGGAGAGGACCAGAAGGATGGCCTGCCCCTATATAGGGCTAGGAAGAGCACTGATGGCAGCCATAGGTCTAGATAAGGGAGGGTCTCTAGTAAGTATTTTTCTTATTTCTCCATGAAAACATATGTTGTGGTACTCATTAGAAGTGCCTCAGCTAGGCGCTTCTAATGAGTACGCACAACATATGTTTTTGTGGAGAAATAAGAAAAATATCAATACTTTTGGACTGAAAAAAGCGCCTTAACTAGTGCTGTGGATGCTACAGCCTTTGAGATTTTATGACTTCTTTTTTATCATTACCAGTTATAAAAACAGACCAAAACATGGTCGATTACAATATATAGTTTACCATTAAAGCCCTTAGCAAATTGTAGCAGATGACAGTCTAAAATTGATTTTGTTATTTTTCAGAGAAAATAAGAATTCACGTTTGTGTGCTTTATAAATTGTCATGCCTTGTTTTCTCAGAAAAGTATAACAAAATAATCCTGCTATACTGACCATGTATTTTTATGCCCCCGCCATTTTCAGTGCGGGGAGGGAGGTGGGGGTGCATATAGTATCACCACTGTCGGTACGTATGTCCGTCTCGTCCCTCCTGTCCGTCCTGTACTTAACAGAAATGGTTTCCATGCGATATCTTTTGAAAAAGATTAGTGTATTGGATTCATATTTTATATACACATAAAATGTAGGTCAAGTTCGATTTAGGGTAAATTCCACCAATTATTTTGGGAGTGATGGCCCCTTTTCAACTTTGAAACATTTTCAGCTTTGAAAAATGGTTTCCGTTCGATATCTTTTGAAAAGATTAGTGTATTGGATTCAAATTTGATACACAGGTATGTAATCATAAAATCTAGGTCAAGTTCGATTTAAGGTAAAATCCACCAATTATTTTAGGTTATGGCCCTTTTTCAACTTTGAAAAATTGTTTCTGTTCCATAACTTTTGAAAAGATTAGTGTATGGGATTCATATTTTATACACCAGCATATAATTATAAAATATAGGTCAAGTTTGATTTAGGGTAAAATCCACTTTGGAGTTTCAGCCCTTTTTCAACGTTGAAAAATAGTTGAAAAATGGTTTCAGTTCGATATCTTTTGAAAAGATTAGTATATTGGATTCAAATTTTATACACAGGTATATAGTCATAAAATGTAGGTCAAATTTGGTTTAGGGTAAAATCCACCAATTATTTTGGGAGTTATGGCCCTTTTTCAACTTTGAAAAATGGTTTCCGTTCCATAACTTTTGAAAAAATAGTGAATTGGATTCATATTCTATACACGAGCATATAATTATAAAATATAGGTCAAGTTTGATGTAGGGTAAAATCCACCAATAATTTTTGGAGTTATGGCCCTTTTTCAAGTTTGAAAAATAGTTGAAAAATGGTTTCCGGTCGATATCTTTTGAAAAGATTAGTGTATTGGATTCAAATTTTATACACAGGTATATGATCATAAAATGTAGGTCAAGTTTGATTTACGGTAAAATCCACCAATTATTTTGGGAGTTATGGCCCTTTTCTAACTTTGAAAAATGGTTTCCGTTCCATAACTTTTTAAAAGATAGTGAATTGGATTCTTATTCTATACACGAGCATATAATTGTTAAATATAGGTCAAGTTCGATGTAGGGTAAAATCCACCAATTATTTTTGGAGTTATGGCCCTTTTTCAATGTTGAAAAATAGTTTCCGTTTGATATCTTTTGAAAACATTACTTTATTGGATTCATACTTAATATACAGGTATAATCATAAAATAGAGGTCAAGTTCGATTTAGGGTAAAATCCACCCATTATTTTGGGAGTTATGGCCCTTTTTGACCTTCCATAAATGTTTTCTTTCGATATTATTTTAAAAAAGATTGATGTATTGGATTCATATTTTATACACAGGATATAATCATAAAATATAGGTCAGGTTTGATTAAGGGTAAAATCTGCCAATTATTATGAGAATTATGGCCCTTTTTTCAACTTCATTTTTTGCAAAATGCCTGCATGTGGGTGAGGATGGCCCTTGGCAGGGACAGCTGTGTCATATTGACTCATTTCTAGTTTTTACTGTTTTTCATGACTTTCACAGATTCAACCTTTACCTTTCTCTTGGCTAATTTGGTGGACAACAAATTGATTATATTTTTCTTATTTTTTTCCTGAAAGCAGGTCTTGACATTTCATGCAAATGGAGACAATTTACATTAAATGTCTGAAAATCTGTTTTCTGGGGAAAATAAGAAAAAAAAAAGTAACACAGAGTGCTAAGCTTCCTTGGCTAATTCATCAGATGACAAATTGATGATGTATTTCTTACTTTTTCCAGAAATTGGAGACAATTTGCATGAAATGTCGAAAACTGTTATTTGGGAAAAATAAGAAAAATATTTCATTATGTTGTGTGCTGACAATTTTACCCAGAATGCAAAGCTTTAAATGAGAGACATTAACATAAAGTAAGGCAGTCTTTTTCTTTTTCACCAAGGTGGCGACAGATGGAACCACAGGATGTGGTGGTGGAATGTGCCAAAATGTCCTTGGACCTTGTGGAGGGCACCTGGGAGCAGTTACACTGTCCAATAGTAGCATCTCGCTATTACTCAAGGAGACTTACACATTGCCAGCAGAAAAAACAGTTTAGTCCTCAGCTGAAAGGTTAGGATAGCATAATTTCTCTGATCTTTTAGCTCGCCTGAATAATGTTCATGGAGAGCTATTGTACTACCCTCGGCGTCGGTATTGGCGTCCACAAATGTTAAAGATTTTGTTAAAGTTTTTAAGACCTCATTATTTCCTAACCTTATCACTGATTTGAATCATCTTTGGTATGATGATACATATTGGTCGAAAATTTTGTGCCCTACCATCCCCACCACTCTAGGTCATGTCAAGGTCAAGGTCCCTGACTTAGAATTTTCATGTTAAAATTTTATGTCAAAGTTTTTAGGCTCTCATTACTTCTAAATTAAATGATGGATTTAGTTTTTATTTAGTATCATGATAGGTACTGGTCAAAAGTTTATAACAGCACCATCAGCACTCATGACAGTGGCCTTGAGGTTGAGGTCACAGACTTGGAATTTAAATGTTAAAGTTTTCGTTTAATTTTTTTTTTTATACCTCATTATTTCTTAACCTTATCACTGATTTGATTCATCTTTGGTATGATGATACATATTGGTCCAAAATTTTGCCCAGTTCCATCCCCACTTCACTAGTTATTGTTAAGGTCAAGGTCACAGTCATGTCAAAATTTTCATGTTAAAATTTTATTTCTTAAGTTTTTAGGACCTCATTACTTCTAGACCAAAGACAGATTTAATTTATATTTGGTATCGTGATATATAAGTTTTTATCAGCACCATCAACACTCATGACCATGACCTTGAGGTCGAGGTCACAGACTTGGAATTATAAAAATGTTAAAGTTTTCGTTTAAGTTTTTAAGACCTCATTATTTCCTAACCTTATCACTGATTTGATTCATGTTTGGTTTGATGAAAATTTTGCACAGTGCAATCCCCCCCACCACACACACACCCCCCAGGTCATGTCAAAATCAAGATCACAGACTTAGAATTTTCCAAAAAGAAAACGTGCAATATCAGGTGAGCTATCCTGTCTACACAGGTCTTGTTTTTTCTCCAGCAAAACACATTTTGTGCTGATATCTGGACAAAATGAGTATTCAGATTCTCTCCAGGAAAAAAGTATATATTTAAGTGTTCCGGTGGTTTAATGGTTAAGGTTCCCAACTTTAGATCATGAGGTCCCCTGGTCCCTGTAGCTCAGTCAGAAGCACGTCTGACTGGTGATCAGGAGGTCGCTGGTTCGATCGCCGCCAGGTCCAGCAACATTATTTCATGGAGATTGATCATGAAATATTTTCTACTATGCTCTCTCTTCCTCTGATTCAAGAAAGGCAGCTGTCAGTTTCTGGCGAAAGAATGTGCACAAGTACTGGTTAACTGCTTAGAGGACTAAGCCTACCCAGGAAAAAGTGTGGCCAGGTGAGCTGACCACACCCAACATGACCCTATTGGGTTGACTGGGTAGTAAAACCTCAACACAAACAAAAATCAAGAGGTTCTGGGTTGGAATCCCACTGCAAGTGGAATTCATCTCATGACTGTACGGCACTTTATTGCACAGAGCCCTTCATTATCATACTCCCATGGTCTTGATATGACTTAACCAATGTTGAAGGGGACGCATAACACCAAACCGTCATCATTTTTCCGCCAAATCATATTTCGTGCTAATGTCTGCATGAAAAGAGTATATAGATAAATAATTCAGTTATTTCTGCATAATATATTTTCATAATGAAATAAGAAAAATATCATATAGAAGCATCTTACTGGGGTTGTTCACCCTATGAAGGTGTGACAGTGAAAGTTATGCTTGGAGAAGTAAGAAAATATTAAACGCTTTCTCTTCAAAATTTGTTATATTTAAGGCCATGGGTAATGGTTTGTACAATCTTAATGTGTCCTCTGCCAAATATTGTCCTGCTGAGAAATTGGGCTGCAGTTAACCCTTGTCCTGCTGAACCCGGATATACCCTGTTTTGCAAACAGTGTAGATCCAGATCAGTTGGCCTCTGAAGAAGCCAACTGATCTGGATTTGCACTTTTTGCCATCAGGTATGCAAATTTATAGCAGCATTCTGAGTCAAGTAATCTGATTGGCTGAAAATTTGAAGTGGGTGTGGCATCATAATTTATTCAACAGGACAAGGGTTAAGTAGAAGATTCAGACGTATGTATTTCATATTTCTGCACATAGAATAATTACCCTAAATATTTGGACACAATTACTTCTTCTTGCACTTATCTTGAAATTTGAACACATCTATTTGCATCACGAAAACACGCCTATATAATTTTGACACCCTTAAACCCCACTTTTATGCAGTAAAAGTAAAACTGAGGTTTACATGGGTATACATTATTTTTCTTATTTTGCTAAAAAAACATAGATTGCAGGTACTCTTCAAGGCAGTTCTTATGAGTACCCACAATCAATGTTTTGAGCAGGAATATGAAAAATATCAGAACTTTTTACCTGAAAAATTTTCCTTTTTTGGTTGTAAAATTTTCAATATATTTGAAGCCGGCCTCGGTGGCTCATTTGGATGCGTCATCCGACTGGAGACCAGGAGGTCGCGGGTTCAACCCCCTCCGAGGTCAGCAACATTCTTTCGTGGAGATTGATCATGGAATATTTTCTACAGTCATTCTCTCCCTTCCGCTGATTTAAGAAGGGCAGTTGTCAGTTTCTGGCGAAAGAATGTGCACAATACTAGTTAACCGCTTAGAGGACTAAGCCTGCCCAGTAAATGTGTAGTTAGGTAAACTGACAGCGCTCAACATGACCCCATTGGGTTGACTGGGCCATAAAACCTCAACACAAACAAAATCAATATATTTGAATAGGCGTGTTTTCGTAATGGACTGTTAGGTAAGGTGTCTGAAAAGCAACCAGTGCAAACCCCTTTCAAACTCCTGTTTACACAGGCATGGTAGCCCATAAATTGACACTGAAAAGGATAAATATGCTTCATGGTAGTTTTAATGAGATCCTGGAAGCTTTGTATTAGTGAAAGATTCAAAGCTCCCAGAACAATTTTATCATTTAGAAATAAACAAAAATTATACATGTATTGTTTCATCCAAAACAATGACTGTTCTGGAGTTTTAAATAAATACAACTTTTGTTTCCATAGATTCATAGCTCTACAAAAGGCAAATTTTATAACCAAAAAAGATATTAGCTGGCCTGTACAAAAGTACAGGGCTATTGCACTACCCCTGGCGTCGGTGTAACAAAATTTTTAAGTCAAAGTTTTAAGTCAAAGTTTTTAAGACCTTATATTTTCTAAATCCTCAGATGGATTTAGTTTATATTTGATATGATTATAGATGTTGGCCCAAAATTTTATTCAGCACTATCCACATCCCTGCTCATGACTAGAGGTCAAGGTCACAGACTTAGAAATTTTATGTTAAAGTTTTGTGTCAAAGTTTTTTAAAATCTGATAGACAAGCGCAAGTTCAGGGTTGCTGTCCTGTCTAGCAACAGGCCTTGTTTCTTCATATTCTCTGCAGAGTTACTAGTATTGTAACCCTTGTCCTGCTGAACCCATATATATCCTGCCTTTGCAAATAGTGTAGATCCAGATCAGTTGGCTTCTGAAGAAGCAAAATGATCTGGATCTGCACTGTTTGCCATTGTGTGAATTTATAGCTTATCCGGATCAAGAAATCTGACTGGCTGAAAATTAGAAATGGGAGTGGCATCTTAATTTATTCAGCATGACAAGGGCTAAGGTGAATGGATACAGTTTGTATTTTTCTCTGAATTTTTAACAGGGGAGACAAATTTTGTGACTTCCTGTTTGCTTGCCTGTACACCATTTCCCTTCTGAAAAAGAGATTTTCTCTAGAGAGAAAAAAATTACTCCCATAGGGAGCACATTCCTTTCTTTTTGGAGGAGACAACTTATCAGAAGCAAGGCAAAAACAAAGTTGAGAGAGCTGCCTTCCCTAAATGTGTATCAGTATCATTCATTTTGTATGGAGTGAAAGTTCTACAGTACTGGAGATAGTGTCTCAACATGACTGAAATAATGTTGATGGGATAATAACCCTTGTCCTGCTGTATAAATTAAGATGCCACACCCACTTCTAATTTTTAGCCAATCAGAACACTCGATCCTGATTTTTGCTATAAATTCACAAACTTAATGGCAAACAGTGCAGATCCAGATCAGTTGGCTTCTTCAGAAGCCAATTGATCTGGATCTACACTGTTTGCAAAGGCAGGGTATATCCGGGTTCAGCAGGACAACGGTTAAACTGCATCTCATCAACTTAACTTTCTTCTCTGAAAATGTATGTTTTGGGTACTCAGAAGTGCATGTTGTACATGCATAACAAATGTTTTCATGGAAAAATAAGAAAGATATTTATTTGGCTACCTTTCTTACCTAGAACTAAGTTCATTTTTTTTCAGACCCAGGTTATTCCACTCTTCCAAAGCCAGAGATTCAGAGTCTAAACTTTGACAGTGTTTTCTGGAGTCCTTCAGAGGTTGTCGGTCTCTCAACCCCTCCAGCTTCCCAGAGGAATACACCCGGACCAAGCATATTAGAAACCTCAACCTCTTCTACTGCTCAGCATCACACAGGTAATGTAAATTCATAGATGTAGAATAAGGTGATAACTTAGGATTATTTAATTTTGTTATTTTTTGCACCAAAGCATGTCTATTGGGTTCTTACTGGAATTGCCTTACTTAAGTGATTCCTAAGGCTGCCTAATCAGAGCTGAAAAGATAATCTATTATTGTTCCTGTCATTGCGATCAAAAATCGATTAGTAATCACTGAAGATTTGGTCACAATTCTACCTGTCTGTCTGAGCTTGACTCTTACCATATATGTACTTAACTGTATTTATTTGATCTGACAGGCCTGAGCAAGGTGAGCTATTGTGATCACCCACCGTCTGTTGTCATCCATCCGTCCGTCCGTTCACAATCTTTAAACAACATCTCCTCCAAAACCACTGATTGGAATTTGACCAAACTTCACAGGAATGATCCTTGGTTGGTCCTCTTTCAAAGTTGTTCAAATGGTTCCGGTCCATTGCATATCTAGGTCACAGGGGCTAAAAACAGATTTTTTAGCTAAAAACTTAAAAAATCTTCTTGTCAGAAACAACCAGACCGATTTCAGTATAATTTTGTAAAAATATTTTTTTGTTGACCCTCTACCAAGATTGTTCAAGCCATTTGGATTCGTCAAAAAACATGGCCGCCAGGGGGCGGGGCTTATTTTCTCTATATATCTGTATAGAAAACTTTAAAAATCTTCTTATCAGAAACCGCTAGACTGATTTCAATATAATTTTGCAGAAATGTTCCTTTGGTGATCCTCTACCAAGATTATTCAAGCCATTTGGATTCGTCAAAAAACATGGCTGCCAGGGGTTGTGGCTTAGTTTCCCTATATATCTGTATAGAAAACTTTAAAAATCTTCTTGTCAGAAACCACTGGACCGATTTCAATATAATTTTGCAGAAATGTTCCTTTGGTGATCCTCTAACAAGATTGTTCAAGCCATTTGGATTTGTCAAAAAATATGGCCACCAGAGGGCGGGGCTTATTTTCCCTATATTATCTATATAGAAAACTTAAAAAGTCTTCTTGTCAGAAACCACTGGATCGATTTCAGTATAATTTTGCAGAAATATTCCTTTGGTGATCCTTTCCCAATATTGTTCAAGCCATTTGGATTCGTCAAAAAACATGGCCGCCATGGGGTGGGAGGGGGGTGGGAGGCATATTTTTCCTATAGAAAACTTTAAAAATCTTTTTGTCAGAAACTACTGGACCGATTTCAATATAAGTTTGCAGAAATGTTCCATTGGTGATCCTCTACCAAGATTCTTCAAGCTATTTGGAGTCGTAAAAAAACATGGCCGCCAGGGGGCGGGGCTTATTTTCCCTATATATCTATATAGAAAAATTTAAAAATCTTCTTGCCAGAAACCACTGGACAGATTTCATCATAATTTTGCAGAAATGTTCCTTTGATGATCCTCTATTAAGATTGTTCAAGCCATTTGGATTCGTCAAAAAACATGGCTGCCAGGGGGCGTGGCTTATTTTCCCTATATATCTATATAGAAAACTTTAAAAATCTTCTTGTCAGAAACCACTGGACTGATTTTAATATAACATGGCAGGAATGTTTCTTTTGTAACCTTCTACCAAGATTGTTGAACGTGTCATGATTCGTCAAAAAACATGGCACCAAGGGGCGGGGCTTATTTTCCGTATGTATTTATATAGAAAATTTTAAAAATCTTCATGCGAGAAACTACTGGACCGATTTCTATATAACTTGGCAGAATTGTTTCCTTGGTGATCCTCTACCACAATTGTTCAAGCTGTCATGATTGTCAAAAAACATGGCTGCTAGGGGGCGGGGCTTATTTTCCCTATATAAATATATAGAATATTTTAATGATCTTCTTGTCAGAAACCACTTAACTGATTTCAGTATAACGTTGCAGGAATGTTTCTTTTGTAACCCTCTACCAAAAATTGTTTAAGAGTATGATTCATCAAAAAAGATGGTCACCAGGGGGCAGGGCTATATTTCCCTATATATCTATATATAGTAAACTTTAAAAATCTTCTTGTCAGAAACCACTGGACCGATTTCAAATAACTTGACAGAAATGTTCCCTTATTGGCCCTCTACCAAGATTGTTCCAGTTATCATGATTTGCCAAAAAACTTGGCCGCCGGGGATGGGGCTTATTTTCCCTATATATCTATATGGAAAAGTTTAAAACTCTTCTAGTCAGAAACCAATGGACCGATTTCAATATCATTTGGCAGGAATGTTTCTTTGGTGACCCTCTACCAAGATTTTTCAAGCCGTCATGATTCATCAAAAAACATGGCCGCTAGGAGGCGGGGCATATTTTCTATAAATATCTATACAGAGAACTTTAAAAATCTTCTCGTAAGAAACTGTTGGATCGAGTTCAATGTTACTTGGCAGGAATGTCGCTTTGGTGACTTTCTACCAAGATTGTTCACACCCTCATGATACGTCAAAAAACATGGCTGCCAGGGGGCGGGGTTTATTTTCCGTATATATCTGTATAGAAAACTTTAAAATTCTTCTTGTCAGAAACCGTCTGACTGATTTCTATATTACTTGGCAGGAATGTTTCCTTGGTGACCCTCTTCCAAGATTGTTCAAGCAATTATGATTGGTCAAAAAACCTGGCTGCTAGGGAGGGGCTTATTTTTCCTATATATCTAAATAGAAAACTTTAAAAATCTTCTTGTCAGAAACCACTGAACCGATTTCAATATAACTTGGTAGGAATGTTCCTATGGTGACCCTCTACCAAGTTTTTTCAGGCTGTCAAGATTCGTCAAAAAACATGGCAGTTAAGGGGTGGGGCTTATTTACCCTATATAGCTATATAAAACATTTTAAAAATCTTTTTGTCAATAACAACTGGACCGATTTCACTATAACTTGGCAGAATTGTTCCTTTGGTGATCCTCTTTCAAGATTCAGTTCAAGCTGTCATGATGCATGAAAAAAAAAAATTGGCCGCTGGGGAGCAGGGCTATAAAATTTATGCAAAAATCTTAGAGCAGTGAACTTGGCTGAAACTTCAACAGTAAGTATTCAAAGCTGTTTGCTCAGGTGAGCGATATAGGACCATCATGGTCCTCTTGTTTGAAACTTGTCTAGGATGTTCCCCTAGTGACCTAGTTGTGCACGCCTGAATTTTGGAGGAGTGTATGAATTATATTTCTTTGTTTTCTTTCAGGCCATCCAGTATTAACTCCCCTGTTGACCCCTCCAGTGAATACACCCCGAGAAACTCCTCCTATTAGTGATGATGTGGACAAGGTAGGAGTTCTTATTGTTTTGAGAAAATATTTTGATCAAGTTTCTTCTGTAGATGTCTACTGTAGCAGCTGGATTGTCTAGAGATTTAGAGGCCTGGGCCCAGTTGTTCAAAGCTAACGACGTCGTTAGTTAACGATTCGTTAAAATTTACATCGAGTGATACGCAAATATGCTGAAATTTTTTGCTGAAAAAATGTGAGTAGCTTTTAAGCACTCACATTTTTTCAGCAAAAAATATCAAAAAATTGTATATTGAATCCGCTAAAACAGTTAACGAAATGACCCTTAACGAGCTCGTTAAGCTAACGACGCTTTGGACAACTGGGCCCTGGCTTCTTGTCTGGGTAAACTACTAATGCATGTGCTGCACACAAGTGCAGTCTAGTCCGGACATAGTTTACATACCTTAAGGGGAATGATTAGACTTTCAGGGGAGGGGAGGCAAATCTGTGTAAAAGGTTCAGCATCCCTTCTGCAAAGGGTCTGCTCTAAAAGGAAAGAATTTGCTCCCCTTGGGAGCAAATTCTTTCCTTTTAGGGTAGATCCCTTTTCAGAAGGGGCATGGTATGCAGGAAAGCAAAGAGGGTTTCTCTGAAGAAAATGGTGGAAAATGCACCGTTTATCTTGTTGGAGTCACCTTAACCCTTGGATCTGCACTGTTTGCCATTAAGTATGTGAATTTAAAACAATAATCCAGATCAAGTAATCTGATTGGCTGAAAATTAGAAGAGGGGGTAGCCTCTTAATTTATTCAGCAGGTCAAGGGTTAATTAAGGTGACTGCATACACTTGGTTGATTTGACTGCCATTTTGCAAAAAGAGACAAATTCTTGTAGAAAGAGATTTCCTTTTTAGCATTTGAAACCTTTCAAAAATGGTCATTTTTTTTACCTAGACTCCCATAGGCAAAACGTAAAAAAAATTCTTGTCTGAAACTAGGCCTTTGATATTTGGTATGCAGCTTTATCTTGTGAGCCTCTACCAAGATTACTCAAATTATAGCCCTGAGATCAAAAATGGTCCCACTCCAGGGGTCACTTGTTTTACAAAGATTCATATAGGGGAAACTCTGCAAACATCATCTCCTCAGAACCACTGGACCAATCAAAGTCAAATTTCATATAGAGCCTCAATGGGTAGGGGGAACGGAAGTTTGTTCCCCGCATTTGAGTCACATGACCAAGATGGATGCCAAGCCCATATATGGTAAAAAACACCTGAAAAATCTTCTTCTCCTGAATGATAGGGCCAATGGCCCTGGCACCTGGTATGGCCCTAGGGCTTGTGGACCTCTACTAAGATTGTTCAAATTATAGCCCTGGGGTCAAAAATGGCCCCGCCTCAGGGGTCACTTGTTTTACAAAGACTGGTATAGGGAAAAACTTTAAAAATCTTTTTCTCTGAAACTAGAAGGCCCAGGCCTTTTGTATTTGGTATGTAACTTCATCTAATGGGCCTCTACCAAGATTATTCAAATTATAGCCCTGGGGTAAAAAATGGCCCTGCTCTGGGGCTCAATTGTTTTATATACTCATATAGGGAAACACTTTGAAAATCTTCTTGTATGATACTAGAAGGCTCAGGATGTTGATATTTGGTATAAAATAGCACATTGTCTATAGGTTAAGTATTGCTAGTTAAAATGTGTTTTACTTTTAAAAACTTCATTTTTCTTTTTTCTTCATGACACTGGGGGCATTAGAAGCGCTTCAGTGAGGCTCTTTCTAATGAGTACCCACAACAGTCATGTTTTCTTAGAGATTATTTTTTAGTTGAAAAAAGGGCATATCTGGAGCAGTGGTAAAATATTGTAAATTGTTTTTCTAAGGTTTAAAAGTGTTTTGAACATTTGTACAGATTGTTTTTACCCCATGGTGCAAAATTTCTATCAGATTAATTTACTAATGGCATTGCCATAAGTATTTAAACACAATTTCTTACTTTATTATTTTGTCACTCCTGCAAACAGAAAGCCTTTGTTTGGTATATATGAAAATGACAAAAACCAACAACTGTCAAACTGCTTTATAAATGAAGTTGATTGCTTATATGTGCATGTGCATTTTACTTGCCACCATCTTTTTCTGCAGAGTCTTCTTAACTTGTAATTTGAATATACATATAGTCATGGTTATAAATTTTCCTTTGTATTTTTTACAACTCTGTATTTAAACACAGCAAGATAATTGTTTGAAGTTACAGAAACGATACTACATGTATTTAACTGTTAAAGCACTAACAGCCTCTGCCCCCCAGGGGAACCTTTAAACATTTTAATTTTGTTCAAATCCCTTAAAACTTTTAATTTTGCTGAAAACCTATAAAAAACCTATGTTTTAATAGGCAATCTATATATGTGGCAGATTATCATACAGATGGAAGGATGAACATATGGGCAAACAGACAGATGGACTAATGAAGACTATATATATCCCCAGAGCATACTTTGTATGCTGGGCATATAAAAGTTTATTCTATGACAAAATAGGTAAAGTCTTGGGTCAACTAAAATATGGAGACACAGTATGTGACAGACCCAGAATTGTGAATTTACACGACTATTGTCCATCATAGCAGGTATATATGGCACAGAATCTGGAAACCAGGTGAAGAATTTAACTTTTTTTTTTTTTTGTTTAAAATTCACCCGAAAAGTTTATTTTCAAAAGAGCCTGCTAGGAGACCTGCACAAAGCAATATTTTCAAAAGAGCCTGCTAGGAGACCTGCACAAAGCAATATTTTCAAAAGAGCCTGCTAGGAGACCTGCACGAAGCAAAATTATAGCAGACGACTTCTAGATTTTTTATTATTTATTTTAGAGAAAATAGACTTGGCAGATAATTCACATGAAATGTCAAACTTTATTTTCTCTGAAAAAAGAAAAATCAAAATGTCCTCTGCTGTAGTTGTGATTAGTGCTTTATGCAGCCTTGTCAGTATGTTTGGAAATAGGAGGCTAAAATCCATAGAGAGAGGTGCTATAGAGATCTGGGCCCAGTTGTTCAAAACTAACGATGTCGTTAGTTAATGTATCATAAAACTTTGATCATTAAATATGGTATATACGCCAATATTTTTGCTGAATAAATATGAGTAGCTTTTGCGAAAGCTACTCACATTTTTCAATAAAAATACCTGTGAATTAGATATTGTACTTACTACAACACTTAACATTTTGACCACTAATGAGCTTGTTAAGCTAATGATGCTTTGAACAACTGGGCCCTGATTTACAAATGATCCATTTAATGCTAAGCATCATGGGCAAAATTTTCAGCAGACTACATTTTGAAATATTTTTATTTTTCCTAGAAAATAGCCTTTGTCATTTCATGTAAATTGTCTCTTTAGGAGACAATTTGCATGAAATGACAAAGCCTATTTTCTGGGGGAAAAAAATATCAGGGCCCAGCTGTTCAAAGCGTCGTTAGCTTAACGAGCTTGTTAAGGGTCATTTCGTTAACTGTTTTAGCGGAGTCAATACACAAAATTCTGATATTTTTTGCTGAAAAAGCTCACATTTTTTCAGCAAAAAATTTCAGCATATTTATGTATCACTCAATGTAAATTTTAACGAATCGTAAATAACGATGTCGTTAGCTTTGAACAACTGGGTCCAGTTTGTTGTCTGCTGAATTTTCTCAGAAGGTGGTGAAGGTTAGAAAGGGTTTAAGTAGAAGACCTTAATGGAAGAATAGAAGGCAATTTAGCCTCCTGCGTCCTGTTAATGAAAAGGCTGCTTCATGGGTATACTGGGCATCATTTGAAATTATTTTTTCTTATTTTCCCCACAAAAGAGGTTTTGATATTTCATGCAAATTGTCTCCTTTAAAGACAGTTTGCATGAAATGTGAAATCCCATTTTCTGGGACAAATAAGAAAAATATCATCCTTCATCTGCTTAATAAGCCTGGAGAGTAGAAAAAGAACAGTTGTTGATTATAGTAGTTATTTTCAGTCAAGATCACATGGTACAGGGAAATCACATGATCCAAAAAGACTGAGTACAGAGTTCAGTCAGTCACAGGCAGTGCCATTACTGACCCCTTCATCCCACATCCCAAGTGTACCCCCATCGCCATTGAAGCCACAGTTCACAAGTACTCCGCCATTTGGCCTCCTGAAAACCCAGCCAGTATTGAATGCAGCTCGGGAATTGCAGTTTGACAATCCACCGCTTGATCATTTAGATGTGAGTCCTCAGGAAGTTACAAGTGGTAACCAGTCAGGCGCAAGCTTCAAACAGGTTGTGAAACCGATTCAGTTGGATTTGGGTAGCAGAGAATATGCAACCCATGAACTGCACACACAGTCAAGCACGCAGTCCGAGGCTAAATTGAGTGTGGCGTCAGAAGTGGGAGAATTGACAGACTCGCTGTCAAAGACTGTTATAAATGTTGATTCAGATACAAGGCTGAGGGATAATTCTGGAGCAGCACAGTCAGAGACGGTATCCATTGATAATATATCCCAGGTGATTGAGAGTCTGGAAAATGAGGGAGGTGAGTTCATTCCACACTTGCCTTACCCACACCTCAGCCATCCACTGACATTAAACGGGGTGGTTGGGTGAGGCAAAGGTGTTGTGTATCTTACATCACTGGGGCGTTCAACTGATATTGACTTGCAGTTGGGCAATGCCTGCTATCCTTGCAGCAGGTAAGGGTAGAAGGGGAATGTTTTTATTTCTTCTGTTTCTTCACTGTCATTCATTTTCCTTTCTCCTCTATCCCTCTCTTTCATCTCCTTTTTTATCTCTCTTCTCCCTTTCTCTGGGAGACAACACAAAATGACCCACAAGGGTTGACGTGTTGTTAAACCCCAACACAATCAATCAATACCACTGACATTGAAACATTTGCCTTTGCATTTCGAACCATCTCGTCAGCATCTACACTATTTGCTGTTTTGTTTGTAATTTTTCCCTGATATTTTTTGACCACATTAAAAGATGGAAAATTCTCTTCTAGATATTTATGCATACCTTTAGGAAAAGAACACCCAACCTCGTTATAACATGGACCTGGTCCAAAATTAACTGCGTTAAGGTCCCAATGACTGAATGAGGTCTCTCCTTGCTTACAGGTGTCAGTTTTGCACTTTAATGCATATACTTGGTGTTAATTATGAGTTTGTTTGTTTTTCTCTCAAAACATGCAAAAACTACATTAGATTCTGTGGGATTTCTGTGAAGTATTTATAATGATTGACTGGTTGCGGCATTTCATATGGTGTGCTAGTGCAAGAGGAAACTGACAATCTAAAAAGAATTCAGAAGTGAACGAAATGA
Organism: Anodontia alba; assembly: GCA_964016985.1. Classification (NCBI taxonomy): domain Eukaryota; kingdom Metazoa; phylum Mollusca; class Bivalvia; order Lucinida; family Lucinidae; genus Anodontia; species Anodontia alba. The sequence continues at coordinate 19,168,397 of OZ024821.1, forward strand.
AATTGTGCATGGCCATGTGCACCAGCATGTCCAGCATTGTAATTTATGAAAAGATGCTGATCTGTCTTCAAACTGCTTACACGCTATCCCAGATCTCTGATGACTGTTATGTGATCGGTGTCACACATAGCTCTTGATAAGGTGCTTTTTTTCAACCCAAAAGTATTGATATTTTTCTTATTTCTCCACGAAAACATATGTTATGGGTACTCATTAGAAGCACCTTGATGTGGAGAAATAAGAAAAATATTTACCTGATACCCACGCTTCTCTAGACCTATGGTCACACATTTACAATCCTTATTTTATAGGCAAACAGCAAGTACCCAGATCAGAATGTGCATCTCTGATCTGGACTTTCCCTAATATTGTTGCTTTTTTTATAACCTGCAACACATTAGTGGCTGGGTATTATGGTTTCACATTGGCTCTCCAGACATGTACGTAATGACATGCACCATGCAAAATGGGAACTTATCATACATGCGAAAAGTCACTATTACTGCGTAATACACCTGTTTTCTTTACACCCTGATATTTTTAAAGGCAGTTCGCACATCCTTTGATATTTTGAGTTGCCGCACGCCAGGTATTCTAGAATCAGAAATTGAACTTCACATATGTTATTTTGTATACTGCTCTGGGCCCTGGATAATTGACTTGTATATTACAGTAAGTTGCACCAATGAACTCTATGTTAACGATCTTTTTACCTAGCATTGAATGGTTTAGTGTTAAATAGTTATACAGTTTAACATTCATCAGTTTTATTTTTTTTTTTTTTGTTTTTATGCTTTTGAAAATGATTGGTTTGAGAAAAATTGGGATCCAACGCTCGACTGTACATGTATTATAAAGGTATCCATGCAATAACAAAGAGAGCTATAATGAGGTTGGGGTGTACTTTTTTCAGCCAAAGAGTATTGATACATGTATTTTTCTTATTTCTCTACGAAAACATACATTGTGGGTATTCATTAGAAGCACCTCACAGGCAGTTTTAACCCTTGTCCTGCTGAACCCGGATATATCCTGCCTTTGCAAACACTGTAGATCCAGATCAGTTGGCTTCATCTACAGATCAGTTGGCTTCTGAAGAAGCCAACTGATCTGGATCTGCACTGTTTGCCATTCAGAATGGGAAACTATATCAACATCCTTGATTGAGTAATCTGATTGGCTGAAAATTAGAAATGGGTGTGGCTTCTTAATTTATTCAGCAGGACAAGGGTTAATGAGTACCCACAATATAAGTTTCAAGGGAGAAATATTTACCAGGTACTCCCTCTTTTCTAGAGTTATGTTTATGGTTCAAAGTATGAGCATGGATATTCTTCAGAGAGAGATCACACTGGGCAGAAAGCATTTTTTCTTCCTTTTTAAAGGCAGGCCACTGTAAAAGGAAAAAAAAGAATATGATTCCTTCCCTAACAAGTGTATCTCTTTCTAACCTTTACCACTCTCTGTGGGCTAATTCAGCAGAAGACAAATTGGTGATAATTTTTCTTATTTTTCACAGAAAACAGGATTTGACAATGGAGACAAGTTGCATAAAATGTCAAATCCTGTACAATTTGCATAAAATGGCAAATCCTGTTTTCCTGAAATAATGGAAAAATATTTCAATATGTCGTCTATTCAAAATTTTACCAAAAGTGCTAAGTGTTCCTTTATAATACATGTGGGTCAGAGTGATCTCCCTTGTTGTTTTAGTCATTCACCTTAGTAAATATTTAAAATCTTGCTGTATTGTATTCCTAGACAGAGAAGTTGTTAAGAAGGATTATTTAGTGATTATTTTGAGATAATTTTTCTTACTTCTCCATAAAAACAAGTTGTGGGTTCTCATTAGAATGGGTGCCACAACATAGATTTTTTATGGAGAATTGGAGAAAATTATCCCAGAATTATCCTCTAATCTCCTTAACAACTCCAGCCTACAGATAAAAGATTATATTTTATTCCCTAAAAGATAGTCACGGATGTTAATTTGCAGAGCTGCAGGATCATTGATCCTCTGGTTATTATTTTTCGTGAAAACTTATTTTGATAGTACTGATTAGCAAAGACTTGCTTAAATGCTTATAATAATACAGTTGAACCTCAATAGCTTGAACACTGATGGCTTGTTTACCATGGCTAATTTGAACTTGTTTTTGAATTCTTCCGATAAGTCGATAAAAAAATTATTTAGGAAAACTTTCTTATCATATCATGAAATTGTTTGTTGTGTGTACTCATTAGAATTGCCTAATTAATACAATTTCATGATAAAATAAGAAAATTTCCCTAAATATTTGTCATCTTGAGCTATTGGAAGAATTTTGTGGGGACTCAAAAACAAGTTTGAATTAGCCATGGTAAACGAGCCGTCGGTGTTTGAGCTATTGAGTCTCGACTGTAGTTTGTTTGCACATTAAAGTGCATAACTGTTATCTTGCCATTTCCAGATATTGATGATGATGATGAGGTGTCAGAGTTGACATCAAGTTCAAGGTCACACACAGCGTATGCCATGTTGACTGCTGAATCAGTTGCAAAATTCATGAGGGGTGTAAATCGTATTAGATTCAACAGCCTTACGTCAAGAAAAAGTTCAGAGAAGTTGACAAAGTTGGGAGCTAGAAGTAAATCCCTGTCCTGTCCCCTGTTGCCAAAAATAGATACTACAATGGAGGAGGAGGAAGAATTGTCAAGGTCAGCATCAACAACTTTTCAGGATAAATGTTCATCAGACCTAAACTTTGAGCAGAAGGTAGTTGATAAAGATGAAATTGAGAAACCAAAGTTAGCAGTCGATGACCTGAACCTGTCAGTTACAAGTACCAGTAGTACTGTTACCATAACAACCAAACAGGAAACTGCAGTAACCATAGCAACCTCAGAAACCAATTCTAGTCTTAATCTCATGAAATGTCCTATGTACACAGATCCCGTGATGGCCAGTAAAGAGAAAGAAGATGATTTTACTAAAATATTCCGACTTTTGCTCAATCCAGCGTCAGTTGCCACTTGCCAGAGATGTCGGTCACAAACAGTGAGAGGTGAAGACCAAGCTGAGGCTGTTACATCAGGTAAAATATGAATTAACATAGCTCCCGACATAGCTCTTGCTAAGATGCTTTTTTCAATTCAAAATTATTGATATTTTTGTTATTTCTCCACGAAAACATATGTTGTGGGTACTCATTAGAAGCACCTCAGCGAGGCACTTCTAATGAGTACCCACAGCATATGTTTTCATGGAAAAATAACAAAAATATTTACCTGATCACCACACTTATCTAGACCTTTGGTCCTCTAGATAAGGCAATTTTTTCAACCAAAAAGTGTTAATATTTTTCTTATTTCTCTATGAAAACATATGTTGTGGGTACTTATTAGAAGCACCTCGGTGTTTTCATGGAGAAATAAAAAAAATATTATGGGAATATTCCCTATTATCTTGAGCTATTTTTAACTTGAAGCTGATTGTATTCAAAGTTGCAGGGAACACGCTGGTTATACAGCAGGGTTGTTAAAATATGTATTTGTGTGAAAACCCCGCTGCTAATGACTCAGTATGCATAATAAGTCAAAAAAGGCTATGCCATTCTTACCGAGTGCTTGCATAAAGGGAATCCTAGGAGTCCTAGTCTCCCAAAAGTTGGTCTTGGACTTCCAAAAGGGGGTGCTAGGAAGTCTTGACTTTCGATTCTAGACACATCCTACCATTCATAAAGGTACATTCAGATTAAATTTTCATATTGTTTAGCCCCAAGAACAGCTGTAGAGGATTTTTAGCTCACCTGAGCGAATGCTCAGGTTGAGCTATTGTGATCACCCTCTGTCCGTTGTCGTCAACAATATGACAGTTTGTTGATACTCTAGAGGTCACAGTTTTGACCCAATCTTATTAAAACTTGTTCAGAGTGTTTTGCACCGATAAAATCTAGGTCAAGTTTGAAACTGTCACTTGGGGTCAAAAACTAGGTCACAAGGTTAAATCAATGGAAAAGCTTGTTAACACTCTTGAGGACACATTTTTGAAGTATCATCATGAATCTTGCTCAAAATGTATGTCTTGGTGATTTCTAGGTCAGATTTGAAACTTGGTTACTTGGGGTCAAAACAAAAGGTCAACCGGCCAAGTCAAAGGAAAAGCTTGTTAACACTCCAGAGGTCACATTTTTGAAGTAATCATCATAAATATTGCTCAAAATGTTTGTCTTGATGATTTCAAGGTCAAGTTTGAAACTGGGTCAGTTTGAGACAAAAACTAGGTCACCAGGCCAAATGAAAGGAAAACCTGTTAACACTCTAGAGGTCACATTTTTGAATATTCATCATGAATCTTGCTCAAAATATTTGTCTTGATGATTTCTAGGTCAAGTTTGAAACTGGGTCACTTGGAGTAAAACACTAGCTTAAATTGTGTGTACTCATTAAAAGTGCCTCTTTAAGATGTGGCTAATGAATAGCTCAGCATGTTATGTGGAGAAATATGAAAAATATTTACCTGATACCCTCTTAACCCTTGTCTTGCTGAATAAATTAAGATGCCTCGCCCACTTCTAATTTCCAGCCAATCAGATTACATTATCCCGGTTTTTGATAGAAATTCACATATTAAATGACAAACAGTGCAGATCCAGATCAGTTGGCTTCTTCAGAAGCCAACTGATCTGGATCTACACTGTTTGCTAAGACAGGACATGTCGTGTTTAGCAAGAGAAGGGTTAAAAAAACTCATTTTGCACCAAAATGTGAAAATGTTGTCAATGAGTACCCATCCAAAATTTACCAACCCCTGATACCCCTGCAAAAACCCTGTATTGTCCAATTTTTTACCCAAATATCTATAGTGCATGTATTCTGTTTCAGAGAGTAATGGCCCCTTCTTCAGTGGATTCTCTCCCCCTGAGCTGCTGGACAGACATTTACAGCTGGGTAATGACATTCACACGAAGGAACTGAGTAAGATTCCGATACCCAGCTCACAGAACATCAACTGGACCCACTTTGGTGGTATGTTATGGTTCTTATATCAGGGTTCCAGATAAACCCGTGTAGCACTATTCAATATTGTATCATTCAGCTCATGATTATATGACATTTCATTGCAAAGAATCTTTCATTATCATTCTGTCGTTTCGATATGATTTAAAGGGACATAAAACACCAAGTCATCATCAAAATTGTAGCAGATGACAAACTAAAGTGTATTTTCCAAGCATATAAGACATATTTTCCAAGAAAATAAGGCATGATATGTCAAGCCTTATTTTTATGCCCCTGCATCGGGTGATGCCTGGGGCATATAGTTTTTAGGTTTTCCGTCCGTAGGTACGTACATACGTACGTATGTGACCATGTTAGACTCAGGTTAAGGCATTCGTAACAGGTAGAATTTTGCAGTTGCATTTTGCAATGCAAAAGCTACTCACATTTTTTTCAGCAAAAAATATCAATGTATTTGCCATATTTCAAGATAGAAATTTTAATGTCACGTTAGCTATCAACTTCATTAAGTTTTGAACAGTTGGGCCCAGACCTTTCAGGATTAACATAGTATACGTATAACTGTTACTTTATAAAAAATATGATCTGTTCCATTATGATACATTGGGTCTTCTTGGTATAAATGTAGAAAGACAACAAATACATTCTGAAAGAATGGATTCTTTGGAACCAAGAAACATCAAATCAACAAAAATAGCAGACTTGGTTTTATTGAGTGTGTTCATGAAATTTACCATAAATATCCTAAAATTTTGTATACCAAAGTTGCCAATAAAACAACATATGCAAACAGTGCAGACCCAGATCAGAGCAGTCTGATCAGGGTCTACGCTGTTTACCTCACCACTAAGTATTTTAAGAAATACCTGCATAATAAGGTATGGAGTATTCGAAATTTTAGGATATTTACCTTAATATAACATGCAGCATTGTTCACACCTCCTAGCCTTAGATCAAGGAATATTTTACAGACAACCCTCTTTATACTGACACTCGATAAATTGACAAAATTCATTATAATGACAATTTGACTGTCACAAAGCCTTTCTTAAGAGGTATCAGTTAGTCACAAATTATGCAAGAATATTGTATTTTATACTTTAAAGAAACACTATGTTTTGGATATTTGTTAGAATTGCCTCAGTAAGGCAATTCTAACAAATATTTAAAACATGTTCGATGATAAAATAAGAACAAAACAAGACCTTTCTTACATATCAATCTGCTCATTAAGTATTCTGTACAACAGCATATTCATTTTAATGGCAACTTCTTTGCGAACAAATGCTGTCATTGTAACAAGGGTTCACTGTATTTTCAAATAAATTGACGCGTAAGTGAGCTCAGTGACTCCAAAGGACAAGAAAATATAAACAGCACTAAAGTGAAGTACATGGAGATGTTTTACAGCTACACACAGCAGCTAACACATAGCAACAGATAAGGCGCTTTTTTCATCCGAAAAATGCTGATATCTTTCTTATTTCTCCACGAAAACATATGTTGTGGGTACTCATTAGAAGTGCCTCGTCGAGGCACTTCTAATGAGTACCCATGGGGGTGGTCGGGTGGTGCGAAGGTGTCATGTATCTTATGTCACCGGGGTGTCCAGCTGATATTGGCTTACAGTTGGGCAAGGCCTGCTATCCTTGTAGTAGGTAAGGGTAGGGAGGTGATGTTTTTATTTCTTCTGTTTCTTCACTTTCATTCCTGTTCCTCTTTCTTCCCTGTCCCTCTCTTTCATCTCTTCTGCTATCTCTTCTGTCTCTTTTCTCCCTTTCTCTGGGAGACGACACAAAATCACAATCAATTAATGAGTACCCACAACATATGTTTTTGAGGAGAAATAAGAAAAATATTATGTGGATACCCCTTCTTATCTGTAGCTAGGTAACAGCCGCTGTTATGAAGATAAAGCTCATTCTGAAAGAATGGATTATTTAAAAAAAGAAACACATCAAATAAACAAAAATAGCAGACTCATTTTTACTGAGTCTGTTTATGAACAGTTATATAATGTGCAACACTGCTCATACCTTCTAGCTGAGAAATATTCTATTTACAAATAAATCCAAAAGAGCTGTCATTACAAAAACACACCTATTCAAACATATAGAAAATTTCACCTCTAAAAACTCAAAATTTTCAGATAAAAAACTCTGAAATTTTTCATATTTCTGCTCAAAACATAGATTGTAGGTACTCATTAGAACTGCCTTGGTGAGGTGGTTCTTACAAGTAACCACAATCTATGTTTTTGAGCAAACATAAGAAAAATAATGTATGCCTCTGTAAATCCTAGTTTTACCATATAAAAGTGGGATTTAAGGGGGTCAAAATAAGGTATGTTTTTGTGATGGATCACAAAGGACCAAAAAATATGAACCACTCATGCACACTTTAGTGAAATATGGAGAGACATTTAACTCTTTGCATGCTGGGTAATTTTGCATGCTTTTTTGTTGTCTGTGATTTTTTTTTTTTTTTTTTAATTAACTTCTTCTAAAAAAAATATTCAGGAATACCATCTGAGTGTCAAACAGTTTGGTTCCAGATCAGGCCTGACATTTTGTCGGACCTGATCTGGATCCAAACTGTTTGCAAAGGTTATCAGCAGACGACAAAAGTTGCCACTAGCGGGGAAAGAGTTAACACTGGTTGAACGGAAGATAAATGTATTCTGGAAGGATAATGGCTAGATCAGCTTTTGCATTCATAGCTCCAGATAAGAGCGGCTGTCCACATGATATTATGACTCCCACCTAAGGGGAAGGGGACATATTGAGTTTGGTGCGGATTGCACTGGCATCAGCATCAATTTTTCCTGTCTGCACAATAAGTTATGAACCAGTGGTTGGATTCTTACCAAATTTCATGGCTGTATAATTGGGACATAACAGAGACCTGATTGGATTTTGATGACCTTGACCTAATTTTCGAGGTCACAGTAGTAGAAAAACTGAAAATTCACGATGAGGAGGGTGGGGGGGGGGAGGGGGGGCGGTTGGGGGCGGGGAGTGGAAGGGATGGAGGGTTGGCATAAGGGGAAATTTCATGTATGGATTCCTCATGAAAAAATAGGTGACCCATACTATTTTTTTATCCGAATTGTCTCCCATTTTAGAGTTATTGCCCTTTAAATAAAATAATATTGAAATCTCGTTAGCAAGATATCTCAAAAAGTATTTGAGCTAGAGTTGATATTTGGTATATTAATAGGGGCTGAGGAGATCACCTGATTAAATTTTCAACCAGTTTAATGAAAATTTGTTGGAGTTATGGCCCTTTGCAATTTTTGGTCATTTGTTGCTTTCATGTGCATAGCATAAGTTTAGAACCATGTATGCTAATGTTTTGAAATTTCATATATGGATTCCTCATGAAAATATAGGTGACCCCAATTTTTTTTTATAAGCCAAATTATCACCCATTTTAGAGTTATTTCCCTTCTAATAAAATAACACTGAAATCTCGTATTTTATTTGTACTGTTATTACCGTTCTGGGTAAGCAGTGTTGGAGTCAAGCAGTGTTAGAGTCAGGCAGTGTTGGGGGCATAGTGTTTTACAAACACCAACTCTAGTTCTTACTTTATTCCATGAAAACATATGTTGCAGATACCCATTAGAAGTACCGTTTCGAGGCCCTTCGAATGAATACCCTTAACATATGTTTTCATGGAGAAATAAGAAAAATATCACAGTTTTTCAGCTGAAAAACAAAAAGTGCCTTATCTGGGGCTGTGTTCATGCCAGCCTTCTGATGAAGCCATTGCTGCATCTCAGAATTCTCATGAGAAACATGACATAGCCCCAGATAAGGCACTTTTTTCATCAGAAAAGCTCTTAATATTTTTTTTATTTCTCCAGCAAATCGTATGTTGTGGTACTTATTAGAAGCGCCTCGATGAGGCGCTTCTAATGAGTACCCACAACATATGTTTTTTGTTGAGGAATAAGAAAAATAGGACATGGATACTCCCACTAGTCTGGAGCTATGACATGACATGTCAAATTTTGTTTTCTGGAAAAACATTGAAACATATTTTGAAATTCAGTTTCTGCTGTATTCATAGCTCTGGTTAATAGGGGGTATCAGATAAATATTTCTCTGTTACAAATGTTTTGGCTAATTATTAGAAGTGCATCAACATGGCACTTTTAATATTAATACTTTTTGGTTGAAAAAGCACCTTAGCTGAAGCCGCGGATAAATTAAAGGTGCCATATTCCTCAAAAATAGACATTTTATTATCCAAGAAAGGTTTTATAAATTGATATATGGTATTAATACAATCATAAAATGTGGCACCGGACAGCCGGTAAAGCTTCAGTTTGTCTCTCGTTCTTGAAATGAAATGATTTGTTATCATATCTCTGAATTAATGCTGGCAAAATTAATTCAGGGATAAGATAAAAAATCATTTCGTTTTTGATCCAGTTAAAAAATGAGAGACCTCCTAACTGAAATTTTACAGGCTGTCAGATGCCACATTTTATGATCGTAATAATACTATATATCAATTTATTAAACCTTTCTTGGATTAAAAAAATGTCTTTTTTTTTTAGGAATATAGAGCCTTTGATTCTTCAAATTTAGGATTAAATATCTAAGTGGCATTTCTGTAATTGGTTCACCTGTTATTGACACAGTAGTCTTAGTGGACTTGATACATATTTTTGCTAGATTTTTCATCCTATTAGACAATTTTTGTACCCCAGTTTTTTTTTTCCTGCAAACCAAATTCCTCCTGGAAAGATGTCTACCTTAAGAGAAAAGAATTTTCTTCCTTCTGGGTAAACATTTCCATATAGGGTGGACAACTTTTCAGAAAAGAGACAAAAACAGTGTTGTCAAGAGTTGGTTCCAATCAAAGTAAATTGAACCCATTTTAGTCAGGGAAACCTCCAAAAGTGTAGTTGGCAAACAGTGCAGACCCAGATCAGATGCTGCAGAATGTGGCATCTGATCAGGGACCGCGCTGTTTGCAGTAAATACAGGAATTATTATATTTGGTATATGCTCGTGAATGTCCCAAATGCCATCTGAATATGGCCTGGGAAGAAAGTTAATTTTAATCCTTCTTTTGCTGAGCACGACATGCCCTGTCTTAGCAAACAGTGTAGATCCAGATCAGTTGGCTTCAGAAGCCAACTGATCTGGATCTGCACTGTTTGTCATTCAGTATGTGAATTTATATCAACAACCTGGATCAAGTAATCTGATTGGCTGAAAATTAGAAGTGGGCATGGCATCTTTATTCAGCATGACAGGGGTTAAATAAAGTTCTTCTTCCTGTTCTGTTCTGTTGTACAAAACATAGTAAGAATAAAAGTTCACCAGATACCCTGCTATTGGAAAAAGACCAATCCAGAGAGTTTGGTAGAAGAGTCCACTTGATGTAAATGGTCTGTTGTGATCTTGTAGGTGTTCCACCAGCAGATGAAATTAGCATTCTTAGGGGCCAGCTTCTCCTTCTCCATAACCAATTACTATATGAAAGACATAAGAGAGAACAACATGCAAAGAGAAACCGACGCCTTTTACGCAAGATTGCTCATGCTAAAACCTTAGAGGAACAGAACAAAGCCATGGTAAGATCAAGACAAGTCCTTTCATCCATCTGTCCATCCATCTCTATCTGTCCATTAGCTTTTCACATTTTAACAACTCTTCCTGAACCATCAAGCAGATTGACTAGAAACTTTACTGCACTTGACATGACCCCATTGGGTTGACTGGGCCGTAAAACCTCAACATAAAGACTTGAAACTTGGTTTGGGGTATTGGGGTGACTGGTAGATTAAAAAAAAAAAAAAATAGCAAAAATCATTCTGATTGGAAATCCAACATGGCCACAATGGCCGTCATTTTGAAAATCTGTTTTGAACTTCTTCTCCTGAACCAAAAGGCCAACTGACTTGAAACTTGGTAGGAAGTATCGGGGTGACTTGTAGATAAGAAATAGCTAAAATGATTTGAATTGGAAATTTACTTCATGAATTGGCCCTTTAGTGAATATCATCCAGCTGTGTTGACTATAACTTCTTAACCCATTTTAGACTGAATAAACTTCCCATACACTATATATTGGAAAAAATGAGTTTCAATTTTATTATATATTGGAAGAAACGAGTTTCAGTTTTAGGTACGTCAAGCAAAGTGATTAAGATATTCCTAGAGGAAATGGCTAATCTATTTGCAAACCGTGGAGACCTTGATTGGAGGGTCTCTAGAATAAAATGGGTTAAATCCATGGGATTTGTTGTGATTCACCTGGACCTAAACACGACAAAGAATATAACTTGCTAACTTGTTCTGTTTTCAGTGGCAGGGACATTAGCCATTTTGTAGCAGTTTCTTGTTAACATTATTATCATGGCTATATTTTACTCTCAGAAGTATCTGGGTGGCTGAGTGGTTAGTGCTCCCGCCTTTGGATCACAGTCCCAGGTTCCAGATCCACTAGAAATGGAATTCAGCTCATGGCACTTCATTGCACAGAGCCTTCCATTGTCTCGATATCATTTAAGTAATGTTGAAAGGAACTTAAAATACCAAATTATCATACAGTCAAACCTGTCTTAATGGCCACCATTATTAACCCTTAAAGCGCCAAGAAAAACTGCATCTGAAAATGTCGTCTGTTGGCTGTTGAATATTCTTGCAGACTTTTCAAACCTATTTTTGCATACAGGCAAACAGTGTGAACCCTGATCAGACTGCTCCTAAAGGAGCAGTCTGATCTGGGTCCACACTGTTTCCAAAAATGACTTTTAAAATCACAAGCAGATGACAAAGCAGATGACAATAGTTGTGACTGGCGCTTTAAGGGTTAAGCAATAAGTTTTTCAGATCCAGTAAATGGAAAATAAGTATAAATTTACTTGTATTATGCAAGTTCTATCTTAAGCAACTCCTTTTTGGCTTTCTCTTAGGTGTATGCTTAACACAGGCCTGTATTTTAGTCTAATTGTTAGGCTGACGAAATAAGCCTGAATAAAACAACGATGCCTGACATGCAGGTGTCATTAAAACTATTTTGTGGCAGTTTCTTGGAAACATTATTATTGGGGCGATATTTTACTCTCATTGCTAGGCTGACCAGATAAGTCTGAATGAAACAACAAAACAAGACATGCAGGTGTCACTAAAACTACTTTGCGGCAGTTTCTTGTTATACCTCGGCATACAAAGTATATAGGGGGTATATTGTTTTTGTCTTTTCTGTAACAATGTTTGTCTGTGTGTAAACTTTTTTTCCATCACAGATTTCTCAGGAACTAGTCAACCTAGGATTTTGAAATTTGGTATAAACATTGAGTATGACTTGTATTGTGTAAGAGAGGATCAGCATCCACATGCTTGCCATTACCTTTATTTGTACATTTTTCTTTCTCTCCAGTTATATGCATCTGATCATAGCAACAGATAAGGCGCTTTTTTCATCCAATAAATGCTGATGCGAGGCGCTTCTAATGAGTACCCACAACATATGTTTTCGTCGAGAAATAAGAAAAATGTTATGTGGATACCCCCTCTTATCTGTTGTTATGATCTGATGGCTAAGTCCAGGGTTTGTGAGCTGTGCTGACTGTCTGCTAAAATTAACATTATTATTGGGGCTTTATTTTACTTTCATTGCTAGGCTGAACAGATATGCCTGAATGAAACAACGATACGAGACATGCAGGTGTCCCTAAAACTTCTGCAAGAAGCAAACAGAAAGCTGAAAAATGCTCACGAGAGTGAGGAATATGAGAAGCTTGTACATCTAAGGTATGTATATGTATTAATGCTTTAGGAGACTGGCTACATGTCATATTCTTCTGCCATGTTTTATAAGGGAGACAACTTTTGTGACTTACTGTGTGCTTTCCTGCACACAGAGCCCCTTCTGAAAAGGGGTCTATTCCAAAAGGAAAGAATTTGCTCCCTGGGGAGCAAATTCTCTGCGTTTAGAGTAGACCCCCAGGGAGCAAATTCTTTCCTTTTTGAGTAGACCCTTTTCAGAAGGGAGGCAAAACAATTTTGGAAGCGTTATCTCCCTCCCATGAAAGTATATTGGTTCCCCTTAATATTCAGACACATTTCTGAGCAGACAGTGCAGACTTAGCTCAAACTGATTGGGGTCTACAGTTTGTCATTCAGTCAGCACTTTAACCCATTAAAGACTGAATAAACTCTCCCACACTATATATTGGAAGAGTTCATTTTCAATTTTAGGTATGTCAGGCTATATGATGTAGATACTCATTAAGAAAAATAGTTGAACTATTTGCAAACAGTGGAGACCCTGATCAGACACTGCATTTTGTGGCCTCTGATCTGGGTCTTCACTACTTGCTCTGAAAAATGAAAAAAAAAAAAAAAAAAAAATAGCATGTTGTCTGCTGTAGTTATGATCGGTACTTTAAGGGTTAAATTAACAAACAATCTAATGAACATTTAGATTTCAAAGTTAGCTTGACAATGAACCTGTCATTGTGGAGTGGGTACATACATTAGGTAGTGGAGACATACATGTTTCTCTAAAACATTTCTATTTCTTATTGTACCACGCTCAAACTGTGTTGGGGAGGTGGGTGTACTGTTTTCACATCTGTCTGTCTATCTGTATGTCTGTCTATCCTTGCAGGGGGTATCTAATAAGCACTGCTTATTGACCTTTCTTATATGTTGATATGCATTATGAGAAAAAGCTCCTTATGTCATATATGGTAGAGAAGTTCCAGATGACCTACAAAGTCTGATCTCAGGCTTCTGTGCTTATTGGTATATTTTTGTATCTCCAGATAAGAGTGGTTATCCAGATAGATATTTTAGCTCACCGGAGCTTTTAGGGTCAGAGGTTAGCTTATAGTATAGGCAGCTCCATTGTCTATCCGTCGGTTGTCCATCGTCCACACTCTTCAGACGTCTTTAGTGCTGAGGTTGATACTGCGGTGTTAACGTCAGTACTTAAGTACTGAATTAAATAACTATTTTTTATACCTAAATCTTTGTTATAGTACAAATTCAAAAAATTTTCTAAAACTAAGACTTGACTTGTCAAAATGACATGCATCTTAGCGGATTCGGGATCCACTTTTTAGGCTTATTTTGTTTTCTGTATGTCTTGCTGCTTGCCAAGACATGCGCATCATACGTTTCATTTCCAAACTTTTGGGGTTTAGCCGCACTGATGAAGTTTAAATAACAGAAAGGCCTCTGTGGCACTAAATTAGGTATAACTCATATTCTACTCAGAAACCACTGAGCCAGTCAATGCCAAATTTCATATGGAGCCTCCATGGGCCGGAGGAAAGAAAGTTTACAAGCCATATCTGGGTCACATGACCAAGATGGCTTCCATGACTATATATTGTAAAACCCCTTTAAAAAATTCTCTTGAACCAAAGGGCCAGTGGCCCTGGGGCTTGGTATGCAGCATTGGGGACATGGGTCCAATAAAGTTTGAAAAAAAGATGACATTTGGTTGACCTAAGCCTTTTTTATGGAATGTCAATTTTTTTACATACACTCCTATAGGCAAAACTTTAAAAATCTTCTTGTCTGAAACAAGAAGGCTCAGACCTTTGATATTTAGTATGTAGCTTTATCTTGTGGACCTCTACCAAGATAGTTTAAATTATAGCCCTGGGGTCAAAAATTGCACCATCAGAGGGGTTACTTGTTTTACGTAGACTTATACAGGTCAGTCCCGTTATTACGCGCTGGTCGGGATGCACAAATCCAGACCGCGATATAGGCGAGGCGCGTAGTAAGTTCGGAGCCGACTGATCGGACTCTATAAATGTTGACATTTGTATGGGACACGTATATACATGTTTGGAGGGATTTATGAATGAAAACAATGATATTTCATGTGTTATTTTTATAAATAAACGAATGAGTACTAACGTTGTATGTTTTGTCTTTTTTACACCCTCTGATGTACTTTTTCTGCACTATATACGCTAAATACTTTTATTTACGTTTCCATTTTGTGGCTCGATCCGCCATATTTGCCGGTGTTGTAATACAGACGGTGTTGAAGTGCGGTGTAAGTCACATAAAAAGTCCGGTATCAATACCGGTCCCCGTGAGCATAGCGAATTATTTTAGTCCAGTAAAAGAAATCTTATTAATAAAACAGCAGAAATTGTTAAGTTTTTTAATCTTTCTGCTTGTATAGAATAGAACGAAAGCTCAAAGAAAAAAAAATTGACTACACCAAAGCATTTGATTCCAACAAAGTGCCATGTTCAATGGCCTCAAGTTTTTCTTTAACCGTGAAGGCTTTACGTTTTCTTCTTTGGTTTTCCATTTTAATCAGTGTTAATCTGATAGAAGAATTAAATTTTTCAAGACAATAAGTGCCGGACAAATTTCACAGTTACACGCTCTACTACCTGACCGCGTGCGCAGTAATCGACGTCCAGTGATCCGCGTCGCTGATTGGATGAATATCTAATTAGGTTGGCAAGGCGGCCATATCAAACTGGAAAATTCGGTGTCTTTCAAGTATTTACAAATTAATTATGGATAACTGTGGCCATTTTCCTATTCTTTAGATGCGGGATAAGCCGTTTCTTGATAGATATGTTTGTATCGTTTAAAAGTTAAATGAAGTTTTAATTGGCACAAGTTTGTCTTCTTAAAATAAACATCAAAAGGTCAATTACGGTCATTACGCACGTACACAAACAAAAATACAACAGAGACAATACATTGATTAGCTTTATTCTTTCAAAATCATTTTTTTATTTGCTATTTTGACATGTACAACAGCAGTAAATAATTTCTTTTTCTGCAGATCGAAGCTCTGAAAAACAAAAACACATTTTGTTATTTTGACCTAGAGGATGGGGAAACTGGGACCCTTCGAAAAAATTTTGGGAGGCATGACGTCCCCGCGTTATATCCGTATTCGCGCACTAACGACGCGAGTACTAACGGGACTGACCTGTATAGGGAAAATCTTTAAAAATCTTCTGCTCTGGAACTAGAAGGCCAAGGCCTTTGATATTTGGTATGTAGCTTTATCTTGTGGACCGCTACCGAGATTATTCATCTTAAAGCCCTGGGGTCAAAAATGGTCCCACCTATGTTTTACATAGACTCATATAGGGAGAAACTTAAAAAAAAAAAAATCGTCTTTGAAACCAGAAGGCCCAGGCCTTTGATATTTGATATGTAAATACATCTAATGGGCCTCTACAACAATTGTTCAAATTATAGCCCAGGGATCAAAAATAGCCCTGCTCCTGGGCTCTTTTGTTTTACATAGACTCATATAGGGAAAAACTTTAAAAATCTTTGTCTGCATTTAGGAGACCCAGGCCTTTAATTTGATATATAGCTTTATCTAATGGACCACTACCAAGATTGTTTAAATTAAAGCCTGTGGGTCAAAAATGGCTCTGCCTAGGGTGTCACTTGTTGTTCATAGACATATATAGGGAAAAACTTGAAAAAATCTTTTGTGAAACTAGAAGGCCCTGGCCTTTGATACTTGGTATATCGCTTCCTCTAGTAGGCCTTTACCAGGATTGTTTAAATTATAGCCCTGGGGTACTTGTTTTACTTAGACATGTATAAAGAAAAACTTAAAAATCTTCTTGTCTGTGTAACTAGAAGGCCCAGGACTTTGATATTTGGTGTGCAGCTTCATCTAGTGGACCTCTACCAAGATTTTTCAAATTATAGCCCTGAGGTAGATAAATGGCCCCACCCCAGGGGTCACTTGTTTACATAGTCTGATTAAGGGCTGTTCTAGAAGGGGTGGGTCTTTGACAGCACTTTTTTTTTACCCCCACTACCCATAAGAATAAATTCACTGTTAGCCACCTTCCCCCAAGATCAAATTATAAGCAAACCCACCACCCTCATAACTCAATTTCTTCTAGACCCCTCCACCCATAGAATTGGAGTAATTTTCATAGGACCCCTGCCAACAGGAATAAATAACTTTCAAGAGGACCCACACACACAGGAATAAATAGCTGAATAGCTTATGATTCAAGAAAAAGCTGGAGATGTGCAGTCTTGCTCCCATCTTGCATCCGATGAGTAGTCAGAGAAATCTGATTCATTGGAATTTCTGTTCAGCCACAAAGGCAGGAGATTTGTAGCATTTTCCAGTGATCAAAACCACTTAAAAAAAACAGTGCAAGTGAATTATTTTTTCCAAAAGAGAAAGTAGAATTTCCAATTCCGTTTGTAACAAGTATTTTCATTGGCTGAAAAAATGCGGAGCTACAAATTTGTGTATTCGCAAAAAAAATGCGGAGCTACAAATTTGTGTATTCGCAAACCAATGAAATGCGATGACTTAACTTGGAGCTTGGGATACCGATAATGAAAAATACACCATGTTAGTAGGCCTCACGGGCTCAATAAGTTAATAAAGAAAGTAAGCTCTGCAGCAACTGCCATTTTCTGCCACTCCTGGGGACACTTAACTGCAAAAATCATATGCAACTTAGGTTCTCTTAAGATGCAGATTTTGATATTGGTACCCAGCTTGCCTTTTAACTTTCTGTTAATTGAGCGCACCTCATTTAGCCCTTCCATTTCAGTATTGTTTATCTACTACGAGATGACCAGAACACATGTTTTTCCCTTCTTCTGGGTTATGCCAAAAGGAAAACAACCCACAGAACTGAATTTTTGAAAACAACAACCACCTACAGGATTACATTTTTATGAAACCTCACCACCCAAGGGATTCAAATACAACCAACCCCCCACTATCCCTACGAAAACAGAGTGCTTGCCATCAGATACCACCCCCTCCCCCCCCCCCCCCCCTTCTTATTTGAAAACTAGAAGGCCCAGACCTTTGATATTTGGTATGTAGCTTCAGCTAGAGGACCTTTAAGAAGACCATTCAAATTATGACTGTCCTGGAGGTCACTTGTCTTACATAGACTTGTATGGGGAAAACTGTTAAAAATCTTGTGCGAAACTAGAAGGCCTAGGCCTTTGATATTTGGTACTTAGTTTTATCTAGTGGACGTTTAGCAAGATTGTTCACATTATAGCCGTGGAGTTAAAAATGTCCTGGCTAAGGAGGTCACTTGTTTTACATAGACTCATGTGGGGAAAATTTTAAAAATCTTCTTATGTGAAACTTAAAGGCATAGGCCTTTGATATTTGATATGTCACTTTATCAAAGCCACGTTTTATGTGAAGTTTCTGTTTACCAAATTACTTAAAGCTAAATTCAATATCAAATTACTGTAGGATACGGAGACAGAAAGTTTTTTAAACTGTACTGGCTACCATACCAGGGCTCGGGAAAACCGGAAAAATAGCCGGTCTGGACCGAAATTAAGAATTCTGGACCGATTTCAAACACCCCAAAACGCTAATAAATCGGTCCAACAGGTTTGTGCCTTGAACCCCATTTTTCCCAAACCAACCAATTTTCACGAATCAATGATGTCTAAAAAATCACAAACGGTCAAGTCTTCCCAAACTGACAACGTCCGCGCACCTTTTAAATGCGATATTATGGTAGTTAAAAGGCTCTAAACGGTCATTTGACATGTATATTGGAGAGACAGCTGAATAACGGCAACCTACCCGCAGCACAAATTAATTACGTCATTATCCAAACATTGTCAAAAAATCAACACTTCACTGACCTTTGTGCGGTAAACAAGCGATTAACACGAATCATCAGTAACGGTAGTCTGATAATTAATCCGTTTGTGTGACACGTGTGAATAAACTGAGACTGCAAAACATCCAGGTGCAGTCGGCGTGTCCAAAAGATCAAAGGTCTCTTTACTGAGAGTCATAAAAGAATGCACCGCTTGAACGCACCCATTTTCTTCCTCTTCTTTTTTGTTTTGATCAACACGGTTTGTCGGTCCCAGATTCGATAAATGAATTCCCAAACCGTGTACTTCCTGATAAGATGTCGAATACAACGGCGTCTGATCTGGGTATTATTGATTGCTTCTTTTTTGTTTTTTTTGTTGTTGTTGTTGATTGCCGGAACACGCGAGTATAATTCAAGGTAGATTTCACGGTAAAAATAAGTAATGCCCCACTTGTGCTAGACAAGATTGATCAGTGCTTAAATTTTAAGCAGTCTGATCAAATCTTTAAACATTGAAAACTGCAAAACCGCCCGTGGCGCAGGCCTTTTTTATTAGACCTAATTAGGTCCATGAAAGTCGTTTCGTTCCGTCTCTCCTGTTTCCCGCTGTCTTCGCGCTTATACAAGACGGGAATCAGTTGTTTATAAATAGTTTAGGAAAACCCTGCGGAGGTGGAAATAACAACAAAACCGTTTTTTTTTTGTTTTTTGTTTTGTTTTTTTTTCTTTCTTTTTACATATCTGACTCTATTTATTGATGACGCCAGCTTTGATCATGCTCGTTATACCCGGACTTCTGTCATATCACGAGTTGAGGTGTATTATTTAAAAGGAGTTATAGGACTGCCAAATGTCATTAGTTTTCGTGACAGGTGATATACACATATTTTTTTTTTTTGGAAATGGGCTCATTGATGACGTCATCGTCATCGGCTGGACCGATTCAGATTTCAAAATTTCCAGAGCCCTGTACCATACCCATATGTTTCATTCCTTAAAAATGTTACCATAAGCTTGTCCAGCACAAATAGTCTCAGGTGAACTACAAGACCATTGGTCCTCTGGTCTTATTTCTCCTTGAAAACATATAGGCCACACCAAGCGAAGAAGTGCTTTCAAGCATGCAGAAAATGTGCAAATTCACATCTTCCTGCATATGCCCAAAGTCTCATCCGAGCATTTGCTCTCCATTGAAATATTCTATAGTATCCAATGATTCTATTTGCGGACAGCGAAGGCCCTGATCAGACTGCGCAAATGCACAGTCTGATCTGGGTCTTCACTATCCGCATATGCCGGATGACATGTTTTTGCAAGGTGTGGCCCATATTTTGATATGTGCGCTAGAAACCCCATTTCTCAGCTGAATAACATTCTGTATCTCATTTCTGTTTACTTATAGGACATGTCTACAAGAGAACGAAGATCTGAAGGCAGCAAAGAAAGAATTTAATACTTTGTTTGTTAGACAGAGGGAAGAACAAGACAGTCTGAGAAAGGTACTGTGGTTTCTTCATGTACAATTAGCCTTTAAAGTGGAAAGCAGAATTATAGCAGACAGTTTTAGAATATAATGCTGTTTCTTTGACTAGACAACAGTCTAATTTTATTATTATTTTACAAAGAAAATAAGGCTTGACATTTCATACTTCGACATTTCATGCAAATTGTCTCCCTGTGACAATTTGCACAAGATGTCAAAGCCTGTTTTCTGAAAAAAATTAGAAAAATATAATGAACTTGTCATCAGCTAAATTTGCTCAGAGAATGGTAAAGGTCAGTAACATTGTTTGGGCCACATCATTTGAAAACGTGTCTTCGGGCATATGCCGACAGCGAAGGCCCAGCTCACCCTGCGCATTAACACCGTCTGATCAGGGTCGTCACTGTTTGCTAACAGAATCATTTGATAATACAGAATATACGAATGGAGCGCAAAGCCCCAGATGATACTTTCCAAATGCGCAGCATGATCTGAATCTGCACATTTTGTGCATGTCTGAACGCATTTTTAGCTCACCTGAGCTATGCTCAGGATGAGCTATTGTGATCACTTTTCGTCCGTCCGTGTTTCCGTCCGTCCGTGCGTCCGTCCGTTAACATTTTCAAATGACTTCTCCTCTGAAGCCCCTGAGCCAATTTTGCTCAAATTTCATATGGAGCCTCCTTAGGTTGGGGGAACGAAAAATTGCTAAAATGGTCGTGGTCCATTGACCAAGATGGCCGCCATGCCCATATATGGTAAAAACCTTTAAAAATCGTCTTCTCCAGAACCGAGGATGCCTTGGGGCTCAATCTTTGCATAAGTCATCGGGGACGGGAGGTCTATCAAAATTGCTAAAATAAATGTCGTATATTGACATTTGACCTTTTTACGGCAAGGTCAAGTTTGCTTCCCTATGCATTTGTATGGGAAAATCTTGTTCTCCAAAACTGAGGATGCCTTATGGCTGAACCTTTACATATATCATCGGAAACTGGAGGTCTACCAAAGTTGCTAAAATAATGGTCGTACATTGACATTTGACCTTTTTATGGTAAGGTCAGTTTTGCTTCCTTATGCATTTGTATGGGAAAAATGTTCAGAATTTCAAATGACTTCTTTTCTGGAGCCACTGGGCCAATTTTGCTCAAATTTCATATGGAGCCTCCTTAGGTTGGGGGAATGAAAGATTGCTAAAATGGTCGCGGTTAGTTGACCAAGATGGCCGCCATGCCCATATATGGTAAAAACCTTTAAAAATCTTCTTCTCCGAACCGAGGATGCCTTGGGGCTGAATCTTTGCATAAGTCATTGGGGACGGGAGGTCTACCAAAATTGCTAAAATAAATGTTGTATATTGACATTTGACCTTTTTACGGCAAGGTCAAGTTTGCTTCCGTATGCAGTTGTATGGGAAAAACCTTTAAAAATCTTGTTTTCCAAAACTGAGGATGCCTTGTGGCTGAATCTTTACATATATCATCGGAAACTGGAGGTCTACCAAAGTTGCTAAAATAATGGTCGTACATTGACATTTGACCTTTTACCGTGAGGTCAATTTTGCTTCCTTATGCATTTGTATGGGAAAAATATTCAGAATTTCAAACGACTTCTCCTCTGGAGCCTCTGGGCCAATTTTGCACATATTTCATATGGAGCCTCCTTAGGTTGGGGGAATGAAAGAGTGCTAAAATGGTCACGGTTCATTGACCAAGATGGCCGCCATGCCCATATATGGTAAAAACCTTTAAAAATCTTCTCCTTCAGAACCGAGGACGCCTTGGGGCTGAATCTTTGCTTAAATCATCGGGGACCGGGGGTCTACCAAAGTTGCTAAAATAATGGTCGTACAAGTTTGCTTCCCTATGCATTTGTATGGGAAAAAACATTTAAAAATCTTATTCTCCAAAACCGAGGATGCCTTATGGCTGAATCTTTGCATATATTATTGGGAACATCTGCATGTCTGCAGTGCCTATGTCACTCAGGTGAGCGAACCGTGGCCCGTGGGCCTCTTGTTTTTGCTTGACGTGGCCTGTTTGATGATGGGTTGTTGGCTGAACCATGTCATTTCTGTTTTCAGATATGGTGTGGTTTTTATTTGTGTTGAGATTTTAAGGCCCAGTCAACCCAGGGGGATTTCAAGTGTGGTCAGTTCACCTAACCACATGTTTACTGAGCAGGCTTAATCCTCTAAGCGGTTAACCAGTATCGTGCACATTCTTTCACCAGAAACTGACAACTGCCCTTCTTGAATCAACAGAAGGGAGGAAATGACTGTAGAAAATATTTTATGATCAATCTCCATGAAAGAATGTTGCTGACCTGGCGGGGGTCGAACCTGCAACTTCCTGATCACCAGTCAGATGGGCATCCAATTGAGCCACTGAGGCCGGCAGATATGGTATGGTAATTATAGATTATAATGCTGTTCCTTTGACCAAATCAGAGGCAAAGTTGTTCAACAGGAAGAAGGAACTGGAGTATTATAAGGCTTTATTCTATTTCAGAAATTAATGAGTTCAGAGGCAAAGTTGTTGAACACGGAGAAGGTACTGGAATTTTATAAAGCTGTATTCTATTTCAGAAGTTAATGAGTTCAGAGGCAAAGTTGTTGAACATGGAGAAGGAACTGGAGTTTTATAAGGCTGTATTCTATTTCAGAAATCAATGAGTTCAGAGGCAAAGTTGTTGAACATGGAGAAGGTACTGGAGTATTATAAGGCTGTATTCTATTTCAGAAATTAATGAGTTCAGAGGCAAAGTTGTTGAACATGGAGAAGGTACTGGAGTATTATAGGGCTGTATTTTATTTCAGAAATTAATGAGTTCCAGATACAAAATTGTTGAGCATGGAGAAGGTACTGGAGTATTATAAGGCTGTATTTTATTTCAGAAATTAATGAGTTCAGAGGCAAAGTTGTTTAACACAGAGAAGGAACTGGAGTATTATAAGGCTGTGTTCTATTTCAGAAATTAATGAGTTCAGATGCAAAGTTGTTCAACAAGGAGAAGATACTGGAGTATTATAAGACTTTTTTATTTCAGAAGTTACCGAGTTCAGAGGCAAAGTTGTTCAACACAGAGAAGGAACTTAAGTATTATAAGGCTGCATTCTATTTCAGAAATTAATGAGTTCAGAGGCAAAGTTATTCAACACAGAGAAGGAACTTGAGTGTATGAAACAGCAGGCTGTGATAAATTCCAAGTTAAAAGAACAGGTCAGTTAGCCCTTCCATCCCTGCAGACCCACACGGATACCTTTGCAAACAGTTTAGATCCAGATGAAACGGCATGTAACAAGCCATCTCATCAGGATCTTCACTGTTTGCCATTCTGTTATTTTAGGATTTTAGGACATTTACCGTACTGCAAGATTTTTTTTTTTTTGTGTGTGTGCAAAAATAGCAAGAATTGATCTAAATATTCCATTTTCTGAATATTTCCTTATCTGGAACTTCAAGAATTGTCCTAAATAACAGGGCTCTAGATAAGGTTTTGGTACAAAGAATATTTTACCCCCTGCTTTAAAGCTTAATGCTTAATTGCCAATTTGCAATGCTTAACTCTTAAAGCACCAAGCTTAAGAGTTGCATAGAAAATTCTTTTTCAGAGGAAATAAAGCTTGGAATTTTTTGTGAATTGTCTGCTAAGCAGACAATTCACATGAAATGCCAAGCATTATTTAACTGAAAAAAAGAGAAGAAAAAATAATCACCTAGTAATGCATTTGTCTTTGAAGCTTAAGGATTGAGCCCTTTCTGATCTAGTGTACTGCTCCTGCTCACAACAGATTCAATGTGAGGGAAATTGCTTCATATTGAAGGACGTAAAGTTCAATGAAAAACTTTACCTACTAAATTTGTTTTCAATGCTGAAATCCAAAATTTCTTTGAGTATTTTTACCCCCTCAGCTTCAATTTCAATGCTGATTTTCAAAAATTCAGTGCTGAAATACCCTTTACTCCCTCTTATCTAGAGCTCTGTAAATATTCCTTTATCTGATTAAAAACATATCTTGTGGGTTCTAATTATAAATACCTAGGTTAAGGTGGTTCTAATGAGTACCCACAACATATGTTTTCATAGAGATAAGAAGAATATCGATTTTTTTTGTGTCATATGAGGCTATGCATAGGAAACCTTTATTCTTTTTCGTAAAGAAGTTCTTCAAGAATGTCAAACAGTACAGGTCCTTATCAGTCTGCTGGCACAGTTTAACACTGTTTGCTAATAGGCATTTTTACCCAGATTTTTAGGTAAATGTGGTATCTGTATTTCTTGGTAAAGTAGTATCCCTGTTGCCAAGTGGTAAGCTTTCCCGCCTTGGGTTCACAAAGGTCTGGTTCAATTCCCACTTGAAGTGGAATACCTTTCAAGATGGTATGGAGTTTCATCATTGCACAGAGCCTTCCTGGCTTTAATCCTTAGCACTCTGGGTATAATTTTCAGCATACAACATATTGAAATATTTTTCTTATTTTTCCTAGAAAACAGGTTTTGACATTTCATGCAAATTGAGACAATTTGCATGAAATGTCAGATTCTGTTTTCAGGGAAAAATAAGAAAAATATCATCCGTGTTTTGTCTGCTGAATTAGACCAGAGAAAGGTAAAGGTTGAATAATGTTGAAAAAAAACAACATATAACACCATTATTATCATCTTGGTGAAAATGTTATCTGGATATAGCTGGAACACATGAACCAAAGCTCCAGATAAGAGGGGTATCCATATATTATTTTTCTTATTTATCCAGGAAAACATATTTTGTAGGGCCCTTCCAGTGAGTTCCCACAACATATGTTAAGTGGAGAAATAAAAAAAAAAAATGTCACATTTCGAAAACACGCCTATTTCAAATATATTGAAAATTTCACCACCAAAAAAATGAAAATTTTCAGATAAAAATTCTGATATTTTTCATATTTCTGCTCAAAACATAGACTGTGGGTACTTGTTAGAACCACCTTGCTGAGGTGGTTCTAACGAGTACTCATAATCTATGGTTTTGAGCAGAAATAAGAAAAATAATGTATACCCCGGTAAACTCCAGTTTTACTATATAAAAGTTGGGTTTAAGGGGGGTCAAAATTATGTAGGTATGTTTTCGTGATGAGCACTTTTTTGTTGAAAAAAAAGCATCTTATCTGTGGGTATTAGGAATTTTAATTGCCTTTCAGGTGATCCAATTACATAAAGAACTTCTGTTGATGGGAGAGTTACAGCAGAAAACTCAAGAAAAATTGCAAAGCCAGAAGATAGCAAGTTCTGTTAAATATGAACACGAGTATACTCAGGCCTCGTTGAGAGCAGAAATCAAAGGTAAGTGGTGATACACATGGAGAAATAAAAAAAAAGAAAGAAAAAAATATCAACACTTTTTGGTTGAATTAAGGACCTTTTTTTGAGCTGTGCAAAGAAGGTCTGACATGTGTCTTTGTTGAAGACTATGGTGCTTCTTTGCTCAGAGCATTTCTTTTAGTACCCTTCTATCGTCTGGGTATATGACTGATGAAAACAAGAAATGTCTATAAGCAGTGCTTAATAGATACCCCCAGCTCTGAAACCAAAAATGTAACGGATGGATGGAAAACCTGAAAACAGTACCCTCCCCAGCCCCAACTGTGATTGGTGGTGGTGGAGGTGGGGGGCGGGTATGTAAAATTCATGTGTAACAATTTAAACATAGATCTGGTCAGCATCAATGCATATGCAAAATTTGATCAAATTCCATCAATTTGCTCACAAGATATTTAGAAGAAATGAAATTTTGACAGTAACCAAGGGCAACAACTTAGTTGTATAATTGCATATGCAAAATTTGATCTAATTTATTTATTTATTTATAGCCCCGCTTTGAAGAAGTGGGGCTATACTGGATTTGCCATGTCCTTCTGTGATTCCATCATTCTGTAATTCCGTGACTGCAAAGTTTGCTAATAACTTTTATGTTTATGGTCCTACTTCAATGAAACTTATACTACACTTGATCTCTGAGGTAAGTAAGATGTAGTCGCAGAATAGTGGACAAGGGCCCATAACTCCTGGAGTTATGTCCCTTGGCAGGTTTTCAAAATTTAAAATGCATTTTGCTTAATAACTTTTATGTTTGTGGTCCTACTTCAATGAAACTAATACAACACTTGGTCTCTGAGGTAAGGAAGGTGTAGTGGCAGAGTGGTGGCCAAGGGCCCATAACTCTTGGAGTAATGTCCCTTGGTAGTTTTCAAAATTTAAAATGCATGTTGCTTAATAACTTTTATGTTTGTGGTCCTACTTCAATGAAACTAATACCACACTTGGTCTCTGAGGTAAGTAAGATGTAGTGGCAGAGTGGTGACCAAGGACCCATAACTCTTGGAGTAATGTCCCTTGGTAGGTTTTCAAAATTTAAAATGCATTTTGCTTAATAACTTGTTTGTGGTCCTACTTCAATGAAACGAATACCACACTTGGTCTCTGAGGTAAGGAAGATGTAGTGGCAGAGTGGTGACCAAGGGCCCACAACCCTTGGAGTTATGTCCCTTGGTAGGTTTTCAAAATTGAAATGCATTTTGCTTAATAACTTTTATATTTGTGATCCTTCTTTAATGAAACTAATATCACACTTGGTCTCTGAGGTAAGGGAGTTGTTGTGGCAAAATGGTGGCCAAAGGCCCAAAACTCTTACTGATACGACCCTTCATAGATTTTCAAATTTTGCCATTCTTGAAAGTTTTCGTAACAGATTTCTCAGGAACTGTGAAAGCCAGAAAGCTGAAAGTTTGTATAAACATGAACAATGACTGGATATATAGTTTATACTGGAATAAGGGCCAAGAGTCCATAAGTCTTGGAGTTATGTCCCTTGGTAGATTTTAAAAAAATTAAAATGCATTTTGCTCAATAACTTTTATGTTTGTGGTCCTACTTTGATGAAACATATCACACTTGATCTCTAAGGTAAGTGAGGTGTAGAGGCAGAATGGTGGCCAAGGGCCCATAACTCTTGGAGTTATGTACCTTCATAGGTTTTCAAATTTTGCCATTCTTGAAAATTTTCGTAACTGATTTCTCAGGAACTATGAAAGCTAGAAAGCTGAAAGTTTGTATAAACATGGACAATGACTGGATATATTGTATATACCAGAATAGGGACCAAGGGTCCATAACTCTTGGAGTTATGTCCTTTTGTAGGTTTTCAGTAACTTATATTTGTGGTCCTACTTCAATGAAACTTATACCACACTTGGTCTCTAAGGTAAGGACGGTGTAATGGCAGAATGGTGGCCAAGGTTCGATACTCCTGGAGTTATGTCCCTTCATAGGTTTTTAAAATTTTGCCATTCTTGAAAATTTTCGTAACAGATTTCTAAGGAACTATGAAAGCTAGAAAGCTGAAAGCTTGTACCAACATGGACAATGACTGGATATATTGTGTATACTGGAATAGGGGTCAAGGGTCCATAACTCTTGGGAGTTATGTCCCTTAGTAGGTTTCAGAAAATTAAAATGCGTTTTGCTCAATAACTTTTATGTTTGTGGTCCTACTTCGATGGAACTTGTACCACACTTGGGGGCTTTGAAAAAGTTGTACATGCATGGACAGTGGGTTGATGTATCATGTATTCAGGAATCAGGGCCAAGGGCCCATAACTCATGGATTAAAATCCCTTGATAGGTTTTATGATGCCATGTTACCATGTCCTACAGTGGTGTAACCTGGTAAGGATGAATTCAAAATATTTCAACACTACATGTATATGTATTTCTCTTCCGATAGAGCTGCAGCGGGGCTATAGTCAGATTCTCTGAAAGCTTTAGTTGCATCAATTTGTTCTTGATATTGAGAGGAAGGGAAATTCAGACACTAATCAAGGGCCATAACTCTGTTGTAAATTTGCGAAAATTTACATGTAACAATCCCAACCTAGAACTGATTAAGATCAGTACATATACAAAATTTGATGAAATTTGGTCTTATTGCATCGATTCATTCTAAAGATATTGAGCGGAAACGAAGTCAGAATCGGGGAATCACGGACAGCTTCAAAACAGTATATTACCCACTTTCATACTTCATATGCGTGGATTATAAAGTTGTAAACACCAGGGCTCAGTTGTTCAAAGCATCGTTAGCTTAACGAGCTCGTTAAGGGTCATTTCGTTAACTGTTTTAGCAGATTCAATACACAATATTCTGATATTTTTTGCTGAAAAAATGTGAGTAGCTTTTGCACTGCAAAAGCTACTCACATTTTTTCAGCAAAAAATTTCAGCATATTTGCGTATCACTCAATGTAAATTTTAACGAATCGTTAACTAACGATGTCGTTAGCTTTGAACAACTGGGCCCAGATCATCACCATCTTACATGTGTCTACATTTATATACTCAGAAAAACAATTGAAGGATATTAAAATTCTGCACAATTTATGTAAATTAATAAAATATTTGTCTGTTTCAATATGCATTCATTTAATAGAAAAATGTATGCGTAATTATTACAAATGTTAAATTCATGATTCACTTGTTACAGTACAGTACCTCTCCAAATGTCCTGACCCTCTACTATAAAGCAATGAAAATCATGTTAAAACACACTTTCCCTGCTTATATGCATCAATCACAGATTGTATCATCATTTCAGGTCTGTTACAATATTCTGACGTTCACTTTTCTGCTCAGAGGCAGATTATTTGAATATTCACTTGGTAAATATTCCTCCATTTGTAAAAGGTAGACCACTTTCATAACTTCCTGTTTGCTTTCATGCACAGGAAGCCCCTTCTGAAAAGGTATCTTCTATAAAAGGAATCTTTTATTGTAGACGCTTTTCAAAAGGGAAGCGAAATGATTTTGACAGGGCTACCTTCCATGACAGTATATCCATTCCATTTAAGTGTTCAATAGATAGTTTTTATGTTTTTTTTTGTTTTTTTTTTTTTGTTTTTTTTTATGTTTATTTTAGTATCGAAGGGAAAACTGCACACAAAGCCCTTTCTGAAAAGGGGTCTTTTATAGAAGGAAAGAATTTTCCCCCAAGGGAGCAAATTCTTCCTTTTAGATTAGACTCTTTATTTACCTGTCTTGAAAAAGTATCAATATCACATAAATGTTCATCAGGTAGTTGTGATGGTTTTTGTAGTATTGAAAGCAAAACTGGAGTCAAAGACAGTTCACCTAGACGAGTGTAAGAGACAACTGAGGGAACAACATGAACAATTAAACAACAAAGAGATAGCACTGGCAGAGAGTAAGAGGAATATAGAGAGGATCAAGGTCAGCCATGATGATGAAATTAAGGTAGGTAGAAACAACATGAACAATTAAACAACAAAGAGACAACACTGGCAGAGAGTAAGAGGACTATAGAGAGGATCATGGTCAGCCATGATGATGACATTAAGGTAGGTAGATACAACATGAACAATTAAACAACAAAGAGATAGCACTGGCAGAGAGTAAGAGGAATATAGAGAGGATCAAGGTCAGCCATGATGATGAAATTAAGGTAGGTAGGTACATGAACAATTAAACAACAAAGAGCACTGGCAGAGAGTAAGAGGAATATAAAGAGGATCAAGGTCAGCCATGGTGATGACATTAAGGTAGGTAAATACAACATGAACAATTAAACAACAAAGAGATAACACTGGCAGAGAGTAAGAGGACTATAGAGAGGATCAAGATCAACCATGACGATGAAATTAGGTACGTAGATACAAACCATAGCTTTGATGAGGGGGAATGTCAGAAAAAATGTTTTTCTTTTTCCTCCATAAAAACATATTTGTAGGTACTCATTTGATCTGCCTTAATGAGGCACTTCTAATGAGTACATACAATATATGTTTTCATGGAGGAATAAGAAAAATAAAAGAACTTTTCAGTTGAAGAAGAAAGTACCTTATCTGGAGCTGCGAACATAAGGAAACACCATTGACAGAGTCGGTGTCCACTATTGACATCATCAGTGTTACGCCTGCATGAAGTTATTCAAAAATCACAAAATGGCATCCAGCAATACTATAGCCTTTTAACCACTTGTAGATTGGATGAACTCCCCCAAATTATATATTGAAAGAGTCTAATTTCGATTTAAGGTATGTCAGACTACGTGATTTAGATGGTTGAATTATTTGCAAACAATGGAGACCCTGATCAGATGCCCATTAGCATTCCAAAATCAGATCTCCAAATTCTCAGTGGGTCTGCACTGTTTGCCAATTACCCTTTTAGGGGTCTCCCGACTACAATGGGATAAAGGCACTTGAAATACTTTAGTGATTTTCAGACTATTGTGAGGAATATATGAGCTTCAGTACTGTGGAATGATAATATTTATAATGTAGCTATAAAAATATAATGATTAAAAATGTGTGATAAAATCGAAGGAGCAAGTTTGCAGATATCACTTGATACCAGCATACTTAGTTTTGCATGTTTATGTTACATGACTTTGCTTCTGATGATGTGCCAAAATTTGTCTCACATTTGTGCAGGCTCTGGATTTTAGTTAACAAAATGCCTGTTTAAAGCAACAAACAACAGAAAATGATGCAAAATATTTTTATCATATATTTGCTATAAAATACCTTGTTTTTGAATATGCGATATGAATGTGACATCTGTGTGTGTGTATCACATTACATGAGATGTTAGCAAGTAATGCCATATTGCATGACTCTTATCACACCTCAGAACCTGTATCACACATCCTATAATGCACCCAAAAAACTGTATCATACCTCTGATATCACAATTCTCAGAACACTCAGCTGTCTTCCTGTTGGCAGTGACGGTGCTTCCAGACAGCTGCCATTTGCAATTATTCATTTAGTAAATAAACATGAAGTCATTAAAGAAATGCATAGAATTTCAAAAAATACGGGTGAAAAGACAAAGGAGACGATTGCCAACCAGCTGCAAGATCTTGGTAATATCATCATGAAAAGAAATGAGCAAGCGTCACGCTTCCCCAAAACCAGACCCTCACAGGGAAATCAGTCAGGTGAAGGGGAAATTTTAAGTTTGGTGTAAAGAAAACTAAAATACAATTTTACACTGGTTTTAGGAAAACTGTTGGAACATATACACCACAACCTCTTTATAACACTATTGTTGGGGTCCAAAACATAAACTGTGTTAGTTTTACAACCGTGATATATCCAAACAAAAAAGTATAGATTATATAGAAAAATGACGGCGCATCTAAATGAGCCACCGAGGCCAGCAGAAAATCTACCAAGTATATCTAGTCCCTTTAAAGGCCTTTTTGTTATGTTGTCCATTATTCGGCTGATATTCCAGAGCTCCAGATAAGATGAGTATCCTAATATTTTTCTTCTCTTTCCATGTAAAACATACATTGTAGGTACTCATTAGAAGGGCCTCACTGAGGCACTTCTACATATTTTTTTTTCTTTTTTTTTAGAGAAATAAACAAAATACGAACATACAGTCAACTTTCGAACATAGTCAATTCTCGTTATCTCGATGTGAAAATCTGATCCCTGTTTTAACATAGAAATCTAACAATAGGTAATAAAATATTGTGGTAATATTTTCAATATATATAACTTCAGGAATCAAATTACATATTCATTTGTGAAATGTGGTTGTTTGATTTATTCTTTCCTCAAGTTTGCAAATCTGATATGTTGAGGTGCGGATATCTGGAAGTATTTCAGAGTCTCTTGAACATCGAGATAACGAGTCATCTGTATTGTGGTTAAAAAAAGGCACCTTATATGGAGGAATGAATTATTATATTTTTTTCTGGAATTGTGATTTTCATTTTTGTTTTCAGAGTGTTGAAAGTAAGCACAAGGCATCATTACACATTAACCAAGTGTTAGAGGCACATATTCTGGAGGTGTACCGAGAAATTGAAGAACTTAAATCAAAAATGCAGCAGCAAGGTAAGATGTTAATACCAGAAAACTTATGTACTGGCCAGTGATAAATAAAGATTTTGTAAAGTTATGTTACATAACGTGCTTGGATCATTTGCATAACATTATATAAGAATGGGACTTCATGAATGTTTCCTCAGAAGTATTGCATTTCTTTTTTGGGTCAGTATACTAAATGAGCTCAGCTTATTGCGGTATTTTAAGCAAGCATTTATACATACATATACCATATTTACACTAAATATTGGGACCTTAAATCATTACCATGTTCTAAAATTTTAACAAGCTCTTCATACTACTATCTTTTGATGTTTCAGCAAATTGCTGGATGAATAGCAAACAGAGTGGACTAGGATAAGATACGTGTTCTTTGGAATCACTTGTCATGCCTGTATGAGTACCCATAACATAAACTTCGGTGCAGTGGATTTTCACCAAACTTGATCTGTGCATTTATATCTGTTGCTAATAGTCAAATTTTGTCAATTTTGATAGAATTTTCTGCGTTTTTATTTAACAGTTTTAAAGTTATTGATATTTCTCCACAAAAAAAAAAAAACACACACACACATTATTGGCACTTATTAGAAGCACCTCACTGAGGCACTTCTAATGAGTACTCATAGCACATTTTGCGGAGAAATAAGAGAAATATTATGTGGATACACTCATTATCTGGAGCTGTGGCTAGACCAGCATGGGCAGACATATCTGGGTCTGTATGCTTTGCACAGTGCATACATGGATGATACTTATATCTATTCTTTGAAATACTTGCAAAAATTTGCCATATAATGCCCGACATAGAGTTAGGGTCCTGTACCTTGTATGTCGTGCAGACTGCCTCATGCAGTCTGATCAGGGCCTGCTCTGTTTGTCTATATATTCTGCAGTAACCATTGATTCTGTTAAAGGGGCAATAAAGGCCCAGACCAGACTGCACATATGTGCAGTCTGGTCTGGGCATTTGTTGCCCATATATGCAATAAGGGCCAATTTTCCTTGTTGCACCTCAGGTTTGAAAATATACCATATGTTTTTCTTTTCTTACCATCCTTTAGGTTTATATCATCATACTGAGCCACCGGAGCCTTTGGCAAGTAGAGAACGATTTGGTAACCATAGTGATGACCTTCATCCCCAAAGTAGAGAACGAACAAATTCTGATCCTCTTAGACAGAGACATAAGCAACAGTTTCTTCGTATGGGCAGTGAGCCTCTTAGCTCTTCTAAAACTTGTGGGCATTCCCAGGATCCTCTTGGTGCTAGTGGGTCACATGACTCAAGGTCATGTGACCAGTGTGTGGGTCATGAACGGTCAAGGTTAGCTGAAGATAAAAAAACAACTGATAAAATGCCACATGAAGCCAGTTTATCAGATGATGTTGATATTGTAGAATCTGGTGATTTTGTTGTTGCTAACATTGTACCTAGGGAAGCAGATGACAAACAAGACCTTGAGTCAATATCGTCCAGGGGCTCTGTTTTGCAGCCATCTGGTGCCAGTATGTTGTACACGGACAGTGAGGACAATAGAAGTATGTCTAATAGGAGCAGTAATCTGGGTGATAGCGGATATATGGGATAAATTTTCATCTGGTTAGAAGAATTGGTCAAAATGTTACTGTATATACCCTAAGTATTAGGACAACCTAATCCTTGCCTTGCTGAATAAATTGATGCCACGCCCACTTCTAATTTCCAGCCAATCAGATTACTTGATCTGGGTTTTTGATAGAAATTCACATATTTAATGATGAAACAGTGCAGATCCAGATCAGTTGGCCAACTGATCTGGATCTACACTGTTTGCTGACAGGGCATGTCATGTTCAGCAAGAGAAGGGTTAACTTCTTACAGTACTTGTCCTAAAACTTGAAAAAAAAAGTCTAGTTTACTACTCATAGATATGTCTAAAATACTACTGGATGGGTTGCAAATAATGAAGACCCTGATCAGACAATGTGTTCTGCAACATCTGATCTGGGTCTACACTGTTTGCTCTGACATGTCTGTCCAAATACTTTGGGTTATTACGGTATTATTTTCCTTGATTTTCTTCGAAAACGTATTGTGATATCTTACTAAAATTATTTCAGTGAGACAGTTTTAATAAAGTGAAAACATTGGTCAGAAATAAGAGATAACTTTTGTATTTTTCCACCAAAACATACTTATTGGGTACATGATGGAATTGCTTGAAGAAGGTGATTTTGTTCATTCCAATGAGTACCCATAAGGTATCTGTTGGTGCGAAAATTATCACCGCATTATCCATAGCTCCAGATAAGGTTGTTTTTTTTTTTAATGAAAAATTATTGATATTTTTCTTATTTCTCCAAGAAAACATATGGTGTGGGTACTCATTAGAAGCGCCTCAGCGAGGCGCTTCTAATGAGTACCCACAACATATGTTTTTATGGATCAATGGAGAAAATTATCCATGGAGAAAATTATTAAATTGTATGGAGAAATGGGGGGAAATTATTTTGTGGAGAAATAAGAAAAATATTTACCTGATACACCCTCTTATGTGGCACTATGAGTGTGGTTGTCACTATCTAGGTATGTGTGAAAACATGTGATATCTTTAGTAATATAGTAATTATTTCAGTGAGACAATTTTAAGAAAATGATACATTATGACATTTTCTGAATTGTCTCAGTGAGACAGGTCTAATGAGATGCTGTTTTATGATGATACAAGGCACAATGTGACAGGGTTCATACACATCAGGGTGATCGGATGGTGTGAAGGTGTCATGTATCTTACGCCATCGGGGCGTCCAACTGATATTGGCTTACATTTGGTCTAGGCCTGCTATCCTTGTAGCAGGTAAGGGTAGAGGGGAATGTTTTTATTTCTTCTGTTTCTTCACTTTCATTCCTGTTCCTCTTTCTTCCCTGTTCCTCTCTTTCATTTCTACTATCTCTTCTATCTCTTTTCTCCCTTCCTTTGGGAGATGACACAAAATGACCCACAAGGGTTGACGTGTCGTTAAACCCCAACACAATCAATCCTACACATCAGGGAATTTTTTTTTTTTTTTTTTCAAGGTCAGGAAATTCTGTGTTGTGTTGGGGAAAAATGAAAATTTGCAAAAATGTCAGGGAATGTTACATTTCAGCCTAATGAAGCTAAGATGTTTGGTCTGGATGTATTGTTCTTGCTAAATTCATAAAATTTGCGGCTCCGATATTGTCAGGGAAATTTGAATTTACGTGAGGGAAATGTCAGGGAATTTTGGTCAATCCTAAATGTGAACCCTGTGTGAGAAGATGAAGTTCCAGATAATGTGCTCCCAGCAACAGTCTTGGATCAACCTGTGCACCTTTTCACCTATTTTAGTCTGGAGACCCCCAAAAGGGTAGCTGGCAAACAGTGCAGACCCAGATCAGATGTCACAAAAATGTGGTGTCTGATAAGGGTCGCCACTGTTTGGAAATAGTTTAGCCATTTTTCTCTAGGAATATCTAAATCACATGTATGGGGGTAGTTTATTCAGTCTAAAATGGGTTAGAGAGCCGTAGCTAAGGTCTTTTCACTCAGTCTAATCAAAATGCAGATGTTCAGGCTGATCTATGTGTTTGCTGAGTGCATGTCTGAAAGTATGTTCTTACATTGCAGCCCACATATCTCTGGGGCATGGATAGCAAAGATCCAGATAAGCAATGAGTATATATTTATTGATGTACAACAAAGGCATTGAGAGACCTTGGCCCAGTTGTTCAAAACTTAACAAAGTCATTAGCTAAACCAATCTTGAATATGGCAAATACATGGATATTTTTTGCTGAAAAAATATCAATGTATTTAAAAATACCTTAGCTACAACAGTTAAAGAGTTTGCCTTTAACAAGCTCATTAAGCTAACAACGATTTGAACAACTGGGCTCATGGGGTTTTGCCATAGCTCCAGATAAGGCTTTTTTTTCAAACGAAAAGTACCGTGGAACTTCAATGGCACGATCATATTTTGGACCATGGAAATTTGTTCTGGATATGGGAAGTTCGAATACTGAGGGGTAATCATAGCACCAGGGCCCAGTTGTTCAAAGCTAACGATGTCGTTAGTTAACGAATCGTTAAAATTTAAATCAAGTGATAGGCAAATATGCTGAAATATTTTGCTGAAAAAATGTGAGTAGCTTTTGCAGTGCAAAAGCTACTCACATTTTTTCAGCAAAAAATTTCAGAATATTGAATATTGAATCCGCTAAAACAGTTAACGAAATGACCCTTAACGAGCTCGTTAAGCTAACGACGCTTTGAACAACTGGGCCCAGGTTGGGAAGCAAATGGGGATGCTTTAGGGATATCTTTTCGCTCTTCTATAAAATAAATTGAGTGTATTCATTAGAACCACCTTGATGAGATGATTCTAATGAGTACACACAACATAAATTTTCATGATAGAATAAGAAATTTTCCCAAAAAATATATACCTAGATATTTTTGTTTTCTTGAGCTATCGGAAGAATTTCCAACGGACGCAAAAATGAGTTTGAATCAGCTACGGTAAACGAACCATCAGAGGTCGAATCATTGAAGTTTTACTGTATTGATAGTTTTCTTATTTCTCCACAAGAACATATCGAGGGTTGAGGGCAAGACTATA
This sequence comes from Anodontia alba, assembly GCA_964016985.1. Classification (NCBI taxonomy): domain Eukaryota; kingdom Metazoa; phylum Mollusca; class Bivalvia; order Lucinida; family Lucinidae; genus Anodontia; species Anodontia alba. The sequence goes on from OZ024821.1 coordinate 19,204,994, forward strand.
GTAACTCAAACATATTTTTGAAACCCTTGTTTAGGGGCAACGTGAACCCCTTTGTAAACAATGCAAATTTAGGTGCCATTGCTCATACGAGCAATGTCACCTAAATTTTCATTGTTTACAGAAAGAAATGTTGTAATCTTCATAACGCCTTCATGGTGAGGAGATTAGGTTTGGGGAAAAACAACCATCTGACTTACGCCAGTCTTGCGCTCAACCCTCGATATGTTGTGGGTATTCATTAGAAGATTCTTGTCTTGATAGGGCACTTCTAATGAGTATCCACACCATACACTTATGTTTTCATAGAGAAGTAAGAAAATATATATAGGCTGTCCCCTCTTATCTGTAGCTTTGTTTTGCTGAGATGCTCTGATGAGTACCCATATCTTTTGTTCTCATAGAGAAGTAATAAAAATATTGTTTGCTGGCTAATCTAGATTTTTACCTGTTGCATATGCCATGACACCCCATTTTTGCACAGTACAGCCTGTACAAAGAAATAAAATGAGAAAGAAAAGTAAATATTGTGTATTGGTAGTTTAAAAGGGAAGGGATACACTTTCAGGGGAGGCAACTGTGTCAACATTGCTTTTGTCCCCTTCTGAAAAGGGGTTTACTCTAAAGGGAAAGAATTGCTCCCAAGAGGAGATAATTTGCATGAAATGCCAAATCCTGTTTTCTGGGAAAAATGAAGGTTTTATAAGTAAAACATATTTTAACTATCAATACTTAACCTATAGATAATGTGCTATTCTATTGGTATTTCAAACCTTCCACAGAAAAAACAACAGTATAGTCATCTTAAATAGTCTTAATCCAGAAGGTCGCTTAGGCAGTTACCTGTGTGACATCACTCTTCCCACTCTTTTGATCATGTGTCAGTTTCTTTGAAGGATAAAACAATATAACTGAGCTACCAGGGGAGGGAGATGGGATTCCCTTATCTATAGGTTAAGTATTGCTATTTAAAATATGTTTTACTTATAAAAACTTCATTTTAACTGCACAATACATTAACCTATAAATGATGTGCTAGAATTTGCAGATTAAGAGGGAGGAGCTCTCCTAGTTCTAATTGTGTGTGTGTGTGTGTGTGTGTTAGATATATATATAGATCCCTATACCTCTGGATTAAGGCTCAGGAAACGCCAAGGAATAAGATACATTCATGATATATATTCCTAAGAATGATCTAAATTCCTAACATATATGTTAGATATTAATTACCTTAATATATGTGACATAGGTTTTTGAGGCTGTCAGTCTTCTCTTGGCGTCAAAGGCTCTATTTTCCTGACCCCCACCACTTTTTGGGCAACAACTATGGTCCCAAGTCTGGAGATTAGCTGCTGTTGAGACATGTCTCTCAAGTAGAATTTTGCAAAAGTAGAAGATTGATTCCATACTGCTGCTTTGAGTATTTCATTGAGCGGAACCTTATCAAAGAATGCCCGGGAAGAAGATAGCGCCCTAACTTCATGAGCTTTAATTTTAGGAAAGAGATGTCTCTACGGGTGAGATTCCTATAGGCAAGCTTAATAGTGTAAGATACCCATCTCGAGACAGAAGCCTTACAAATGTCTTGATTGACTTTAATTGGTAGAAATAATCTAGTTCTATTCTGACCATAATAACTAGTCATTTTAAGGTTAAATTTTAATGCTTTTATCAGGCATAAAAGTCTATCCAATTGTTCCCTTTCCCTTTACAAGTTCGAGCTAAACTAGGGATAACTATAAGATCTGGGCAAATGGATGGAAGCTGATTCTTAGGCAAAAACCCAGTTTTTACTACCAATGACACTGAACCATCAGATTGATTGAACCTTAAATGATTTGCATCCATTGCCAAAGCATGAAGTTCGCTGCATCGTTTAGCAGTGGCAAGAGCTAATAGAAAGGCTGTCTTAATCATAACGTGAAGTTTAGATGCCATATGTAGAGGTGCGTATGGCGCTTTCTGTAGACAGACTAAGACCCAAGATAAATTCCATTTTGGGGTAAGAGATCTTTGTACTGGACGTTACAATTCAAAAGATCTAATTCTGACAAGACTGGGTTAGATCCGATTCTATTACCAGTCTTAAATTTAAGAGTATTTGGGATCATGGATCTTGATGGTACTTATTTGGTATTTTTTCTCAGAAAAGAGGTAAGTAAGGAAGTCGGCTGTAAGAGGGGCCAAGACTGGATTAACCCTCTTTCTATGACACCAATTGGAGTATATGACCTATTTTGAATCCTAGACTTTCTGAGTAAATGTTCGTCTTGATTTTGAGACAAAGTCTGCAGCGTTTTGCGAAAATTTTTTATCTCTAATTGATTGTTTGATAACTCCCAAGCGTGAAGTGCAAGTAATGGGAGATTTGGATGTTGAAACTTTCCTTTTGCTTGTGTCAGTAGTTCTGGAAAGAGTGGAAGATGAATTGGAGCTGATACTAATAATTGTAACACCTATGAGAACCACAGACCTTGAGGCCAAAGAGGGGCAGTAAGAACTATTCTGCACTGAGATTGACAAATCTTGGCTAGTACAGAGAGTATCAGAATTGTTGGTGGAAATGCATATGCATGAAGAAGATTCCAATTCATAGATAATGCGTCTATCACTAAGGCACGATTGTCCAGAACTGGAGATACATACAAAGAGAGGTGGTGATTGAATCATGTCGCAAACAAACCCACATTGGGTTAATTGAGCATTTGGAAAATGGAATTTGCCACTGATTGATCCAAAGCCCATTCTGTTTTGAGAGGTCTGTCCAATGTCGAAAGACGGTCTGCCAATATATTGAATTTGCCAGGAATATGACGAACTCTGTTCATTATGTCGTGTTCCAGACACCGATGGAGGATCTCCCATAGTTCTACCTTGTTTGTTGATATAGGGCCGAGGTCGGCAACATTCTTTCATGGAGACTGATCATGAAATATTTTCTACGGTCATTCTCTCATATCCGCTGATTCAAGAAGGGCAGTTGTCAGTTTCTGGCGAAAAAGTGTGCACAATACTGGTTAACTGCTTAGAGGACTAAGCCTGCCTAGTAAACATGTGGTTAGGTAAACTGACCGTGCTCAACATGACCCCATTGGGTTGACTGGGCCGTAAAACCTCAACACAATAGGAGACCACTGTTGTATTGTTGGTAGAGATCATAACACAAGCGTAGTGTTTGTATTTTATGGCTTTCTTTAGTGCTAAACGAATGGCCATCATTTCCAGAATATTGATATTGATATGGAGCTGTGATTGGTCTTCTGATCAGCGACCATGAAAGGATAGTCTTATTGGCTCGAGATGAGCTCCCCATCCATAATGACTGGCATCCATAAAAAGGAATGCACTGGGATCTGGAGGATGAATGGATGTTCCCTGAACAAAGCGATTGATGTCCATCCACCATTTCAAATGGAATTGAATCATGCTGTTGATCGGAACCTGATGATCGAGAGGAAGAATTTGAGGTCTCCAGACAGATGAGACACATTTGAAGCGGTTGTAAGTGAAATCTGCCTAGGAGAATGAATTCTGCTGCTGCACTGACTTTGCCCAAAAGATAAAGGAAAGTTCGTGCAGAAACTTGAGTCTGAGAAAGAAATACTTTGGTAGTCAGAAATAGAGAATCGACTCGGTCCGCTGGTACCCTTACTATATTTTGTTCAGTCAGAAATCCCATCCCTATAAACGTGAATGTCTGCGCTGATATCAAATCTGACTTCTTTAGATTTGGAATAAACCCTAGACTTTGCACAGTTTGAAGACAATATTTTGTGTGAGACACTAGTTGATTGCAAATCAGATCTCTTATCAGCCAATGGTCTAGGTACGGAAATAACGAAATGGCACGTTGACACAAGTGCGCTGCTATTACGTCCATTAGTTTGGTTAAAATCCACAGACTTGAGGACATTCTGAAGGGAAAGTCCGTGAATTGGAAGACCTGATCTTCGAACATGAACCGAAGATACTTCCTGGATCGAGGGTGAACCGGAACATGTAGGTAAGCATTTGTCAGGTCTGTGGAGACAGTCCAGTCGTTGACCAATATCGATTGTCGTACTGACTTGACTCTCTCCAATTTGAATGGTAGTTTCCTTATGTATTGATTTAGCAGGGAAAGATCTATTACCGGACATAACTTTCCGTTCTTTTTCGGGACAAGAAATAGCCAGGAATAAAAACTGGGAGTTCCCGGATCTTGTACCCTTTCCACTGCCCGTTTCTGGAGAAGTTGCGAAATCTCTTCTCGTAATAACGGGGAGGAAGATTGATTCCGACTTATCAGAACTGACGAAAGAGGGGTAGTTGACCTGAATGGTATCCTGAAACTGTCTCGAACGATAGAGAGGACCCATTGTTGTTTGTTAATTCTCCCCATTGTTCCACAAAGTGGGCCAATTTTCCCCCCACTGGAATATCTGGGCGTGATAAGATAGGCAGTGGAAAGTGTTGGCTTTCAGAACTTTGTGAAAGACGAGGCATGTTTAGAGGAGGGGAACTGTTTTGTGTTATTGCTTCTCTTAGAATAGTCCTTTTTAGTACAGGACGTAAAGGACTGGGTTTGAGTTTTAGACCTGTACGGTTGGCTCTGTTAAGGTCTGGATGACTTGTTCGGCTGACTAGGTCTGTTAAACACTCCTGAAGCCGAATAAGAAGTTTTGTTGTTGTACTTTAGTATTGGTTGAGGAAGAAACTAGAAATCTCTGCTGTTGCACTTCGTAATTAGCTTTGGCAACTTTCTTGATTTTGTTATCAAACAAAGATTTAGCATTGATTGGAGCATTCCTCAGTTCGTAATAGGAATTTTACAATAATATAATTTTGATGCGGCTATTGCTGCATCACAACTAGCCTGACAGCTCTGTGGCCAAAATAGTTGACATTGCTGTCGCATGTCTGGTGGATTTAGCCACAGTTTCCAAGAGTCTGGACAGGGCAGGGACTGTCATGGTCTCTTGTTGTAGACATAAGCTGCTGAAGAGAACAAATCTGCATGCGAATTGATGCCACTAATTTGTGAGCTGTCTTTTTCCAGAATTCTAGATCTTTGACTGAGACAGAACATCTTCCCGTACTAGAAATATCCAATAATGAAGCATCAGCTTCTAGCTGGGGAAGATTTTCCATAGGAAAATATTGATTCTTGCTCATGTAATATTTCATTGGAGCCAAGGACGAAACTAAATTCTGAGGATATAGCCAGTCTTTACCAAAGTTTTCAGAATCTATTTTACTCTGTATAAACTTTGTAGTATTTAAATCGCCCTGTCAAAGGATCAGGTTTCCCCCGCCGATTTGGAGCCTGTATGCTTTAATGACTGTTGCACCATATCATCAGAATGTATGATAGGTGTCTGTTCCCTGGTCCTAGCAGGTTGCAGCATAGTCGGAACATCTGCAACCTGAGGAGATTTTATATCTACCATAATCATTCATAGAATGACTTGAAGAAGAAGAAGAAGACATTGAACGTCTTCTTCTCTTGTGTGAGTGTTTGGACCTCTTTGATCTTTTGTTTCTCCTAAGAGAAGCTAAAGAGGAAGAGCTAGAAGAGGAGGAAGAAGACAATCTATGTCTTCTCCTCTTCTTTGTTCTGTGTTTTGTTTCAGGCTGATATCTCCTACTTCACTTAGTTTGAGATGTGTGCCTGTCAGTGGATTGCCAAGTATTACTAAGCGGATCGATAATAATACTTGGATCCGACATTTGACTGAAGTCTGGCTCTAGAGCTAATAATACTCACTTTGAAGCTGTTGGGTTCTGAGGCTCCTTTAATAATGACTGCTCAGAACCACTGTGTGTTTGATTGGCTAGCCGGTGTTCAATGCCCATAGAATGATGCCTGATAACCGGTGCCTGGTAAGTTGACTGGTGCCCAGTGACTGGTTGACCAGTGACTGGTGATTAAATGCCCAATGACTGGTGCCTGGTGCCTGGTAATCACTTCTGAATGACCAGTGACTGGATGACTGGTGACCAGTGACTGGTACTTGGAATCAGATGACCGGTGACTGGTTGACTGGCCTGGTTGTCTGGTGATAAACTGCCCGGTGCCTGGTTGACCAGTGACTGGCTGACTGGTAGGCCAGTGGCTGGTGACTGGTGGACTTATACTTTGGGTGCACGCAGCACCCATATAGTCACCACCCTGATATGTCTTACCCCCGGCAATATAGCCCTGTGGGGTGGTGCTCCCATCAAGAGTTGTCTTCAGATGCATCTGATTCGACAACCTGTCTCTTCTTGTTCTGTTTCTTCTTTCTCATGACTGATTTTGCAGAATATGTGCATCTCCTATCTGCAAGAATCCAGATCTTCTCTGACCAAAGGCTACAGGTGGAACAAGTTGACAACCTGGAACAAGAAGAACATGATAAACAATTATGGTGATTATCCCACCACGCTTTTATATGTCCACAATCGCCATGAACGGTCTTCATGAAAAGTCCCCAAAATGCATGACATGGACAAGTGATCAATAATAACAAGAAATCGAAAAGTGATTTACAGAAAGTAATAAGGTCTTGAGTGGAAGGAATGATAGAGGAACATAAGAAAGATAAGAATTAATAAATTTAACAGGAGAAAAGAAAGAAAATATAAATTTGTTTTCACCCGTTAAAAAAATCCTTTGTTTACTTTCTTGTCCACAGAAAAGAAAATGACCTGTGATCAAAAGAGTGACATCACACAGGTAACTGTCTAAGGGACCTTCTGGATTAAGATTCTTTTAAGACGACTAAATTGTTGTTTTTTTTTATCTGTGGAAGGTTTGAAATACAGAATAGATAGCACATTATCTATAGGTTAATGTATTGTGCAGTTAAAATGAAAGATTTCAATATGTCGTCTGCTGAAATTTTTAAGCGTTAAGTGGACATCAAATGCCTTGCATGTTCATCAGCTGATATTAGCTTTGGCTGTTCGAGTACATATGGGATATCATCATCATGATTAACATGCAGGTACAGGGGCAACATCCACATCAGTGGACCCCCTTCCAGGAAGCTGGCTTGCGGCATGCATGGCAGATCTCACACCAGATCTCCAGGTATGTCTGTCATGAGGATCGATAGCCGAGAGCTTCCACTCTCTGCAATCCTCTCTGTCAGCTGCTACCATATAATCTTGGGCCTCCGAGGCCCACGTTTTCCATCAACCTGTAGGTCAAATGCTGTCTTGACTGCACTATTGGAGTGTTCTACATGTCCATACCAGCAGAGCCTTCTCTCCTTCAGAATGAGGTCCAGATCCTCAATGCTAAGCCGCACAAGTAGCTCATTAGATCTGGTGGTGACAGTGTCTTGCAGCTTGACATTGCAGATCTGTCTGATCATTGCCCTGTCATTTCACTGCATATGTTGGAGGTTTGGCTTTGTCAATGGCTAAGTCTCACTGGCATGGAGCATTGCGCTCCACACACAAGAGCTATACACGTGGCCATGTGTATTGAAAGAGAGGTGCCGGGAAGAAAGATCTGGTAGCAGCTCCTTGAACTTCTTCCAAGCGGTGTTGTGGTTGAAAGTTCACAGCCACCGGCTGCTGAGAGCATGTCTCCTAGATAGCAAAAGGAAGCTACCACCTCCAGCTTGTCAGGTCAAACTTGGACTTCCCTCTGTGGTCTGCCATCCAAGGGGCATGATGTTCCCTTTCCACATGTATGTTTGAAAACATGTTCTAACATTGGCACAGCTCGGATGATAAATTGCCATCATTTTTTTATACCCCCTTCCACAATGCAAACTTTGTTTGCGTGTGTGTGTTGAGGGGGTGGGGGATGGTATACTGTTTTCACATTGTCCATATGTCCATTACGTTTTGGTCCTAGCTGGGAGTATCTAATAAGCACTGCTTATTGACCTTGTGTTTTTTTGTTTGTTTTTTTTTTCCTGAGAAAATAAGACTTGAAATTTCATGTGAATCACATGAAATGTCAAGCCTTTTTTTTCACTTAAGAAAAAGAAGAAAAAAAAAAAAGTAGTTCTCAAATATTTTTTCCTTTTCTTTTTGAAGAAAATAAGGCTTGCTATTTCATGTGTATCATCTACATAGATTATTTGCATGAAATGTCAGGCCTTATTATACCCCCGGCATATGTAAGTTAGCATCCGTCAATGAAAACTCGTATTTGGCAAGTTCATTGGCTAGATCTTGTTAGTATCTATCAGTATTCCAAAAATTATCAACATATTCCCAATATTTTAAGTGCCGTGGCCATTTACGCTGACCACAGATGGACCCACAAGGTGATCATAGGGCTTTCTCTGAAAGTCGAACTTTTTCAACTTTTCTGCAGGTTGTGCAATATTTCATGATCAATTTCCACGAAAGAATGTTGCCGACCCGGCAACATTCTTTCATGGAAATTGATCATGAAATGACTGTAGAAAATATTTCATGATCAATCTCCTGAAAATACTTCATGATCAATCTCCATGAAAGAATGTTGTTGGATAGGCAACATTCTTTCGTATAGATTGATCATGAAATATTGTCGTCTGTCATTCTCTCCCTTCCGCTTATTCAAGAAGGGCAGTTGTCCGTTTCTGGCGAAAGACTACACACTACTGGTTAACCATTCAGAGGACTAAGCCAGCCCATTAAAAGTGTTGTTAGGTAAACCGATCACGCTCAGCATGACCCCATTGGGTTGACTGGGCCATAAAAACTCAACAAAACACAAATGCTTAAACTGATCTGGGCCTTTGTTGCCCAGATAAAGGCCAGGCACAGTGGCTCAGTTGGTAGAACATAGCTTTGTGACTGCAAGGTTGTGGGTTCCATCCTTGGCCAAGTTATACCAAAGACTTTAAAAATGGTACTAGCTGCTCTTTACCTTAGCACTCGGCATTAAGACAATAGTGCCAGGAAGCCTAATTGGTCCGTCAGCTCGGTGTCAGTATAATGTGACTTGATGGAGTATCATGTCACATGTCTGGGGCATGATATTTCGGTGAGACAGCATTCTAAACCTTTGCATGAAATGTAAGATCCTGTTTTCTGGGAAGAATAAGAAAAATACCATCAATTTGTTATCTGCTGAATTAGCCCAGAGTGGTAAAGATTAAACGTCTACTGGTATGTGGCTTTGTTGTGAAAATAAATTACCACAGTTTACCTAACTTTCGGCAAAACACGAAAATTTCTTGCCATAAAAGAAAGTTGGTTTACAGTATGTTGTATATACTGTTCGCTGTGCCTCTGCTCAATTGCATGTGTGAAAAAGATAAATATTAAAACTTTATTCATGCATATGCTTTGTATATGTATACACAGATATATAGATTTTAAAACCAATATTTGGTTTTGTTTGTGTTGAGGTTTTATGGCCCAGTCAACCCAATTGGGTCATGTCGAGCGCGGTCAGTTTACCTAATCACGTTTACTGGGCAGGCTTAGTCCTCTAAGCGGTTAACCAGTATTGTGCACATTCTTTCGCCAGAAACTGACAACTGCCTTTCTTGAATCAGCGGAAGGGAGAGAATGACCGTAGAAAATATTTCACGATCAATCTCCACGAAAGAATGTTGCCGACCTCGGCGGGGGTTGAACCTGCGACCTCCTGGTCTCCAGTCGGACGGCGCATCCAACTGAGCCACCGAGGTCGGCTTATTTGGTATTGACCATTTTGTATCATGGCAGTTAATTGTGATTTGAATAAACTGAGAAGTATATTAAACCAGGTTTCTTGTTTTAACTCTTTGCATGCTGGGTAATTTGGATGCTTTTTTGTCTGTGGATTTTTTTTTTAAAATTAACTTTTTCAAAAAATCTGTCAGGAATACCATCAGAGTGTCAGGCCTGATCTGGGTCCAAACTGTTTGCAAAGGTTATCAGCAGAGGACAAAAGTCGCTACTGGCATGGAAAATTAATATTCCTGCTATTAAATATTTTAGACTGAATAAACTTCCTACACTATATATTTGAAGTCCTATTTCAATTTTAGGTATGTCAGGCTATGTGATTTATTTATTCCTAGAAAAAAATGGCTAAACTGTTTGCAAACAGTGGATACCTTGATCAGATGCTTCAATCTGGGTCTGCACTGTTTGCCAATTACCCTGCACTGTTAGCAAATTACCCTGCACTGTTAGCCAATTACCCTGCACTGTAAGCCAGTTACCCTGCACCGTTTGCCAATTACCCTGCACTGTTAGCCATTTACCCTGCACTGTCAGCCAATTACCCTGCATCGTTTGCCAATTACCCTGCACTGTTAGCCAATTACCCTGCACTTTTAGCCAATTACCCTGCACTGTTAGCCAATTACCCTGCATTGTTTGCCAATTACCTTGCACTGTTAGCCAATTACCCTGCATCGTTTGCCAATTACCCTGCACGTTTAGCCAATTACCCTGCACTGTTAGCCAATTATCCTGCACTGTTTGCCAATTACCCTGCACTGTTAGCCAATTACCCTGCACTGTTAGCCAATTACCCTGCACTGTTAGCCAATTACCCTGCACCGTTAGCCAATTACCCTGCACCGTTTGCCAATTACCCCGCACTGTTAGCCAATTACCCTGCACCGTTTGCCAATTACCCTGCACTGTTTGCCAATTACCCTGCACTGTTAGCCAATTACCCTGCACTGTTAGCCAATTACCCTGCACTGTTAGCCAATTACCGTGCACTGTTTGCCAATTACCCTGGACTGTTAGCCAATTACCCTGCACCATTTGCCAATTAACCTGCACTGTTAGACAATTACCTTGCACTATTTACCAATTACCCTGCACCATTTGCCAATTACCCTGCACTGTTAGCCAATTAACCTGCACCTTTTGCCAATAACCCTGCACTGTTAGCCAATTACCCTGCACTGTTAGCCAATTACCCTGCACTGTTAGCCAATTACCCTGCACCATTTGCCAATTACCCTGCACTGTTTGCCAATTACCCTGCACTGTCAGCCAATTACCCTGCACTGTTTGCCAATTACCCTGCACTGTTAGCCAGTTACCCGGCACTGTTTGCCAATTAACCTGCACCATTTGCCAATTACCCTGCACTGTTAGCCAATTACCCTGCACCGTTTGCCAATTACCCTGCACTGTTTGCCAATTACCCTGCACTGTTTGCCAATTACCCTGCACCGTTTGCCAATTACCCTGCACTGTTAGCCAATTACTCTGCACTGTTTGCCAATTACCCTGCACCGTTTGCCAATTATCCTGCACTGTTAGCCAATTACCCTGCACCATTTGCCAGTTACCCTGCACTGTTAGCCAATTACCCTGCACTGTTTGCCAATTACCCTGCACCATTTGCCAATTACCCTGCACTGTTAGCCAATTACCCTGCACAATGTGCCAATTACCCTGCACTGTTAGCCAATTACCCTGCACTGTTTGCCAATTACCCTGCACTGTTATCAAATTACCCTGCACTGTTAGCCAATTACCCTGCACTGTTTGCCAATTACCCTGCACTGTTAGCCAGTTACCCTGCACTGTTAGCCAATTACCCTGCACCGTTGCCAATTACTGTGCACTGTTAGCCAATTACCCTGCACCATTTGCCAATTACCCTGCACTGTTAGCCAATTACCCTGCACTGTTAGCCAAATACCATGCACCATTTGCCAATTACCCTGCACTGTTTGCTATTTACCCATTTGGGAGTCTCTTGACTATAATGGGTTAAAAATATCCAGGGCCCAGTTGTTCAAAGCTAATGATGTTGTAAGTTAACGATTCGTTAAAATTTACATTGAGTAACACGCAAATATGCTGAAATTTTTTGCTGAAAAAATGTGAGTAGCTTTTGCAGCTACTCACATTTTTTCAGCAAAAAATATCAGAATATTGTGTATTGAATCCGCTAAAACAGTTAAAGAAATGACCCTTAATGAGCTTGTTAAGCTAACGACGCTTTGAACAACTGGGCCCTGATTGCTTTGTAAAGGCTCCCAAGTCATGCTGTCAATCTGTGTGTGTTTGCATCAGCATGTGTCTCAATTTCTTTTCCATCTTGTTACTTTGCCATGCATAAAAGAAGCTTGTAATAATTTGACACTTGTACTCCAGGACCCAGGTGTTCAAAGCATCGTTAGTGGTCAAAATGTTAACTGTCTAATAAGTACAATACCAAATTCACGGGTATTTTTGCTTAAAAAATGTGAGTAGCTGCAAAAGCTACTCACATTTTTTCAGCAAAAATATTAGCATATATGCCATATTTAATGATCAAAATGTTAACGATACGTTAACTTATGACGTCGTTAGTTTTGAACAACTGGGCCCAGATCAACTGTAGCTTGCCAACTAATTTGAAGGTCAAGGTCACTCTTGAACACTTGTGTAAACTGCCTGTATAGTAAAATGTTTTTCTGTTCTGATTCGGAAGAGCTAAATTACAAATCTCCCCTAGATGCATTCATTTTTTAAATCGGTTTATTTAGATAATAATTCCTTTCCCATCTCTAACAAACACGCCATGAAATTGAGTAAAGCCTGCCTGCCTGCCTTTGTGGCTATGTTTAGGAATAATGGTCAATGGTTTTGCACAACTAGACAGAATAACAATGAAAATAATGAATCCCCACCCCATCCCCCTGTGTTATACATATGTTAATAGAATAACATTTGGTAATTAATTAAACAATGTTAAATGTTCACAGTCAATGCCTTGCAAGAAAATAACAATTTTGGATGTTATCAAGCCACATTTGGGAATTACCTCTTTAAACCTGGAGTTATTTACAAGTGAAATATATGGACAGGAAACAAAGCAAATACTAAATAAAAGATACTATTAAAACATATTCTAATGGTTTCTAGGCTAAGTCAGGTTGTGATATATTTATTTGGAGTTGCCTAAAAAGCTTTCTGCTTGATAAGGATTTTGGGAGAATGCTCTTCTGTGAAGTTCTTGATTATTTTCAACAAACCAGTTAATTTGACAAACATTGACCCAAACTCATTAGAGGCGAAAAATGACAGTGTTACTGGTTTTGGATTTTCATGAATTTTGGCACAGATAAAGAAGATACATAATTTTATGGCCTATTTTCTGCTCAAATTGATATCTTGACAAGAACTAGAACATGTTTACATTTTCAAATGACTTTGGAATTTTTTTGTGAATTTCAGATAAGATTTTTGATTTCCTATATTCTTCATATGAAACTTTTAACTTGCATTCACTTTAAAGTTTTCATGATATTATAAGAATCCCTATATTCTCCTATCAATACAGTGGACAAATCTTGAAACTAAATCAAACTTTAGATTTTATGACAAACATATTTAGAGCCAGGTATCATTGCACAGAGGGAGTGAGTGAAGGTGCTCTCTTGAGTCCTAGTTTTGTGTGTCTAATTTAATAAATATATTTTCATAGCCTGTATGTGCCAAGTAAACAATATGGAAAGTTTTAAGAAAATCCATATGTGGGCATATTTGTAAGACCCCCTTTTTAATTGAGCTATTTTACTCAAATTTATCAATATATGACCCAGTTATAAGAAATAGGTTTTATTTTGTAGATTTTTTTAATGTCTAAATGCCCGCAAATCACTTACAAACTGTTTTGTGAGTGATTTACTGGCATTTACACATCAGTAAAAGCCACAAAAAATGAAAATCATTCCTATAATATCAACTCAGGGAAAATTAAAAAGTCTAACAATAATCTTTCTGCAAGAATTTTAACCTTTTGCATGTTGGGTAGTTTAGCATGCTGTTTTGTCGTCTGTGGATTTTCTTTTTAAAATTAACTTTTTGAAGAAAAAAAAAGCTTTCAGGAATACCATCAAGAGAGTGACATTGTTGGGTCTGGTCTGGGTCCAAACTGTTTGCAAAGATTATCAGCAGATGACAAAAGTCGCCACTAGCGGGAAAAGAGTTTATATAAAGGTGAAACCAAGTCTTGACTAGTCAGATAAGATGATAGAGCTTCAGTTTTTCTCTTATGCAACTGCAGCCATGAACAGTTCTTGTATCAGTACAAATTAACAGCTATGTTTAGCTGGGTTGTTAAATTTTATTACATGTCGATGGACAATCATCAAAATCAACTTGTCCAACCCATGATTTGCTTGACATTTTTCCTATTTCTCTACGAAAACATATGCTGGGTACTCATTAGAAGCGCCTCGGTGAGGCGCTTCTAATGAGTACCCACAAAATGTTTTCTTCAAGAAATAAGAAAAATATATATTTCAAAATCTTGATACTCTTCTTAGCTACAGCTATAAAGTCCTTGTCCCAGGACAAGCAAACTGAAATTTCTTACTTGTCCTCAGGAAAATGGGACAAGTTAAACAAGTTGAGCATAGTATTTCCACAGCCCTGAATAGTTTAGGGCATTCCTGACTGGTTTATAATAAATTACCAAAATCGTTGCTTTGGTTGTGTTGAGGTTTAATGACACATCAACCTTTGTTGGTCATTTTGTGTCCTCCCATAGAAAGGGAGAAAAGAGATAGTAGAGGAGATGAAAGAGAGGGACAGGGAAGAAAGAGGAACGGGAATGAAAGTGAAGAAACAGCAGAAATAAAAACATCCCCTCTCTTCCCTTACCTGCTACAAGGATAGCAGGCCTTGCCCAGCTGTAATCTAATATCAGTTGGACGCCCCAGTGATGTGATATATATGACACATTTGCCACACCTGACCTACCCCCACCAAGATCATTGGAGGTACATGATATGTAATGCAAGAAAAGTATCCTTACATATATATGGGCAAAAAGGGCTAGACAAGACTGCACATTCATACACCGAACACAGAAGGCCCTAATTAAATTGCAAATGGGCAAGTTGATCTGGGACAGTTGTAGTGATGGGGGCCTTTGCTGTTCGCATACACCTCTAGTACTATTTTAGTATTGTATGACTCTGGGGAATATCTAAGCCCTGAATCAGTTTTTCAAAAACCCTTAAAGCATCAGACAAACTTGTAGCTGACAACATTCTCAAAATTTTATTATTTTTTTCAGAGAAGATAATGTTTTTACTTTTCATTTCATGTGAAATGTCAAGCCTTACTTTCTTGGAAAATTACATAAGGATTGACATTTCATGTAAATTGCTGCATGATTCACATGAAATGTCAATATTTTCTCTAAAAAATAAAATTACAGAATGTCATCTGCTGCAGTTGTGACTTGCACTTTAAGGGTTATAAACAAGTTGACTCTTGTTATCTCTTAAGTCTAAGGGACTCTGAAATCAAGATATCCGTACCTCAACATACCAGATTTGCAGAAGTGAGGAAAAAATAAATTGAACAACCGAAGTTAGATACTTTGAAAATATTGTGGAAAAGAGGAGAAATTGCTCATAAGGAAAAAAATAAAAAAATAAATTGAACCGCATTTCACAACTGAATATGTAATTTAACTCCTGAAGTTAAGAGATATATTGAAAATATTGTGGAAAAGAGGAGGAATTGCTCCTCAGGAGCAATTTCTCCTCTTTTCCACAATATTTTGTTACCTGTTGTTCTATTTCTATGTTGAAAACAGGGCCAGATAAGTGGTTATTCAAGATAAGTGAAGTCGACTGTATAATAATTTTATTTGAATCAGAATCAAGGGAGTAGGACGAAGAAGACTGGTTCATAAGAGATATATTGAAAATATTGTGGAAAAAAAGGAATTGCTCCTAGGAGCAATTTCTCCTCTTTTCCACAATATTTTGATACCTGTTGTTAGATTTCTACGTTAAAAACAGGGCCAGATTTTCACTTCAAGATAAGTGGCTATTCGAGATAAGTGAAATCGAGATAACGAGAGTCGATTGTATAATAATTTTAATTGAATCAGAATCAAGGGAGTAGGATGAAGAAGACTGGTTCAAGAAAAGTTTTTTTTGTCATTTTATTTCTTCATAAAAACATGTTGTTGGAACTCTGACGGTAGAAGTGCCTCACATTTCTGTATATTTCCATCTTATTTGGATAGTTCTGCATTTAAGATTAAGGCAGAGTAAATGGGTAAAGTGAAATTTAACACTTACTGTTATTACCCTAAATACTGTAGTTACCCTAAGTGTTGGGACACCTTATCTACTTACCTTACTTGTCCTAAAATTTGAAGTAGTTCATCCTACTACCTGCTAATGTGTCTATAATATTGCTATAAATATGGCAAACAGTGTAAACCCTGATCAGATGCTGTGTACTGCAGTGTCTAATCTGGGTCTACACTGTTTGCAAAGGTCTGTCTATCCCAATACTTAAGGTTATTACCGTACAGTGTAACTTTAATGAATCAAACACCAATAGCTTGTGTATCATGGCTGATTCACTCGTTTTCGAAAGGTCAAGAAAACAAGTATTAAGGGATATTTTAGGTTAACTGTCATTTTTTATCCTGAAATGTATGTTGGATGTACTCATCAGAATTGCCTCGTCAACACAATTTTAAGGAGTACACTCAACATAGCATTATTTCATAGAATAACTAAAAAAGTATCCTCATTTGCCAACTGACTTGGCGCTATGATCAACCCTCTGTTGCTTGAACTATCCAAAGAAGAATTGTTAAGAAGAAGTATATGATGATAATTTAGGGATAATTTTTTTTCCAGATCTCCATCAAAACATATGTCAGTGAGGTGCTCCTAATGAGTACCAACAACATATGTTTTCTGGAGAAATAAGAAAAATTATCTCACAGTTATCACCAAATACTCCTCCCTAATTCCTTTAATACCTATCTAGAACAAATTTCCATAGTCCCAAAGATTTTCAAGCCATTGAAGTTTGACTGTATTCAGAAACCTCAAATTTACATATATTTTTAACCCTTGTCCTGCTGAACCCGGATATACCCTGCCTTTGCAAACAGTGTACATCCAGATCAGTTGGCTTCTGAAGAAGCCAACTGATCTGGATCTGCACTGTTTGCCTTTAAGTATGTGAATCTATATCAACAACCTTGATCAAGTAATCTGATTGGCTGAAAATTAGAAATGGGTGTGGCTTCTTAAATTATTCAGCAGGACAAGGGTTAAATTTGAACAAATCTATTTAACTAAATGGTAATGTGTCTGAAAAGAAGTGACTGAATGGCCAACAGTGTAGACCTTCACTTTGATTCCAAGGCCATAGTTCGTAATAAGGCACTTTTTTCAACCAAACAGTGTCTATATTTTTCTTATGTTTTTGTCGAGAAATAAGAAAACTATTCACCAGATACCCATTCTTATCTAGACCAATGCCAAGGAGCATTTTGGTCTGGCTCTCCACTTGCTAGGGCAAAAAATCCCAAATGTTTGGGATGAGTATAGTAGTTTATTCATGTAGTACTTCAAGCTGAATCACCAAACATTCTGTTGAAAGAAAAATTCACTTTTAACCCTTGTCATGCTGAATAAAGATATCATGCCCCACTTAAAATTGTCAGCCAGTCAGATTACTCAATGCAGACTGTTGATATAAATTCATATATTGAATGACAAACAGTGCAGATCCAGATCAGCTGGCTTCTGAAGAAGGCAACTGATCTGGATTTACATCATTTGCAAAGGCAGGGCATACCTGGGGTCAGCAGGACCAGGGTTAAGTCCATTTTCAGTTCACACATTTTCGGTCATATTTAGAAAAAGTACTTTTATGTAAAATATTTGATGCTGTCTGACAATAATTTAGATGAAGTAAGAATGTTCATCCTAGGCTGTGTCCATTTGTTCAGTAGAAACGACCTCAAATGGAATTTTCTGGACATCTTTTGTTAGAACAGCTGTGCTCCCACGCTTGAATGAATAATCACCGTCCCTGAAAAAATACAAACCATAACATGAGAAAATGTATTGTATAGCACAAAAGCCTAGTAAAGACTCAGAACAGCCTGTATACGGTACTAGGTGTGCATCAAGGTGGATTTGTGTACAAAATTTCAATAACCTAGGTGTTCCAAAAAGGATCAAAACACACAGTCTTGCTTGTCCTGCTGAATAAAGATGCCATGCCCACTTCTAATTTCCAGCCAATCCGAGTTTTTGATAGAAATTCACATATTTAATGACAAACAGTGCAGATCCAGATCAGTTGGCTTCTTCAGAAGCCAACTGATCTGGATCTACACTGTTTGCAAAGGCAGGACATATCTCGGTCCAGCAGGACTAGGGTTAATATTGTTGATGCCGACAATGACAACAATGTGCTTCATTGCCAAGAACCTTTCATTATCACCTTTCCATTATGTCTATATGACAATGGCAGTGCCAATGATGATGCCGGGAATTGATCCCCATGTCGCTCCTCCTTGCTAAAGCAGTTGTGACAAAAATTCAATGACTCTAATACTGATGGCTCATTCACCATGGCTGGTTCAAACTCCCTTATTTTATCAGGAAAACTGATGTTGTGTACTCATTAGAATTGCCTCATAAGACAGATATCTAGAAAATAACTCTTAATTCTCCACAAAAACATATGTTGTGGGTATACATTTGAAGCACATTGGCAAGGCGCTTCTAATGAGTACCCACAATGTATGTTATCATGGAGAAATAAGGACTAGAAATATGTCCAAAGGACAGGGATACCCCACTCCTGAAGAACTTAATGCAAACTGCTAATGCTGGCACATGGAGACGGATGCACAGGCGAATGGACAGACATGGTATATGCCCTTTTCCACCATTCTTCACGTTTTATCTGGAGCTATGGCCAAACCTTTCCTAACTGTGTCTCTTGTACATATACACAGCAATACCAGTTTTACATATTATTTCTTTGTAAAACTGTAAGCATCCTAGTGGCTGTGGCGAGCACTCCAGTTTTCATGATGTTTCTGGTTGGGATCCTGCTGGAGGCAGAATTTAGCTGATCACCGTATAGCACTTCATTGCCAAGAACCTTTCACTATCACCTTTCCATTATGTCTATATGACATAAATGATGTTGAAAGGGACATAAAACAAAATCATCATCATAAACTGTAAGCAGATGAAGATACTCCAGAATACAGTATCTGATCAGGGTCTCCAGTGTTCCCAAAAAGTTTTTTTTCGTTTTGAAATACCTAAATCAAATTGCCTAAAATTGAAATTGGACTCTTCCAAAATATAGGGTGTGTGTGCACCTGTTTGTGTGTGTGTGTGTGTGTGTGGGGGGGGGGGGGGGGGGGAGCTGTTCAGTCTAAAATGAGTTAACATTTACTGTCTGAATTTTTACTGTATTCACCCTGATATTTTGAACAATTTCTAATCCTTTCACTGGAATTTTGCTCACATTCAAACAAATCTATTTGACCACCTAATGGACTGCCTCAAATGGAAAAAAGCCTTAGAACATACATGTATGCGAAATGTGCAGATTCAGATCATCATGCCTATGCACAAAGTATCAGTTGAGCCTTTGCTCTCCATTCATACATTCTGTAGTATCTAATGACTGATAGCGGACACTGAAGGCCCTGATCAGACTATGCAGATGTGCAGGCTGATCTGTGCTCTGTCCGCATATACCCGAAGACAGCTTTTTGCATGGTGCAACCCATTTGATCATCTAATGATGATTTTGCAAACAGAGGCCTTTCCTTGCAAAACCGGCATATGTTGTGGGTACTCGTCTACATTGTTTGCTTATGCCTATTTGTCTGAATATTTAGGGCAAATACAGTACATACAGTAACTGGAGTTTTACAGCCCAGTCAACACTTAAGGTCATGTCAAGCCAGAACAGTAACTTGAACAATCTAACCTTTCTCCTTTGAGATTTGCCTCATCGTAAGGTCGGAGGAAGTCCACCTTGTCTTTCGTTATCACACAGAGATCAACGTTGGATCCAGAGCCAAGATCATTGAAGATACCAGCAGCTATAGCATCTCTGACTAGCTTCATAGCCTCCTCTTTCTGTATTAAATACAAGAAGTAATGACTGTTAGCCCAATTCTATCAATATTTGAGGTATAACATGAGAAAACGCATTTTCAGACATGTACAACTAGCAAAGTATTTGAACAGTTCAATTATTCCCAGGGTTCTCAGTAGGGTTCTGAAAATGGGAGTCCCGAAGCCATTTTCTCCATAAAGTAGGAGTTACAATGCAATTTGCTAAACCCCAAAAAGTAGGATTCCCATCTGATAAAATACGGAGTCCAAGACTCCATATTTGGAGTTAATGAGAACCCTGATCCGACAGCTACAGCTGGGGCACATTTTTCATCCAAAATGCATTGATATTATTCTTATTTCTCCACAAAAAAAAATTTGGTACTCATTAGAAGCATCTCAAGGAGGCTCTTTTAATGAGTATCCACAACACATATTTTTGCGGAGAAATAAAATATTTACTCGGTATCTGATATCACCTGGGTGTGTGTGTGTGTGTGTGGGGGGGGGGGCGGGGGGGGGGTGCGTATTGCAATTTGGATAGCAAAGAAGCAATTTGGATAGCAAAGAATTCCAAGTTACTGATCAGACTATTCAGATGTGAAGTCTTATGAGTCCTCGCTGGGAGCATGTGTCCAAAGGTATATTACTTCATGTTATTACTCGCTTTTTAGTGTGGATGGGATTAGGAAGGTTAACCCTTGCCATGCTGAATAAATTAAGATGCCCTGTCAACTTCTAATTTTCAGTCATTGATTGATTGATTGAGTTGGGGTTTAAGGACACATCAATCCTTGTGGGTCATTTCGTGTCGTCTCCCAGAGAAAGGCAGAAGAGAGATAGTAGAGATGAAAGAGAGGGACAGGGAAGAAATGAAAATAAATGAAAGTGAAGAAACAGAAGAAATAAAAACATTCCCCATCTGCCCTTACCTGCTACAAGGATAGCAGGCCTTGCCCAACTTAAGCCAATGTTTGATGCTCTGGTGACGCATGATACACACCTCTGCCTCACCCAACACCCCCTAATTTTCAGTCAATCAGATTACTTGATTTAGGTTGTTAATACAAATTCACATACTTAATGACAAACAGTGCAGATTCAGATCAGCTGGCTTCTGAAGAAGCCAACTTATCTGGATCTACACTGTTTGCAAAGACAGGGCATATCCAGGTTCAGCAGGACCAGGGTTAAGGTGAGCAGTGTGGGTGTAAGGGTGGTAGATAGGTGGAAGAGTCTGGCACTGATCCTGACATGCATTTGCAGTCAAGATCAGGAAATCTTTACATAGCTTTAGATAAGGCATCGTTTTTCAACCTAAGATTATTGACATTTGTTTTATTTCTCCATGAAAACATATTTTGTTGGTAACCATTAGAAGCCTCTCACTGAGACACTTCTAATGTGTAGCCATAACATACGTTTTCATGGACATATAAGAAAAATATTAACAAGATATCCCCTCTTATCCGCAGCTACCATCACAAATTTTCGGAAGACACACCTCGAAGCGAAGTGGTGGTGGCAAGAAGGTGGTCAAGATGTCAGGGACAAACACTGACAAATCGGCTATGAACTCGCTGGTGCCCAGCAGGTCGGTGTAGGAGGTACAAATCAACTAACGTTAACTAACCGTGTCTCTGAAAGACCCATGGCTGGATGACCCTAAGAAGAGCCGTTGGGGTCGAAGGAGGAAAAATCGTATGCTTGCTGCTGGTGTGACGAGGAAGAGGAGGAAGTGCCCATTCCGGATAAAAGGTTGGTGGTTCTTTTACTGCTCTCCCGAGGGGTGGCACGATTGAGCAAGTGTGAGATTACATTGTGCATTGGTAATACACACATACTGAAGCTCTTTTCTTTTGATCGAATTCTAAACTCTGAAACTTACAGACCTTGACCTTTATGCATATGGTTCGATCAGGCGAGGACAGCATTTCAAGCAATGGTCAAGGGTAAATTAATCCAGATTTTTCTGGCGCTGCCTCTTATGTGACTTAGTTGGCTGGTAGTGTTAAAAATCTGAATAGACAGAATAGATAGATAGCTATGGTTTTGAAAAAATCAAACATTTGTGGTCAGGGTGTCAAGAACCTTACAACTGTTATAAGAATCTATGGAAAATCAAAAGAGTATTCAGAATTTACAAATATTTCACATATGTTTAACCTTTACCTCTCTCCTGACTAATTCAGCAGATGACAAACTGACATTTTTCTTATTTTTCCCAGAAAACAGGATTTGACATTTCATGTAAATTGTCTCCATTGGACCTGTTTTCTAGGAAAACAAAATCCAAAATGTTGTCTGCTGAAAAATTTACCCAGAGTGCTATGCATTAAATTTCTTTACTTTTTAAGTACTTGAGC
The DNA here is from genome assembly GCA_964016985.1 of Anodontia alba. Taxonomy (NCBI): domain Eukaryota; kingdom Metazoa; phylum Mollusca; class Bivalvia; order Lucinida; family Lucinidae; genus Anodontia; species Anodontia alba. The sequence continues at coordinate 19,227,150 of OZ024821.1, forward strand.
TTTAGTCACCAAATAAAACAGATACATACTGTCAGAAGAAGCAAACAAAAATGTATACCTCCATATTAGGCTTGAATCTAGACTCAAAAGTTGCCATTGCAGCCAGTGACCCCGAACCTACAGGAAAAAAAAACAAACTCAAATCATAGCAACAGATAATGCGCTTTTTTCATCTGAAAAATGCTGATATCTTTCTTATTTCTCCACGAAAATGAAGTTTTTTAAAAGTAAAACATATTTTATCCAGTAATACTTAACCTATAGATAATGTGCTATTCTCTTCTGTTTTCACACCTTCCACAGAAAAAACGACCTTTCAGTCGTTAATTAAAGTCTTAAACCAGAAGGTCCCTTAGGCAGTTACCTGTGTGACGTAACTCTTCCCGCTGAATTGACCACGTGTCAGTTTCTTTTATGTGTAAAACAATAGACACAATTAGGAGAGATAAGCGAGGGTGGGCGGAGGGAGATAATTGATTATCTATAGATTAAGTATTACTCGTTAAAATATGTTTTACTTTTAAAAAACTTCATTTTAACTTCATAATACATTATCCTATAGATAATGTGCTAGAATTTGCAGAATAGGAGGGAGGTGCTCTCCTAATTCTAACACCAATAATATCTCACCACTTCTGGTTAAGACTCAGGAAACTCAAAGGAATCAGATACATTCTAATTCTATATTTAATAGAAAGAATGATCTAGATTCACAAAATAGCATATCTTTAAGGTGTTATGATCTAACAACCTTATATATATTAGTAGACTCTAGAGGAAGCCAGTTCTTAAGTCTCAGAGACCTAACATTGGCCCCCCCCCCCCCCCCTCCCCTCTTTTTTTTCTTTTTGGGAAACAACAATTGGCTTCAAAAAGAAAAGGGAGTCATTGAGACATAACATAAATATTCCATCGCAAAGTAAGCTAGGAATATAGAAATATTTTCAAAACAAAATTTGTAAAACAAAAAGCCAAGACCATACACTGTAAGTAGTCTATGTAGGGTCTTGAATAAATAAGGAAAAGTCTACTCGGTGGAGTTTCCTATAGATAACTGACATATGTAGATATTTTGGATAAAATTCTAGATATGTGAAGCTATGTAATTGTAATAGTCTAAGCTATTAGAATTATAAACTAATTAGATTCTGTTAATTGGAGCAACAGGACAATTTCCGATGAACAGACACAGACTTAAAATAACCATAATATGTAATTATTTCCCTTTGATCAAATTAAAGAAGGGGAGATAATAAAAGTAGATGGAGTTAACTTAACTATAACTAAGTTATCCATCAGAAGAAAAAAGGTATAGACAAACATAATGGTTAAAACTATTGCTAGACTAATTGTATTACGAATTTTTAGTCAAGCAATAAAATAATACAGAGTTTGCATATAACTGCTGGGAAGAAAAAACAACCTAAACCATTGATAATTAGTTTTGTCATAGACATATAAAAGCGTTTGATGTCCTGACAAAAAAATAAAGAATAAACTGTCAACATCATAACTTAAGAGTTTGACAGAGAATAAGAGAGATAAGAATAAGGTTGATCGCAGCAAACTGTATGACGGTCATAGTTTGGCTAAATCTTACCGTATTGATAAGATTAAGCAATAATAAATAAGCTGGATAGAATCTTTCTATACCAGAAGATTGCCATGAAAAGTACTCCTGAGTAAATAATCATGGAAATCAAGAAATGTTAAAAAATCCACTTTGATACGAATCAAAATGTTCATAAAAAGAGAAGGACTCAGAGAAAAAGTAATAGTGTGATAATCTCTGAAGAAAGATTATACAATAATACTGATTAATAATCTCAAAAAACACTTAATTTATAAGTTAAGAGATAGTATTACTATTCTATACGCATATTTAAGAATAGTAAGAAATATATTAATACTAAATAAAAATTATACTACTGAACAAAATTCCCGCTATAAATAATAGGTTAAGCATAACTATTTATTAAGCAAGGAATTATTAAACATATAACTCTCTATAAAGTTACTGCCCGGAAATTTTATAGATAAACATTCAATCAAATTTTTAGAATTGAATATTAATAGAATAAAATCTGTCTGCATAATTGGTAATTCCTGAAATATCAAATTACGTACTCGCAAATGAGTTCAGGAAGAAAATACATACATGTATATATACTCTCGAGATCTATGTGTAAACCATAGAGAGTAATAATATTATTACCGCGATCCCTGACGGAAGGGTAAAAACATGTATATGAAAGAGATAATAATTAATTTAACGTCATATAGGTTTAAGATAAAATTTGTTTAATCTTTAACCAATATGGAACAACAGTGACTCGATATTCTGTATTCGTACGTAGAAAAGGAGTACTTAGTCATTAGAATTTTGTATGATTGAAATAGAGATAATGGGATCTAAAAGGATGTATCTCCATGAACTGAATCGAAGGATAATATCCATTCTAAAAAACTAGGGCTTGTTTTAGGCTTAGTTTAACAAGCGTAGAATTGAATCATTTCCAAGTATTCATGAAGTCGTTATGCTCTGAATACTGAGAAAAATGTTAAAATATTGTTTAGGAAATAAAAAAGTGACTGTTCCACAATGTTAGCTAGATTTAAACCTGGAACGTAGCGAGAAGGTCAATCTAATTTAAAAGTAAGATGAGAAAGATAAATAATGAAGATAGATATATAAATATCGGAATAATATATTATCTCCAACAATTATCAAATAATCTGAATGTTTAAAAGGATAAATACTACTCGAAAGTTTATTTACCGAATGTATAATCGGAGAAAACTTTCAGTATGTTCAAAAACGTATCACAAAAGTAAGATCTGACTAGGAACGTAGGTGCAGCACTTACTAAGTTGTGAAGTTAATATAAACATATTTTATATTATAAATTGAAGCAGTGCATTTCAAAATCATCGACATCTTGAAATGACTTATTGTGTGGAAAAATAAATAAATATCCAGTTTCGGAAAAGATATTTATCTATATATATAGACCATTTTTGATGCGGACTGGAAATCAAGATATTAATCTTTGCATTATTCGCAAACTGAACTTGAACTCTTAGCGAGAATTACTATGATCCCTTTAACGAATGTAAACATAAAGGAGGGGTAAAGAGATAATTAAGAGTGTCTTAATTCTTTACCGGCTCGTAATTAAGGATGTTTTCCCTTTTGTCTAAGCCTAGACTATAGATTGATTAATATAAATATAATAATATCTGCTATTATGAGGTAAACTCTCGTTAATTAACCTCTAAGCATATATCAAAAATATATATCAACATAATCTAGAGCTTCGGTAAGTTTAGAGGAAGGAAATGATTGACTTTGGCAGTTTCTGATTAGTTACAAAGTCAATAAAACAAAATATCAAAAGGAAAGTATTATATATAATATCTAATTTAGGCAATAATAATCTGTCACGTACTGAATAATTAATGCCTTTACTAAATATGTATCCATTGTCAATACCAAAGTGCAAGAAAATTTTGATTGACATGGACTCCAGTTATAAATAAAATATTAGAGGTATAGAGCTAGTCGAAGCAAAACTATTCCTCAATAAGATAAAGTAGACCTATAATATACAAGGATTAATTGGGTCTAGAAATTATAATCATAATAAAATTATTTTTCCAATATGAAGAATCTTCGGCGTAATAGATTCTTACTGAGGCAAAAATATCTGGTATATTGCTATCGTAGTCTTAAATGATCCAGAAGAAAAAATAAAACAGGCAAAGTAAAGAACGTATCGAATTATATCTATGCCTAAATATAAGATTTTTTTCTTATTTATTATTTTATAGCAGAGTTTAGACAGAGCACGACTGACCTAGACTCTTATATAATCAATCAAAAGATAGTATAAAATAGAATAATAGCTTATCGGATCAACTATTTTCCATGTAGAAAAGGCAAAAGAAAAATATGTACCTCAACTAGAATTTTAAATCGTAGTAATCTAGAGAGGTAGCGAATAAATAAATAAACTGTTAATTTATTTATCTGGTTGGTGTAAATTTCCGATACCTTAAGAATGAAAAATTAATAGAAAGTAGAAAAGAACGATTGCTACTTTCTTGTCAATTTACTCCTTAGATTACATGCTGATTACATATCGGAGCATGTAGAAGAAAAACAGGGGAGGAAAGAAGAAAATTTTTTTAGATTTCGTGTATATTTTTCTTCTTATAAATAACGATAGTTTTATAGTTCACCTTTGCCCTATAGCCGAATAAGGTGAATATGTAAGAAGTTAATCTCTTTGTAGAGAATAAAAGAGATATAATTATAGCTGGAAGTATCTTCTACACTTAGTGAATGAATTGCGAATTTGATCGTAACCGATAATTCTTAATTCATTTTCAATAATAAATATATATAGAATTTAAGTCAAGTTCAAAAGTGACTGGACAGAATTCTACAATATAAATGGCTACTAGGTATTAGAACCCATCGCTGTCATTCAATAACCTATAATCCAAGACTATACATGTCTATAGTGGTTATTAAATAAATATATGTTGAGCTAGTACTAGTGACTACTACTCGGACACTAGTAATCCGACACAAAGTCTACGAAACTACTGCCCGGTGGAATTTCGTCAGAATGACCTGGCACTACTCTACGAAGTGCCTCCCGATGAAATTTTCGTTAGAGCCGGAATTTAACCGCTTTCTAGCGAATTAAAGAGATAAAACATCATTTGAATGACCTGGCACTAGTCTACGAACTGCTGCCCGGTAAGAATTTTGTTATAGTCGGAAGTTTAACTCTTTCTAGCGGATAAAAGAGATAAAACATAAGTTAATTTAAAATATTAATGGAATTACACACCTATAATAAGTCAATGGAATATTAAAGATTCTAGTCTGATTTGGGAAAGACTGTACAGAATTTTTTGTATAAAAAGTTATTATGTATTTCACTTAATAACCTATATCCATTGACTTAAACGTGAATGGAGCTCTATGAACGATAATAGATTGTTCGGGAATTAGTGATCAATATTTTGACACTAGTTACCCGACACAATGACAGGACACTAGTATTCGTAACTGTTGCCCGGTAAAGTTACAAGTAATTTGACAAATTGATCGGATAGTAGTATTCGTAACTCTAGTCCGATGAAAAAGGGAGATTATATATGAAAACTGAGCGGGCACAAGTATTCGAAACTTTTTCCCGAAGATAATTATTAGGCAAAAATTGACCAGACACTTTCTGTAAAAGTTTGCCTGGTGAAAAATCAGAAATAATATAATAATATGACCGGGTATAAGTATCAGAAATATTACTGATACTTTGCCCAGTGAAAAAATTTTTTAATAATTAGACATAATGACCGGAAGTTAGTATACGTGACTATTTTGTCCGGTGAAATATGTCAAAAACTAAGTCTTTCCAGAAAATAATTAAATTATTGACTGGAGACTAGTTGACTGGTGCCTGGTTGATCGGTGACTGGTGAAGCTGATTGACTGGTGCCTGGTTGACTGGTGACTGGTGGACTTAGACTTTATCGGATACTAAGTACCCAAAGATGCCACCTTCATGGGTCTTACCCCGGCAGTATAGCCATATGGGGTGGGGCTCCCATCAGTAAAGAATTGTCTTATAACCCATCAAGGGTTGACAAGTTCTTTACAATCAGCTTCTCCACCATGAGAATCTTTAGCCTACTGAAGATCTCTGCAAACAAAAGTCCAGGAAAAACATATCGTAATTGCTGAATAACCTGGAACGAAAAGAACAAAAATATTCTGCATATATAAACACGACTATCGAACCGATCGCGCACGAGCGTTGTGCCGAATAGCGAGAGTCGCGAAAACGCATGTGGAAAAAGACCAGTCAAAAATACATGAAATTGAAAATCGAAAATTTTAAATAATAACACAGAAAGTGAAAGGAGTGATAAATAAACAAAAGAAACACAAGGATACATAAATTTATCCGTGAGGAAAGAAATAATCCAAATTTCTATCACAGGTAAATAATCCTTGTTGAATTTCTTTGTCCACAGAAAAGAAACTGACACGTGGTCAATTCAGCGGGAAGAGTTACGTCACACAGGTAACTGCCTAAGGGACCTTCTGGTTTAAGACTTCAATTAACGACTGAAAGGTCGTTTTTTCTGTGGAAGGTGTGAAAACAGAAGAGAATAGCACATTATCTATAGGTTAATGTATCATGAAGTTAAAACATATGTTGTAGTACCCATTAGAAGCGCCTCAGCGAGGCGCTTCTAATGAGTACCTACAACGTATGTTTTCGTGGAGAAATAAGAAAAATATGTGGATACCCCCTCTTATCTGTAGCTATGTTAAATGCATACACAATTTAACAAAAGGAATTGTTTCTTTTTAATAATACATTTTAGTCTGGAGACCCAAAAAGGGTAACTGGCAAACAGTGCAAAAAACAGATCAGAAGCTGCACATGCAGCATCTCAGATCTGATTAGGGTCTCTACTGTTTGTAAATATTTCTGCCATTTTTCTCTATGAATATCTAAAATCACATAGCCTGAGATACCTAAAATTCAACTATTCCAATATATAGTGTGGGGGAGTTTATTCAGCCTAAAATGCGTTGCATCAAACCTCCAAACTGTCTCATACCAAAGGTAGAAACTTCTGCAGATTACCATAAAGTTCACCAGATTTTATAATATTTTTTGGTTCATATTGTGTAGCTATACAGACAACCCTCTTTAAACCGACAATCAATACAACGACAAACTTCTTTATAATGACAATTTGACTGTCACAAAACCTTCCCTTAAGAGGTAACAATTTGTCACAAATTATGCAAGAATATTGTATTTAATACTTTAAAGAAACTTATGTTTTGGATATTTGATAGAATCGCCTCAATGCGGGGATTCAGACAAATATCAAAAAAAAAGTTATGTGAGGAAATAAGATCAAAACAAGACCTTTCTTACATATCATTCTGCCCATTAAGGATTCTTTACAACAGCAAATTCATTATAATGGCAATATCTTTGGGAACAAATTCTGCGTTGTAATGAGGGTTCACTCTACTTGAGAATGTGTACCGTCATATTATGTGTATCTGTAAGTCTTGTGTTTCATAGCTCTGGATAAGAGGTACATCAGGTAAAATTTTTTTTTCTTATTTCTGCATGAAAACATCATATATTGTAGGTTCAGTGAACCCTCGTTACAACGACAGCATTTGTTCCCAAAGATGTTGCCATTATAATGAATTTGCTGTTGTAAAGAATCCTTAATGGACAGGATGATATGTAAGAAAGACTTTGTTTTATTCTTATTTCCTCATAGAACATATGTTTTGGATATTTGTTAGAACTGCCTCAGTGAGGCAATTCTAACAAATATCCAAAACATATGTTGCTTGAAGTTTATTTTAATATTCTTGCATATTTTCTCATTAACTGCCACCTCTTGAGCAAAGGTTTTGTGACATTCAACTTGTCATCATAACAGATTTTGTCGTTGTATCGAGTGTCAATATTGAGAGGGTTGTCTACTCATTAGAAACACCTCTGAGGCACTTCTAATTAGTACCTACAATATGTTTTCCTGCAGAAATAAGAAAAATATCCACGCTTTTTGGTTGAAAAAAAAAAAGCCTCTTATCTGGAGCTATGTTTTCTCAGTAAAGTATGTAAAAGATGGAAGTTTCTATGATTTCGCCAAAACTTTATTATAAATTTGATGTTTAATCTCTGATAGGTTTTATCCAATGCTAATTAACATTTTGGTTTTTATTCTAATATTGTCTAACAGCTATTTTGCAAAAATAAAATCAACCTTTTAATTTCAATATTATAGTAAATGTCCTAAAATTTCGAATACTTATTTCCATACTTTTTTCGACTATATGTCATTTCTTAAGTTTATAGTGGAAATACAATTTAGACTCTGATCAGTCTGATCTGGGTCTGCACTGTTTGCTTATGCCATTTTATCAGAAACTTTGGTGTATGAAATTTTAGGACATTTACTATAGTATATAAGCAAATATCTGTTTAACTTGTGTATGCTGACATCATTCTTCATGTAAATATCTATGAAGAAAATTTTACGAATCTAGCCTCTATGCCTAATCCTGTGACTCATTCACATATCTAATACGTACTAAACCTATATGTTATCAGTTTGAAATAAATACAGCTGACTCTTGTTATCTCGACTTCGCTTATCTCAAATAACCACTTATCTCGAAGTGAAAACCTGCTCCCTGATTTAACATGGAAATCTAACAACAGGTAACCAAATATTGTGGAAAAGAGGAGAAATTGCTCCTGAGGAGCAATTTCTCCTCTTTTCCACAATATTTTCAATGCATATTTTTTGTCACAAACAAGCATACAAAAAATTTTATTCCCATAGGCTGTCATTTTAGTTGTGCCAAAGGACAGTTTAGGAATAGTTTTCAATTCTTGAGTCAAATTACATATTCATTTGTTAAATGTGGTTGTTTGATTCATTTTTTCCTTAATTATACAAATCTGATATGTCGAGCAATGGATATCTCGAAGTATTACATACAGTCCCTTGGACTTGGAGATAGTGAGAGTCGACTGTACATAAGACCATGATGATGATTTGGTGTTTTACATCCATTTCAACATTATTTAAGTCATATCAAGACAATGGCACAGGTGATAATGAAAGGCTCTGTGCAATGAAGTGCCCTACGGTAAGGAGTTGAATTCTGCCTTCAGAGGAAATAAATACATAAGAAAATTTGACTTACCCATTGTAACATAGGGCAGTTTATCTGTGGAACCATGGGGATGTATACTGTATAAATGTGGTCCTGTTACATCAACTCCTCCTAATACTAATGCAGCACTTATATAACCTTGATATCTGAAAAAAACATGCAAGAATCTGGACTGCATTCATTTAAGTGAAATGTTTGTGGAAACTTACACACTATAGCAACTTTCTGTTCAGATGTGACAATATTCCGATGGTGACAGTGAAAATCTGCAAACTATTCCCAAACTGTCCTTTAGCATAACTGAAATGGCAGCCTATGGGAATAAAATTTTTTGTATGCTTGTTTGTGACAAAAAATATGGAAACGTGTACTGGGTTGGTATCATACAGTCAATTCCTTATAAAATTAATAATAACATATAATTTATTCAATCTAATAATATGATCAGAGGCTATGCCTATAGGTGAGCTTGCAATGCATTATGCTTTGCCCAGCAGTTTAGGGGAAAAACTTTGACCTGGGTTTTCCATAGAGAATCAGGTTCTATATAGAGCTCCCTATATCAGTTCTGAATGACAGAGGTAAGAATTCTTCATATAAATTTCAACTTTAAGGGTCTGTGGAGTATGCAGACCAAAAATCGCCCAAAAAATCAAAGCATAAGACCCAAGCTTTACCATTAAAATTTTGATATCGGATTTTCCCAGCTGGTCACGGAAAACACAAATAGACCTGCCACATTAAATTGAGAACCTGACAAACTGCAAACAAAATGTTTTTCTGGTTTGGTTTGACGGCAACGAAATGTACCCTTGACTTTTCTCTCCTGGTAAGCGAATTTAAAGGATATCGTTTTTTTTTGTTTTTTTCATTTCGACATAGTAAGACCTGACTAATGCATTTGTATTTCCGTTTTGGTTGGACAACATAAACAAATTGTCAACCACGTTAGCAATTCATTGAAAACAATAAGTCTCAAGCATGTAATGTAAGCTTATCTTTGAATTTCATGTTACGTGCTGTACCATAGAGCTTGCTCGCGCAGGCCGAAGCTGCATGTGGCTGAGCTCGCTATATTTGAGGTTACGTAAGAGGGGTTTACAATAGCCATTCAGATGATACAAAAATAGTTTGGGTAAAAACTCTTTCAAGTGCTTTGCTTTAATGGACACAGTCCTGGTTTCAAGACGTCACAAATAACAAGAATTCTGCATAAGGCAGTGTCGCACCTGCTAGTGTCTGCCAGAGCAACCATCTTGTAATGACCACCTATAAGAGGGCACAGAACTGCAGTGTTTTTTTACCTGCGAGTCCTGCTTCATATACTCACAACCTTTTCTCGGGGACTCACAAAATTTATACATGTGAGTCCCTAAACTCACAAAATACAATAGAAAACTGCTCGAAAATATGTAAAGGACTCTTGATTTTATCCTGGGACTCATTAAATATCAATCCTGTGAGTCCCTTGGACTGGCTGTTGTAGAGAGATGGCTATTATAGACAGATTTAATACAAAGTAAAACAGCGTTTCAGGAAATCAGAAAGGCTGCAACAGGGCATTGACTACTGTTGGGAGGTAAATCATAACTCCAGATAAGAGGGGTATCCACATATTATTTTTTCTTATTTCTCCATGAAAGCATATGTTGTGGGTACCATAGCTACAGATTAGAGGGGGTATCCACATAATATTTTTCTTATTTTTCCACAAAAACATATGTTGTGGGTACTCATTAGAAGCGCAATATATGTTTTCGTGGAAAAATAAGAAAGATATCAGCATTTTTTGGATGAAAAAAGCGCCTTATCTGTTGCTATGGGTACTTATTAGAAGTGCCTTGCCGAGGCGCTTCTAATGAGTACAACAACATATGTTTTTGTGGAGAAATAAGAAAAATATCAACACCTTTTTTCTGAAAAATGTGTCTTTCCTTGAGCTATGGTAAATGTTCCGAAAGGCTCAACTGTAACTTTTGGTTTGCAAAAAATTGCCCTATCTGGAGTGCACTGTGAAAACACCTACCTTTTGACATTTGCACCAAATGAAGACTTAAATCAGCCTGCACAGATGTGCTGTTTGATCAGTCTGTTGTCCACACAAAGTAACTTTGTACCTTTTGCTATCAATACAGCACCCAGTCTGGTCAGATTGCACGAATGCGCAGGCTGATCTGAATCTTAGCATGGCCCATGTCTGAAGGTATGTACCTAAATATAAATAGTACCTGTCATGCCAACTTATCTAAATAAAATTTCTTTTAGAACTAGATAAGCTGTACATACCCTGGGAATTCTGTTTGTGTTAACCCCTTGTCCTGCTGAATAAATTAAGATGCCACACCCACTTCTAATTTTCAGTCAGTCAGATTACTTGATCAAGGTCGTTGATATAAATTCACATACTTAATGGCAAACAGTGCAGATCCAGATCTGTTGGCTTCTTCAACTGATCTGGATCTACACTGTTTGCAAAGGCAGGGCATATCCGGGTTCAGCAGGACAAGGGTTTTTATGTAACTCTAGTTATGAGGATATCACCTGTGTAGTCATCTCCAACTTTTAAACAAACTCTCAATCCCGTTTCAACAGTAGAATCGCAAGAAATTTGGTGGAAATTGGCCTAGTGTTTAACAAGATCATGATTTTATACATGACATCACAGGGGCAAGATAACCCTTGCAGAATAAAAGTTTGATTGTAACTTAAAGCTTTTGCAACTTCAATCATATATTGTAAGTTTCTGACACTTCAGCTATGTTTTGTTTGTGTTTCATTATTCTCAAAGATCATTCTTTTTATAATCTATTTATCTTCACCAGAACGCAGGGACTCGCTTCAACAGTTTTGGAGGAGTTGTCATTTAAAAAAATTCCTTCTTTTGAAAAAAAAATTAATGTTGCCATGGCAACCAAACAAAATGGCCACTGGTCATAAAACACATAAACTGGTAGACATCATCAAATGATCATTGCTGCCAAATATGGTTCACATCACTTCACTGGTTATGGAGAAAATGCAATTTAACCATTTTGCCATTATAAGTCTATGGGAGCTCTCTGTTGTCATTACAACCAAACCAAGAGGCAGATCATCAAAATTTTAGCTATTTTGAATTCCTCTTACCCAAGCAGCATTTGTACCAAATAAGAGTCATACTGCATCACTGGTTTTGGAGGAGTTGTCATTTAAAAAATTCCTTTTCTAAAATTTAATGTTACCATGGCAACCAAACAAAATAGTCACTGGTCATAAAACACATATACTTTGTAGACAATCATCAAATGATCATAATTACCAAAAATGCTTCACAACACTTCACTGGTTATGGAGAAAATGCAATTTAACCATTTTCCCATTATAAGTCTACGGGAGCTTTCTGTTGCCATGGCAACCAAACCAAGAAGCAGATCACCATAAGTTTTAGCTATTTTTAAATCCCCCTATCCAAGCAACATTCTTACCTAATTAGGGACAAATCGCTTCAATGGCTTTGGAGTTGTCATCTGAAAGTGTTAAAGGATGGACAGACAGATGGATGACGGACAGAAAGTGATCACTATAGCTCATCATGAGCACAGCTCAAGTGAGCAAACAACATTTGTTTTTCGAAGCTGGTTAGCTGTATACATCCTGGGAATTCTGTTTGTATTAAGTTTATGTAACTGAAGCTGCGAGGATATAATCTGTGCAGTCATCTCCAAATTACCTAAATAACATTTGAAAAAAGCATGAACAACTCTATACAAGAATTCTGGTGTTGCACCTGCTGGGGGTAAGGCAGCTGAAACTCCATTAATACGTATTAAATATAGATCAAGGTCAAGGTGTGTGCTGAGTGAGGATGTCGAGAAGAAACACTATGCAAGGTTTGAAGTTTCCAGCAACTATAGCTGAGATTGCAAGGGCTGATGCGAAATTTGTCAAAGTCACTCGAGCGTAAAATATAACCAAGGTCACCGAGGAAAGGTGCGTGCTGAGAGAGGATGTCGAGAAGCATTATGCAAGATTTGACGGTTCTACCAACTACAGTTGATGAGGTCGCAAGGGTTGATGCGAAATTTGTCAAAGTCACTGGAGCATAAAATATAGGTCAAGGTCACTGGATCAAGGTGCATGTTGAGTGAGGATGTTAAGGGGAAATACTATGCGAGGTTTGACGGTTCTTCCAAGTATAGTTTACGAGATAGGATTGACACAAAATTTGTCAAAGTCACTGGAGCATAAAATATAGGTCAAGGTCACCAGGTCAAGGTGTGTGCTGAGTGAGGATGCTCTGGAGAAACACTATGCAAGGTTTGACGGTTCTAGCAACTCGTTGATGAGATCACAAGGATCAATGAAATTGTTGACGGATGTACTCACGGAAAACTGGGTGCCTATGTCGCACCATGCCAGCAGGTGCGACAAAAACTAGAGTTGTTCATGCTTTTTTTCATATATAAATAATCCCTGCTGGAAACAATTTATGTGATAAATCTCCAACTTATTTAAAATAACATTTGTGTTAGAGGTCAATTAGCTGTACATACCCTGGGAATTCTCTTTAGGTTAAGTTTATGTTACTGTAGTTATCAGGATATCATCTGTGCAGTTATCTCCAACTTACCTAAATAACATTTGATTTAGAAGTCGTTAGCTGTACACACCCTGGGAATTCTGTTTGGGTTAAGTTTATGTAACTGTAGTTATGTGGATATCATCTGTACAGTCATCAACTTACCTAAATAACCTTTGTTTTAGAAGCCGGTTAGCTGTACACACCCTGGGAATTCTGTTTGTATTAAGTTTATGTAACTGTAGTTGTGAGGAAATCAACTGTGTAGTCATCTCTGTATCTGCTGCAGTACCAGCTCCACAACAGCTGAAAACATCATCAACATCAGAGTCAGCTCAAGTGATCTCCCTACACCATTAACCCTTGTCATGCTGAATAATATAGGGTTATTGCACTGATATTGGTGAGTATTGTCCCGAGTTGGGATATCGAAGGACGCGAGCTTGGAAGCGTCCTTCGATTTCCCAACAAGGGACAATATTCCCCAAAATCAGTGCAATAACCCATTTATTATATAGCTATAAATATTTATTTCATTTTCCGGGGTTTGTAACCTTTAAAACGCTGTTTTAATAACTAAAATGTGAATTCTACCAATGCGCGTGACAAGGTTTGGCGCGATGTCACTGCATTACGGCGTCATCAAAAGCAAAGTAATGTAACGGTAATATGCTAAGGCATCCAAGTAAGAGTGCAATAACGAGAAAGTGTGCCGATATCCTGTGATATCGGCACGCTAGCTCCTCAGCTTTTATCGCACATTTTAATCATTTAATATTTATAGCTATATAATAAATTAGGATGCCATGCCCACTTCTTATTTCCAGCCAATCAGATTACTTGATCCAGGTTTTTTGATAGAAATTCACATTTTTAATGACAAACAATGCTGATTGGATCTACACTGTTTGCTAAGACAAGGCATGTCGTGTTCAGCAGAAGAAGGGTTAAGGTACGTCACTTGCACATAGCTCTTGATAAGGTGCTTTTTTTTCAACCAAAAAGTATCTATATTTTTCTTCTTTCTAGACGAAAACATATGTTGAAGGTACTCATTAGAATAACCTCAACAAGGCGCTTCTAATGAGTACCCACATGTTTTTGTCGAGAAATAAGAAAACTAGTTACCTGATACCCACTCTTATTTAGACCTATGCTTGCTTGCAGCATGCCTTCCTCTGCATATTACCTCTGCCACATGCCTTAATTTCTTGTGAAAATTTACAAAAAATGCTTTTACTTTTACTTCTTTGCCAGTGTAAAATGAAAAATTTATAAGGTTGCCTTTGGGAACAAACAACACATAAAAGAATGAAAATCAGAGACTCGGTTTTATCAAGTCTCTTCATAAGCAGTTTTGTAGTTTGCAAGGCTGCTTACATCCTCTAGCACTAGCTTAAGCAGTGTTTGATTTTCACATTCAATGACCCCAAAGGAAATAAAAATATGATCTAAACTATGATGTGGGGAGAAGTTTTATGGCTGCTACATTGCACTTAACACCAGCTGCATTTTACAGAAAACAAGACTTGGCATTTCATATAATGGACCACTAGGTAGACAATTCACAAGAAATGTCAAGCCTCTTTCCCCATTAAAAAAAAAAAAAAAAAAAAAAAAAAAAATATCTTCAGCAGTTGCAAATGGCACTCCAAGGGTTAAGAGTCTGACTTCAGACATACATGTATCTTCAGAACAAAGGGTTTTTATTGGGATTTCCAACAACAGAGTTAGTGCCCAGTTTTGAAAATGTGTATGATCTTGTTTGAACCATTTGTGGCATACACATTTGACAACTTTTCTTAGAATAATTTAGAACAGAAAACAAGTTGAAAGACTAGAGCATTGCATGACATTCTCCTTTGTTTTTTGAAACATCCGTCACAAAAACAAATTTATACAATGAATGATAAACCTACCTGTTTCGATTGTTGTTTTGGGCCGCTATATTTGGAGTCGCAAGAGCTCCGGAAGACATAACATTTGATTATTAGAGCCACTTTCAAGTTTCCTACCAAGCTTACAGCTGTTTGCAGATAAACAAGCAGGTAGTAGTATGGATTTGCTTAACCCTTGTCATGCTGAATAAATTAAGATGCCACGCCCACTTCTAATTTCAGCCAATCAGATGTTTTGATCAGGGTTTTTGATAGAAATTCACTTATTTAATGACAAACAGTGCAGATCGAGATCAGTTGGCTTCTTCAGAAGCCAACTGATCTGTATCTACACTGTTTACTAAGACAGGACATGCCATGACCATTAAGAGAAGGATTAAATTTTAGGATAAGTATGGTGAATAGTTAAGGTGTCTGTATAATAAGAGTAAATATGGTAGGTTTTCAGAAATTTTTTTGAAGAAATGACATAAAAAGTACATACTACATGTTGTCAGCAAGGTAGTGGATTTTGCTGCAGTTTTTATCAGCAATAACCGTGTCTTCAGTCGCCCGGGTATCAGCTCCCAGTACAACACCATCCTGTTGAAAAATAAGAACATCAAGGCTTCAGAGTCCGGTAACATCATTTTAGAGAATTTTATATATATATCATAGCTTTAGATCAGTAGGGGTATCTGGTAAATATTTTTTTCTTATTTCTCCTATAGCAACAGATAAGATGCTTTTTTCATTCGAAGAATGTTTCATCCAAAAAATGCTGATATCTTTCTTATTTCTTCATGAAAACATAATGTTGTGGGTACTCATTAGAAGAACCTCAGTGAGGCACTTCTAATGAGTACCCACAACATATGTTTTTGTAGAGAAATAAGAAAAATATTATCTGGATACCCACTCTTATCTGTAGCTATGAATTCTCCATAAAAACATATTTGTAGCCAGGCTGGAACCTCTTTCTAAGATGGTTCATTATAAGACCGTTTCTGATATAAGACAGATCCTTTAAGTTGGAATACAGGACAAATGGGAAGCCAGTTTTCTTACATTTTCATGAGAAATATGATGAAACTTTGTTTTCACTCTATTGTCAGTCATACAAGAAGTTGTATATGATAGACTAGCTGCTAGTCTGATAATAAAAGTCTGATCATTTTTGTTTATTATTAAAAGGTTAACAACTTGTTAACAATGGCAAGTCTATTTGGTAAACTTAGTTTTCTAGAAAATGGCAGGTCCTCTTTTGGTGCCTGAATGTAACAGAGGTTAAAGTAGCAGACTGAAAGCAAATGAGCTAAAAAATAAATAATAACTAGAATAGTGTTTTCGTAGGAAAACGTATGTCCCCCACCAGTTTGAACAGACCTATCATTGAAAAAGGTTGTATCTATAATTGATCTCTTTGTGTGTGTGTGTGTGTGTGTGTGTGTGTGTGTGTGTGTGTGTGTGTGTGTGTGTGTGTGTGTGTGGTCAATGGGGGCCATTTTCCAAAATCTAAGCCCTAGTGTGACCTTGAAAATGGGGTCATGGTCACCAAAATCTAATCAGTTATTGTCCCTGTCTCAACAATATACCTGTACAAGTTTGGTCAAAATCCATTCATTCATTCTGGATATACGGTGCAGAAAAGCCATTTTCCAACAATCTGAGCCCTCCTGTGACCTTAAAAATGGGGTCAAGGCCACCAATATCTAATCAGTTCTTTTTCATGTCGCAACAATATATTTGTGCAAGTTTGGTCAAAATCCATCCATTCCTTCATGGGGCAGGGTGCAGAAAAAGCCGTTTTTCAACAATCTAAGCCCTTGTGTGACCTTCAAAATGGGGTCAAGGTCACCAAAATCTAATCAGTTCTTTTCATGTCACAACAATATAGATGTACAAGTTTAATCAAACCCGTCCATTCATTCTGGAGATAGGGTGTAGATAAGCCATTTTCCAACAATCTGAGCCCCACCCCCTGTGACCTTGAAAATGGGGTCAAGGTCACCAAAATCTTTACAGTTCTTGTCCCTGTCTCAGCAATATAGCTGTACAAGTTTGGTCAAAATCCATCCATTCATTCTGGAGATATGGTGCAGAAAAGCCATTTTCCAACAATCTGAGCCCTACTGTGACATTGAAAATGGAGTCAAGGTCACCAAAATCTAATGAGTTCTTTTTCATGTCACAACAATACAGTTGTGCAAGTTTGGTCAACATCCGTCCATTCCTTCATGAGGTAGGGTGCAGAAAAGCTATTTTTTTTTCAACAATCTAAGCCCTTGTGTGACCTTCAAAATGGGGTCAAGGTCACCAAAATCTAATCAGTTCTTTTCCATGTCACAAAAATATAGATGTACAAGTTCAGTCAAAATCCATCCATTCATTCTGGAGATAGGGTGTAGACAAGCCATTTTCCAACAATCTGAGCCCCCCCCCACCCCCACCCATGACCTTGAAAATGGGGTCAAGGTCACCAAAATCTTTACAGTTCTTGTCCCTGTCTCAACAATATAGCTGTACAAGTTTGGTCAAAATCCATCCATTCATTCTGGTCATAGGGTGCAGAAAAGCTATTTTCCAACAATCTGAGCCTTACTGTGACCTTGAAAATGGGGTCAAGATCACCAAAATCTAATCAGTTCTTTTCTTGTCACAACAATATAGTTGTGCAAGTTTGGTCAAAATCCATCCATTCCTTCATGAGATAGGGTGCAGACAAGCCATTTTCCAACAATCTAAGCCCTTATGTGACCTTGAAAATGGGGTCACTGTCACCAAAATCTAATCAGTTCTTTTACAAGTCACAACAATATAGATGTACAAGTTTAGTCAAAATCCACCCATTCATTCTTGAAACAGGATGCAGACATGCCATTTTCCAACAATCTGAGCCCTCCTGTGACCTTGAAATGGGGTCAAGGTCACCAAAATCTAATCAGTTCTTTACGATGTCTCAAAAACAAAGATGTACGAGTTTGGTAAATTTCCATCCATTCATTCAGGAGATAGGGTGAAGACAAGCCATTATCCAACCATCCAAGCCATCTTGTGACTTTGAAAACGGGGTCAATGTCGCCAAAATCTAATCAGTTTTTTACATGTCCCAGCAATCTAGATGTGCTGGTATGGTCAAAATCCATTTGTTCCTTCAGGAGATAGGGTGCAGACAAGCAATTTTCCAGCCTTTTCCAACAATCTAAGTCCCTTTGTGACCTTGGAAATAAGGTCAAGGTCATCAAAATCTAATCAGCATTTTCCCCCCACCCAATGATAAATTTGTGAAAGTTTTGCCAGTGCTTGCACTAACTGTCAAAATCAGGAAGTCCCAGGACTTCCTAGCTCCAATATCTGGAAGTCCTGGTGATCAAAGTTTTTCACTCACTTTCAGGAATTCAACCTCAATATTCTTAAACTCTCATTTATGGAGTAAAACCACCATTCTTAAGCTAAATAACACATAAATTCATTCTCAATTTTTGTTATAAATAACTAAATATCTTTAAATGTTGGGAGTCGCAGACTTCCTGGCATTGATTTTTGGAAGTCCCAGGGCAATTTTTGGGGGTCTCTGACTCCCAG
Source organism: Anodontia alba (assembly GCA_964016985.1). Lineage (NCBI taxonomy): Eukaryota > Metazoa > Mollusca > Bivalvia > Lucinida > Lucinidae > Anodontia > Anodontia alba. The sequence continues at coordinate 19,245,916 of OZ024821.1, forward strand.
ACTTCCCTTAATTCAAGCACTGTTTCACCAAAATCCATCCATTCATTAAGAAGACAGAGTGCAGACAAGAGGCTACGCCGACAAGGACGCTGACAGGATCCGCACTAAAAACAAATGTTCCTCCCCTCCCCCATGGTGGAGGACATAATTAAATAACTAGAAATAAATTGATTATTTTGGCATCCAGATAAAAAAAAAATATATATATATATATATATTTCTGCCTTACATGTTTTGAGATGGGAATGTTTTGAATATGATAACTCTCCTAAAATTTTGTACACCAACCTTTTTATCAAAATCATAATTGGCATATGCAAACACTCAGACCCATATCCGATCAGGACCTACACTGTTTGCAATTAAACTAAGACTTTTGTGAAAGAAAAACACACACACACACACACACACACAATGGACAAAAAAGTATGGAAGAAAGCATTTGAAGTTTTTGGGGATTTACTGTACATGTACATACTAAGTCTTCAGTTTTATGGGTATAAGGCAACTTTTAAGGGTAAAACCCATAGCTTAAATGGGAATGCTGAGAAAGTAGATATTTTTCTTATTTCTCTAATTGCAATCTTTTTACCAGATGAAGTGGTTTTAATCCAAAAATAAAAAAACCTGTTTTCAGCCAAAACATTCTAACTTCTCTATCCTTTACTGATACTGAAAACCAATTTCAGCAGTAAAGTTTCAGTTTCATTACATTAAATGTCCTAAAATTCGAATACTTTATTCCCTACTATTCTCCCCTGAATTTTGCTTTTTGAACAGTTGTCTCTTAAAGTACTTAAAGGAATGGCAAATAGTGTATACCCAGATCAGACTGCTCCTTCAGGAGCAGTCTGATCTGGGTCTGCACTGTCTGCAACTTTGGTGTCCAAAATTTTAGGACATTTGCCGTAATTGTGACATTTTTGTCAAATTCCAACATAGCTCCAGATAAGGCACTTTTCAATCACAAACAGAAAGTACTGATATTTTTCTAATTTCTTAAGAAAACATGTTGTGGGTCCTCATTAGAAGCACTTCGCTGAGGCATGTCGAATGAATACCCTCAACATACGTTTCCATGGAGAAATAAATGTAAGGAAAATATTTATATGATATCCCTTCTTATCTGGAGATATATTCCAAGTAAAGCAAATTCTATGAGGTATATATGTAGTAGTGATAGGTATATGATACACCTTTACTGCCTTGCGGTACAAGCCTGCTCTTATAGTAACGTGGTAGAGTGCAGAACTTTGATTCTAGCGGACAGGGTTTGATCCCTGGTCGTGGCATTAGAATTTTTTCACCTGTAACACCTGGCGCCCAACATAAATAACCCCATTTGATGGGCTTGGTGGCCAAATGGGCTTGGTGGCCTGGTATAGAGCCTTTGCTCAAATTAAGACTCGTTTGTTTGTTTGTGTTGAGGTTTTACGGCCCAGTCAACCCAATGGGGTTATGTCGAGCGCGGTCAGTTTACCTAACCACACGTTTACTGGGCAGGCTTAGTCCTCTAAGAGGTTAACCAGTATTGTGCACATTCTTTTGCCAGAAACTGACAACTGCCCTTCTTGAATCAGCGGAAGGGAGAGAATGACTGTAGAAAATATTTCATGATCAATCTCCACAAAAGAATGTTGCCGACCTCGACGGGGGTTGAACCCGCACCCTCCTGGTCTCCAGTCGGATGGCACATAATTAAGATTCATGGATGAATCTTAAATGGAGGAGGAATATGTAGTACTGATAGGTATATGATACACTTATGCTTTGCGGTACAAGCCGGCTCTTATAGCCACATGGTAGAGTGTTGGCTTGTCACGAAGGCGGCCAGGGTTTGATCCCCGGCCACAGCAGGGGTGATTAGAATTTTTTCACCTGTAACATATGATGTAATGTATATAAACTTACCTTGAATACAATTCCAGCAATAGTAGTTCCTGTTTTGTATGGCTTTGGAGCATTGTATGTCTTTCCTATGATGGCATTACTGTGAAAAAATACATATGACTGTTAACTTTCTGGTAATCCCGATATACATGTACATGTATATGCAACAGTCTGACACTCTTAATCAGTGTTCAAAAAGGGTAACCATCGGATGAGGTAAGTATGCATTTTAGACAAACATCCGACTTAATATTAAACAAACGCACCCAGTACAGTTTTGTATTTATAAAAAGTTGTTGGTATGATGATATTACATGTGTATATCAGTATATGTATACAAGTTGAAGTAAAAGCAACAACATTTGGACTCTTTAATTTGAACATATAGCTAAAACTGAGTATCCGCATATTGACTGAAGTCCACATGCAGTGCTCCAGCTAGGATTTTATGGCAGAGACGTGCCAGATAGGGCACTTTCTGCGCGGACATACATGTACAAGAATGAGGACACCATGTGTCATGTGATGTGCTAAGTATCATGACATGTTACAAAATATAATCCTATTCCACAATAAATGCCTCAGACTAAAATACACATAAAACTGACCTTTACACATTAATAACTTAAAAGTTTTGTCCAATTTTCATGAAATTTTTAGCAAAATGTAGGGTTTTATGTCTGGAGTTGAAATAAGGCAGAGGGCAGCTTAAGAAGGGCAGAGGGGTGGCCTGCCTGCCTACCTACCTGTATGCGAGCTCTGAAGCTACTGAGCTAACATGAACGAATGAATGAATAATTAACACAAATAAATAGTCAAATAAATGATAATGTCTTTAATCCCTTAAGTACTTTCAAACATGACTTTAGAGCGTGAAACATAGTCTTTACTGAGCGCTGGTATTTTTTTACCTGATATAATTAAAGTCTTTGTTTCGTGTGCAGTTTTCCATCGCATCCAACTGAAGGCTAATAAAAGACTAAAAAAAAAAGACTTCATCAACAGAACTGTCAGTTACTTTATTGTAAAAAAATGTCTTTGATTAACGCTTACTGTTGTATAAATAGACCAACTTGTCTTGGCATCAATTTCTACTTTAGACTTAACAGTATACATATATCCCTAGTATTTGAAAAATGCATCAGAATCAGATTTTTTTCTGGTGATACGTCTAATGACATTCATTCACCAGGACCGACTTGTGATATGGGAAGTTAGCCCCTAGCTCTCACCAGAGGTAAACCTAGCCACACATCCTCTGCACCTTCAACAGAGGTAAAAATCAAATCTGGAAGGGCATTCCAATCTCTGAATGTTTGAGGGAAGAATGAGCCCTTAATGCGCTATTACCAGTTTGGGGCAAGTTACTTTCTAAATGGGACGAGTTGTCTTATGAATCTGGGGCGAGTTTTATGTGGGGCGAGTTGTCCTAAACCCTTCCAAACAGTGCTTAAATTCATATTATCCTCCCTTCCAACTTTATCGCGGGGCCTACTTTATTGCGAGATTTGCATTTCTCCTAATTTCTCATTTGCTATGCCCCCTATCGGTGATTTACATTATTTTCATTTTGGGGAGTCAAATTACCGAGTGGAAAAGAAAGAAAAAAAAAAACGGACAAATATCTAGGATATTGTTGCGTAAAGTTATATTTATATTAAAGTTGTGTAGAACTTAACTTTTGTGCATCTTCTATATACCCCCCTGCCCTTAAAAGTCCATATAATTTCTTTTTAGGTCATTGTTTTTTTATTTTTCTGCACCGGGAACAGACGACAGTGTCTGCGAGTTGTCGCTCTTACTGAAAGTCACGTTACTACCATATATGGAAAGTCTGTTCCAGCATCCCAAAATGAGGGAATCCAGCAACCAATTAACAATATTGAAATTGTATAGAGGAGTTCACCCCAGCTTAGATTCTCAATTTGAATGGTTGTCTTATGTAGTTTGACGCTGTGTTTCGGTAATTTTTCTTAAACCGGCTAAGTGTGATGTTTATTCCCACTGTACACATTTTTTAGTTTTGTTCTAAAGTGAAAGTACCGTATTTACCATATATTTTCGGACATCATTAATGTTCGGACACCGCCTACATGTATTTTCTGCAAAATATGATAATTTAATGCACCATAACAATTCGGACACCCCCTGAATTATAAAAAGGCAATTTCCTAATTTCGGACACAAAAATGCCTCTGGACAAAGCCGAATTTTCCAAACCCACAGCGTCGCTATTTTCACGGATGTTTTGATAGACAAAGCCATTTTCTAACAGGTAAGAAGGTAAGTAGTAGAGTCTAAAATTTAACTTAGTTCAAGTTAATTTTCCATCAGGGTTTGCTGTTTTCATTCAGGGAGAAACTACTTTTATTTATTTATTCAAATCGCCGAGGTGTATAAAATGCGCATGCCATTTACTATACATTCGAAGACGATAAAATCGCCCCTCGTCCAAATGGACTGATCTACCAATACACAGCTAAAAATAGGCAAGAAAAAAAAAAATGAAGGCCGTGGAACATGCCAAAATCTCATTACCATTTAATGTTGTTCAACGAGATTATTATAGCACCTTTCTTGGTACTTAAAAAAAAAAAAAAGCACTTGTATTCTATTTATTGTTATCTTTTAAAAACCTTCATATTACCACGTGGTTCTACACCATGTGTTATACCACGTGTTAGTCACATGCAAACTTTACAACACCCGAGGTCAGGTTTCCTTGTGTTGGTGTGTCGAATAAAAAGACGTCATTATATAATTTTCATTATGGGCATTCCCTCATTGCCAAGATAAAAAACCGATCACAGTGACAATCGAAGCAGTGAAGCTTTGTTTGTTTGTTTGATTTGGGCTTAACGTCGCTTTCAACAATCTTTCAGTCATATTGCGACGGTGTCTGGATGTGGCAGGGAGCTCAATGCTCGCTTTTAGAGTGCTGCCTCACTGAAATATCATGCCCCAGACACTTTGACATGATATTCCACCCAGTCACATTATACTGACACTGAGCTGACCAGTTCCGATTCCTAGCTCTACTTTCTTAATGCTGAGCGCCAAGCGAAAGAGCAGCTAGTACCATTTTTAAAGTCTTTGGTATGACCCGCAGTGATATTTTTACAAATTTGAAAATGTGAGTCCCAGGACTCGCTAGTCTCAACTTTTATGAGTCCTGATCAGAATTTATGAGTCCCACTTGGAGACTCTCAGAAATCATGCTGTGCGGTTACTGAGAATCGCATACATGCCATACCTCACAGTGTGAGATAATATCTCACAGAATTTTGGCTTTTCTGGTACCCATTTCCCATAAGATTTTCGAATCTCACAGAATTTTCAGACAATTTAATTAGACATTTTAAGAAGAACTAAACATGAATTAAGCAATGTTATTGTTATCCTAAGCTTAATTCGGTGAAATAAAAGCTTTAAACTTACTTATGTAGGCTTGATTGTGATTTTCATGAAAATCTCACAGAATTTTATCAAATCTCCCCTAAATCTTTGCCATATCTCACAGATTTCTGGCAGCAGCTTATGGCATGTATGGAATCGCTGTACTGGATTTAAAATTAATATGTTCTGTCTACTCAAATTCAATGGTGATAAAATGTAATAAAATTAAACAACTAGTTCTAGTTTTTTATATCTTTGTATTACCAAATCCTAGACCTTGACTAGCTGAACACAAGACTAGCACATGGCTTCTAGACTAGAGAACACGCAAAAAAAAAAAAACTTAATGGAAATAAGCTCAGCTTGAACTATTCTTTCCAGACTAGAACTTTAAAGTCTGACACCACTGGCACTCACTGAATGTGCTCAAAGTAAGAATGAAAAGTTCAGGAATACCACAATAAAGGCCTCAGTAGAAGAAGTCTGGCACAGGTTTAAAAAAAAACTGTTAATACTGATAAGACTCAGCACAGATAGAACAAGAGCTGTCGGAGGACAGCGAGCTCGCCTGCTGGGTACATTTTATATTGTAACATTTTTATCATTAAGCCATATAATATAGGTCACACTGACCTAGATGTATTTGTATGTAAATCATTTTGTCACTTAGATATAATAATCCAGGTATGACAATTCTCCATGAAATAGTAATAAAAATAAAAGGCAAAATCACTGAAGCATGAAATATAGGTCACAATGACCTAGATATAGTAAGTGGTCATTCATTGGGTCACATGGAAGTAATATCCCAGGTGTGACATTTATCCAACAAATAGTATTCAAGATATAAGGCAAAATCACTGAACCATGAAATATAGGTCACAATGACCTAGATATAGTAAGTGGTCATTCATTGGGTCACATGGAAGTAATATCCCAGGTGTGACATTTATCCAACAAATAGTATTCAAGATATAAGGCAAAATCACTGAACCATGAAATATAGGTCACACCAACAGAGATATATTTTGACGTCAATAATCGGGTCACAAGGAACTAATATCCCAGGTGTGACATTTATCCAACAAATAGTATTCAAGCTATAAGGCAAAATCACTGAACCATGAAATATAGGTCACAATGACCTAGATATAGTAAGTGGTCATTCATTGGGTCACATGGAAGTAATATCCCAGGTGTGACATTTATCCAACAAATAGTATTCAAGATATAAGACAAAATCACTGAACCATGAAATATAGGTCACAATGACCTAGATATAGTAAGTGGTCATTCATTGGGTCACATGGAACTAATATCCCAGGTGTGACATTTATCCAACAAATAGTATTCAAGATATAAGGCAAAATCACTGAACCATGAAATATAGGTCACAATGACCTAGATATAGTAAGTGGTCATTCATTGGGTCACATGGAAGTAATATCCCAGGTGTGACATTTAACCAACAAAAAGTATTCAAGATATAAGGCAAAATCACTGAACCATGAAATATAGGTCACAATGACCTAGATATAGTAAGTGGTCATTCATTGGGTCACATGGAAGTAATATCCCAGGTGTGACATTTATCCAACAAATAGTATTCAAGATATAAGGCAAAATCACTGGACCGTGAAATCTAGGTGACCTTGACCGTAAAATGTAGGTCACCATGACCTTCACTCTCTTACACTTAAACTGATGTCACATAGTTAGCTGATGTATAACCAGTTGTGTCTATAACCTGTAGGCATATAAGATTTTACAAATGTGTCCTAGATTTTGACCCCTAGCCCCACCCCAAGGCCCACCCTGAGGTATGAACCCAGGGGTATGTTCTTTTGGAATCTCAGAAGACTCGTCCAGGTACCCAAATTCTAAATATGAATGCTCTATGAGGAGTGAAAGTCAGGATATAAGAATTTGAAAAACTTTAACACAGTATTACAAAGGTGTCCTAGATTCTGACCCCTAGCCCCACCCAGGGGCATGAACCCAGGGGTTTATTCTCTTGGAATCTCAGAAGACCCTCCAAGGTACCTAAGTTCCAAATTTGATGCCTCTGTGAGGAGTGACTGTTGAGATATAAGCATTTGAAAAACTTTAACACAGTGTGACGGGAACGAGAACGCAAACGCAAACGTGGACGACCGGGGTGACTACAATAGCTCTCCTTGTACTTCGTACAGGCGAGCTAAAAATGTATGAAGTAAGCCTAAAACTCAGTGGATAGGCTTAAAAGTTTACTTCAGTTTTTTTTTTCAGTTCATACATTCTTCTGTCTTTGGACTTCTTCCACTTCAGCACTGACTTTTTTTAGCCAGACTGACCAGAATCTGTCGAGCATGACTTTTCAGCAGCCTCCGAGTCCAACTGGGAATTATCTTGGGCCTGGGAATCCTGGGTCTCTGAAACGGGTTCACTTGCGCCATCCTTGTTAAGGAGCGTAAACAGAGTTGGCTGAGTCTTATCAGTATTAATAGTTTTTTTTGTTTTTTCTTGGATGGCATCGCTGATTAAGCCTTAAACAATTTAAAATCGGCTTTAAACTGACTCAAGTTACGGCTACGAAACGAGAAACAGTCTACTTTCGTTTTCAACACGTGCGACGCTCTTTTCGTAACCCTGTCGCTGATTGGTTGAAAAAAGTCCAATCAAAATCCATTTGACTCTCAGTGCGACTGGCACTCAGTAGTCAATATTTTTGTGAATAGTCTCGAAGCCAAAGCAGGGTACCAGTAAGCCGGTGTTATAGTAAACAATTCAGGTGCAGTGAAATCCCGTGATAAAAGACGGAACAGGAGTTTTTTTTTTGGAAACGGGACTCGCTACCCGGAAAAAACATGCGTCCGGGGGTCTCACGTCTTTTAAAATTTTGCGTCCTCGGCGAATTTTATGCGAGATTCTCGCAGGACGCACAGGTAAATGAAACACTGGACCCGGCCGGGGATCGAATCCGCAACCTCCCGGTCACAAAGCGGATGCTCTACCACTGAGCCACTGTGCCGGTCGAACAGTGAAGCTTGTGAAATGTTTTAATAAAAATGCACCTATTAAATAGGCAATCAGTGACCTTTTGTTTTATGCTGTGTAACTGTTAGTGTGTTAATATTACGCAATTTTATGATCGTCTGCGCAGGGCGATTGGGCAACCTCGTGAAAAAACTGAGAGGACACCATTAACTTCACCAACAAAAGTACCTTGCCGCTTATGGGACTGATCAAAATGGTGACCGGTGCACTCGGGCCGATGCATTCTAGCCTGGGTCCAAGTGTCAATATTATATTAGATCCATCAGATAATGTTAGCTGCATAATTAATTGTAATCCATAATCTTATCATGACCCGTTAATCACTTTGCTAAATATTGACCAAGAAAATAGAAAAAAAAAATAAAAAAGGAAAAAAATGATCAGACTGAAACCCAGGCTAATGCATTCTCGCAGTCAGTTGAAGATTTATGTAATTTGTAAAGCTGATTCCGAAGAGCTTAAAAACAAATCAGAATTCATTTAAAAACAAGAGCTGTCGGAGGACAGCGAGCTCGCCTGCTGGGTACATTTTATATTGTAACATTTTTATCATTAAGCCATATAATATAGGTCACACTGACCTAGATGTATTTGTATGTAAATCATTTTGTCACTTAGATATAATAATCCAGGTATGACAATTCTCCATGAAATAGTAATAAAAATAAAAGGAAAAATCACTGAAGCATGAAATATAGGTCACAATGACCTAGATATAGTAAGTGGTCATTCATTGGGTCACATGGAACTAATATCCCAGGTTTGACATTTATCCAACAAATATTCAAGATATAAGGCAAAATCACTGAACCATGAAATATAGGTCACACCAACAGAGATATATTTTGACGTCAATAATCGGGTCACAAGGAACTAATATCCCAGGTGTGACATTTATCCAACAAATAGTATTCAAGATATAAGGCAAAATCACTGAACCATGAAATATAGGTCACAATGACCTAGATATAGTAAGTGGTCATTCATTGGGTCACATGGAACTAATATCCCAGGTGTGACATTTATCCAACAAATAGTATTCAAGATATAAGGCAAAATCACTGAACCATGAAATATAGGTCACAATGACCTAGATATAGTAAGTGGTCATTCATTGGGTCACATCGAAGTAATATCCCAGGTGTGACATTTATCCAACAAATAGTATTCAAGATATAAGGCAAAATCACTGAACCATGAAATATAGGTCACAATGACCTAGATATATTTTGACGTCAATAATCGGGTCACAAGGAACTAATATCCCCGGTGTGACATTTATCCAACAAATAGTATTCAAGCTATAAGGCAAAATCACTGAACCATGAAATATAGGTCACAATGACCTAGATATAGTAAGTGGTCATTCATTGGGTCACATGCAACTAATATCCCAGGTGTGACATTTATCCAACAAATAGTATTCAAGATATAAGGCAAAATCACTGAACCATGAAATATAGGTCACAATGACCTAGATATAGTAAGTGGTCATTCATTGGGTCACATGGAACTAATATCCCAGGTTTGACATTTATCCAACAAATAGTATTCAAGATATAAGGCAAAATCACTGAACCATGAAATATAGGTCACAATGACCTAGATATAGTAAGTGGTCATTCATTGGGTCACATGGAACTAATATCCCAGGTGTGACATTTATCCAACAAATAGTATTCAAGATATAAGGCAAAATCACTGAACCATGAAATATAGGTCACAATGACCTAGATATAGTAAGTGGTCATTCATTGGGTCACATGGAAGTAATATCCCAGGTGTGACATTTAACCAACAAAAAGTATTCAAGATATAAGGCAAAATCACTGAACCATGAAATATAGGTCACAATGACCTAGATATAGTAAGTGGTCATTCATTGGGTCACATGGAAGTAATATCCCAGGTGTGACATTTATCCAACAAATAGTATTCAAGATATAAGGCAAAATCACTGGACCGTGAAATCTAGGTGACCTTGACCCGAAAATGTAGGTCACCATGACCTTCACTCTCTTACACTTAAACTGATGTCACATAGTTAGCTGATGTATAACCAGTTGTGTCTATAACCTGTAGGCATATAAGATTTTACAAATGTGTCCTAGATTTTGACCCCTAGCCCCACCCCAAGGCCCACCCTGAGGTATGAACCCAGGGGTATGTTCTTTTGGAATCTCAGAAGACTCGTCCAGGTACCCAAATTCTAAATATGAATGCTCTATGAGGAGTGAAAGTCAAGATATAAGAATTTGAAAAACTTTAACACAGTATTACAAAGGTGTCCTAGATTCTGACCCCTAGCCCAACCCAGGGGCATGAACCCAGGGGTTTATTCTCTTGGAATCTCAGAAGACCCTCCAAGGTACCTAAGTTCCAAATTTGATGCCTCTGTGAGGAGTGACTGTTGAGATATAAGCATTTGAAAAACTTTAACACAGTGTGACGGGAACGGGAACGCAAACGTGGACGACCGGGGTGACTACAATAGCTCTCCTTGTACTTCGTACAGGCGAGCTAAAAACCAAAAAAAACGCACTCATCTGTGTCTCTGTATTTTGCAATGGTTATAAGGCACAATTTTCCTTGTTGCTATCCTAGAAAGTTATACAGGCGGTCATTAAATACTTAAACCAAAAAAGGTATCTTACCGATTCTAAAAAAAAAAAAAAATAGCCAAAAAATAGGGCAGGGTGTTGGATCGGCTTGTTCCGATCAGGACCGACTCTGTTTGCTTGACAGAGTTTGCAGGGCCTAGAAGCAGTGCGTATTTTCAAACATTTAATGCGCAGGCAGGTCCAGGTCATTGTATCTTGCCCAAAAAGTAAGTTACAATTTTGTAGATCACAAGTCTACCTGTTATTTAATCCCATGCAGTCCCATTGACAGGCTAACAGGCTTACAATAATTGTTCCGACATGTCAAAAAAAAAAAAAAAAAAAAAAGTACTTTACCGCAAATGTGAAAAGGGAAGCTCCAGATTAATGTGCTCATCTGCGCGGTCCAATAAGAGTCTATTTTATTAATTGTGCAGACTTACAAGGCCTGACATTCTTTATGTACAATATTAGCGGTTTTATTATTCTGAGTAGCCTGTGCAGCCGATCTGGTTGAGATTAATTTGTATGAACAAAATAAGGTCTGTTTATCTTTCTGGTAACATCAAAGAGATTATAAAAGTGGCCGATTCGGTTGATGGCAATTGGTTTGTTCCCACGTCAATCATGTGGCCAGTTAGCGAATGTATCACTGAAATGGATGTGATTAACCTTTACAACTCTATGGGCTAATTCAGCAGACGACAAATTGATCACATTTTTCCAAGAAAAATGAATTTGACATTTCATGCAAATTGTCTTCACTGGAAATAAACTTGCATGAAATGTCAAACCTGTTTTTCGGTACATATATGTATCAGAAAAAAAATTTCTAAATGCCGTCTGCTGTTATATTACCCGGAGTGCTAAGAACGTTTTTTTTTTTTTTTAACACAATTCACCTAATGGACCAGTCCGAAAAGTCAGTGTAATTATTTCTTGTGTCCATTGTAAGGAAAAAATGTCTTGTGTTTTAGAGTTCCTCAGGGATAGATAACATTTTTTAAATATTGTGATTTTAATTAGTCTGGATTAGTAAATTTCGGTCAAGGGACGAAGGTAAACATAATACCCCGTAACTTTCTACCGGTTTCGAAGGTCGGTATTTTCGGTGACCACGTGGCACCACCAGACTTTGCCGAAAATACCAATATGGCCGAAGACCTTGATTTTTGGCCGAAAACCGCTGACCTATCAGTCTTAAAATCTTCATTTTTTTATCGGAATTTTTCGGGTATTTTCTTTAATTTTCGGACACAGCGTTTTTTTTTAAATTATATTTTCCTAAATATTCGGACAAAAAATAAAAATAATTATTTTAACGTGTCGGAAAATATATGGTAAATACGGTAATAAGGAAGTTTGATAGATTTAGGTGTCCCCACTGCAAAGAAAATTCACAGCAAATCTGTCTTTCTGTAACGTATCTTGTAGATAGCAACTTGTTGCTTTTGTGTTACGATTACCAGTTTTAAAGTTTGACTAAAATTCCAAAGTCAGCATTTAGTGTCACAATGGTTTCTGAATACTTATATAGAGTTTTAAATCGACTGGCTGCCCATTACTAAAATCAATTTCAATTTTAGTGAACACCGCGATAAAGAAGGGCGGCCCGGTGACATCACTACAACTCACATGGCGGACAAAAACAATGTGTCTGAAAAATCTAACAGGCCGATTTGAAATATATTTTATGCAGGATTGTTTAGAAAGGATTGAACTACATACAAAAATGATTTGATGAGAGGTACAGTGTCTCCTCCTTCTCTTAATTTTTCTATGAGTCGTAAGGGGTGCGATAAAGTAGGACGCCGAGCTATATTTCTTTGCTGAATTTGATTTTGAATCATTAATGTCTCAGAACGATATTGAACATGCCAAACTTGTCGAAAATCTGTCTCCAAGTTTAGTTACCTACCCTACAGATTTCTGGATAATATGCATTCATTTTACTAAGGGAAAAAGTGAAAATAAAAACCAATGATTAGAATAATTTTTTTTTTCTGTACATATGTACTTACAACAAATAGCTTTACATTTGCATGGGCGCTGGGATAGCTCAGTAGGTAGCGAGGTTTGTCTGACTAGCTACACACCTCTGCTATGGAGGTTCAATTCCAGTTGCGCACACATTGATGCAGTATGTGTGGATGGTTGGCAGTTCTCTCCCAGTGGTTTCACAGGTATTTCCCAGTCCTTATACATCTGGAAACCACCCGGGTTTTCCTCCATCAAACTGTCCTCTGAAGTAATAGTCTGATATGACCGATTCAGAGAAATTGGTAGAAAACATTATTGGTAGAAATTAAATCATGACAAAAGTTTGCAAATTTACTTCTCTGCACAGTGCCAAGCAAAAAACGACTTTCTGAAAGATGACAAGATGTCGAAAACACAGTAGAAACACAGATGTTTTTTTTTCTTCTTTTCTCTTGATCTTATGTCTAAGTAAATTGTTGAAACTGAAGATAGTGGATGTTGTTTGGTTTAACATCAGCAATCTTTCCGTTTTTGTATCATTAGATTTCGCGACATGATTTTGCAAGTCATCACTGGACAAGACTTCGCCTTTTTGAACTGCAATATAAAAATATTAAGTGTAATGTATGGTCTCAAACCTGAGCTTTACTTTTGAACATTTGCTGCAACGATTAAAATGAACATTTTAAAAATGTGTATTACCGGGAAACATTTTCAAAAGAAAAACCGCTTTTCTCTACTTCGCAGGCAGCCATGTTTTTCCTTGCTTACCTCCCCTGATAGAAAAAAAAAAAAAACCCAATACCATGGCTAGCTGTACAATGGTCGAACAGTTAAGATTATTTATCCGCACAACAGTCGTGCAGATAAAAAGCAAGCCCTTGCAAGAAGGCAAACAGAAAAAGCACAATTTTCAACTATTTCGCGACCGGTTTTTACAAAACAACAACAACAAGCATTCGCAAACGGAATCAGAATCAGATTTTTTACTGGTGGTACGTCTAATGACAGTCATTCACCAGGACCTGTGATAAGTCCCTATCTCTCACCAGAGAGGTAAACCTAGCCACACCTTCCTCTGCATCGAATCTGGATGGGCATTCCAATCTCTGACTGTCTGAGGGAAGAACGAGCCTTTGTAAATGTCAGTTCTTGCAGCGGAGGTCTGAAAAGTCAATGAGTGATGATTTCTATTGCGCCTAATTTGGGGCTGGGGGAGGGATAAGATCATCTGTTGGCGGTCCATCGAATTACCCCAAACAACCCCAAACTACCTCAAATCACTCAAAACCCATTAAACCACCCCAAACGACTTTTCGTTTGTATATATTAAATGTATTTATTGACTTTGCTGCTCTTGTATTATTGATTTACATCCAATTTAAGACATTTGAAACTCGTTCGTAGGGGATTAAAAGGTTGCATAGGCCAGAGTTTTGTAAGATTACTCCCAGCCAAGTTGGAGACACCAAACACTATTTTACTGTCATTATTTACTCGATGATGAAAAGTCTAAGGGACTGGAAACTTCATTATGATTATTTTTAGGTATATAAAAATCAAATAAATATGATTTGATCAGAATTTGCCAAGAGACAAGGCTCGGACCTAATAATACCCGGACTTGTCACTAACAGACCTGCCAAAATATGTTGTCTTGGCTTGATTTTAGCGCTATTTTACAGCACTATGGTCATTAAAAATGGTAACTGGTCAACTCGTACCTTAGTCAACTCGTACCTATTTTTTCTCAACTCGTACCCGTTTTCTGGTCAACTCGTACCTCCCAAGTCAACTCGTACCTAATTTGGTCAACTCGTACCTAGTTTGGTCAACTCGTACCTCTTAAAAAAGAGATAGTGGACGGATAGATAGATAGATGACAAACAGTGAAGACCCACATTAGATGCCGCAGAAGGCTGCTTCTGATCAGGGTCTCCACTGTTTGCAAACAGTTCAACCAGTTCAACCATTTTTATCTAAAGAATATCTGAATCACTAGACTTTCTTAAAATCGAAATTAGAATCTTCTAATATATAATGTGGGGTAATTATTCAGTCTATAAATGGGTTACAGTTTTGCAAGTCTCAACAGCTTCAAGGAAGTCTTTTTTAACACTTTTGCATGCTCTATTAAGTAGTCAAATTCTATGGCATGGCACTGAAATATGATACAAGAACAGCTAGTGCTATAGCGCGCTTCCTTTTATTTTGCCTTTCGTGATATTCTGTATGACAGTGTAGGCGTTTTTTTTTTTTTTTTTTTTTTTTGGTTAGTGAATGTAGGTTATGGGTACGGTCTCCAAAACGACGATGGACGCGGTTCCTCTCATATTTAATCCCGGAAACGATTCCTACTCTTTTAACAACTTTAGAAAAAAAAATTCAAATTTACATATAACATTTCCACAAAGACTGTAAACTTTCTTGATGTTACTGTTTCCAAGTCCGAAAACCTGGAATTTGTTACTAATGTATACGTGAAGTCCACAAATGTTCACCAATATGTTGAATACTCATCTTGTCACCCTAAATCATGCAAAAATGACATTCCCTATAGTCAAGGTAAAAGATATAGAAGAATTATTTCTAATGACAAAAAATTCGAAGAAAGTATTCTTCAACTGCGCGATTTTTTTCTTGAGAGAAATTATCCTGCATCTATTGTCGATGAGGCTCTGGGTAATGTTTCTTCATTAACGCAGGACGAGGCGTTGCAAACATCAATCAAAACGGGAGATAAAAATGTTATCCCCTTTATCATTGAATACAACCCGTCTTTGCCTAACATAGGTCTGGTTATAAACAAATACTGGGACTTGTTACAGCTGTCGCAGAGTGCTAGCGTTAATTCTGTACACGCTTATAAACCTATTTTGGCGTTTAAACGACCTAAGAATTTACGTGCTTACCTGGTACACTCGTCCTTCGTTGATGAAACTCATCATTTTTCTCAAACATGTGACCGACGTCGATGCTCTCATTGTAAAAATATTATTAAAACTGACGTTTTTACCAGTAGGAGCACTCAAGCGTCTTTCAAAATGCGGTTTTCAACAAGTTGCACATCTCAGAATGTCATTTATCTGGTAGAATGTAAACGTTGTAACATGCAATACATTGGTCAAACAAATCAACAAGTTTCCAGACGTATGAATAGTCATAGATTTGATATTAATACTTACGATGGTCAAGGCTATGCTACAAATGTCGCTTTACATTTCAACTCGGATTCTCATTCAGTTGACGATTTTAGATTTGTTCCTATCGATGTTGTCAATAATGAGATGGATCGTCTTTGTAAGGAAACTTACTGGATTCATAAACTTGACACTTTGTATCCAAAAGGCATGAATTCAAAGCTTCTTTATACTATTAAGTAGACTAGCGTACAATTTGTTTGTTCCTATTAATATTTTTTTTAATATGCACTATAGGAATAACTTGCATCAACATTGATCCAGTATTTTGTTTTGCTAGTCTGCTTTTGCGTCTGGGTACGGCTGGCCCCGTGGATGCTGGTTCGTGTCTATGCCTTTTCAGTCTGCGCGGTAGCGCAGCCTGGTTGGGTCTATACTATGTTACATATTGGTATCTTGGTATCCTTGCCAACAGCTTAATAACTGGTCAGCCTGCACGGTTGCGCAGCCTGATTCTTTTATTTTGCTGGCCGGTAATACTTCCTCCTGGAGGTCTGCTGTGTCTGGACCTGTGGTATTTTATCCGTTACGCGGCTGTTCGTTAATTTTGCATGCGCGCCCGGCTAAGGCTCAGATCAGCTTGCGCACCCGCGCGGGCTGATCTGAGTCTTCGCTGTGCGCTCTGTAGTAGGCCGGGATCATATGTGTACTTTATGCGGCCGGTGGTGACTTTTATCTGGCTGCGCGGCTGCGCAGGCTGATCTTGGTCTTCGCTTGTCGCATACTTGTGTACTGTGGGAAGTGCCCCGGATAACTTGCTTTATTGTACATTGCCGCTATTTCTTATGTGACGTAGCTGGCGTGGCGCATCTCATCACGTTATGTTTACATGCGCGACGTCATCTATATCTATTGTTTATTACATCCTGAAGAAGCCGTGATGGCGAAACGTTGATGTTAATACATGATAAAGATTATTTCGTGTTGGTGTTGATTTACTGTACCAAATTATTAACAACTTTAGACGTAATTTCTTAAGTGATAACCCTGGATGTGTTTATTCTTAGTCTTAATTCATCATTAATAACCATCGGATACAGCAAACCTACCGGCGAGATGGGATTCGGTTCCTGAGGCGAGGCTGGATGTGGATTATGATACATTGGATGACATTCATTGAGATGATATATATATATGCACAACTATGTATTATTAAGCACAGTAATGTGATAATAGCCTGTAATAATAGCACAGATGTTAAAATATGCCCTGCCCTTATTTATATATCTACGCCAATGGCGGTGTCCCATTACTGGGTGGATCTCCTACACAAGTAACAAGTAACAAGTAAGCTGGGTAACAAATTCAGCAGATGGGATTTTGAAATATTTTTTCTTACTCTTTCTAAGAAAATAGGATCTGACACTTAATGCAGATTGTTTCCTAAGGAGACAATTTGCATTAAGTGTCAGATCTTATTTTCTAAGAAAATGTAGAAGAATCACTTCAGTTTGTCGTCTGCTGTATCTGCCCATAGCGTGGTAAGTGTTAAAGTCAAGGTATTCAGTGGATTCAATGACTGTAGGCAAACAATGAATACATCTCTAGATGTATTTATTTTTCAATCATGAGTTTAAAATTTTATTTCTCCATGAAATATATGTTGTGGCAAACCATTAGAAGTGCATCAGTGAGACTCTTCAAATGAGTATCCTCAGCATATGTTTTCTGGATATTCCTCTTTTCTGGAGCCATGCGGAATGCGTCATGTGTAGGCAGATCTAAGCAAATACTGCTAACTTACTACCAGTTCATGACTTCGTTCAATTACAGTTGACTGTGGTTATTTTTAAGTTCAAGGGACTCTCTGAAGTACGAGATATCGGTACCTCGACATATCAGATTTGCAGAACCCTTAAACCGCCAATCACAATAGCAACAGAAAATAATTTTTATTATCTTTTTCATAGAATAAAGTCTTGACGTTTCATGTGAATCATCTGCCTAGAAGATGCTTCACATGATAATGTCAAGACTTATTTTCTCAGAAAAAAATAAATAAAAGATTCAAAATTTGTCTGCTACAAATTTTGCTTGGCGCTTTAAGGGTTTATGAATAAATCAATCAAACAATCACATTCCACAAATTAATATGTAATTTGATAACTGAAATTAGATACTAAGGTACGACAACCCAAAATAGGCATTATTTGAAAAAAGGGTACGAGTTGACTAAGGTACCAGCTGACTAAGGTACGAGTTGACCAAAAGTAGGTACGAGTTGACTAAGGTACGAGCTGACTAAGATACGAGTTGACCAGAAACCGTTTACAAATGATTTTGGATAATAACTTAAGTTGTAATAAAAAGTTTTTATTAGGTTTGGTTGAAAAATGTTAAGTCACAATTAATAAAATTGAAGTTATACCATCATTTTGGGTGAATTTCTGATGATTTTCTGCTAAAAGTGCCGAAAATAGCTAAAATGGGTACCTAGGTTTCTTGCTGATGTTTACAAAAACTATTTAATTTTCCTCAAATATAATGCTGCAGTTTTAAAGTAGTTGCGGTCATGGTACCTAAGCCATATATTGAACTATTGCTTTTTGAAAACAAATCTCAGATATCTTGAGAAATAATTGAAATATGAGCATTTAAACTTCATCAATCAAAATTATGAAAATCAGCCACGACAACATATTTCCACTAAATACAATACCTGTGCCATAGTTACTAGTCCAGTGTATATTGGGTCCAAGGACAAGGAAAATATTGATGCTTAAAGTACGTTAAAATTCTGTCGAAAATATGCCTGGGTGTCCCCAGCAAGAAACATAACTCTTGGTCTGTGATGACATTAGCAACCTCTCAATTGCGTGGTGCCAGCTGGAAACTAAAGGTAAAATTTTATCCTTGGGCTAACGTGACAGGGCGAGTTTAACACATACTATTATCAAACAGTACAATGCCAGAAATCGTTATGCAGTTTAGGTCATAAATTTAGAAACAAACTACATCGATACAAGTGAGCAAATAGACCTATATATGCACCAAAATGCATCAATATATGTCTTTTGGTATGTATATACCTTGGACCCAATATACATTATTAGGTCCGAGGTATATACATATACAATATATGTCTAAATAGACCTATATTGTATATTTTATTTTACCAATAGTGGTTTTGCGTAATTTGGGGTAGTTTGGGGTGGTTTGGGGTAATTCGATGGACCTGTCTGTTGGAAGACTGGCAGCACCCTTTAGCTCTTTGTACAAAAGAATCAGTCTGCCGTCTGTCCTCCTTTTCTGGAGAGACTCCCATTTTATTTTATTTTTTTGTCAGTATTTGCACGACGGCGGTTCGGGCCTCAGACTCAATGCGGCCTCTTCGTAAAACTTTAACCAGTGGGTTGGGGCTTGACGATATGTCTTTGGCTTGGCCCGCCGTGGTTCAACTATTGGTATTCATTTACTCTGGCATACAGTAGAATTAACTATGAGTACTCGTCTTTGTTTATTATAGTGATTAATTTGATTTTTATGTTTTCGCTTTGATGCATTGACTGAGTTGGGAGCCTTTATGCGAACCGCATTTTTATGTATTTCTGTATTAAGAGTAGCATCGGGACCCAGGGTGAAGTTAGCTAGCTGTAAAAGTGCTTTAAACCCCCCCGGTGGTTTACTCTACCGACCGTTCTAAGGCGGTGGTCCCGGTGTTAGTCTTACTCTTTGTTGCTTTGTGGTTTATTCTACGAGGCGATTTGTTGTATGTCTTTCCGTGTGTCATTTTGTTCTTGTGTTTTTCAGTCCTTTTAGTATTGCGATGACCTCGCTTGGGGAAGAGAGAGCTAATCTTAGTGCTTTTCGTACGTTTGTTCGGTTTGTACTTGTTTAGATTTGTCGGTTTCCTCTTCCTCTTGGGGTCTGGGAAGGGCTGCGGTTTGTGATTGTGGCACTCCCTGGACTTTTCTCTTACCTTTTTTTTTCCAGCCGTATTCCCAGTTTCAAAGCAGTAATTGCTAGTAACAAACCTAGCAGCCTTATTCTGAACTGTTTCGATTTCTTGTTGAAGAACCATGCCCTGGGGATCCTAAACACAGCTGCCATATTACAAAATGGGGCGAACAAGTCCCCTATATGCTGCCTCTTTTACATCCTGAGGACACTGATAAAGATTTCGTCTCTGGAAACTAAGAGTTCTATTTGCCTTAGTACACATGTTGCTTATATGTGTATTCCATCTCAAGTCATGTGTGATTGTTCTCCTAGGTATTTAATGGAGTCCGCACTTTCGAGGACGGTACCCTCTAAAGTGTAAGAAGCCACAATCTTATATGTTCTTTTCCTAGTTATCTGCATTATATTGTATTTGACCGGCTGAAATCTCATACCACATTTTCTGGCCCAACACCCTAATCTATCTATATCTTTCTGAAGTTTCAATAAGTCGTCTGTGTCTCAGACTTCACGATAGCAAACACCGTTATCTGCGAAAAGTCTCATTTCTGAGTCTGTGTCTGCGGAAATATCATTTATGTACAGAGAGAACAATAATGGACCAAGAACGGTCCCTTGCGGGATACCTGACAAAACTGAAGCCGACTCCGAAGTTTCACCGTTTACAACAGCTCGTTGTGTTCTGTAGCAAAGAATCTATCCACCCGAGTGTCTCTCCGCCAATGCCATAACCAAATAATTTGCTTTTAAGAAGTTCATGAGGCGGGTTGTCAAAAGCCTTATCGAAGTCGAGGCGGGTTGTCAAAAGCCTTCTCGAAGTCAAGAATTAATGTGTCAGCCTGTCCTCCTTTATCCAAGAGTTTTACCCAATCATTAATAACAGTAGTCAACTGAGTTTTACAACTGTGCCTTTTC
Source organism: Anodontia alba (assembly GCA_964016985.1). NCBI lineage: Eukaryota > Metazoa > Mollusca > Bivalvia > Lucinida > Lucinidae > Anodontia > Anodontia alba. The sequence goes on from OZ024821.1 coordinate 19,266,833, forward strand.
CTAAATGCATGTTGCCTATCGGACAAGAGCTGATATTCATCCATGATACTTGAGCATACTATAATTATGTTCAAGCAACTTACATGTCAGGGACAGGGGCGATAATTACAAGGAAGAGCCCTATCCTCTGTCTTAAAGAGGGGACAAATGTTTGCAAGAAGCCATTCCTTGGGTATTTCACCCGTATCAAGAGACTGTCAGGGAGTAATAAGTAATAAGGTCAAGGCACATGTAGATGATATTGCGGAGGATTTGGAATCTCATTGTTGTGTAGATTGTAAACAGAACTTTGCTCATATACGAAGATACTCAGAAAATAATTAGATACAATGTGATCAGTGTAACATTTGGTGGCATGCGGGGTGTGCCAGTATTTCGGTTGATAATATTAATAAGTTACACAGTTACAAAATTGATTATACTTGTGCCCTCTGCATTATCAAAGGTTCAAAATGAATCATTGACATATTAGAAGTAGTTCAAACATGTCAAATATTGATGGTTTCAACAGCAGTTTAAATGAGAGTGATTGTAATGTTTCACATCAGGGAATTTGCAGGAAAGACAATACAATAAAAAAAAAAAAAAAAAAAAAAGAGGAGGGGTCCCAATATAGTTCTGACAGAAAACACATTCTTGTATTAGACGGATTGAAGAAACCAAGTAAATATAAGGACAGCAGAGTAATTAAAAAGGAATTTTTCAATTTAAAGGAGAAGTCAAAGATCAATTTCGCATATCAGCTATCCAGAGGAGGTCTGGCAATTCACCCGGCAATTCACACTGACAGTGAGAAAGATTTAAATGTTTTGAAAGGTAGCTGGCATGAGGAAGGTTTTGATAAAGTGGAGCAGTTATCAAAATACACAAATCTCAAACTAGATGTGTTTAGAAAAAATTAGCAGGGCATGTTGAAAGTGAAGAAGTAGAGAAAGAAATTAAAATTCAGACAGGAGTGGCACCCAAAGTGCGAAGATTAAGATATAGGGATACAAATAAGCCACTGCCGGTGGCTGTTGTGACTTGCCAGTCATTTGAAGATCAGACAGTTCTATTTAGTAAGTAATTGAAAATAGCAGGTAATAAGATAAAATGTAGTTGCATACAAGACAAAGAGGAATGTTCCAACTAGGTGCTACAGCTGTCAGCAAATTGGTCATATAGCTTCCGCTTGTGGGAATACAAAGCATTGTGAAAGGTGTTCATTTACTCATGAAGGTAATTGTTCTACTGAGCAAAGTGTTTCAACTGTAAGGAAAATCATAGTGCAGGTTCAAAATATTGCCTAGTGTATGTCCACCTTCTTGAAAGGCTGAACTACAGGAAGTGATCAAATACAAGTCGTCATAACATACCTACCTGAGAGATTTAGCAAAAGAGACTCAGTAATATTTGTTTATCAGTGTTTAGTATATTTTGTGATAATCCTAGCTGAGATTTTTTCATTTTTTTTTGGTTTAATGTTTAAGTAGAAATCAAAACATGTTTTAAAGAGTATATAGTGCCTTGCAGAGCAGTTAATGAATAATTACTCTGTTTTTTTTTTTTTTTTTTTTTTTTTTTTTTTTTTAATTCCTATTTGAGAGGTTTAAAGACTCAGTGTGTGTGTAAAATAATTGAGCGTGTTTGGTGAAGGGTGAAATTGGCTAGCTGTAAAAGTGCTTTAAACCCTCCGGTGGTTTACTCTACTGACCGTTCTACGGCGGTGGTCCCGATGTTAGTCTTACTCTTTGTTGCTTTGTGGTTTATTCTACGAGGCGATTTATGTCTTACCTTGTGTTATTTTGTTCTTGTGTTTATCAGTCCTTTTAGCATTGCGATTACATCGCTTGGGGAAGAGATAGGTAATCTTAGTGCTTTTCGTACATTTGTTCGATTTGTGCTTGTTTGGATTTGTCGGTTTCCTCTCCCTCTTGGTGTCTGAGAAGGGCTGCGGTTTGTGATTGTGGCATTCCCTGGACTTTACTCTTACTTTTTTTTATTCTTAATGGTATACGAAGAAACTAGATAATATGAAAATAGCCCAAGGAAATGTGAGATCCTTAAAAACACATCATTAAGCTTAGTTGAAAGTTCTTGTAAGAGCTGTAGATTCAAGGTGATGGGACTTACAGAAATTTGGCAACCAACCAATGATGTTACAGACAGTGTTAAAAAGATTTGGCAGTGGATGCTACAGAGAGAGTGGTCAATAGAGGAGGAGAGGCTGCAAATATGGTGTCCCGTGATGTGAAGTGTTTTGAAAGTAAGAGAATAGCTGGTGAATGGCCGAGAAGCAGTTTGGTGCAATATCTATACCAAGGAGGCCGGTTTCTTATTTGGTTCGATTTATATCAAACCAGGGGATATTGTTAAAACAAAAGTTTTTATAAAATTGTTAGAAAAAATTCTACAGACAGGTTACCATGCGTCATTACGAGGGCGTGTCAATAAATAACCAGCCTATCCCATTTCCAATGGACCGAGACGATCACGATTTTCGTGCTTTGTTTCAATATGTGTTTTATATGGGTACAAAATTGCACGCGTATCAAGTTATTCTTTAATAAGATATTGAATGTCAAATATGGCTAGTGATGCAAAGGCATGCTTTTCATCTAAAGTTGAGTACCGTGCTGTTATTCGGTACTTGTATTTTAAAGGTAGAACAGGCAAGGAAATACACGGCGAGTTAGCCGATGTTTATGGGTCTTCTGCACCATCTTATGCTCAGGTTAAATTTTGGGTAGGGGAATTCAAACGTGGTAGAACGTCTTTAGAAGATGAAGCCAGGTCTGGACGCCCACTGGATGCCACCGACGAAGAAATGTGTAAGAAAGTTCGGGATCTGGTATACTCTGATAGGCGAATTCAGGTGGTAGAAATAGCGCAGGCATTAGGCATTTCACATGGTAGCGTTTCAACAATCTTACATGATCGTTTAGGTATGCGCAAGCTAACAGCCCGTTGGGTCCCTAAATCCCTTAGCGATGAGCAAATGGCAACCAGAACATCAGTATGCAGCGCCTTGTTGAAGCGTTTTAGGTCAAAAGATGATATTCTTTTGCGTCTGGTGACTGTAGATGAGACTTGGGTTCATTATTATGAGCCAGAGAACAAAGCTCAGAGTCGTCAGTGGGTAGGGCCCGGGTCCCCGAGGCCAAAGAAGTTCAAGACGCAACAAGACAACGCGAGAGTCCACACTTGCAAAGTTACAATGGATGCTGTAGAGCGAAACGGGTATGAATTAATATCACATCCTGCCTATTCGCCTGACCTAGCTCCTAGCGACTTCTTCCTATTCCCAAACTTGAAAAAGGATATTCGTGGACTTCATTTCCGGTCTGATGAAGAAGTCGTGACGGCAGTTGAAGAGTGGGTCAATGGAAAGGACCCTGACTTTTTCAGTTCTGGGCTGATGGCACTTGAACACCGTTGGTCTAAGTGCATCACACTAGAGGGCAGTTACATCGAAAAAGAAGCGGTGGATCTCAACCGGAAATAAGTTAGGCTGGTTACTTAGTGACTCACCCTCGTACTGGCGATTTCAATGCTCATCACCAGGGTTTGCGGGATAGGCCAGATATAAAATTGGGGAAGATTTTGTTTCAGGCCTTACTGCAAAATGATGTTGTTATCCTGAATGATCAAGTGCCAACATGAGGAGAACACATTATTGATTCAACTATTGCAAGCTCCACTATTCAGAGTAAAATTTTGCATTGGAAGGTACAGAATGAAGTGTTTTTAGATCCAGATCATGTGCTAGTGTCATTTAGCTTTGGAGAAAATGAAGTGGATACAGCTTCAGAAAGATGATATTTTAGGACTACTGACTGGAAACAGTAGGAATAAGTGTGTGATGAAAGGTAACAAGAGTGGCTGGAGAAAAGGAACCTAAACCAGCATGTTAGTGAGGACTACAAACAATTAAATGATGTGATTTTGGAGGCAGCAGCAGAAGGAATTCCACAAAAACGGTTTGTCTGCATAGCCAAGGTTGGTGAACACCTGAACTGGATAATTTATCAAAAGAAATCAAACAGTTGAAACAGAAGAGAAGTGAGGAGGCTAACAGAAGGAGATATGATGAGGCACTGGATAAGTTCAAGAAGCAAATGATGCGTATCTAGGTTTGATAGGAAAAATGGATCCAAGAAAGCTGAGCAATTTTGAATGTGGTGCATAAAGTGATTAAAAGTAGATGTAAGTGTTGTTCAACGGATTGCTCGGAATGATGGAACCCTAGCAGTTGAAGATGATGACATTTATAATGAAATGAAAGAAAGATATGGTAAGGAATGTACAGAGGTAGCAAAGCATGATAAGGAATGATTTCAGAGTGCTGAAGAATATGTATTAAAAGTAGAACAGGAAGAGAGGAATGCGATAAAGGTTCAAAATTATAGTGAAAGTGTGAAAATTCCTACAAAACAGAGGAAGAGATAGAAGCGGATATCCATCAAGCAAATACAAATAATGCTCCTTCTCCAGAGGACAAAATATTCAATATAATGATTGTGGGGAAATAGGTATATGGTGGAAGCTATATATTATATTATTTAAAAAAGCTGATTAACAGGTACATTACCAGACAGTTTAAAAATAGATCCTAAGGTGATGGTACCTAAACCAGGGAAAGGCAATTACTTGAGGTCCTACAGACCCATTACTTTGGAGAGTGTGGTTGAAAGGGTTATAAAGAACAGATTGGTGTGGAAACTTGAAATAGTAGAAGGAATAGCATCAACTCAGTATGCTTACAGAATACAGAAAAAGGGGTAAGAGAAAAGTCCAGGGAGTGCCACAATCACAAACCGCAGCCCTTCAGTCATAGGTACAGTCCCTACAGAACTCCAAGTAAATAGAGCAAATTCTTCCGATACCGAGGCACCGTTTTTGGATTTGAATCTATGTATATCTAATGGTATAGTTTCCACCAAAATTTATGATAAACGGGACGATTTTGATTTTGATATAGTCAATTTCCCATTTCTAGATGGTGATGTCCCCCGGAGTACCTCATATGGGGTATACATATGTCTACTTATTAGAATCGCTAGAGCTTCTTCAAATCTTAGTGACTTTAACTGCCGTAATAAAGCCCTTACTGCCAAACATTTTAGACAGTGCTATCGTTATTTTAAACTTCGTAAGGCGTTTTCGAAATTTTATCGCTGACATAGTGCCTTGGTAGAAAAATATAGCGTCAGTCTGAAAACACTTCTGCAACAAGGTATATCGCAACCAGAAGTTTACGGTGACTTAGTGTACAGATTTAAAAAAAAAATGTAGGAAAATCTAACTTTTCGGAGCAATTCAGAAAACCTATTAACCGTTATAAAAGAATTGGCTATAGCCTGGATATTATACGGCAGACTGCATGCCTAGTTGTCAACCCAATCATTGTCGATGGCCATGCTTCACTCTTTAATTGCACGACGGCGGTTCGGGCCTCAGACTCAATGACGGCCTCTTCGTAAAACTTTAACCAGTGATACGGGGCTTGACGATATGTCTTTGGCTTGGCCCGCCGTGGTTCAGCTATTGGTTTTCATTTACTCTGGCATACAGTAGAATTAGCCATGAGTACTCGTCTTTGTTTATTATAGTGATTAATTTGATTTTTATGTTTTCGCTTTGATGTATTGACTGAGTTGGGAGCCTTTATGCGAACCGATTTTTTTTTATGTATTTCTGTATTAAGAGTTGCATCGGGACCCAGAGTGAAGTTGGCTAGCTGTAAAAGTGCTTTAAACCCCCAGATATTTACTCTACTGACCGTTCTAAGGCGATGGTCCCGGCGTTAGTCTTACTCTTTGTTGCTTTGTGGTTTATTCTACGAGGCGATTTGTTTTATGTCTTACCTTGTGTTATTTTGTTCTTGTGTTTTTTTTTTTTTTTTTTTTTTTTTTTTTGTTTTTTTTTTTTCAATCCTTTTAGCATTGCGATTACCTCGCTTGGGGAAGAGAGCTAATCTAAGTGCTTTTCGTACGTTTGTTCGATTTGTGCCTTTTTGGTTTTGTCGGTTTCCTCTTCCTATTGGTGTCTGGGAAGGGCTGCGGTTTGTGATTGTGGTATTCCCTGGACTTTTCTCTTACCCTCTTTTAGTTAGAGTAGCGATTTCTGTTACAGAGGCAAGGTATGCTAAAACATACTGTGCTGGTGGTGTTGGATTATGAATCCTGTTATGAAAGGATATGAAGAGCAGGGCTGTCGAAAAACGGCTGCAGATTTAGGTGTCAAAGGGAGATTGGGTTATATATTAGAAAGTTTGTTATTGATAGAAAATACTACACTAGAGTAAAAGGCTTTGTTTCACAAGTACTAACTTCTAAGGTAGGTATTACACAAGGATCTGTGATAAGTCCAGTTTTATGTAACCTTTATACCCACGACTCGATGAAGAACCTAGAGATCAATCATACAGAATATGCAGATGACAGCATTATTTGGTATAGTGACAGTGATTTGAAGGTCGTTGAAATGGTAGTAGGAAGTGATACTGGGAAAATTGATGGCTGGTGTGATAAATGGAACATGGGATGTGCTACAGAGAAGACAGATTGCCTGAAGGTAGGTCTAAAGGAAGTCTGTCAACTGAGTGTAGATATCAAAATTAAGATGGTTTGACAATAAAGGAGGTTCAAGAGAAGACTGTTCTTGGAATGATTTTGGACAATGATCTGAACTTTATTAAGCATATAGGGGCTAGAGTTAACAAGGGGTTTAAGTCAGTGAAAGCACTGAACGTGTCTGTAAAAATTCAAAGGTTATACCCAGTCTGTTTATGAGGTTATTTAGAAGTTTGATTCTTCCCCAGCTGGATTATGGGGCACTAGTTTTGGCTATGAAAAAACAGGAATATGAGAAAGAGTTTGGTAAGGTTCAGAGAAGCACAATGTTGAAAGCGAAAGGGTGTTTATATTCAATAAGTACAGAAGCACTAGATATTCTGACAAACTCCATGCCTATGGGTTTACATCTGAAGCTACGTCAAGCTCAAGAGTTGGTAAAAATAGCGAGAAAAAGTGAAAAGGATCCGCATAAGAATCAATTTGCAAGTTGGACGCTAACAAATCTCACAAGCCCAATCTGTTCAAATTCCTAATCAATAGATTTAATGCAATAAAAGGGAAAATAACTTTGGGTCAGGTATTCATGGCATTAGTCACTGCTTGCTGTGCAGTAAACGGTTTCTTGGCATTTGACACAGGGTGTCTACAAGGTTCCAGTTTCTTATGCATGCAATTCCATTACATACACATATGATGTATAAATGTTTGGGATTTCTAGGTTAAGAATGTGCTACACTCTGCTTTCAGACATCATGCATATATACTATATAGGAAGAGTGCTACAATTTGCATCTGTTCATTTTTGTATGGATGATGAATGAGTGAATATGACCTTTACATGGTGGGTGACATGATAGTGGCTAACTCAACGTGAAGGCATATATAAAACTCAACTATTTACTAAACATTGTTCCTTGCAGGATCTTATGCAAGGGGTATCACCCCATATTGATACAAATTGCATCATATGTTAAAGCTTTGTATGTGAAGTACTTAGCAGTTTTTACTGCACATTGTGTTCATAACCATCAGTATATTGGCATTAATTTGATTTACAAAAACAACATTAATAACTGCGTGCAGCATGTTTCCATAAAAAGCTTATATCATCAATTCCCCACCAGAGGCGTACTACAGATGAAGTATATGATCAGCCTGCAGGCTGCAGAGATATAACTAGTCGAAGGTGCTGACTGACGACAGATGACGGCCGACGGAGGTTGCTGTCCTAAAAACTCCCCTGAAGCCTTCAACACAGGTGAGCTAAATATAGAGTATACCTTTACTTTCAAAAGAGTTCACTTCTTCCTATTTTCAGAGCCTAGGCTGAGCCCTGCACTTTCAGTTTACTTACCATGAATCTAGGTCACCATGACCTACTTGTGCTACCGTCATGACCTACATTTACGAAAAATCAGTTGTATGGTATATATATATTATATTGGTTGCCTAAACTTCACAAAAAACCATACAAAGCACGGCTTATTGCAAATTCAAGCTCTTGTACCACTACTGAACTTTCTAAATTGTTTATGAGTATGTGATTAAATATTGCGACAAGGTCTATGAAAGATTAGGCAAGAATCTGTTTAGAATGAAGTTTTGAATAAACTAAAATCCAGAAGTTTTCATGCATCAAATGTGATTACGTATGATTTTTTCCACGCTTTACACTACATTACCTGTTAATTTTATGAAAGAGAAAACTTAATGATTTAAATGAATGGACATTTCATAGGGAAGGTTACCACATGTAACGGAAGAAATGCTTTTTTTTTTCACTTCCGAAAAGCATAGAAATTATACGTAATGGTCATGTCAGAAAGTGTGTGAAGCTGTCACCTTTCTACTTGATAATATTTATATAAGATTTGGTACTAATCTATTTAGACAAATTGTAGGTATTCCAATTGGTGCGAATAATGCACCGCTTATGGCTGATTTGTTCTTGTTCTGTTATGAAAGTAGTTGCGGTCATGGTACCAAAGCCGTAATCCAAAATCATAAATCCATAAACGAATGACGAATCAGAATGTTCAGACCAACAGACATGGACCCCAGAACAAAGGGTGTAATCAGGCGTCCGCGGATAGTAAGCATTACTTGGTAAGCATGCTTCGCCCACCATGCCCATGGGCCTGAACGAAGGAAATATCGGTAGAAGCGTATGTCCGGGATTTGGGAAGTCTACTTATGGCGCGTCACTGGCAAAAACATCAGAAACAATTCTGGAAACGGCCACATTGTAGGGATTGACTAGATCATGATGTCTCCCATAGAACTTCTTAAGTGTTGCTACCAGTTTGGTTTTTTGATACCCCTGGCTCAACAACTTTTGAGTGAGCACTTTCCCACGCTCCATGAAGTCCTGATAATTTGAACAGGTTCTGGCATAACGGATTAACTGTGAAACATAAACGCCGTATGCTGGTACAGAAGGGATATTACTGCTCAGGAAAGGAAAGTTAACGATGGGAAAATTGAAGTCATCCCGTTTGTCGTAAAGCCTAGTAGTAAGCTTTCCATTGTCGATGTAGAGATAACAATCCAAGTATGAGGAGGAGGCTGAAGTCTCCGTTGTTTCCTTTATTTCAAGTTCACGTGGGTAGATGAATTCTAAATACTCTGTAAATTTTGTGTTTTTCAGAGACAATACATCATCTATATATCTGTAGGTGAAATTGAATTGTTGTGCGAGGGGTTTCTTGCCTGCTTGGAGGAGACTTTGTACAAACTCCGCCTCATACGAGTATAAAAACAAGTCGGCAAGTAACGGTGCACAATTAGTACCCATCGGTATGCCGATTGTTTGTTGAAATATCCGACCGCCGAACTCCACAAAAATATTGTCGATTAGATATTCCAGCATCTTAATGACATCTGCATCTGAGTATTTTTGTGGTGCATCAGAGTGATCCCGAATGAAGTATGTGTCTTTGTAGCCAATGACAACATACTGAAATCGACGGTTACCATTCTTGTGGAAGAAACACTGGTTTATAATTGCCTTTAATTTAGATTTCAATTTATCATGAGGAATAGTAGTGTAAAGAGTAGAGAAATCGAAAGATTTAATACTGTTGACGGAATGAAGAGATTGTGCCTTTAGGTTTTCTAAGAGCTCTTTGGAGTTTTTCAGGATCCACATCTGATTAACACCACTTCTGGCATATGCAGTGTCACAATACTTCTGAAGGCCTTCTTTAACTGCGGTTAGTATTCGTGTTAGAATCTGAGAAAGAGGCTTGGTTGAGCACTTAGCTGAACCCTTGATGTCTCTTTCTGAAGAAAAGCAATCTGAAGTTATTGAAGCTTTCAGCTAGACGTCTAGATATTTGGACGATTTATCAAATATTGACAATAATTACTTCGATAGTTTAGTTAGTAAAATTTATCCATTAGAGCTTCAATTAAACAAAGCAAATTCTTTTGAAACTGACGCCCCGTTTTTGGATTTGCATTTGTCTATTTTAAATGTGTTTCTTTCATGCAAAGTTAATTATAAACGCGATGGTTTTGATTTTGAGATTGACAATGGAAAGCTTACTACTAGGCTTTACGACAAACGGGATTTTCCCATTGTTAACTTTCCATTCCTGAGCAGTAATATCCCCTCTGCACCAGCATACGGCGTTTATGTTTCTCTGTTAATCCGTTAAGCCAGAGCCTGTTCAAATTATCAGGACTTCATGGTGCGTGAGAAAGTGCTCACTACAAGGTTGTTGAGCCAGGAGTATCAAAAAACCAAACTGGTAGCAACACTTAAAAAGTTCTATGGGAGACATCATGATCTGGTCAATCCCTCCAATGTGGCAGTTTCCAGAATTGTTTCTGATGTTTTTGCCAATGACGAGCCATAAGTAGACTTCCAAAATCCCGGACATACGCTTCTACCTTCATTTCCTTCGTTCAGGCCTATAGGCATGGTGGGCGACGCTTGCTTACCAAGTAATGCTTACTATTCGCGGACGCCTGATTACACCCTTTATTCTGGGGTTCATGTCTGTTTACGGATTTATTTCATTTACTCTGTCACACAGTAGAACTAGCCATGAGTACTCGTCTTTGTTGTCCCCCGCCTTTTCGAAGAAAGCGAGGGGACATGGTATTCGGCTCTCCGTGGTGCGTGGTGCGTTATGCGTGGTGCGTGGTTCCTAGTTTGTTGTAGGTATCTTGTGAGCGCAATTCCTCCTACAGTTTTGGACCGATCCTTTTGGAACTTACAGGTGTTTTAATCATGGTCTGAAGATATGCATATACTTTTTACAGAATCCTTAAGTTTTTTGTTTCACTTTTTTTTTTTACATTTTTAACTTTTTTTGCATGTTCCGAGTTTGTAGTGGGAACCTTGTGAGCGCAACTCCTCCTACAGTTTTATACCGATTCTTCTGAAACTTCACAGGTATCTTAATCATGGTCTGAAGATATGCATGTGCATTTTACAGAATCTTGAAATATTTTTGTTTCAAAATTTTCACATTTTTAACTTAGACTTTTTTCATGCTTCAATACTATGAAAGTGTATATGTAGTTGGTACCTTGGGAGTGCAACTCCTCCTACAGTTTTATACCATTCCCACTGAAACTATATATGTTTTAACCATAGTTTGAAGATATGCATATGCGTTTTTTTAGAATCTTTAAATTACTTCTTTTTTATATACTTTTTTTCACATTTTTAACTTTTAACATAGACTTTTTTCATGCTTCAGTACTATTAAAGTGCATATAGTAGTAGATACCTTGTGAGCACAACTCCTCCCACAGCTTTAAGCAAATGCTTCTGAAACTTTACAGGCATTTTGCTTGTGGTCTGAGGATATATATGTACTCTTGGAATCTTGAAATTATGTTGTTTTTTTTTTATATTTTTTTATTTTTCCCACATTATTAGTTTCAGTTTTTTTTCCTGCTTCAATACTTAGGTAAGTGAGACAGGATCAATGGTCCTCTGGTTAACTTACTCATTTTTAACAGCTGAAATAAAAATAAGGCGGGGTCACAAATTCCTTGTGGAATTTGCTTGTTTATCATAGTGATGAATTTGATTTTTATGTTTTCGCTTTGATGCATTGACTGAGTTGGGAGCCTTTATGCGAACCGCATGTTTATGTTTTTCTGTATTAAGAGTTACATCTGGACCCATGGTGAAGTTGGCTGGGCGTAAATGTGCTTTAAACTCACCCACCCCCACCCCCCGCGGTGGTTTATTCTACTGACCGTTCTAAGGCGGTGGTCCCTGTGTTAGTCTTACTCTTTGTTACTTTGTGGTTTATTCTACGAGACGATTTGTTTTATGTCTTACCTTGTGTTTTTCAGTCCTTTTAGCATTGTGATTACTTCGCTTGGGAAAGAGAGAGAGCTAGTCTTGGTGCTTTTCGTACGTTTGTTCGATTTGTGCTTGTTTAGTTTTGGCTGTTTCCTCTTCCTCTTTATTTTGTTTTAGTTTAATCTCCCCGTAACATGATGTGTAGAGGGTCGAGGACCATCCCTCCACACATCTTACAATAATACAATGCAATATGAAACATTATAACCTTTCTCTCACAACTCTCTTTCTTGTATATATATATATATATATATATATATATATATATATATATATATATATATATATATAAACAATGCATGTTGTTTCTATTGAAATAAGGTCATACGCAGACCTTAAGAGCAACCTAAACTCACATATCAATGCCGCGGCGACTGACACTATGATAAGGTTACCAAAAAAAATCTTTTTTTTTTCTTTTTTTTTTTTTTTTTTTTTTTCGCAGAATATATTTTAGTGGAGTTTTAAAATCCTAGTGAGCGGTGAACTTTGACAGAATTGTTTGGTAGGAATTATATAACATGCAAATTATAGCAAACTACAGCGTAATGACCGAACTACTGACACATTTTTTTTCAAGGGACTTTAGCTATCACTGCATGCTCATCATGGCCAGTTATAAAAGTATGAATTTCAATTTTAGTATCTGAACGAATTTGCCTCTCTGCTTTTGAAGAAAAATTCCTTTTCATTGATTATCCTCATTTATTTTTCATCTTGAGTTTCGAATATATATGTACGACCTTCGCACTGGTAATAGGGTTGGAAACAAAAATAAAAAAAAAAGAAGAAATATAAGCATAGTCTCGTTGTTTTTCGATTAACACATGTATCGGTAAATAATATAGATAATAAATTTTGATAACTGATTAAGATTAAGCTCTGTTCTCTTGATAAAAAAGTTCATTAAGCTGCAAAACATCGTAACCTTATTATTGAATAAATAATGGTTACCATGCAATGTTTTCACCTCCAAAATTGCGACTATTTGGCTGCTTGTTGGTTGTCTATACATTTATTTGGCTAGTTCCGGGTAAGATTATGCTTCATAACAATTTCCAAATAACTGGCTGAACAAAACTTGATTTTTGGGGTGCTGATACAGAGTACTTCTATCCTTCCTTGAAATACCCTCGGATCTAATAATACTGTGTATTGGGTCCAAGAAATACCACACTGAAGAATTTGTCATTCAGTCGGCAGATAAATAGATAGATGCGTGCGTACATACAGTGCGTACATACATACATATATACTAGTCTGTGACTAGTCCGTATTTTGTCAATGGGCAGATAGATAGATAGATAGATAGATAGATAGATAGATAGATAGCAACCTCAGACGTGTGCCATGCCACGCCATGCCATAAGTTCTTTTCGGTGTTTGGGGGGTGATTATAAAAGCCGGGAGTAAAGGTCGGAAGTAGGGACCAAAAGTCGCGAGTAAATTTGGACAATCAAATAATAACACTAAACTTGCACCTATCGAGATGAAATTTAGAACATAAATAGAATACAGACTCTTCTTAAAAATGAGTTATAATATTTTATATTATTATCAAATATTTTTCTCGTTATAGTATGAAATATACGACTAGGTAGCTCATTTTGGGGTCGGGACCAACTTTTGCCTTATTGACGATGTCAGGCATTTTGCAAATTAAAGTTAGTCTGGGGATTCCACACGAACTATTTTATTCATCATCAGTTAAAAGCATGTCAGAGATCAGAAAAATGTAAAATTAAAGTTATTTCATCGCACCGTCTGGTAAATAATTGACCCGGGAGTAGCTAGGTCGGGAGTAAATTTTGGCTGTTGCGGTATTGACGATGTCAAGCATTTTGCAAATTATGGTCAGTTGTGGGTGTCCACAAGAAATATTGTATGCAAAAACATGTCACAGATCATAAAACATACAAAAATAAAGTTATTTCATCGCACCGTCTAGTAAATATTTGGCCCGGGGCCAGCTCGGGAGTAATCAGGGACCGAAATCAAATTGAAATAAGGGACTTTTTATGTCTTTTCTTTAGTTAGTATAGTATAAACATATTTTATTGCAACTTTACATGAAGAATATACATGTATGCAATGGGGTTAGGCCACAATTTCTCTCAACATTAGGTACGGCCCTCCCCTTACAATTTTAACACACAACAACAATCACGTGACATTGCCAAAACTTTCAGTAATAAAAAGTATGCAGTACTTGTTGAATGAGACTAGATAAATAAATAAATAAATAGGATTGCGTGTCTCTATACGTGGAGGTTGTGGCACAGGAGGATATCAGCGGTAGAGTAGTAATTTGTCTACTTACTGATTTCCAGAGAATCCACCAGACTCCTTTATGTATGTCTGAACAGATTTGAATAGAGACATATTGACCTCTAGAGACATCTCGACAACGCCATAGAGTAGAATATCCAGGTATAGAGGATGAAAAGTACGGGTTTCATTAAACAGTCGTGTACGTTCGTTTAAATAATTCGGACAGCGAAAAAAGTAATGTTCCGCATTCTCGATTTCTAAGTTGCAATTACAAAATAGGTTAATTAGCAAAAACTTTTTTTGCAAGTCGCTATTCAAATTACTGCATTCATTTCTTATTCTTGCATGCATAACAGATAAATATCTATCACCATATAAGTAATGTTGCGGTACTCCGTGGATTGTCGAGCTGTGACGTTTTATTTCATACTTTAAAGAACTGAATGAAGAACTCTTTCGTATATTTTCATCAAGATTATCCCATAACGGAACAGAAGACGGTATGTAAGAGTTCCGAAATAGTTCTGTTCTACAAAATGGAACAGTAATGTTATCTCGGTTTCTTAATGGATAGTTAGTAGTTTCTCGTATGTGAGGGGGAATAATATCGCTTATATAAGAGGGTACTTGTCCATTCAGTGCTTTGTACATAAAATATAGTTTCTGATTCTTGCGGCGTTCAGATAATGTAACCCACCCACATTCTCTATATAACGTATCAAGTGAAACTGATCTAGTTAAGCCAGTAACTATTCTAGCAGCTTCGTTTTGTAACTTTTCTAGAGCATAAGCGTCTTGATCGGAACAGTTGTCCCAAACTACTGATGAGTATTCTATTATTGTTAAGACATAAGAAACATAAATATGATTTAATGCAATTCTGCTTAATGTAAATTTAAGCTTTCTCATAATGCCAACTACTTTAGCAGCACTATTTAAAATATTATCTATGTGTTTATGCCATTTGCCATTGCTGCTAAAAGTTAAACCTAAATGCTTATGATCTTCAACAAATTTAATTTGAGTATCATTGAAGATTAAATTAGGAAAATGTTCAAAAAATTTTAAAGTAAAAAATATTGCTTCAGTTTTCAGAGGATTGAATTTTATGAGCCACTGCTTTGCCCATACGACAAGTAGTCGAAGATCATGATTTATAATCCCTTCAATATCTACTAAACTTGATGCTGAATAAAACAAGGAACTGTCGTCTGCAAACAATCTTGTCAAACTAAGTAAGGATTCAGAGATATCATTTACATAGATTAAAAATAGTAGGGGACCTAACACTGAGTCCTGAGGAACTCCGGCGTTGACCCTTTTAAAATCTGACATGCAAGATTTAATAACAACTCTTTGTTTTCTGTCATGTAAGTAATCGGAGATCCAATTCAACAAATTCCATGTCAATTCCATACTGTCGTAATTTAAAAATAAGTCCCTTGTGCCATACCCTGTCGAAAGCCTTTGACACATCGCAAAATACCATGCAAGAATATTGATTATTATCTATTGTTTGACATATATGATGATATATATCGATCAGCTGAAAGGTAGTTGAATGACTAGGTAAAAATCCTGATTGATATTTATAGATCGAATTGTTTTCATTTAAAAAGTTATATATATTCTTAAAAACAATGCGTTCTTGTAGTTTTCCTATACCACTCAGCAAAGAGACGGGACGAAAGTTTGATGGGTCCGAGTTATCCCCCTTCTTTGGCAAAAGTATAATGTTTGATCGTTTCCATAATTCCGAAAATTTATCCTCCCTGAAGATCTATTAAACAGAATGCTTAATGGAACTGAAATTTCTTTGGCTACAGGTTTCAACATTTTATTACTAATTCCATCAGGACCACAAGCTTTATTTGGGTTCAAAATTTCCATAAGTGACTGTATTTCTGATGCAGTACAGGATATATTTAACAGTTGACTTTGACACTTTAATTCAAAAGCAGGCAAAAAACAATTAGTATCATCCAGTGAAGAAACGGAGGTGAAGTACTTATTCAGGCATTCAGCCTTTTCCATGTCTGTATAACAATAATCATTCTGATCATTTGGTGGAAATACTTTGAGAGAGGTATTGAACTGGTACTACTATTATTCTTGACAAAATGTCGAATGATACTCCAAAATGTCTTTCGTTATATTACTGTAAAAATCACTGATAGAAGACTCAAGGTTATTGTAGAATCTTTCTTTTGCATGTTTTTTAGGTTGTTTACTTTATTACGAAGTTTTCTGTACTGCTCTCGTAGGTGTAAACTAGTTGAATTAATTAATTTGCATTTTAATTTATCACGCTTGGTGGTGAAATGTCGTATTTCCGAGTCATACCAGGACTTATCATTTGGCCTCACTACCACAAGATTTGAAGGTATACATAGTTTTACCATATCAAGGAAAATGTCGGTAAATTTACTACAGGCGTCGTCTAACGACCCTTCATGTAAGACAGACCAATCATAGTCTGATAATTTCTCTTTCAAAAGATCGATATTGGCCTTTTTATATAGCCACACTAGCTATGTGAAAGACCCCTGTAAATTATATTGGAAAGGAAGAATTATGAAACATATATTGGAACCGAGGCACTTCTAAGTACCCACAATATGTTTACATGGAGAAATAAGAATTTTTCTCTATTTTCTAGTTAAAAAGTGCTTTATCTAGAGCTATGAACTATAATGTGTTGCTATAGGATACTAAAACTCATGTAAACTAAATACAGGTATCCTGAATCATAACTGTATCATCAATTATAATCATTCTATTGATCTCTGACAATTGTATTCTTGTAGGTTTTGTAGAACGCGCCAGGAACAGCCGTGCTAACTGGCTTTCATTGATTGGAAAAACAAAGGATGGAGTCGTTTATTAAAAGCCGACAGAAGAACACTTGGCATACACAAACTTTGCAGCCGACATATCTTCTAACAGTCCCTGTTTGTCGATAAATGCCCAGACACTTCAGTCGCAGGAAGAGATTAACTGCAGTAACTGATATAAGTACAGATACTTTCTGTGAGAAAGGTAAATTAGACATATTAATCTTAAAGTGCTACATTATATACCAGTATCAAAACTGCAGCAGATGACTTTTTTTTGTATCTTCCAGAGAAAATAAGACATGCAGACAATTCACATGGAATGCCAAGTCTTATTTTCTCTCAAAAATCATATCATAAAAAATTAGACTTGTCTGCAACAATTTAGCTCAATGCTTTAAGGGTTAACAGAGCTTGGGAAGAACCAATATCATACCCAAAAAAGGACCCTTATTTCATATAAACAATGAACGCTCAGATCAGTATGCATATTCATGCAGTGTTGATATATTCTCTACTCTCTATTGAGCTGTACTCATGATGAGGTATTGTGATGATATTTTGGCCTGTTGTCCATCTGTGCATCTCTTATGCATGGCTATTATATTTAGTAACTAAAATTGTTATGCTTGCATTATTACAATGAAATTCATTCGGTGCTTTTAGAGAAAATGACATTTATTGATTGCTTATTTTAAAACTAACTCTTTCCATGGCAACCAATCAAAACAGCAGTTGGGTGTAAAAAACACAAACTTTATAAGGATCATCACAGAAACATGTGTGCAAATTTTACGCAAACTTGCTTGGGTACAGAGCTGATTCATTTCAATAGCCATTTTCCCATAATAAGAATGTGGAACCTTTTGGTTGTCATGATTACCGACCGAAAAGTCTAACTGCCATTAAACAAACAAAGTTGAATGCTCCCAACTCAAGCAACATTTCTACCAAATTAGTTCCAGATCGCTTCAGTGATTTCAGAGACTTTGTTTAAATGTTCTAACACTTTAAACAACATCTCCAAAATCACTGAAATAATTTGAACATAATGTGGAAGAAATGCTGCTTGGATTTAGGGAAGTCATGCTTATGTTTTCTATGGCAGTCAGCCTTGAAAAGTTATAAAAGCTGGAAACCGTCAGAAGTTCTATTTGCGAACAAAACAAGCGAATTTGAAATTAACTAAAACAATTTCAAATGAAACAACATCAAATCAAATACAGTCGACTCTCGTTATCTCGAATTCCAAGGGACTCTCTGAAATACTTCGAGATATCCGTACCTCGACATATTAGATTTGCAGAATTGAGGAAAAAAAAATAATTCGATTAACCACATTTAACAAATTTATATGTAATTGGACTCTTGAAGTTGATATATTGAAAAATATTGTGGTTGCAATTTCTCCCATTTACCACAATATTTTTACCTGTTGTTAGATTTTCATATTTAGGCAGGGACCAGATTTTTACTTCGAGGTAAGCGGTTATTCGAGATAAGCGAGGTCGAGATAGTCAACTGTAATACAAGAATTTTTCAAATGATAAAATCAAAGATAGCAAAGAAAATAAAGAAATGCTACAAACAAAACGATCTGTAACGTTAAATCAAACAACACTTTGTTAGACAAAGCTACACTTCGCCAAATGACACAAAGCTTTATTCTAGAGAGCGAGTTCGATCTTAAACCGTGGTAATTGTGGTTCGACTATACTTTACCGAACTCATTTCAGAACGACTAAAGTGACGTCATCTCAGACTGCGGTTCAACCATGCTCTACGCGTTGGTTTCTATAGATCAAATATGGCCGCCCTTGGAAAACAAAGTAAGTTGCAAAGTTTAAAAAATCTTAATTTTGAAAGTTTCGGGCACGAAAAAGCAGTATTTTTGTTTTCTTTTCGTTGGTAGAAAAGACATGATCTAAGCAATTTTGATCGGTAGGTTCGACATGTCTATCAAGAGAGAGTAGAAAAACTTTCTCAAAAACAAATCGAAACCGATTGTCCATGGGCGCCGCCACCTTGCAACCAAATGTCTAGTACCAAACAGAGTTCGATCTGTCCCTTTCAAGAGCATGCGCATTCGTCCTTCAGGAACTAAACTACGGTCGCTGATCGAACTCGCTCTAAATAACATAAACCTGAAATATAAATGGTGCAAATCGAAATTCCATAACCCAGGTCTAACGAAATACCAAAACAATCTACCAGTTATCTAAATTCAGCGGGTTTATAGGATAGTTAGGAACGGTTGGAATGGACTGGGACGTTGGAGGCCGGGTGCATGTGAATAGGGCTAAGGGTGTGGTCAGGTTGGGCCCCACCCAATCTTACATGTGCCTGGCCAAACGAGGATCGTGGTGAGGCGGCTTGAGTGTGATTGATTGTTTGAATGTGAGAAAATAGAACTCATGATATTGTTAGTCGGTGCCAAAACGCCACATAATTTAAAATCTTCGAAACAATGGAAAATTTCGACGAAATCTAACCTGCTGTCGAGTGGAGCGAAACGTTCCGTAAACTCTCGGGTAGTGGTGTTTGCCGACATTAATCAGAAAGCCGGGACTAAATCCCGGAACCAAATATTTAAATGTCCGGCAAGGAATCTTAATTTTGGAATAATTTCATGATTTCTGGCTCGTATACTCCTTTGATCATCCGCTTTAAAATGCCTATCAAGATCAGAAGTTTCTGCTTTAAACTACCAATATACAGAAATAGGAAACTTTATCTAATGCAAAGTTAGCTGCAGAACTAGAGACCTACCATGTTCATAGTTAAAAAACTAGAAAATATCATTGTATTATCTATTCAATAAAATGCATCCAATTAACAGATATGATGAAAAATACCTTTTATGCCGATATTATGATATCAGCAGCTGATAATCTCAAGGTGGTAGTTTAAGGGAAACATTTAGTGCCAACTTTTCTCCAGCCAACATCACTAAAAACAAAGAACATTATATCGGTAATAAATGGAAGAAATTTGCAAGTCTTCTAAAGATTGCGTTTAAAGATAAGAGTCTGAAACATATACATGTAAATTCATGAAACTAATTATGTCAGACATTTCCCAACTGGTTCCGGCAAATACAACAACCGTTTTATGCGGCTAAAGAGCACGCCTCAAAAGTATCGAACCGCCATTTTTAAGATCATTTTTTAAGATAAACCAACCAACCAATCACAACGTAAATCAACCGACTAACCAACGTAAATCATGTCGAACCAAATGAGGCTCAGCCACTTTAACTCTGTCACCAAACGTTTCCTTAAACTACCACCTTGAGTGTATTCTATTGTTTTTGAATATTTTTAAATTATGTGGCATTTTGGCACCGAGTACAATTTATATCATGGGTTCTATTTTCTAGCATTCAAGCAACCACACTGAAGCCGCGTCACCACAAGTTGCGTTTGGTCAGGCACATGTAAAATGTAAGATAGGATGGAATAGAACTTTTGAAATTTTCCGCTTTCCAAAAAAGTCCAATGGGAAAATTGTAAAAATGACACCTTCTGCATAACCAATCAAGCAATTTAATTGAACTTAGCACAAAATATTCTTGGGATGATCCATCCCTAGGCTTGTGTCCCCAACTCCTCCTACATTTTACAACTGTTTCTTCTTATGAAGTAATGATGTGCATCAGATTTGTTTTTGATTCAGTCATTTTTGAACCTTTTGAACTTTAATTTTTCTTTACAGTTCCAGGTTAAATTTTCAGGTATAGCTCATTTCTCAGGAAGATACAACCCAGCTAGCATTCTACGTAAATCTACATCGGACCGTCATCGGCCCGTCAGCTACCCTGACGGGCCGATGACGGCCCGATATAGATTTACGTAGAATGCTGACTGGGAATTGATAGATTAATAAAACGTGGTACATATTTACATCTACATGAGAAAAATTGACTACATCAGTGACACTTCAGCCTTTACCTATCTTTCACGGTTCACTGACTGTATAATCCCCCGTCAGTCCACCCACTGGAGATGGGAAAGAGGCACAGGGTTAGCCCAGTCAGCATTCTATGTAAATCTATATCGGGCCGTCATCGGCCCGTCAGGGTAGCTGACGGGCCGATGACGGCCCGATGTAGATTTACGTAGAATGCTAGCTGGGAGAGGACATACTTTTGGTGCTGATCCTGTTAGCATTAGCGACTTTTGTCTGCACTTCATCGCTTGAACTAACTAGCAGAGTCTTACCAAAAATAGCATTATCTTAGCATCGTTAGGGTGCGGACAAAAGTTGATAATAGGTTCTGGTGACTTGACCTCATGATCATTAAGGGAACTGCACATGTATAATCAGATTTTTGCAAAAAGTGTCTAATGTCGGCACTCGTTATGATTTAAAATTTACAAAATTAGGGGACTTGTGACATTTGTCATCCTTAACGCTTAGCATGCTACGTAAAAACTTCAGCAGATGACATTTTGAAGGAGGTTTTCTTATTTTTCCCAGTTTGACATGTCATGCAAATTGTCTCCCTGGTAGCCAGTGTGCATGAAATGTCAGAGCCTATTTTCCTGGAAAAAAACACAAAAAAAACTGTCATCTTGTCGTCTGCTGAATTGTCCATAGAGCGTTAAAGGCTTAGGTCAAGCTGCTTTATGAGTAATTCTCTCTCTCTTTCTCTCTCTCTCTCTCTCTCTCTCTCACACACACACACACACACACATACACACACACACACACACAAGGAGTACTAACTCAAGTCCGAAAACTTATGTGTTCTATTTTATTGTATCTTTTTCAGATTCCTAGCTGGCGATAAAGATGAAATGACGAAAACCGAAAGCATTAAGCAATTTGTGAGTGATTCGACAGTGTTTATACATCGATAAAATCCACAAAAATGAAAATGATGCCTTTAATAACTACCGTTGGTATGGTTTAATCACTTTTTTGCATTTTGTTCAGTCAAAACAAGTAGAATCCAACCTGGGGTTTGTTTATTCAATAATTTATTCAAAAAATGTGAAATAACATACTAATCAGCACAATTCAATATTAGTATCCAGGCTAAAAATTCAAAGATTGGAAAAAAGTGCATAATATATAAATAGATATCTTGTCCTGATATATTCTCCCTAATTACTGCGTGCCCAGTAGGCACACAACGTGGAAACAACGTCGATTCAACGTTGATTCAACGCCCAGGCGTTGAATCAACGTTGAATCGACGTTGTTTCAACGTTGTGTGCCTGCTGGGACGGTGCGTTTAGGTTTAGCTAGAAAAATATAGTAAAATATCTATCTAATAAACGCTTAAAAAAACGTTTCGGCAGAGGACTTGATGGAGAGAATAGTCAACCCTTTCATCCCTGAGTTTCAGAAGTATACTCTTCCATCCTTAAATGTGGACATGACCACTGATGCACATAGGAGTTTCAGTCTAAGATCAAAAACAGAATGGCAAACAGTTACGAGCCGTCTTCTCTGGATCTACACTGTTCGCAAAGGTGTCTGTGTTGGTCTGCAGGGATAAAGGGGTTAATGATGTTTATGCGATATTATTTTCTGAATTTCATTATAAAATTATTTGATTTAGGTACTCTTTAGAACCGCATCGTCTTATCTTTTATATAAAACTGAAGACTAAAAAATTGTTTGACTGGGCGCTTATAAGAGTATAGTGTGCACTTACAGACAACCCTCTCTATACCGACACTCGATACAACGATCGACGAAATTCGTTTTAATGACAATTTGACTATCACGAAATCGATGCTTAAGAGATAACAATTACTCACAAATTATGCAAGAATATTGTTTCTGATACTTTAAAGAAACATATGAATTGGATATTTGTTAGAATTGCCTCAGTGAGGCAATTCTAAGAAATATCCAAAACATATGTTCTATGGGGAAATAAGAATAAAACAAGACATTTCTTACATATCAATCTCTTATTAAGATTTCTGTACAACAACAAATTCATTTTAATGGCAACGTCTTTGGGAACAAATGCTGTCGTTATAACGAGGGTTCACTGTATTGCGTCGAATACAGTACTGTATTCATAAATGATACAAAGCATAAGACAAGCGAGCTTGGTATTTTTATGTCCGAACCTTGTCGAAACGCAAGGCAAGGCAAAACTGAAGAAAAAAAAAACAAAAAAAAAACAAAAAAAACTGTGCATTTACTTGAGATCATACACTACCGGAAGAGTTTCTTTCCTAAAAACCTTGTCGAAATGAAATGCCAAGAGCAGAGCAGAAAAAAGAAATGTCATGTACTTACAGAGATAGCGGATGTTATAACCTTAAGGGTAATCGATACACCTTACAGATTTCGCACCATTTTTAACAAGACAGATAACTTTTGTGACTTTTTGTTTAGTTTCCTACACACCGAACCCTTTCTGAAATGGGATCAACTTTAAAAGGAAAGAATTTGCTCCCACGAGGGCAAATTCTTTGCTTTTAGACTGGATCCCCTTTAGCAGGGCAGCAAACAATTTAGACAGTTGTCTCCCCTGAAAGTATATCCGTTTTCCTTAACCCTCGTCCTGCTGAATAAATTCAGATGCCATGCTTTTTAAATTTTTCAGCCAATCAGATTACTTGATCCAGATTGTTGATATAAATTCACATGCTAAATGGCAAACGGTGTAGATCCAAATCAGTTGGCTTCTTAGAAGCCAACTGATCTGGATCTGCACTGTTTGCAAAGGAGTGTATATCCTGGTTCAGCAGGACACCTTTATAAAATGTATACCGCTTAACTTTAGTTCTAGATAAGAGTAGCCAATTTACTAAAATATTGATATTTTTTATTTCTCCCCAAACATGTTTGTTATAGTACCTATTAGATGGGCTTCGCAGAGGCGCTTCTAATGAGAGCCCAGAAATAAGAAATAATATTTGAGCCAGCGCATGACAAAATCAGCAGAATGGCATGTGCGCCCAGCGAAGACTCAGCTTAGCCTGGGCATCCGCCCAGTCTGATCAGAATCTTCGCTGTTCGCTCAATAGGTAGTTAAGGACCCAAAATTTCTTCATGCGGACAGCGAAGACTCTGATCAGACTGGGTGGATGCCCAGGCTGATCTGAGTCTTCGCTGGGCGCACATACCATTTTGTGGTTTTGTCGTGCGCTGGCTTATTTATCTGGATACCCTTTGTATCTAGAGCTAGGCACAGAATGACGAAATTTCATGTAAGAAATGAGTACAATTCGGAAATTAAGCAAATTAAGACAGATCTATGCAGTATAAATGGCTGCTAGAACTAACTATCACGTCGCAAAAACTTGTTTAAAAATCGAAATGCTGAAAATCTGCCGAGTAATGTATACCCCTGCATACCCCTCTTTTCATTATACAGTCGAACCTCAATGGCTCGAACATCTTTGGGACCATGGAAATTCGTTCGAGACATGGGTAGTTCGAACCACTGAGGGTTAATCATGGCACGTTCAGGAAGCAAATAGCGATATTGTAGGGAAAACTTTTCGATTTTCTACATACTGATTGTATGTTGCGTGTACTCATTAGAATTGCCTCGATGAGGCGATTTCGAAGGGACTAAGAAATGAGTTCGAATTAGCCATCGGTGTTCGAGCCATCGAGGTTCGACTGTATGTTATGGGAAAACATGGGGGTACTCATTACATACAACTGTTGACATAATGCTGGTTAAGCGTAAGTGGGTAATGTCAAGTCTCTGGCCAGGCTGCGTCTATGTGCAGGCCAAGCTTCTTGTTTATCCACGATAAAATATCCAATTTATTTTGTTTTTAACTTTTGTTTTTACTCTGCTACACAAAATTAAAGGGGATTGGATACACTTGGCAGACTTGCCGACATGCTTACAAAGAATACTCTGCTTGCTTCCCTACAAACCAGGTCTCTTTTGAATAGTCTAAACTTTAAGAATTAGCTCCCAAATGAGTAGCTAATCATTTCCTTTAAGAGTAGACCTAGGGGTGCCTAGTTGGACAAGCTCGAACATCGAGCTTGCTAGGCTAGGTACCCACAAAAAGGCCAGGTCGTGCATACAACACACAACTCCCTAACATGAAGGCCTAGATCACACTAGAACTTTGCACAGACTGCAAGGGCAACAACCTACGTCATGATCATGGCTGTATGCACATAGCTGCGACTATAACATTTATTCAGATTTATGGCAAACTCGTGAAGGGTGCATAATGCGGCGAAAAAACACTGACAAGTACACAAAACATGTCCATTTTAGTACTGTCGTTGACCAAAAATGCGAACTCCATGCATATTCTAGTCATTGTAGATACTTCGATCAGTTTTGCTTAACTCTTTCAACCCTGTAGACCAGTACAGATTCCTATGCAAACAGTGTAGATCGAGGTGAAACGGCTAATAATGAGCAGTTTTATCAGGATCAGCACTGTTTGCAATTATATTTTGATTTTTGATTGAGACCCCTATTTGGAACAATGGTTCTGACCAGATACAAAAATGGAAGGTCCACTTATGAAACGCCGGGATGAAAATGTTAAATTTATAAGTGCTACTGGACATCGGTATGGGTGATCAGTCATTGCCGTTCAGAGGCCCGATTTTTAAAATTACAGACAGTGTGTATAACAGCAAAGTTGGTGCACTAAGTGAATAATCCTAATTTCATAAAACCCTAGTTAGTTCAGGAAGATTCCGTTAAACTGGAAACTGACAAAATTACGCGTCAGAATTAGAATGTTTACTGGTGATATATCTAATGACATTCATTCACCAGGACCTGTGATATGGGAAGTTAGTCCCTAGCTCTCACCAGAGAGGTAAACCTAGCCACACTATCCTCTGCTCCTTCAGCAGAGGTAATGATCAAATCTGGAAGGGCATTCCAATCTCTGATTGTTTGAGGGAAGAATGAGCCATTGTAAATGTCAGTTCTTGTAGTGGGGGTCTGAAAAGTCAATGATTGTTGATTCTACTGCGCCTAACTGGGTGGAGGGGATAAGATCATCTGTTGGAATGCAGGCAGCACCCTTTAGACCTTTGTACAAAAGAATCAGTCTACGTCGTTGTTCATCGTCGTTATGACGTAAGTTGTAAGGGGTGTGTGTAAACTATGGTAGTGGTGCGCGTCCAACATACAACAAAAATAATAGTGTTTTGATAACAATGCAACATGCATCCATTCTTAACGAAGCCTAGGTCTTACATAGCTCAATTTCTCACAGAAACATTAGAGGCACATAATAGTCATATATTTATACAGATAATATACAATTATTGACTACTTTGACATCGGATGTGATGTGATATCCACCAGAGAATACCAATACTGACCGAGGCAATATCACATCATATCCAATGGCTTAACAGTCACCAATTGTTTTATTATATAAGAAAAAAACAAAATACATTTTGATGAATTAACAAAAATTCTGAATAAACCGTAATCGTTATATTGAACATATTGAGCATTGTAGTGACATATATTAGAAAGTTCCATAAGATCTAATTTTAGAAACTAATATACACTGGAAGGCGCGCGCAAGCCAGTGTATATCACGATTTATGGACTGGGCTGAAGGCGGCTCTCAGCCAGTTAAAATCAATCTATTTATAACTTATATAATAACATGGCATAATCACACTAATATGATAACACACTGTGAACAAATATAGTTCAAACATGTCAATAATCCAGTTAAAATCAAAAGGTTGTCCTTGAAAACAAGAACACATAAAAAGATTGAAAACCCGAGTCTTGGTTTCATTAAGAATTTCCCACAACATGGTCATATGGTCATATTGAGATCGGTAAGATGTTAGAGAGAGAGAGAGAGAGAGAGAGACATACAGAGACAGAAAAAGAGAGATACAGATCATGAAGTGTCAAGTGTCGTCTTCTTCCGCATCGAGCCACACAATCCATAAAGATCATGCTCCACTCCACACACCAGCATCATTTGATTAACTCTTTCATTGCCAATTCCATTACGAAAACACGCCTATACAAATATATAGAAAATTTCACCTCCAAAAACTGAAAATTTTCAGATAAAAACTCTGATATTTTTTCATATTTCTGCTCAAAACATAGATTGTGTGTACTCGTTAGAACCGCCTCGCCGAGGCGGTTCTAACAAGTACCCACAATCTCACCGAGGCAATTCTAACGAGTACCCACAATCCATGTTTTTGTGCAGAAATAAGAAAAATAATGTATACCCCTGTAAACCCCAGTTTTACTATATAAAAGTGGGTTTAAGGGGGTCAAAATTATATAGGCTTGTTTACCTGATGCCTTCTGAAAAGGGATCAACTCTAAAAGCAGCAAATTATTTCCTTTCCAAAGCAGACCCTTTTTCTGAAGGAAGGCATAATATTTTGACAACTTTGACACCCCCATAATTTTCCTTAAGGTTCTGATGAGCTGGAGGTGCTTTTATAATCGTTCCGTTGCTTTTATAAATAGCTGCATATTTTTTTTTATTTATTTGTTAATGGATGTTAATCAGATTTCAGGAAATATGCAACACAGTCAGAAATGTTAACAATTATAAGCTTTCACAAAAAAGCTTGGTCTACGCTTAGCACACAATACCAAGCTTGTTTGTGAAAGCTAATACTTGGTTATAATAACATTGAGCGGTCAATGAAAAATAGCATCGGACCAGTCCATGGCCGTTCATAAAGTACTTCCAGAGAAATATGAAACTCTATGATTGTCTACGCCCATGGGCGTAGCAGTTGTTTAAATGACACTTCAACATCAATCTGACTGAAAGACAGAATCATTGCAAATACTTGTCACCGACACTTTTGGAGTTACATAAAAATTCTCCTCTTCAGCATGAAAGTTCTCATTTACATATACTGGTTCTGAGACTGGTCCATTGTTGCGAGGAACATCGTATATACTTTCAGCTAAATTGGACGACGAACTTCTAGGTGTGTCGTATAGATTTGACAAGCCTACAAGGGAAGGGTATTTAAACGCATATCCCGGGGAGCTTGGGGAAGAGTTGCATGATTCTGACAAGTCCGTAAATGAATGTTTTGCTGACATTAGTTCCCTGTTTTTGTGTATAGTAAATGGAGATGGTATTACCGATGATTCATCGGTGACCACAACGACAGGAGATTCAGCATCGTTACTTGCGGAATTATCATCCCAAATGGGATTTTCTGGTATCTCATACGTATCATCAATGTCTTCGATTGTAATTTTAGCTACTTTTTCTTTCTCACTTTCAGAATTTCTCGGTGTGTTGTAAAGCACTTTTACTACCGGTGTTTCTTGACCTTGAGGTTCCTGTATCGGCGCGGAGATCCTTATTATTTTATTACTGTTGTCACTTGACTTTTTCTTATTTTTCGCTTTTCCAGATTTTGGCCTTTTTGCATAACTTAAACTGTCTACTGAGAGAATCTGAGAAGAGGCAATTTCACTCCTACCAGTCTTCCTTCTCCTCTCTTTACTGTGTATTTTACTTTTCCTGTCATTTTCTGGTGTTGCCACTTTAACACCGATATATGCATTTGGTTCTGATGCTTTCCGGGGAATTTCTGGAGTTCCTATTGGTTTACTGAAATAGAAATTGAATCGAGGTAACAGTGTGCATTGTAAGGCTTATATCCAGATTTTAGTTACACTTGATACAGGGGCATTTTAACCCTTTCTTCTCTGAGTTTCTGAAGTGGACTCTTTTCAGTCTTGAGCTTGGACATGTCCACATTACGAAAACACGCCGATATAATTTTGGCCCCCTTACACCCCGATTTTATATAGTAAAACTGGGGTTTACAGGGGTAAACATTATTTTTCTTATTTCTGCGAGGCGGTTCTAACAAGTATCCACAATGTATATTTTGAGCAAAAAAATGGATATCCGAATTTTTTATCTGACAATTTTCTTTTTTTTTTTTTTTTTTTGGTGGTAAAATTTCCAGTATATTTGAATAGGCATGTTTTCGTAATGTCTGATGCAAATAGGGGTTTCAGACTAAAACAAAAAAATGAATTGCAAACTGTGTAGATCATGATGAGACGGCTCGTTACGAACCGTCTAATCTGAATCTACACTGTTTCCACAGGTACTTGTTTTGATCAATCGGGCTGAAATGATTAACGCGTCAAACATTGGTACAAATACCTCACTGTATTGGTAGTATCAACTTCCATCCTTATTAAACCTCACCCGTTTTACTGTTTTCAAAGTGTAACGAAAAGTAATTATTGGAGTATTGAAGAAGCTACCTGCAAAACATGCAAGACTAAAATGTAAAGTTGCTGCTAGCGATTCACATATGAAAAGTTTGCAAAGGGTATGTTTTAAAATATAACGTTGAATATCATTTGTAATGTAAGTCAAATTTTCAGGACAGATCAGATCCCCATTGAGCAATACGCTTTTTTTCATCAGGGTGTTTTGACTATACGATATATGTGTTCCACTGTGATGTTTTACAGATGAGGTAGACGACCCCTACGCGGATCAAACATGTTTGCAATGTGGAGCTGCATCGGAATTCAGGGTGAAGCTTCGCGCGAATAAAACTGGTTTAAGCCCTCCTCTCCCTCTCTTATCCCCAATAGTTTTCCTACTGAGCGATCTAAGGCGGTTCTTTTGTTGCAGTTTTTCTCTGTTTGTGCGTCTGTGATTTCATACAGTGAACCCTTGTTACAACGACAGCATTTGTTCCCAAAGATATTGCCATTATAATGAATTTGCTGTTGTAAAGAATCCTTAATGGACAGAATGGTATGTAAGAAAGACCTTGTTTTATTCTTGTTTCCTCATAGAACATATGTTTTTGGATATTTGTTAGAATCGCCTCACTGAGGCGATTCTAACAAATATCCAAAACATGTGTTTCTTTACAGTATTAAATACAATATTCTTGCATAATTTGTGACTAATTGTTACCTCTTAAGTGAAGGTTTCGTGACATTCAAATTGTCATTATAACGAATTTTGTCGTTGTATCGAGTGTCGGTATAAAGAGAGTAGACTGTATGGCGTTTGTCTTGTCCTTATTTTTTCCTCATTTCTGCTTCTTTTGGTGTCTCTGGCGGTTTGTGCTTCGTGATTGTGGCATTACCTGGGTATCTTCACGTATAGTTTTGATAGATTCAGCAACTTCAAGTTGTCAAATGGATGATTGTCTGTAGTTTTATCACAAAAACATGCCTATATAATGTTGACCTTTTAAATCTCACTTATATATAGTAAAACTGGGGTTTTCAGGGATATACATTATTTTCACATTTCTGCTCAAAAACATAGATTGTGGGTACTCGTTAGAACCGCCTCTGCGAGGCGGTTCTAACGAGTACCCACAATCTATGTTTTGTGCAGACATATAAAAATATGAGAATTTTATTCTGAAATTTTTCAGTTTTTGGTGGTAAAATTCTCAGTATATTTGCATTGGCGTGTTTTCATAATAATAACTATGGTTTGTTTCGCACTGCGCATGTGAGAAAATTACTTACTTTTGACCCTTTTTTCTACTTTGTCGAAAGCCTGAAAAGAACAAGAACTTTTCTAAACCAAAGAAAACTATCCATCAGTTAGGGTGAATGGACACACTTTGTAGATTTTCTGCGATGATAACAAGTGAGACAACTTTTGTGACTTCATTTTTTTTTTCCTCCACACCAAACCCTTCTGAAAAGGGGTCTGTTTTGAAAGGTAAGAATTTGCTCCTTCTTGGGAGCAAATTCTTTCCTTTCAGAAGGGAGGCAAAACAATCTTGAAAGAGTTTCCTCTTTCTTGAAAGTGCATTTATTCCCCTTAACCCTTGTGCTGCTGAGTAAATTAAGATGCCACACCCACTTCCAATTTACAGCCAATCAAGATTACTTGATCCGAATTATTGCTATAAATTCACATACTTAATGTCAAACAGTGCAGATTCAGATCAGTTGGCTTCTTCAGAAGCCAACTGATCTGAATCTACACTGTTTGCAAAGGCAGGGTATATCCGGGTTCAGCAGGACAAGGGTTAAAATATAGAAATAAACATATCCAGGAATACGCGTAGTTCAGTCTTATTCTTGCATGACTATCGATATTCCATTTCACAAACTTCGGTTAAATCCCTTTATCTAGGGTCCAGTTAGTGGATGGGGGAGTGTCATTTGGCCTGTGGAATGATTGTGTAATTAACAAAAAAAAGCACTCGCAATACCTGTTGAACCAAACAGAGAGTCGGATGACTTTACTGCGGGTCGTGCAATAAAACTGTGAACATGTGTATTCAATACTACATGTATAGGTGTTCCTTTACAGTCGAACTGCAATGACTCGAACATCTTTGGGACCATGGAAATGTGTTCTAGACATGGGTAGTTCGAGCCACTGACGGTTAATCATAGCGCCAGGTCTGAAGGCAAATGGGGATTAGATATATTCAAGCTTCTATAAAATAATGGTATGTTGAGTGTAATTAGAATTTCCTCACCGAAACGATCCTAATGAGTACACACAACATACATTTCCTGACAAAATAAGAAATTTCCTTAACATATCCCAAAATATGTTGTCTTGAGCTATCAGAAGAATTTGCTTGGGACTCAAAAACGAGTTCGAATCAGCCACGGTAAACGAGTCGTCGGTGTTCGAGTTATTGAAGTTGTACTGTACATAAATCTATCGAATGACCACATCATGAAAACATGTCTATGTAATTATGACCCCCTCAAACCCCACTTTTATATAGAAAAAAAATGGGTTTCGGGGTATACATTATTTTCTCTTATTTCTGCTATAAAAACATAGATCGTGGGAACCCGTTAGAACCGCCTCGATGAGGCGGTTCTAACGAGTACCCACAATCTCTGTTTCGAGCAAAAATAAATAATAATAAGAATGAAAACACAAAAAAAAAAACAAAAAAAAAACACACACACATTTTTTCATCTGAAACTTTTTCGTTTTTGCAGCCATATTAAGTGCCATTATATTGAATGGGCTGCCATTATATTGATGTTTTCGTAATGAATTTCATTCAAGTCTGAACTTTACATTTTGTTGACATCATAAAATTCTAGAGAGCAGACGCAGATCGACATTAAGGGTCCCTATAATAATAAATTGTTTACCTTTCACTTATAATACGCTGTGAGACCCTTACAAATTCTATATTAGAATAAACCGTATATTCTGTAAACAAACAAAAGTATTTTAAAATGTTGTCTGCTGAAATTTTTACCCAGCATCCCAGCTAGCATTCTACGTAAATCTACATCGGGCCGTCATCGGCCCGTCAGCTACCCTGACGGGCCGATGATGGCCCGATATAGATTTACGTAGAATGCTGACTGGGATGCTCATCGTTAAGCTTTTACGCATCCGTAGGTTAAATTATGGATGTAAATTAGTGATCTTTTTTTTCTTATTAGTCACAGAAAATAAGACTTGGCAAAGTTGGCATTTCTTTCAAACCATCGGGGACAATATGAATGAAATATTAAGTTTTACTTCTGTGAAAAAAAAAGAAATAAAGAAAAGAAAAAATATTGGAAATGTTGTCCGCTATTATTTATAGTCAGCCAGTTTAAGTTTACGCTGTCAAGTTAGGAACCGCTCTGTAATGTGCTTGCGTAAAAGTAAGCTCCGTCGCTGTTCAATGGGCGGTTTACTAAGGCCAGGCATAAAAAAATACTTCATTTGTAGTTGCCGATCCATGAATTTTTCTTAGGGTAGATCGGCCTATTTTTTTCCCGAAAGTTTACACACTGTTACAATAAATACCCATACTACTGAGATAACAACCCCGTACAATTTGAACAAATCTATTTTTTTTTTCCACAAATGGTGTACCCAAA
Organism: Anodontia alba; assembly: GCA_964016985.1. Taxonomy (NCBI): domain Eukaryota; kingdom Metazoa; phylum Mollusca; class Bivalvia; order Lucinida; family Lucinidae; genus Anodontia; species Anodontia alba. The sequence continues at coordinate 19,299,614 of OZ024821.1, forward strand.
ATGTGCAGGTGTAAAGGCAAACAGTGCAGCCCCAAAGCCGACTGCTCCTTGGAGCAGTCCGATCTGGGTCTGCACTTTTTGCTCAGGCCTGTTTGAACTACTATTTAGGGTGATCATAATAAATGTGTCAATTATAAAAAAAAATGCTGTCCCCAGTAGTCAAAACAAATTTTGGGTAGGGAGGATTTTTGGTGGGTAGGTAGGTAATTGCAAACAAACAAAATTTTATTTTTTGGCCTAAGCATTAAAATTTCATAAATTATTTCTGAGGTTAAAAACTCTCTCAACTAAAATGATGTAAAATTTCGAAAAATTGTCTTCGCTGTGACAAACAGACATACGGACATACACTATTTTTAGATGATTTTGTTAGATATATAGATAAAATAACAAACTTACTTCTTGCCAGTGATATAACGTTAATATTCTTCTTCCGAAGTTTCAGTGTTAATAAGAAAATCACAATCAGTAGGACAATAATTGACAGAGAGACCACACTGCCTATTATGGCTGGTGCCACAGGACCACTTGTCACTTCTACCGAATCTGCCGCAAGGGCTTCTGAAAATAAACCAAACCATGATGTGGGCCGCGCCAAGCGAAGTGTCTTTGAACATGCGCAAAATGCACAGATTCAATCTCATGCCGCGCATGCGCAAGGTCTCATCCGGGAATTTGCTCTCCATAGATACATTCTATAGTGTCTAATAATTCTGTTAGCGGACAACAAAGGCCCAAATCAGACTGTGCGGATGCGCAGGCTGATCTGGGCCTCCGCTGTCCGCATTTACCCGAAGACACATTTTGCATGGCGTGGCCCAAGTATTCTTTGTAACTTACTTTCAACCCTCAGTTTCTGATATGGACTCTTCTGTCTCTTACTTTGTACAAGCCCATTGACGAAAATAGGGGTTTTAGTCTAAAATCAAAAACAGAATAGAAAACAATGTAGATCCAGATGAGACGGCTCGTTACAAGCCGTCTCATCTGGATCTACACTGTTTGCATAGGTGTTGGTTTTGATCTGCAGGGCTGAAAGGTAGATAAATTTGACACAATCTAAAATAGATAGCGGTAGTAACATCTTGTAAAAGTCCTAGTATTCCAGAGACAAACCCTTTCAGCCCTGCACCCCAACCAGATACCTTTGCAAACGGTGCAGATCAAGAATAGACGGCTCGTAACGAGATGGCGTCTCTTCAGGATCTGCACTGTTTGCCATTCCATTTTGATGTTCGACTGACAACCATTTTTGTAACAATAGAAGTGTCCAAAACCAAAGTTGGTAGATTCCATGCCAAAACATTAAGGATGAAAGGATGAATGACGAAATATCTAGGGACAATAAAAAAATGTTCAAGGGAACTCCTAAACTCAAGTAGAAAGAAGCACACTTTCAATGGCACAAGGAATGTTTATAAGCAAAGGGGATTAGTATCTGGTCCATGTCCCGCGAGCATATGTATATATACACGCGTTCGATACTAACGCCCGGTTTCAAAATAGCTTTGAATTTTCACGTATTCTGAGAAGTCAAGGGGTTCCCTTAAATATTGTCTCTAGTAACTAACTTGCCACTGATATATAAAGATGTTTTTTTTTATTTATTTATTTATTTATTTCAATGTACATTACTGCACATCTATCAAATGTTTGTCAATTAACCCTTTCACCACTGAATTTCTTGATCTGGATATTTGATATTACAGTCGACTCTCGTTATCTCGAAATCCAAGGGACTCTGTGAAAGACTTCGAGATATCCGTGCTTCGACATATCAGATTTGCGGAACTGAGGAAAATAATTAATCGAACAACCACCTTTAACAGAATTACTATGTAAGTTGACTCCTAAGTTAGCGATATATTGAAAATATTGTTAAAAAGAGGAGAAATTGCTCCTGAGGAGCAATTTCTCCTCTTTTCCACAATATTTTGTTGCCTGTTGGTAGATCTCTGTGTTGAAACAGGGACCAGATTTTCACTTCGAGATAAGCGGTTATTCGAGATAAGCGAGGTCAAGATAACGAGAGTCGATTGTATGTATATAAACAAAATATTTTGTCGAAAATATTCTTAAGGTAAATGTATACATCACCATTTCCGAATATAAGAAGGTAAGAAGTTGCCCCCATAGTATTTTCAACCTTGCATAAATAGGGACCGAATTCTTTCCTTCACGAGTAGCCCTACTGAGAAAGGAGGCAAATATTTTCATGCGAGAGTTGTGCGCCTTGGAGGTATATCCCTTTAAATCCCATTTATATGTGGCTTGGTCGTTGTTACTGCACATAGCTAATGCACTATTTCTTTCAAATGAGCAATAACTAAACAGCATAAAGACATAATTTTTGTACAGATTGTCAATATTTCTTGCTTAACCTTAACCACTCTCTGGGCAATTCAGCGAACAGCAAAATAATGGTATTTTTATTTTAATTTCCTCAGAAAATGAGCTTTGACATTTCATGCAAATTGTCTTCTTAGGAGACAATTTGCATGAAATGACAAAGCTTATTTTCTGGGGGAAAACATAATATAAACTATATTTCAAAATGTCATTTGCCGACATTTATATACAGCGTGCTAAGCGATAAGTATTCAATATTTATAATCATGAACGAGAGTATAGCTGTCAATAAACACATCATCGAGACAATGTTATTATTTATATTGCGAACATCACTTTAGCAGTTTATTATATATGGTAATAATATTAGATAGGCTAATAGTTTATAATTAATGTGTCTAATGTAATAGAAACGTATTGCGCAGGTGTGAGTCATTTGACTGTCTTCTGACAAGACCTCATGATTCATATTGCCACAGACACTATAGAAGACGGACTGGTAACGCGGTGCTTACGCTGTCTGTAGACTGGCTCCAGTCTCCAGTGCCTATTATAATCATGTTTGATAATCCACTGAAATAAAACAAAAATATCATAACTATATAAACACTGATCCAGTGACCAGCCTGTATAGTCATGATATTATTTTGGTTATATTTTAGTGGACTACCAAACAGGGTTATAAGAAAACATATTTAGTCACTAGACGCTGGAGCCAGTCTGCTGTCTGTTATTCGACGTAGTCGTTTAAGCTAATCGTCTTGAGCAGCTGTATGAAATCATGAATATGCCATACAATCGAAAAGAATCTGCACAACGGCCTTTTCTGTTATTACCGTAAAAGGGCACGCCATCTTAGTCATTGTACATTCTGCTTTGAAAAGTGTTTTCAAGATCACGGTAAAACTGCGAGGTTAGGACAAACCTAAACAGGAAAATACTAAAAAATAAAAACAGGATACTTATAATTCTTTTTGAACGATACTGTACTCTTTGTCCTTCCATTATTGATTTATGTTTATTTTTAGCTGTAGAAAAATGTAGCTGCTTAGCAATATATAATTAGTTTTCGGGCGTTACCGAAACAGCCCCCATATCTCAGTCGGGAGAGGGTTCGCCTACCACGCGGAAGGTTGCGGGTCCGAAACCCAGTACTTTTTATGAATCTGTCCCGTTCCCTTTTTTCATTGTTATAAGTATGTAAGTATACTTTCGGTCCTACGTCGTGTATCTGTTTTTTACAGATATTATTTGTTTTTTTTTATTCACGTTATTATATCTATGTTTTGACCTTGGCGATACACCATACCTGTAATGTCATGTACCGTTTTGGCGGATTTAGCTCAGGGTCTTATAACTACTATCAAGTTTGCGCTTACGACAGGTCACTCATAGTACAGCATAGAACTTCAGACCAGCATCTAACATCAGGGCAAGTACGAAATACTTCTATCCAGAGGTTCAGGAAATATAGCCTTTTTTAAACATTTAACCAACGCCGACACTGATGCAGTGGTGACTGCTATAGCTCTACCCGTATTTTCGTACAGGTAGAGCTAAAAGGAAGGAGAAAATAAAGCAAAATGGTCTGACTGTTCAAGGGAAATAAGAACTTTCATCTCATTCACATGTAATTTTACTTCAGTCGTTAACTTTTGAAATCTGGATTGAAGTGCAGTGAAATGTTTTAACCCTTGTCATGCTGAACAAATGAAGATGCCACGCCCACATCTAATTTTCAGCCAATCAGATTACTTGGTTTAGATTCTTGATACCAATTCGCATACTGAATGAAAAACAGTGCAAATCCAGATCAGCTGGCTTCAGAAGCCAACTGATCTGGATCTACACGATTTGCAAAGGCAGAGTACATCCGGGTTCAGCAGTACCAGGGTTAAGATATACCTTTAATAAAATTGCGGAATCTCATTAATGACACACCTATTTGCAGGACCCTCGTAAAATGTTATCCTCGACAACTCAAATTCCCGATACCTCAAAGTTCCTGGTCATGTAGACTTTGAATTGCCAACCTACCTGTTCCACATTCTAAATCGTTACACCGTTCTTCTTCAGAGCTCCAACCAGCGAAACTCGCCACGATTTCAGAGTCTGGAAATTTCGCTCTTCTTGTTCTCTGTCTGTATCCGCCGCCACAGGTAAGGTTACACGGCCCCCAAGGTCCCCAAGCAGTCCAGAAGGTGGCATTTTCTGTTCAATTAAAATGTACATTTGCAGTGGCGTAGATTACACGGAATAATTTGTACGCAAATCCAGGAAAACTCTTGAAAAAAGTATGCCTTGAAGCACTTCTAAATAAGGGGCTGTTCTTAAAGGAAAGAATTTGCTCCCAGAGGGAGCAAATTCTTTCCTTTAAGAGCAGCCCCAAATGTAACGAACCAAATTTTTTTATGTTAATGCCACTTTATCATAAAAATGTTTCTTAAGCATGTTACGCACATGCGTACGTGCGTACTGAGCGCTACGCCTATGATTTGAACCGCGCAGTGAGAAAATGTGTCTTCGGGATATACACAAATGGTAAGGATCCTGATTAGCCAGACCGACTGCACAATACGATCCGGTCTTTTGTTATACATCAATATACTCTAAAGTACCCAACGCTTCTGTAAGCGGACAGCGCTGACCTTGATTATGCGTAGTCTGATCAGGTCCATCACTGCCTGTATATTCCACAAAGGCATCTTTTACATGGATAGGCTCATTTGTATACTGGGTAAAGGTATCATCTTTAAGTTGCAGATCAAATGGAAATGCACAAATGTTCGTTGGCCATCAGGAAAAACATACCTATAGAATTTTGACCCCCTTAAACCCCATTTTTATATAGTAAAACTGGGGTTTACAGGGGTATACATAATTTTTTCTTATTTCTGCTCAAAAGCATAGATTGTGGGTACTCATTAGAACCGCCTCGGCGAAGCGGCTCTAATGAGTACCCACAATGTATGTTTTGAGCAGAAATATGAAAACTACCAGAATTTTTTTATATAGTAAAGCTGGGGTTTACAGTTGTATACATTATTTTTTCTTATTTCTGCTCAAAAGCATAGATTGTGGGTACTCATTGGAACCACCTCGGTGAAGCGGTTCTAATGAGTACCCACAATGTATGTTTTTAGCAGAAATATGAAAACTACCAGAATTTTTCATCTGAAAGTTTTCATTTTGGGGTGGTACAATTCTCAATATATTTGTGTTTTCGTAATGGATATAAAATTCCACAAGATGTACCAAGAAATTTAGTTTGTTTGGACCTATTGCTTCCAACTTAAGCTTCCAAACAGGTTTGAAAGCTTAATTATATGATATTTTGTACCAGAGAAAACTGTCTTACGTGTGCTGCCTGGTTCTTATGAAACAACAGATGGTAAATTTGGTGCCCCTGCTCTGGGCACTAAAAATGACAAAGAACAGGTACCAGACCTGTCTTCGAATATACACTACACGTACCTGGCTTCTACTTTCTCTTTTGGACTTTGCTGCGGATTTAAGTGCGAGGCTCTGATCAGGCGCTGTGTTCTGTGGCGTCTGATCTGGGTCTAAATTGTTTACTGAGGCCCATCTTTCCCAATGTTCAGGATGAATTCCAAAAACAAAACTTTCGCTGGACAGGGTTATGTGATGTTATCTTACCTTTGCAGGGTTGAGATGTACATATTTTTTCTTGTGTTGAATTTCCGGTACAAATGGCACTCGAAAACATTGTATCAGTAGCGGGACATGTCCTGTTTCTGGTCCTGTGGCCCTGACCACATACGGCACTGCAGTTACTCCAGGGACTCCATTGAGACCAGTCTGGAAATATGAATATTTTTGTCAAATTTGTAAGCATACAGATCTGAGCAAACAGTGTAGACCCTGATCAGACGCCACATAATGCGGCGTCTGATCAGGATCTACACTGTTTGCCATTCATTCAGCAGTTTTGGGTGCATCAACAGGGAAAATGAATTTGTTCAAATTTTAGAACAAGTATGGTTATGGGTTAAACCTTTTAGCTCAGAAGACCAACACCGATTCCTTTGCAAACAGTGAGGTTTAGATGAGACTGTTCGTAACGACCCATCTCATCAGGATCTATACTGTTTGCCATTCTGAACTTGATTTTAGCTTCCAAAACCCTATATGTAACAATGGCCAAATTCAACTTTGGACCAGTCCACTGCGAAACTCGGGGAAGAAAGGATTAAGGTGTCCCAATTTTTAAGATAAAATACGATTATCTTACACAAGAGAAAACTCCGAGGGCATGCATGCTCATCTCTTTTCGATGTTTACATACGCTTATTATTATCATCTCTTCGATGTTTACATACGATTATTATTATCATCTCTTTTCGATGTTTACATACGATTATTATTATCATCTCTTTTCGATGTTTACATACGATTATTATTATCATCTCTTTTCGATGTTTACATACGATTATTATTATCATCTCTTTTCGATGTTTACATACGATTATTATTATCATCTCTTTTCGATGTTTACATACGATTATTATTATCATCTCTTTTCAATGTTTACATACGATTATTATTATCATCTCTTTTCGATGTTTACATACGATTATCATTATCATCTCTTTTCAATGTTTACATACGATTATTATTATCATCTCTTTTCGATGTTTACATACGATTATTATTATCATCTCTTTTCAATGTTTACATACGATTATTATTATCATCCCTTTTCGATGTTTACATACGATTATTATTATCATCTCTTTTCGATGTTTACATACGATTATTATTATCATCTCTTTCCGAGGTTTACATACGACCATTATTAGTTATTTGTTTGAGCGATAACGTATTTTCGAGCAACCGAGGAACAGGTCATCCTGTATCCTTTGATTTCTTTGCAGTTTCTCAAGTTACATGTACACAAATGCTAGAACTCTAACCCTCTGTGACATTTCACTATAGCACGTCAAAAGCTTTAGCGAAGTGTCGTCCATTGTGTGTTTCTGACTTTAAATCAATTATACTTTTTTTAATATGTATTGGTCCGTTTCAATATATACATGTAGTGTATATGACATTTGTTGCTTAATCCTAGGCGTGTAAAGGATAATGGAGGGATGTTAAAATGTTAGAAGATTCTATACATTCGTGTTATCTTGGACAGCAAAGTACCCACATTAAACTTAACTCAGAATATTCATAACACAAAAACATAGCCTGATAAGAAAATTGAAGAAATCTACATACCAAAACATTTTTTTTCAGGACGGCAGCTGTCAGTTTCAAACCTATGACCTAACTCTTTGCAACCTCCTGCTATGCTGCAATTTCTTTCTCGTGTTCGGTGTACAGTTGGGTCACAAGGCGGTGAGCATTCAGTCCATGCACTCCAGTCAGTCAGGTATTCTTTTTGTTTCTCTAAAATCAATACATAAAACAATAAATAAAATTTGAACAAGGCGATTTTACTATCTGGAAAAACAGTTTGCACGAAAACATGCTTATAATTTTGATCCCCTTAAACCCAACTTTTGTATAGTAAAACTAGGGTTTACAGGGATATACATTTTTTTTTCTTATTTTTGCTCAAAAACAGATTATGGGTACTCGTTAGAATCGCCTTGGCGAGGCGGGTCTAACGAGTACCCACAATCTATGTTTTGGGCAGAAATATGAAAAAATATCAGAGTTTTTTATTTGAAAATTTTCAGTTTTTGGAGTTGAAGTTTCCAGTATATTTGAATAGGCGTATTTTCGTAATGAGACCCAGGTCGAATGCCATGTTCTGCAACTTATCATGGTCTTGACCATGGTCTACACTATTTACTCTTGTAGCCCTGTCCCAACACTTACATGTAGGATAAAATACGATGCCTATTTCAGGGGGATCCATCTTTTCAGGATAAATTGCTTCCACTAAGCATTTAGTTTACCCTGTACAGTTCAGGATTTATTGCTTCTACTAAGCGTTCAGTTTGCCCTGTATAGTTCAGGATTTATTCACCACTAAGCGTTCAATTTACCTTGTATAGTTCAGGATTTATTGCTTCCACTAAGCGTTCAGTTTACCCTGTATAATTCAGGATGTATTGCTTCCACTAAGCTTTCAGTTTACCCTGTATAGTTCAGGATTTATTCCTCCACTAAGCGTTCAGTTTACCCTGTATAGTTCAGGATTAATTGCTTCCACTGAGCGTTCAGTTTACCCTGTATAGTTCAGGACTTACTGCTTCCACTAAGCGTTTAGTTTACCCTGTATAGTTCAGGATTTATTGCTTCCACTTAGCGTTCAGTTTACCCTGTATAGTCAGGCACCTCTGTACCATACTTAAGGGGAATGGGTATGTCGTAGTCCAAATAGGAATCTAGCCAGCTCCGGAACCTAGATAGGCCTAACAGAAATTCTTATTTGGACTTTCAGCTCATCTTCAAGGAAGTTGTTTTTCTCCTAAAAATTTCACCAACTGTACATATTGTATATATCAGTAAATGGGAGTGATTCTCAAGTATAAAAATACAGTCGAACCTCAGTGGCTCGAACGTCTTTGGGACCATGGAAATTCGTTCGAGACATGGGTAGTTCGAGCCACTGAGGGTTAATCATGGCACCAGTTCATGAAGCAAATAGCGATAATTTAGGGAAACCTTTTCGATTTTCTACGCAATGATTGTATGTTGAGTGTACTCATTAGAATCGCCTCGATGAGGCGATTCTAATGAGTACACACGACATACTATTCTATGATAAAATAAGAAAAAATCCCTAAATATTTGTTTTCTTGAGCTATTGGAAGAATTTTGTAGGGACTGAAAAAAGAGTTCGAATCATCCACGGTTAACGAGCCATCCGTGTTCGAGCCATTGAGGTTATACTGTACATCATTTTAAAGAAATTGCCGCTTTATTAGTCTTAGTTTTACTTCTCAACTAATGATACCAGATAACTTTTATTAGTTGAAAAATATTCTTGATTCAAGATTATAAATGAATTGATCTTTTAAAAGAGTACGTAGTCTATTAGCTGATTTGATGGTTGGTAGTGAGGAAATTATTTGACGATAAATAAGATTCCTATTTGGCACCCCAGCCAGACTCCGGATCTGATTAAATTTCTATTTGGACAACGACCGATACATAAGAATGAGCTCCCGCTGTTCTGTAGAAGGGGCCAACTTTTGTGACTTCTTGTTTGAGATCCTGCACTGAAATCCCCTTCTAAAAAGGGGCTTACTATAAAAGGACCCTTACACCCTCATCACTCAATGAGGGTTTCACGACACCTTCCGGACAAACAAATTAAGTTTGAATATTCATTACATCAGCAAATATTGGAACAGGCTCAGTCCGCCAAATATCTTGGTATCACCATCAATGATGATCTTGATTAGGGTCAACATATTTAAGAGATATCATCAAAAGCAACTAGGACTTTAGGATTTCTTAGACGAAATTTGGCCTTTGCACCTAGGCAGACAAAGGATGTTGCATATAAAACATTGGTTCGCCCTCAACTTGAATATGCATCACCCATTTGGCATCCCCATGTTAAAACTCAGATTCAGCAGGTGGAGACGGTACAGAGGACGGCTGCTCGATGGACCTGTCGGCGATGGAGAAATAGAAGTAGCGTCGGTGACATGCTTAGTGAACTAGAATGACCATCCCTTGAGGACCGTCGTGAGCAATCCTCTTTAACTTTCTTCTATAAGATACACTCTGGTGTAGTGTCTATTAATAAAGATAGATACTTGACCCCTGTGACAGCTACAACCCAAACAAGGGCATCGAAAATAAACAACACACAATATCGTAGGTACCAGTCCTATAGTGATGCCCTGAAGAATTCTTTCTTCCCTAGAACTATTCCTCGGTGGAATAGTCTTTCCTCTTCTGCGGTGGATGCGAAGTCCGCAGAGGAGTTCAAAGCCCTTATAATATAAATTGGGACTCAGAGGTATGCGTTTTAGTATACCTCTGTTATTCAGATTGTAAATAGTTTTAAGGACTCATCCAGTAACTTCTCTTTTTTTTAAGCTAAATTCTAAATTTAGCCACCCAACAGCTGAGGTAATGGTCAAATATGACCGTCTCAGAATAAGAAGATAGATAGATAAAAGGAAAGAATTTGCTCCCAAGGTTTTATAGTTGACCAATTGTCAGAAGGGAGATAAAACAATTTTGATGCATTGCCTCCCCTGCAAGTGTTTCCATATCCCTTCATCTAAAATGAACTAGACAAGTCCATTTCCCAACCTGGTGAGGACTGCAGACCCTCACCAAAAAAAAGCATGTTAGTTTTGTGATTACATTGTTTATGTCCGAATAAATACCGAAAACACGCTTGCTTCAAGTAAAATCTAGATAGCACAGTCGATGGTACGCCATCGCAAAAAACCCACGCTCTGTGCTAATGTTGCTCTCGCACACCCTTAACACGCGGGGAGGTCATATAACAAGTTTGGTAAAGTTCCGCCCAGTGGTTTAGGAGAAGATAGCGTGACGGACGGACAGACAGGCGGACACACGGAGGCGTTCACAATATCCTCATCGCTTTTTTTTTAAAAGCGTGGGGATGATAATTTTGAGCCGGGGCGCAGCATTTCCTACAAGATCGCATGACCGCCAAGCAATGACTCAGATCAGCCTGCGCAAATGCGCAGGCTGATCAGAGTCATTGCTTTGCACTTTATCTGCCGCCACACACAGAGGCATTCGTTAGACGGATGGCAGAGGTTCTGCTTAGAATGTGATTATGCACGGGCTGATCTGAATCTTCGCTAGGCACATACGCATTCTTGAACGAAATGCTGTTCCCGGCTCATTACCTTTGATATTTAGATAATGATGTAAAGAGGAACACGAGATCCCAGCTCCCGATTTCGCATACACTCTGTACTTTCCCCTGTCTTTTGGCGTTACATTGTTTAACGTCAGTACTATTTTGTCATCCACAACATAAACTGACGTTCGTTTGACGTACGCTGCTTCAATAGCCGCAGATGATTGGTTCTTAATCACAATAATCGGAAATAGTTGTGGGTTTAAGAACTTGTAGTTACCACACGTGGCAACGCTTGGAAGGTCAAAGGTTACGGTGTCTCCCTCGTCTGCGTATATTTCCATAGCAACTGCGAATCAGATAGAAAGTTTATGTAACAAATAATCAGATCAGTTGACTAAATATATGAGCCACAACGTCGAACGTGTGCGTCCAGCGAAGATTCAGATCAGTCTGTGCATTCGTGCAGTCTGATCAGAATCTTCACCGGGTGCATTTTGGATAGCCAAGGACCAAAGTGTCTCCATTCGGACAATGAAGACTCTGAGGATGCGCATCTGATTTGAGCCTTCGTTGGTCGCATATTTCTTTTTCAAGGCACTGATTTCCTATAGCCCAGTAAGCATAAATCTATAGCAGGCCGTTATCGGCCGGTCAGGGTAGCTGACGGGCCGATATGGCCCGCTGTAGATTTATAAAGAATGCTAGCTAGGAGGCTAATTTGGTCACATCATCTGACCCATTTATGCTGAGTGGACACTTCTACCTCAATCCTTTGGATGGGCCCTTTCCAAAAGAAGGGGGTGTCTGTTTTTTTTTTTTTTTTTTTTGCCAAGTTTTATAGAAATTCATGTATTTAATGCAAACAGTGTAGACCTGATCAGACGCCGCGTTCTGCGGCGTCTGATCTGGGTGTAAACTGTTTGCCAATGTCCCTTTTATGAGAAGCTAGGCAGAAAACGGGTTCACAAGTTAAGTGGAACTCTACTAATGGTCACCTCTCAATAAAGCCACCTCCCTACAAGAGCCGTTTTTCCCAAAGGGCATACTGTGCATTTAATCTCGCTACAACAATAATTTTCTGACAAAAGCCACTTTTATTCAGTGCCTTGTATGGCTGTTGTAGGGAGGTAGCACTGTACTTACCATGATTTTCATTATTTTTTTAAAGACACGGTTAAAGGCTCTATATTCCTCAAAAAAGACATTTTATTATCCAAAAAAGATTTAATAAATTGATAGATGGTATTAATACAATCATAAAATGTGGCACCTGACAGCCTGTAAAATTTCAGTTAGTCTCTCGTTCTTGAAATATTTTTTTTTTCGTATCTCTGAATTAATGTTGCCAACATTAATTCACAGATACGATAAAAATCATTTCAGTTTTGATCCAGTTCAAAAAACGAGAGACAAACTGAAATTTTATAGGCTATCAAATCTCACATTTTATGATCGTGGAGGAACATAGCGACTGTGACATATTACAGTTGTACATATTTCACATGCGGTCCATTACTTTGCCTACCCTTAACCCTTGCATCCCTGAGTTTCTGCAATGAATTCTTTGAATTTGGACACGGCCAAAAATCTAAAATCGAATGGCAAACAGTGTAGATCCTGATGAGACGGCTTGTAACAAGCCGTCTCATCAGGATCTACACTGTTTGCCATTCGATTTTTGTTATGATCTACCAGGCTGAAAGCTTAAAGGCGTCATTTTTTTTGTTCAAACAAGAAAGGTTTAATTAATTGATATATGGTATTATATTGTATTAATACAATCATAAAACGTGGAATCTGACAGCCTGTAAAATTACAGTTAGTTTCTTATCTCGTTCTTGAACTATATAAAAAATGAAATTATTTTTTATCGTATCTCTGAACTAATGTTGCCAACAAAATGTCACAGTCCCGTAATCTCGTACGTTCTTTCTTTCTTGTTTTCTTTTCTGACTTTCATTCCTTTCGTTTTGTTTGGAGTTAATAACAAAATATGTTCTATGTAGATTACCTCTTAGTATGGAAACTCAACAAAACTATAACACTGTGCCTATCAGTATGTGACAGTGTCCCAAATGCACACCTTCTAACTTAGAAAAATTATAAATCCTTACGAGGAACATATATAGATGTTAAATTAGACCAAAAAATAATGATACGAGTATTTTCACAGATTGAATCCTTTTAAAATTTTGCAGGCCATCCAGACCCTAGATTTAGACTTATAAACTGTTTTTATTAACGTGTTTTACACTGAATTAACTACAGCCACATTATATATTGGAAGAGTCGAATTTCAATTTTAAGATATGTCAGGCTATGTAATTTAGCTCTTCCTAGAGAAAAATGGCTAAACTAAATTTTGCGGCGTCTGATCTGGGGCTGCAGTGTTTGCCGATTACCCTCAATCGGGTTAAAGAAAATATAAATAGAAAGGGTATAAATCGAAATCACTTTTTCTGAAATATCTGAATCTGAGACTTTCAAGCCTATGCCTCATCACCTACCTATTTCATTCAAGAATATGATGATTAACAACGGCGTGAGATTGTCTGTCCGCATCTGTGTATGACCCATATATCACCTGTAATAAACGGAAATAAACTCATATTAAATGCATGTTACGTTGACGTCTTTATATCAAGTTATTATAGATTGTCAGGGATGTTCTATAAGCAAATACTGTAAGCGCCCAGTCAGTATCAACCCTTTCAGCCCTGTAGACCAAGATAAATACTTTTTAAACAGTGTAGATCCATATGAGACGGCTCGTAATGTTCTTACACTGTTCCAGAATTACAACATTAAGCCTTTGACAGCAATGGGCGTGCCGAAATGCAAAGATGGAAGAGTCTATTTTAGCTACTCAGGGTTGACAGAGTTTCTGTCGTCATCTGAGCCTGTCTAACTCCATTTGTGGTTGATGGATAAACTCAATACAGTCGAACCTCGATGGTTCGAACACCGATGGCTCATTTACCATGGCTAATTCGAGCTCGTTTTTGAGTCCCTACGAAATTCTTCCGATAGCTCAAGAAAACAAATATTTAATGATTTTTTTCTTATTTTATCGTGAAATTGTATGTTGTGTGTACTCATTAGAATCGCCTCAACATACAATCATTGCGTAGAAAATCGAAAAGATTTCCCTAAATTATCGCTGTTTGCTTCCTGAACTGGTGCCATGATTAACCCTCAGTGGCTCGAACTACCCATGTCTCGAACGAATTTCCATAGTCCCAAAGATGTTCGAGCCATTCTGGTTCGACTGTAGAATGACGGCATTTGCCTCCCTTCTAAACGCTGCGATACTCTAAAATATGAACTCCCTTTAAGGGGGCTGGATAACCATTCAGGGGGAGTAACTCTGTCAAAATTGCTCAGCCCCCGCCTGAAATAGTTTTCTCTATAAAAAAGACTGCTTTCCTTAGGAGCAAATATTTTTAGCGATTACTCTACAAGGGGAGCAAATTCTTTCCTTGTAGAGTAGACCCCTATTTCAGAAGAAGCTTGATGTGCAGCAAAACAACCAAGAAGTCACAAAAGTTGTCTCCCTTGTAGAAAATGGCGGAAGTCCAGAAAGTGTATCATATGTCACTTAAGAGTAACCATGTTTTGAGAAACTCATACACCGGGGAATCAGCTTGTTTTCTGCTGGGGTGGTTTCTTTTGTGAAGAAAGGCCAGAACTTTCAACACGCTCACTTTGAAATAAACTCAACACATTACGAGAACATGCCTATTCAAATATATAGAAAAAGTTTAACTCCAAAAAATGAAAATTTTCAGATAAAAAACGCTAATATTTTTCTTATTTCTGCTCAAAACATAGATTGTAAATACTGGCAACTGGCTGCCAGTGCATTTACTGTAAATTCTACGGGCGCCTGTTGCATTTTTACAGGAATTAGCTCGTAAGAAGGGGCAAGGATGGGTAAGCTTAAGATATGGTGCGGAAGCTCACATCCCTACTATGTCCTACGTTACCTTACTTGCCCTACTCTTTCGTGCCATGCGTGAATTATTCCTGTAAATAATCTACAGTCGCCCTATAAAATTTACGGTAACTGAGCTGGCCGTCAGTTGTCAGTATTTACCGTAAAATTTACGGGATTTTTACAGTGTGTTTGTCCTGGTTTGTTTGCTTATCCTTGTGGTATCATTGGTAGGAGATGTCCTGTGATTGTGGCTCCTCCTGGATATCTCCTATACCATGTCTCTTCGCTGTTGACCTAATTTTGGGACGTATTTTTTTTTTGTCTTTAAACCCAGTTACAGTTTGTATTATTATATCTATCAATCCTTTATATTGCCAACATATATTTTACTACTACTTGATAAACAACATTTAAGCCAGAGCGCAACAAAACCTACAATAACCCTTGTGCGACCAGCGAAGACTCAGATCAGACTGCGCATCCGCGCAGTCTGATCAGAGCCTTCGCTGATCGCATGTACCTTCTACAGCCTATCCAAAGAACCCTTGCCGTACAAGACGAACGTACAGGCTGATCTGAGTCTTTACTGGTTACACAGGTTTTATTGTAAGTTTTGTCGTGCGCTGGCTCAGAACTTTCTTTTTTTCTCTAAATGATATAGTGGAGATAGTATGGGTGCCCAGTAAGCATTCTACATAAATCTATAGCGGGCCGTTATCGGCCCGTCAGGGTAAGTGACGGTCCGATAACGGCCCGCTATAGATTTATAAAGAATGCCTGCTGGGTGTATAGCTCTAAAACGGATATCCAGATAAATGGAGACAATTTGCATGAAATGTCAAATCCTGTATTCTATTCATGTTAACCCTTGTCCTGCTGAACTCGGATATGCCCTGTCTTTGCAAACTGTGTAGATCCAGATCAGTTGGCTTCTTCAAGCCAATTGATCTGGACCTGCACTTTTGTCATTCAGTATGTGAATTTATATCAACAATCTGGATCAAATAATCTGACTGGCTGACAATTAGAAGTGGGCATGACATCTTTAGTTATTCAGGGTGATAGGGTTAAGAAACAAATCATCAATTTGACAGCTGTTGAATTAGCCCAGAGTGTGGCAAAGCTTAAAACGGTCAGTCGTTAAACAAAAACCCACCCCGTGGTAGCATTACGAATACATGCCTATTCAAATATATAGGCAATTTCACCGCCGAAAAACTGAAAATTTTCAGATAAAAATCTGATATTTTTCATATTTCTGCTCAAAACATAGATTGTGGGTACGCGTTAGAACGAGGTGGTTCTAACGAGCACCCACAATCTATGTTTTTGAGCAGAAATAAGAAAAACAATGTATACTCCTATAAACCCCAGGTTTACTATATAAAAGTGGGGTTTGAGGGGGTCAATATTATATTGGCGTATATAGGCGTGTTTTCGTGATGAGGGGCAGAGTTGTTAGACAAGTTTTACCCTAGGTTCTGTCATTATTCGAAATAGACAGAACTGTTAAGAAATGGTCGGTTCGCGTAGGGCTACCTAACTACATTGTAAAAATGTATCATCACAAACAACCAATTAAATCACATAAACTTTTACCATCCATTTGGTTAATTCAGCAGACGACAAACTAATGATATTTTCTTATTTTTCCAAAAAAATAGGCTTTGAGATTTCATGCAAATGTCCTACGGAGACAATTTGCATGAAATATCAAAGCCTATATTCTGGGAAAAATAAGAAAAAAATATATCAAAATGTCATCTGAGAATTTCATCTAGCATGTTTAGTGTTAAAATGCCTGCGATGAAACATCGATGAAGCACATGAAACAACCGGCATATACCACTAGTTGATCCGCGGAGGGTCGGGCCAAGCACAGTAGCAGATACCTGCCTACTTGTGAAAAGCTCAGGGCCCAGTTGTTCAAAGCTAACGACATCGTTAGTTAACGATTCGTTAAAATTTGCATCAAGTGATACGCAAATATGCTGAAATTTTTTGCTGAAAAAATGTGAGTAGCTTTTGCAGTGCAAAAGCTACTCACATTTTTTCAGCAAAAAAATCAGAATATTGTGTATTGAATCCGCTAAAACAGTTAACAAAATGACCCTTAACGAGCTCGTTAAGCTAACGACGCTTTGAACAACTGGGCCCAGGTTGCACCATCACTGAGTCCTTAACGTAACCAACTCGTGCAATTAACTTTTACCATTCTCGGGGCTGATTCAGCAGACGACACACTAGTGATGTTTTTTTTCTTTTCTCTTATTTTTCCCAGTACTTGACATTTCATGCAAATTGTCTCCACTGGAGACAATGTACATGAAATGTCAAATCCTGTTTTCTGGGAAAAGTGAGAAAAATATTTCTATATGTCGTCACCTGTAAATTTTACACAGGGTGCTAAGCGTTTAAAAAGGAAAACATAATTATCAAACTTTTTGGCCTAAAACTAGACATGCAGTGTACCGTATAACATCAATGTTATAACCTATTCTTTGATAACGGCAAACGATCTTTTTGAAATGATCCGAGAAAAAAATAGACTTCCCAACAATCCTCCTACATTTATAAACTAGACCGCTAAAAATCCCTGGCTCCGATATCCTTTGTCGCGAAATCGCCTTCGAACAAATGCTATATTTAGCAGTCAATTCAGAATGTCATCGCTAAAATTTTGAAAACGCCTTACGAAACTTATGATACCGATGCTCTGTTTAAGATGTTTCGCAATCAGAACTTTATTCCGACTGTTAAAGTCATTACAATGAGAACACACACTTACAAAACGAATAAGTTGAGAAATATGTATTCCATATGAAGTAGATTAGGTGTGGTCACCATCAAGAAAGGGGAAATTAACAATGCAAAAATTATCCCGTTTGTCGTATTTTCTAAAAGAAATTATATCATTGGATATGGATAAGTAAAAAACCAAAATGGGGCTTCGGTATCAAAGGAATTTAATAGCTTTCTAAATTGTTCAGTAGGATAAACCTGATCAGCCGTGCTTTCGAAAACAAACTGTTATCCATAATAAAGTGAGTTGTCTGGATACCTAGGAATCGAGCTAAAAGCATCAATCATATCATTTAAATTTTCATCAGACAGAGACAACATTAAGTCTTCCTCATTACAAAAGAAAAACAAATGAGCCGTAACATCAGAAAATGTACCTTCTGACATCTGCGCCAGGCGAAGATTCAGATCAGCCTGCGCATTCGCGCAGTCTGATCAGAATCTTCACTGGGTGCATTTTGGATAGTCAAAGATGCAAAGTTTCTTCAAGCAGACAACGAGGACCCTGATCTGACTGCGCGAATGCGCACGCTGATTTGAGTCTTCATTGGGCGCACATATCAGAATGTACGCTTTCTCTCGTAGCGGGGCATTATATCCAGTGACTGGGCCTTTGACCTATACGTTGATACAATAACAGTATTATTACCCTCTACTGCTCCTATTTTCCTTTGATAACGCACTATTCAATGATTCAATAAGCGACAAGCGAGTATCTTGATCAGACTTACGTTGAATCGACGTTGTTTCAACGTTTTGTGCCTGCTGAGTATTTTCTTCACTACAACTGGTATTCGTGCCGTGTGGCGGATGTTAACGTCTCCACATACTACAGCATAATGTAATTTATACTTTTTCCATCTTAGTGATCACAGAGCCCTTTTAGGGAAAATTAAAAATTCACTGTTAGCTCTAACCCAGTAAGCATTCTTTATAAATCTATAGCGGGCCGTTATCGGCCCGTCATGGTAGCTGAAGGGCCGATAACGGCCCGCGATAGATTTATGAAGAATGCTAGCTGGGAACTGACTGAAACTAACTGGTCTGAGGCAGAAACATTCGACACTCTAATTATACATTTTTTATGTTTGTATGTATGTGTTCCTTCCTCCCAAGGGTCACTACATTAAGAATCCTATTTTTTCTTTGTGCGAACCAATGACTTTTTTTCTTTATACATGTAACACAACGTATTGAGAACTATGCGAAATCTACTTCTCGAGCCTTTTTTTAGTAAGAATTGTTCCTCAAGCTTTGAAAACTGAAAGGTAATTGAAACACATCGTAAGAAGAAAACACATTTTTTTTGTTCATAATTGCAGACGAGAAATTATAAAGGACAAACTATTTTGGAAATTGATTGTCAAAAATGGACATGAACATATTTGAAAAAATCTTAGAAATCAACCTTAAATTTGAAACACACTTAAAGAACTCGGAAGCCAATCGAAGTTTATATGGTAAAATGAAGAATAAAGAAGTTTCTGCAGAGAAAAAGAAACAAGTCGAGGATTCTACATGTTGGATATTCTCACCACCAGCGACTGATGTTTGTAATTTTAAACATTTTTTGAAGAGGGCAACAAGTTTTAACCCATATATACCTAGCGCCTCATCAAAGGGGCATTGCCAAACAGTGTAGATCCAGATCAGACGCCGCAGAACGCGGCATCTGATCAGGATCTACACTGTTTGTATTAAATACAGGAATTTCGATAGAACTATGGTAATTATAAAAACTAACCAAATACCCTTTTATTGGAAATAGATCGGTCCGAAGAGTTATGGAAGAAAAGTCCACTCGGCATAAATGGGTTAATGAAAATGTCAATTGTACGCAACAAAAGGTACGAGGTATGTTTAATAGCAATACTCCTTGTTCTTGGTGAAAACCTGGTGTGAAGCATAAGTCCATGTCAATAAATAGATTAGCACCAAACCAGGTTATACATGGACAACAGGAGTAAGAACTGTGAAGGAATAACAGACAGAAAGACGTCCGTACGAATGAGCACATGGATCGAGGCGGAAACTATATGGTTATTTTATGCTAAAAACCCCTTTACCTCTCCCACCTCAACATGTACCATCAGTATAAAAGATCACCAGTGCCAGCAATCTACAGTAAACTTCAATGGCTGGAACCCCGATGGCTCGTTTACCATGGATGAGTCGAACACGTTCTTGAGTCCGCAGAGATTTCCTCCAAATACGATATACGGATAATTTAGGGAGATTTTCTTTTTTTAGCTTGCAAATGTATGCTGTGTGTACTCATTAGAATCGCCTCGATGAAGCGATTCTAATGAGTACACACAACATATATTTATAATATAGAACACCGAAAAGATATCCCACAATTATCTCCATTATGCCTCCTGGTATGGCACTAATAGTAACCAATCGTGGCTCGAACTACCGCTATCTCGAACAAATGTTTATGGTCCCAAAGGGGTTCGAGCCATCGAAGTTCGACTATAGTTTCTAAGAGAGAGATTATTAAATGTATAATCTGGTAACTACTACGGTTGATCCTATTAATTTTACTAGGATGCTTTTAAGAACGCATGAAACGTGCTTTTCTGCCATATGTTCAAGTTTCTAAGATTTATTTTGGCCAAGTTATGACCAAGAAAACAACAAAAATGACGACATTAACACGCAATAACTCTTATACAAATGAAGAAGGAGTCACATGTACTGTCTTTGAGTTATGCGCCGGGAACCCTTGTCCTGCTGAATAAATTATGACGCCACGCCCACTTCCAATTTACAGCCAATCAGATTATTTGATCCAGGTTGTTGATACAAATTCACATACTAAATGGCAAACAGTGCAGCTCCAGATCAGTTGGCTTCTTCAGAAGCCAACTGATCTGGATCTACACTATTTGCGAAGGCAGGGTATATCCGGGTTCAGCAGGACAAGGGTTAAACAATGATCAAAAAGAAGAAGGTGCATAAACAGTGAAATCCAAATTTATCAAATAAAGAAAATGAGTAAATGTGAAACAAACATTGTATTTGAATTTGTTATTTCAGGAAAAAGAAATAATAATAATAATAATAATAATAATAAAAAAAGCGATGATAATGCGTCAAAAACTAGAACAACTTACAATAACTAAAAGGAAAGCGCAATAGTAAAAACCCATAATAGCGAAGTTATCTGCGTTATCTGACCAAGCCTGCCATTATCCACCTACAGATTATCTAAGTTATATGCTCCCTAAAATCTCTGAAAAATGAAGAGCCTGATCGGCTGCCCGAGTGCGCAAGCTGTTATGGGCCTTTGTTGTTCTCATATGGCTGAACCTTTACCACTCTCTGGGCTAATTTAGCAGATGACAAATGATGGTATTTTCTTATTTTCCTCAGAAAACAGGATTTGACATTTCATGTAAATTGTCTCCAATATCAAATCCTATTATCTGGGAAAAATAAGAAAAATATTTCAAAATGTCTTCCGCTGAAAATTTTACCCAGAGTACTAAATACTATATAAGTATGTGCAATTACCTTTTATTGTGCATAGATCAATGCTTGCTTTAAGATAAAAATCCAATACAATACTTCAGTTCCTTATAATATCCATCCGTAAAAAAACTAACTCCTTTTATTTATTAATTGGAAATCTTTCCTTGAGGATGTTTTCGAAAGTAAACACACAAAAATGCACCTTTAAAATTAAACAACTATACTGATACGTGATTATGAAGAAAGTGATCGATATCATTTATTCGGATCAGTAGCTTAGACTGGACATTATGACGTTTGGTGGCAATAAAACTGTTGTTTTTCTCTCTAATTACCAGAAATATGTGATCAATTATCCGACTTCGAACACTTGAGTATAATTAGTATATTCGCATGCAAAGGTACCAGATTTCCCATCACGCCCAACTGGGAGATTGGGTTGTTTTACTTGGGTTAGTTTATTATGACAACAAGTGCAGGCTTACAGAATAATTTTGGGCCACGCCAAGTGAAAAGGCGTCTTCGAACGAGCACAAAATGCACGTATTTAGATTCTTCCCGCGCATGCGCAAAGTCTTACCCGGGCATTTGCTCCCCATTAATGCATTCTGTAGTATCCAAGGATTCTGTAAATGGACAATGACACATTTTGCTCGAAATCAAGGTTATACATTTATCAAATTTTATTATTTGTCCACGGCAAGTAAATTGTCAAAATTCACTTGTCCAACCAAGATCTACTTGCCCGAAAATTGACATGTTTCCTTATTTCTTGAAGAAAGCGAGGCGGGGGGGGGGGGGGGGGGGGGTGGTGGAGGGGGGGGGAGAGGGTTTGATGAGTACCCACAACATATTTTTCTTCGAGAAATAAGAAAAATATATACATGTTTATCATAAGTTGGATACTTTACTTAGTTAGAGTTATGAAGTCCTTGTCTCAGGACAAGTTAATTGAAATTTCTCACGTCCTCAGGGAAATGAGACAAGTTCGGTTAGTCGGGTGGTATTTCCACAGCCCTGTCGAAAGGATAATGACCAATGCCTTAGTAGTACATGAAGGGCATGTCAGCATTGAAAGAAGAGTAATTGTTAACATGCAATTCTCTCAAATAAAGCCCAGACAACTGCAAAACTAAAGTGATAAGGAATAACAAGAATATCAGGCTCTCTTCATAAAATCAAACTCTAAACGGTTGTCTTTGGAAACAAAGAACACACATGTAAAAAATCGGAGACCAGGGCCCATTTGTTCAAAGCTAACGACATCGTTAGTTAACGATTCGTTAAAATTTACAACGAGTGATACTCAAATATGCTGATTTTTTTTGCTGAAAAAATGTGAGTAGCTTTTGCAGTGCAAAAGCTACTCACATTTGTTCAGCAAAAAATATTAGACTATTGTGTATTGGATCCGCTAAAAGAGTTCACGAAATGAAATGACCCTTAACGAGCCCGTTAAGCTAACGACGCTTTGAACAACTGGGCCCCGGATTTATTAAGTCTCTTCATGTACAGTTATGTAGTTTGCAAAACTGTATACACACCACCCCACTAGCATCGGCTTAAGCGGTATTATTTTCAAAGTATCCAGAATGGGCTCAATGATCCCAAAGTAGACGTCTTACGGCCGCCTTAACACCATCTGCAGAGATGTAAAATGAAATCTTAAAAGTTACTTTTGGAAAGAAAGAACACACAAAAGAAGCAATGTGATTTGCGAGGCTGTTAGGACCCCATAGCACCGGCTTAAGCGGATATTCGACTTTCAAAGTAACCAGAATGGGCTCAATGATCAAAGGAAATAAAGAATATAATCAGGGCCCAGTTGTTCAAAGCATCATTAGCTTAACGAGCTCGTTAGTGGTCAAAATGTTACTTGTTCTAGTAAATACAATATCTAATTCACAGGTATTTTTGCTGAAAAAATGTGAGTAACTTTTGCGAATGGAAAAGCTATGCACATTTTTTTTTTCAGAAAAAATATTAGCATATATGCCATATTTCATGATCAAAGTTTTAGCGATAGGTAACTAACGACATCGTTAGTTTTGAACAACTGGGCCCAGAATGTCAACATTGGAGGAGGCAGAGTAATTGTTAACATGTAATTCTGTCTAGCACAGCTCAGACAACGGTGGCGCGTGCAAAACTGAAATAATATGGAATGACATTAACATCATCCAACGGGCACATGACGTTTATACAGCCTCGCTTCAACGTTGCATCGACGTTGATGCGACGTTGTATAAACGGCATGTGTCCGTCGATGCAACGTCATCATATGACATTAACATCATCCAGCGGGCACATGACGTTTATACAGCCTCGCTTCAACGTTGCATCGACGTTGATGCGACGTTGTATAAACGGCATGTGTCCGTCGATGCAACGTCATCATATGACATTAACATCATCCAGCGGGCACATGACGTTTATACAGCCTCGCTTCAACGTTGCATCGACGTTGATGCGACGTTGTATAAACGGCATGTGTCCGTCGATGCAACGTCATCATATGACATTAACATCATCCAGCGGGCACATGACGTTTATACAGCATCGCTTCAACGTTGCATCGACGTTGATGCGACGTTGTAAAACGGCATGTGTCCGTCGATGTAACGTTATCATATGAGATCGCTTCGACGTTGAGACGACGTTGTATATACGTCATGTGCCCGTCGATGCAACGCCATATAATGTTGCATCGACGTTAAGGCGACGTTGTTTAAACCTGATGTGTCCGCAGGATGACGCTACATACACATTTAGGCGACGTTGTATAAGCATCGTATGCCCGCTGAATGACGTTGCATCGACGTTAAGGCGACGTTGTATAAACGTCTTGTGCCTGCAGGCAGGTTCCGTTTAAAAACGTCGAGCTGATGCACTCTTGCTTACTCCACCGTACCCTTGTGAGACTTGGACTGACTGCAGCGCAGACAGCTGCACAATACACGCTTGATTACATCACTAACGAGGAAGTAACCCAGCGGGCACATGGCGTTAATACAACGTCGCCTCAACGTCGATGCAACATCATGACGTTGCATCGACGTTCAGCCGACGTTGTATAGACGTCATGTGTCCGCTGGGAAGCAAGTAAATCCGAGATGACATTGGTTTTCATGATACCTTTCTTAACAAAATTTATTACTGAATTTCGGTTTTAAATAAAGTTTCTTGTGTCTTGTATCTTAATTTCATCTTGAAAAATGTCATTGTATGACCGAAACCAGTCGACAATAAAAACATCCTGTCAAAACCGTCCGTTGTTGGTTGTTCATTCTGTCTTTTGTCCATTTATCTTTAGTATCTTATTTTTTTTTCACACCCGTATCGTATATATTTATGAGATGTGCCATGAGAGGAAATATAAGGGTGATGAAGACTTAGACCTTTAAATGCTGATCAACTCTCGCTGTTCGTTCACTGACTCGTTTGCTACTGTGCAATTGATAAGTCCAGAGCAGATGACGCTAGTGCACCGACAAATATATTCGTATAATATCGCTCTTTGCACATCTTTGTTCTTCACACTACATAGCTTTATTTGAAACGGGCCACAGCATTCCCCAGAAGATTGCATGTGAGCCCAGCGAAGACTCAGAATAGCATGCGCATCCGCGCAGCCTGATCAGAATCTTCGCAGGGCACTCTGTTGGTAGACAAGGATCCAAAGTATCTTCAGGGAAGCAGCAAATACTCTGATCAGCATGCGCAGGCTGATCTGAATCTTCGCTTGGCGAACATGCACTCTTGTAGGAAATGCTGTGAATTGGTACATTTGTAAGCCAGAAGCATTATGTTTTACTTTTACTGATGCTGAATACACTGTGTTTATTTATTTAGATTCATCCGCCATTATAACATATTCCTACTAGTTTTTTTTTTATCGGGTCATTACAGTGGAAATTCTTATGTCAAATAAAATCGAATTTCAATAGCTCGAACACCAATGGCACCAATAGTTTACCGTGGCTAATTCGAACTCGTTTCTGAGTCCCTATGAAATTCTTCCGATAGCTCAAAACAAAATTTTTAAGGAAATTTTCTTATTTTATCATGAACTAATATGTTGTGTGTACTCATTAGAATCACCTCATCGAGGCGATTCTAGTGAGCACACTCAACATACCATTATTGTCTTGAAAATCGTAAAACATTCCCTAATTTATCATTATCGCCATTTGCTTCCTGACCTGGCGTCATAAGTAACATTCGGTGGCTCGAACTACCATATCTCGAACAAATTTCCATGGTCCAAAAGATGTTCGAGCCATTGAAGTTCGACAGTATAAAAGGCTACGAACACAAGGCAATATAGTGGCAAGCTACTGGAATGTAATTACACGATGAGCCGGAACACAGCATTTCCTCAAGATTTCATGTGCTCTCAGCGTAGACCAAGACCAGCCTGCGTAGATACGCAGGCTGACCAGTCGTCGCTGTCCGTCTTTGCTAAACAGATAGTACCCTGTGATGATTCTGACCAGACTAAGCGGATGTGTAGGCTGATCTGAGTCTTCCCTGGGCGCACATACAGTCTTGTAGGAAGTGCTGTTGCCCGGCTTAACTGTCATTATTACTCATCAATATAATTATATATGTATCAATACAATATTCGTGACCCGTACTCTTCATTGTTTTATTGCATTTTATCGCCTGTGGTCTACCGCCATTGACAATGCTCAGGTCGCGTGTCAGCAATGATTATTTTTATGTCATTTTCAAGATATTTGTTGCTTGATGACTGATTTTGCAGTCGGACAACGACTTTCTTTTGGGTTGAGTAAACGAAAAAAAAAAAAAAAAAAAAAAAAAAAAAAAAAAAAAATCGAAACACGATTATGAGCTGCGTCTGTTTTGATATAAAGCGGTGAATTGGGGGTTTAGCTGAATTCTGCATCAATTAACGCAAGTGACTTTAACGGCCATAATAAACTTTAACTGCTTAACTTCTAAAACAAGGCTATAAGAGTGTAAGTATCATAAACTTTGCAAGCATTTTCAACATTTTGTTATTAACACACTGAATGAGTTTCTGAATAAAACGTTGGCTTAAACAACAGCTTCAGCAGAGACTATCGAAACTCAAGTTTAATGGTGATTTACTTTATAAACTCAAGAAAATCGTTAGTTTTTTTAATAATTCTAAAAATTTATTAATCGATATCAACGGACAGGATATAATATATGCTTAATGATTAACCCAAATAAGGATAAAGAAAAAACTTTGATCCTTTAATGGTACAACGGAAGGTTGTGGCGCAGCTCAATGATAGCTTCCCAGTGGGCACACAACGTTAAAATGACGTCGTATCAACGTCGATGCGACGTGATCACGTCGCATCGACGTTGATACGACGTCATTTTGATGTTATGTGCCTGCTGGGTTAATCCTAAAACTTTTCTAGATGGCTTGTGCCCGACTTTACTATTCTCCAAAATATCTATATCTGCTATATCTAGAAACTCTCTAGAGTTTTTATTTGATCAAATCAGGCTTTAGCTAATCTTTTCAAATATTTCCCCACCGTATTCACATGCATGCTTTTAGATGGCAGTGAGCCAAGAGGTTAATATACTAAAAAGCTCAGTAGGAGTGCATAAAACCGGATTGCATTAAAGCATGCTTTATATGGTCTTTTATAATTTGAACTTTTATACACCAATACAACTTTGGAAATCTTACTTTATATTGTTTGTTTGAATGCATATGAACAGTTGTTACGATGCAATTCCAGTAATTTAGAGTATCACTTGCACATGATCTTCGGCTTCTTTTCACAGTAGTTATTATTAAGAAGAAAAACTAAATAAGTACAATTGCTTTCGTTCTGATCCTTTATCATGTGTTTTCACAACATTATGTTTGTAACCATGTATACTTTGTGAAATAAAATATGTTTAAACCAAACCAACTTTGGAAGTCCATCTTGGTTCTCTCTTTAACATTAACTGCAAACTTTTTGTTTTCATAGTTGTTGTTGTTGTCATTGTTGTCCATTACGAAAACAAGCCTATTCAAATATACTGAAAATTTTACCAACAAAAAATGAAAATTTTCAGATAAAAATTCAGATTTTTTTTCTTATTTCTGCTCAAAACATAGATTGTGGGGTACTCGTTAGAACCGCCTCGGCGAGGCGGTTCTAACGAGTACCCACAATTTATGTTTTGAGCAGAAATAAGAAAAATAATGTATACCCCTGTAAACCCCAGTTTTACTATATAAAAGTGGGGTTTAAGGGGGTCAAAATTATATTGGTATGTTTTCGTGATGGTTGCTGTTGTGGGCGTGTGGGTACGGGAGTATGCATCGCTCCTAATAGCATTTTTTTAGAATATAATTTCTACATTGTCTGTTATAATATTATGGCTCGCTGTGTGCCTGAGATCAGTATCTATCTGTTACACTCATCTGTCTAGCGTCCCCTAAAAGGGACACTGCAAACTAAGACTCTGATCAGACGCCACAGAACGCGGCGTCTGATTAGGGTCTATACTGTTTGCATTAAATACAACATTTTTTTTTAAAATAAGGGCTATAACAAAGACTTTCTAGACAATCTTTAATTGGAAATGGTCGTGTCCAAGGTGTTAAGGTAGAAGAATCCACTGGGTGTAAATGGGTCAGTTGTATGTTCAGCCGGTGTGTTTAGATTGTGGCCTTAGTTGTGCACATATGCTTTGGACCTCTTTGCTCATAGCTGGGCTCAAACGCTATGGGTCTTATTTAATATTTTGGCACAGATCTTAAGCTTCACCACTCCAGCACTCTGGACAAATTCAGCTGACGACAAATTGATATTTTTCTCAAAAAATAGGCGTTGACAGTTCATGCACAAGTTGCATCAAAATGTTAAAAACATATTTTCAAGGAAAAAAAAAAAAAAAAAAAAAAAAAAAAACATTTAGAAATACCGACTGCAGAATTTTGCACCCAGCATGCTTAGCCTTAACTAACCTTTTCACCAGAATTTCCAAAATCTTAATAAATACATTTTTGTGGTTTATTACTTGTAGGGGTTAATAATTTCTGTCTTTGCGTTACTTACTTAAAAAAAACACAGCTGACGTCATAATGCACAAAATCCAGCTAAATTCCGAAGCTGCCAATTTAGTAGAAATACTAAAAAATACTTGGTTCCCACAATCTGCAAGCCGGTTTGCTTCCGGGATCCAGCAAGCAATCACGTGACCACAGTTTACCATTTAAAATGTACACTATCTGAGGCATGACCTGTATTGTAACCATGGTAAAATTCACGTCGGTGGTTCCGTCGCTGCGTATTTCGATGTTTGATATCCTTCTTGAAGACATTGGGATCCATTTTACTGTTTCACCTAATATGGCATCAACTGAACTGGAAAATACGTAATCATAATGACATGAATGGAACACTGCTACGTTATGAAAACACGCCTATTCAAATATATAGAAAATTTCACTTCCAAAAACTGAAAATTTTCTGATAAAAAAAAAACTTTGATATTTTTCATATCTATGCTCAAAACATAGATTGTGGGTACTCGTTAGAACCACCTCGGCGAGGCGGTTCTAACGAGTACCCACAATCTATGTTTTCGAGCAATAATAAGAAAAAATAATGTATACCCCTGTAAACCCAAGTTTTACTATATAAAACTTGGCTTTAAGGGGGTCAAAATTATATAGGCATGTTTTCGTGATGATGAAGTCATGCAAGACTGAAACAGATAAAGTCGAACCCTTTCAACCCTACAGCCCAAAGCACATTCCTATGTAAACAGTGTAGATCCAGATGAGACGGCTCGTGACGAGCCGTCTCATCAGGATCTATACTGTTTGCCATTCTGTTATTGATTTGAGATCTAAATCTCTATTTTCATCAATGGACTTGTCCAAAATAAGGAACGGAAGAGTCCATTTGAGAAACTCAGGGCTGAAAGGGTTAACGTGATACTAGTAGTTCCTATGCCTCAGAATGATCCTTCAGTTTAAAATATATTAAACTTCATTACAACTAGTTTTAAGGGAAAATGATATATTTTTCAAAGGAGACAACGCTATCAAAATTGCTTTTGATCCCTTCAGTAAAGCGATCTAAAAGGAAAAAAATGGCTCCTCTTGGATGCTCATATTTACCCTTTATAATACACCCCTTTTTCAGAAAGGAGGAATGCAAACAAGAAACGGACATATTCCCTATGCACTTCTCTGTAGTATAAGGGCTGAAAACAATCTAAGTTAAACATGAAGAGAAGCAATAAACAAAAAAAAAAAGAAAAAAAAGAAAACACCAAAAAGTCTTTGTTAAAGATGCAATAAAAAGTGATAAAAATAACTTCAGGATTCTGGAAAAAACAATATGCATATCTTCAGACCATCATAAAAGCGTGTGTAAAGTTTCAAAAGGATCGGCCTGAAAATGTAGGAGGAGTTGCGCGTACAACGTACATACTCCCTATACATTTCTGTAGTATTAGGTCTCGAAAAAAGTCTAAGTTAAAAATGCTAAAAATATAATAAAAAATAATTTCAGGATTCTGAAAAAATAATATGCATATCTTCAGACCATCCTAAAAGCGCCTGTAAAGTTTGAAAAGGATTGGCCTAAAACTGTAGGAGGAGTTGCGGGCAGAAGGTACATACTCCCTATACATTTCTGTAGTATTAGGGGTCGGAAAAAGTCTAAGTTAAAAATGAAAAAAATGTAATAAAAAATAATTTCAGGATTCTAAAAAAATAATATGCATATCTTCAGTCCATCCTAAAAGCGCCTGTAAAGTTTGAAAAGGATTGGCCTAAAACTGTAGGAGGAGTTGCGGGCAGAAGGTACATACTCCCTATACATTTCTGTAGTATTAGGGCTCAAAAAAAGTCTACGTTAAAAATGAAAAAAATGTGATAAAAAATAATTTCAGGATTCTGAAAAGACAATATGCATATCTTCAGACCATCCTTAAAGCGCCTGTAAAGTTTGAAAAGGATTGGCCTAAAACTGTAGGAGGAGTTGCGGGCAGAAGGTACATACTCCCTATACATTTCTGTAGTATTAGGGGTCGGAAAAAGTCTAAGTTAAAAATGAAAAAAAAATGTGATAAAAAGATAATTTCAGGATCCTGAAAAAACAATATACATATTTTCAGACCATCCTTAAAGCGCCTGTAAAGTTTGAAAAGGATTGGCCTAAAACTGTAGGAAGAGTTGCGGGCAGAAGGTACATACTCCCTATACATTTCTGTAGTATTAGGGCTCGAAAAAAGTCTAAGTTAAAAATGAAAAAAATGTGATAAAAAATAATTTCAGGATTCTGAAAAAACAATATGCATATCTTCAGACCATCCTAAAAGCGCCTGTAAAGTTTGAAAAGGATTGGCCTAAAACTGTAGGAGGAGTTGCGGGCAGACGAATGGTGGGAGCGCTGACGGATGGACAGACAGACAGACGGACGGACACTCAAAATTTCAGAGGGTATAACATAATACCCCGCCACTTTTTTGGTGGCGGGGCATAATGACAAAAGTTGATCCATCAACTCTTTACATGCTAGGAAATTTTGCATGCTTTTTTGTCGTCTCTTGATTTTCTTTAAATCAACTTTTTCAAAAAATCTTTCAGGAATACCATCAGAGTGTCAAACAGTCTGGATCCAGATCAGGCCTGACGTTTTGTCGAGCCTAATCTGGGTCCAAACTGTTTGCAAAGGTTATCAGCAGACGACAATAATCGCCACTAGCGGGGAAAGAGTTAAACATGGCAGAAAACCTATCAAGTGTATCAAGTCTTCTTAAGTGTGGTATGGCGGCCGTAAAGCGTCTCTCCGTACTTCACTTTAAATGTAGGTTTATTTTCTTGTCATTTGGGGCTACTGAGCTCATTTAGATTTAGATTTATTTAAAACTAAAAATCTGAATCATAGGCGTGAACGCAAGAGCGGTGTTATTCGTTATATTACTGTTCATTACGAGACCCGTTTAAAAAAGATCCTGGCCCCACCACTTCTGGTGGATCTGTGCGTAGCAACTTTCTCTGAATGTAATTAGTAGTCTTTCTCTAGAGTTCTGAAAAAAAGTTCCAAAATCTACAGGTTAAAGTTTGTCTTATATTGCCTCTCAAATACAAGAAGCGTAGTCCATGTTTTAAAAGTCTATCTAAATTTAATTGTCTTGCTTCACTTTGACATTTTCATTTCTCATACACAGTTCTGTTTTTGTTGCAAAAGCAAATCGATCATTTGCTGATGGTTTGATTTAAAAAAGGAAAAAGAAAAAAAGGCTAATTTTGATATGTATCAGCACTACTGTAAACGCTTAAATTATGCACCCCTGAAATTTAAAAAACAACTGCTATATTTATGCGTTTATTGAAAATTCTGTGCTTAAATCCAAGAAAATATTCTTACACAGATAAGCACTAATATCTTGCAAACACTTTCTGCACAGACTTTGATATTGTAAATTCCTGGGCATTCACAGTATGGTTTCGGCATGTGCAGTATCTGCTGAAATTATTAAAAGTTCACCATTCTCGGCATTTTTTTGTGCCCAGAATTTTTGAATGACCTATAACTATAAATAAAATGTATCGTCACTTACAGAGATGCCCTTGTATAAATCATTGCGAAAATTTTAATGCAAACATTTGATCATACAAAAGTTGTTGGTTGTCAAAGACGTACACTATAGAGTATGGGGCGGGTGAGGGAGGGGTGGGGTGGTGGTTGGGCGGGCGGGGGGTGTTAGTGTCAAAGGTGCAGTTTTAGCTAATTTAAGCTTAATATGAATTCTGAAGAAAAGGTGATTATCGGTCTGTAGCATAGCTGCAAAGAATCAGCACATTAAAATGTCTTCTAAACTGTTCAGAACCTGGTAGAGCTGAGAACTTTTTGGCCCTCGTACAGACTCATAAAAGCTATAGCTGCTATTTTTGTTTGTTGGATGTCTTTCTTGCTTGTGAATAATCCCTCTTAGTGACGTCTTCAGAACGGAATTATTTTTACGCACATCCAGGATAAAAATTGAAAACTATGCCCAGTGAATCTCTTCCAATATAGGGGCTTCTCTTAAAGGATATCCTTGTTCGTCTGTCATTACTGACAATGACCAATCCTAATCAACTGTGTGATGTGTTATTATTTGTGTGTTCTAAGATGGCTGATGAGACCAATCTTAACTCTAAACTGCCTGTTGCAGATAGAACAAGAGAGGTCTGAGGAAGAAAGCTCTGTTGGTGATGCCTTAGCTCTGGCTTTCCGCTGTGCACGTTTCTGCTCGGCTTCGCTGATTCTTTTTGCTTCGTATTCACCAGCTCCTCTTTTTATGAGGCCTCGCCACTTTGTACGATCTTGTGCAATCTGTTCCCATGACATTGTTGGTATGCTGAAGTCTTTAAGGGAGGCTTTGAGGGTGTCCTTGTATCACTTCTTCTGATCACCATGGGAGCGTTTTCCTACTTGAAGTTCTCCATAGAGGATTTTCTTTGGCAAACGTTCATCAGGCATTCTGGTAACATGGCCTGTCCATCTTAACTGTGCCAATTTCAGAAGAGTATGTATACCCTGCATCCCTGCCCTTTCCAGGACTTCTGTGTCTGGAATCCTGTCTTGCCACTTGATCTTTAGAAGTTTTCTAAGACAGCTTGTATGGAAGTGGTTCAGTCTTTTGGCATGCCGTTGGAAAACTGTCCAAGTTTTGTATGCGTATAATAGTGTTGGCAGCACTACCGATCTATATACTTTCAGCTTCGGTCCCAAATACTTCCACGTAGCCGGCCAAATGCTGCACTAGCTTTGGCAATTCTAGCATTGACTTCATCATCAATGTGCACAATTCTAGACAATGTGCTTCCAAGGTAGGTGAACTTGTCTACCACTTGCAGTCGTTGACCTTTCACTGTGATGGTAGGCTCCTTGTAAGGTTTTCCAGGTACTGGCTGATATTTTACCTCAGTCTTTTTGATGCTGATTGTGAGATTATAGCTGTCACATGAATCAGATACTTGATCCACACCTTTTTGCTTTTTCTCTTCTGTTGGAGCACCCTTTGCCATGTCATCAGCAAAGAGGAACTCGTCTAGCACCTCTGTCTGCACCTTAGATTTAGCTTGCAACCTTCTTAGGTTGAAAAGGTTCCCATCAAAGCGATACCTAATAGGTATACCATTGTCACCATCCTGGAAAGCATCTGTAAGCATGGCAGAAAACATCATGCTGAGCAGTGTTGAAGCTAGTACACAGCCTTGCTTAACTCCATTTGTCACAGGAAATGGATCAGAAAACTCGCCATCATTTTGGACCCTTGCAAGCATACCATCATGGAACTGCCGCACCATTGCTATAAATTTGGCAGGACAACCAAACTTTGCCATAATTTTCCAAAGTCCCTCACGACTGACTGTGTCAAATGCTTTGGTAAGGTCGACAAAGGTCATGTAGAGGTCCACATTCTGTTCCTGGCATTTTTCTTGAAGCTGTCGTGCTGTGAAGATCATGTCTATTGTTCCTCTGTTTTTCCTGAATCCACACTGGCTTTCTGGTAGAAGCCCTGACCGTTCCAGGTGTTCATTCAATCGGTTCAGTAGGACCCTAGCAAGAATCTTCCCAGCAATTGACAATAAAGAGATGCCTCGATAATTGTCACAGACTTGAGGATTCCCTTTCCTTTTGAATAGGTGGATAATTGTTGCATCCTTTATTTCTTGAGGGATGGCTTCTTTTCTCCACATAATGTGAAATAACTCTGTCAGTTTCTCTGCCATTGGAGGACTTCCTGCTTTGTAGATCTCTGCAGGTATTGCAGCTGATCCTGGGGCCCTGCCAGATGACAGGAGTTTTATTGCTTTCACTGTTTCAGAGATGGTTGGGAGCTCATCCAGCAGCGTTCCACCTGTGGTAGTCTGTTGATAGCTTCATCATTGATAGATGATGGCCGATTAAGGACACCATCAAAGTGTTCAGCCCATCTTTTCAAGATAGCTTCTTTGTCAGTCAGAGGACTAGTTCTATCTGCATTAAGGAGTGGGGTGGTTCCTGAGCTCTGGGGACCATATACTGTCTTGAGTGCAATCAAAGAACTTTTTCATGTCCTTTCTGTCTGCAAAGGACTGGATTTCATCAGCCTTTTTCCTCAGCCAGGAGTCTTGCATGTCTCTGAGCCTCGTCTGAACTGTCTTGCATATGTTTGAATAGGCAGTCTTGCTAGATACTGAGCTGGTATTTCTGAGGTAAGCCTTGTGTTTTTGGTATTTCTCTTCAAGGAGTCCCTGAATTTCTTTGTCATTCTCATCAAACCAATACTGGTCCTAGGGAATCCATTGCTGAAGAGTGAAGCTGAAGACTGTCCAGCTCTCATCTACATCTTCTGAACTGTGTTCCAGTGTATCTAAACGGCTACAGAGATCGTTGACGAATGCTTGCCTCTTGCTGTCATGTTTCAGCTTGGAGACATCTAATTTCTTTGGCACCTTCTTGCCTTGTGGTCGTCGTACATGCTGAATGCGCAGGTTGAGTTTGCTGACAACAAGCCTGTGATCTGTCCAACAGTCTGCACCACACAGAGTTTTAGTCACTCTGACATCCTGTCTATCCTTCCTTCGCACTATGACATAGTCAATGAGATGCCAGTATTTGGAGCGAGGGTGCATCCATGTTGTCTTTCTGCGAGTTGGTAGACGGAAGACTGTGTTGGTGATCAGTAATTCATGCTCTGCACACTTCCTTAAAAGGAGGAGTTCATTGCTGTTGCACTTCCTTACACCTTCAGATCCAATCACTCCTTCCCAGGTCTGGTGGTCTGTGCCCACTCTGGCATTGAAGTTCCCGAGGAGGATGAGTTTGTCTGTCCGGGGTGCTGCAGAAATCACAGAATCCAAATCATCACAGAACCTGTCTTTAACCTCATCTGGGTTGGTCATTATGGGTGCATAGGCACTTACAATTGTTGCATGCCTCTTGCCAGATAAGGGAAGTCTCAGCGTCATCAGGCGGTCATTTATGCCTTTGGGAAGTCCTGAGAGCTTGCTGACGAGGTGTGACTTGACGGCGAATTCTACTCCTGCTTCACGCCGCTGTTCTTTCTTGCGTCCACTCCAGAAGAAAGTGTAGCCAGCACCAACTTCTTTTAAAAGCCCTTCTTCTGCAAGGCGAGTCTCACTCAGAGCTGCAATCTCGATTTTGTATCGTTCAAGTTCTCTACCAACTAGAGCTGTTCTTCGCTCAGGTCTGTCAGAACTAGAACTGTCCATTAGGGTGCGCACATTCCAAGCGCCGATGGTTAGAGGTATCACCTTCATCTTTTTTCTTGTTTGACCGCTAAGTGGGATTCCCGCTGATCGCGGTTAACCAGCCAGGAGTTTTGAAGCAGGCAATTGTTTATGGCACCTTTCCTAGCCCCTTCCCCATGCTATGGGGGTGAGCAGTGCGATCCTAAAAAGGTCTGCTCAGTCGCTCAGTTCGGCTACCGAATTTCCCATACTGCTTCGCTCTTAAGGAAAGCGACCATATAGAACCAAACCGCCTGTGTGCAGGTCCGCAACTACAGCTTCCAGTGTTTCCTCACCTGCTGCTTCGCCGCTCGCCCATCACCACAGGGCTTTTGTATGATTTGCATATATGTGCTTGCTGTGAATGTGTGTTGCTGATTAAGATGACATGTGCTGTGAACTGGATTACAGTGAGGGAGAGGTGCGCAGAGTCAACCTCACTCTCTCATCCTGACCTAACTGGATCCAGAGGCAAGACAGTGTCAGGACATCTGGCGCTAAGCCCGGATGCAGTAGATGACCATGGCTTGTTTTGTGCCTTGTCATGCTCTCCATGCTCCACAACATGCTGCTGCATCGCCATTTGGGCCGTTGAATCATAGTAATGTTTTCTTCCGCCCCAGCTGCCAAAGCAGACTTTACATAACTGGGACAGGCAAATCCAGGTATGCAGGTTTTTGTTTGGAGTTGCCAACTTCTAGATAAATTGCCGACCAGGACTTGAGAGCTCCATCTACCCTAGATATTGCTACACAGGTTCTGTTAACAGCTATATAGAAGCAGTAACTTAAATGTCTTATGTATAGTTTGCTCCCAAAGGGAGCAAATTCTTTCCTTTAAGAGTAACCCTTAGTTAGGAGGCGTGAACATATCATTATTGCTCACAAACAGCTATCGTCATTCATTTGCTGTCTTTCGTGTGTGTGTGTGTGTGTGTGTGTGTGTGTGTGTGTGTGTGTGTGTGTGTGTGTGTGTGTGTGTGTGTGTGTTTCTTTTCTGTGTACACAGTTTTGTAAATATAGCCTACTGTATCATTTTATGATTTCTGACAGTATATTGAGTGTACAATGTTAAAACCTCTACTAAATGTGCATATTGCAAACTATACCCTTGTTTGACTCTTTCGTCTGGTATGAAATAATAACAGAGCTATGTAGCAGACAATTAATGACACCTTTTGTGACTTCCTGTTGGCGTTGGTGCCCACTGAAGAAGCCCTTTTTTTGAAAAAGGAACCTACTCTCAAAGGAAATAATTTGTTAATTTTGGAGCAAATTCTTTCATTTTAGGGTAACCACTATTCAGAAGGGAAGGAAAACCAATTTTAAGAGCGCATTCATTCTGGCACCAAAAAGGATTGTGATTTCTTTTGAATGACGACATAGAATCATATTGCGATACAGTCTCCGCTAACACCGACGTGTAAACAACAACACTAAATTCAGTCCTTTGACTGCATTTATACTACTATCAAACAAAATAAGTATACACTTCCAAGGGAGCTGACTTTGACCAAAAATGTATTTACCTTTAGTGTGATCGCTATGTGTTGTCATTTGAATTAAAAATTTTGATACGTACATGTACATATTTCGGCAGAAAAGGATATGCATTTAAAGTGATACATACTCGTATATAATAATTGCTGTATATCTGGTCCCGAGGTTATAAAACTTTTTTCATGCTCGACTGAGCATGAAATTTGTACAGCTGATAATTTTCAAATTACTAACAATTGCAAATGTCTTTTTATCGCACACAGCTGAGCATGAAAATTTCTCTGCAAATAAATACGAACATGCCAAAACTATTGTTGGTATTACCATATTTATTAACAGAGAAATAGTTGGTATTTTCTTATTTATTAGCAGAAAATATTTTTCTCTGCTAATAAATATGAAAACGCCAAAACTATTGTTGGCATTTTCATATTTATTAGCAGAGAAATGGTTGGCATGGCAGTTTTCATATTTATTAGCAGAGACAATTTCGTTCTCAGCTGAGTTGAGCCTAAAAAGTTTTTTACCCTCGGAGCTTGGGTTTCTTTCTTTTAACCCTTCATTGCAGATTCCACGAGTAAACACCCAATTGATATTTTAGTTCTTAAAGTTGAAATCTTCACGACTGTTTGTTGCAAGCTACACTCAAGCTACAGTCAGTACTACAATAATGTAAGGACACATGATTGGGATTGTATTTCTTAATAATAAGCATGTTTTAGTAATTTATTTAGGCAAACCGGTTTTAATTAAATTGAGAAAAATAATACACTTTCAAAAGAGATAATTTCAAAACTGTTTTTGCCCATTTCTGACAAGGGGTCTACTTTAAAAGAAAGACGTTGCTCCCATTGAGAGCAAATTCTTTCATTTTACATTTCGAAAATACGCCTATTCAAATATATTGAAAAATTTACCATACCAAAACAGGAAAATTTTCAGATAAAAATTCTGATATTTTTCAAATTCCTGCTCAAAACATAGATTGTGGGTACTCGTTAGAACCGCCTCTATATTTTTAGAAAATAAGAAAATAATGTATATCCCTGTAAGCCACAGTTTTACTATATAAAAGTGGGGCTTAAGGGGGTCAAAACTATATAGGCGTGTTTTCGTGATTGTGCAGACCCCTCTCAGTAGGGTATTAGTGTATAGGAGAGCAAACAGAAAGTAACAACAGTTGTCCACCTTATCAAAGATAGAGAAAAAATATCGTCGATTGTATCCATTCATTAAGTGAATAACAGAACGTAATGATCACCCTTCATAATTGTACCTGTTTCCCTTCAGATAAGGTGAGAAGTAATACAGGCAGAAGTTCTTCTTGGAGCAACCCGTCAGATCAATCCTCGTCGTGTTATCAAAGTAACTCCAACCACTAAGATTTTTGTAAGGATAATATACACCCTCTGAAAGCTGAAATATAAACAAAAACTTACAGCATTTTAACCTAGGATGACGTTTTGATGCCAGTAAATCGATTTGAGCACCTCTGTCTGTAGGTTGTACTACTGGTCATTCTAAGGCGATAGTTCAAGTCCCGAGGTTATAAACTTTTTTCGTGCTCAACTCAGCTGAGCATGAAATTTGTTCTGCCAATAAATCTAAAAACTAAAATCTGCAAATTATTTCTTGTTCAACATTACTGAGCATGAAAATTTCCCCACTAATAAATATGAAAATGCCAACTATTGTTGGCATTTTCATATTTATGAGCAGAGAAAAATTCATGCTCAGCTGAGTTGAACATGAAAAAAGTTTTATAACCTCCTGGCCTGGTATTGTTAGTTCTTTGTGGTACCTTGTGCCTGCTCGCTGCGATGCTTTCATGATTTGTCCTGTATATTGGCTTATTGTTGTGTTTGGTAGGCTCTGTCTGGCATTGTGATCAGTTCGTTGGAGAAGAGATAGGGTGGTTGGTTGGTTACTGTGCTTTTCCATTACGAAAACACTTCTATTCAAATATATTGAAAATTTCAACACCAAAAACTGAAAGTATTCAGACAAAAATTCTAATATTTTTCGTATTTCTGCTCAAAACATAGATTGTGGGAACTCGTTAGAACCGCCTCCCCATGGCTCCTCTCTTCCTGAACAGCTTCTTTAGTATGCTTTTGCTTACAATCGTGAAAATCAACCAACCTATATTACACAAAATAATGTATTGAATACTAACTCTTTGAACATCTTAGTAATATTTTACTGTTCATGATACATGATACTGATGCTATTTTCAGTGTAATGCATGTTAATTGTAAACTTCGACAAGACATGGATTTGTCACATGTAAGATTTTGGCCTGGCTGCCCACAAATAATATGAGACAAATAGGTCATCTCTACCCTGAATGACAAAGCTCATATTTACCACATTAAACTGGAGATCGTCAATTCCGACGGTGATATCTCCCTGTATATCAGCAGCAAACAGTATCCCATATTCTTGGTCACGTCCATTAGTACTAATGAATGACTGGGTTGTCCAAATTTCACCTATTTTTGGACTGTTCTTTGGTCGAAACGCATCCTGTCGCAAAACATGAAAGAATAACACACATAAAAAGCATAATAACAATACTTTAAAGGGGCTAGATATAGACACACCTGGTAGGTTGTCCGGCGTGTACACCAATCCCCTTCTGAGAAGGGACCTATTCTAAAGGAAAAGAATTTGCTCCCACGGGGAACAGATTATTTCTTTTTAGAGAAGACACATCACGAAAACATGCCTATATTATTTTGACCCCCTTAAACCCCATTTTTATATAGTAAAACTGGGGTTTACAGGGGTATACATTATTTTTCTTATTTCTGCTCAAAACATAGATTGTGGGTACTCGTTAGAACCGCCTCGGCGAGGCGGTTCTAACGAGTTCCCACAATCTATGTTTTGAGCAGAAATAAGAAAAAATATCAGAATTTTTTATCTGAAAATATTCATTTTTTGGTGATAAAATTTTCAGTATGTTTGAATAGGCAAGTTTTCGTAATGACCTTTTCAGAAGGCAGGCAAAACCGGTTTTGACTAAAATTCCTCCTCTGAAATTGGATGTATTCCATTTACTAAACGGATATCGGTTGATAGGAAAGTTCAAGGTGAATTATCTATTTCAGCTTTGTCGTTCGTAGTCATATACGAATACGGAACTTCTGGGCATATGCGGACAGCAAAAGCTCAGATCAGAGTGTGCATATTAAAAGCCTTTTCATGAGTGCAAAATTAACAGTAGAATATCGCAATAATTGCGATATTCTACTGTTGATTTTGCACTCATGATAAGGCTTTTTCAGAGTGTGCATTTGAAAAGCCTTATCATGAGTGCAAAATCAACAGTAGAATATCGCAATAATTGCGGTATTCTACTGTTGATTTTGCACTCGCGATAAGACTTTTACAGAGTGTGCATATGAAAAGCCTTATCCTGAGTGCTAAATCAACAGTAGAATATCGCAATAATTGCGATATTCTACTGTTGATTTTGCACTCATGATAAGGCTTTTTCAGAGTGTGCATATGAAAAGCCTTATCATGAGTGCAAAATCAACAGTAGAATATCGCATTAATTGCGATATTCTACTCTTGATTTTGCACTTATGATAAGGCTTTTTCAGAGTGTGCATATGAAACGCCTTATCATGAGTGCAAAATCAACAGTAGAATATCGCATTAATTGCGATATTCAACTGTTGATTTTACACTCATGATAAGGCTTTTTCAGGGTGTGCATATGAAAAGCCTTAATATGACTGCAAAATCAATAGTAGAATATCGCACTGATGATAAGGCTTTTCATATGCACACTCTGATCTGAGCCAAGTTATGCGGCTTCACTGGCTGTACGCATACGCCCCAATGAATAAGTTCATATGGGTCTCCAGAAAATCTACTTTTGATTGTTTCATGCTTATCCATGGGTGAAATCATAACCATGGAACAGTACAACCACGCCGATAAGTTAATCTGTTTATCGCCATTTCTTGACAAATCTAGCTTGAGGCAAGGTTCAAAGATTTATCATCACGAAAACATACCTATATAATGTTAACCCCCTAAACCCCACTTTTATATAGTAAAACTGAGGTTTACAGGGGTATATATTATTTTTCTTATTTCAAAAACATAGATTGTGGGTACTCGTTAGAACCGCCTCGCTGAGGCGGTTCTAACGAGTACCCACAATCTATCTTTTGAACAGAAATATGAAAAATATCAGTTTTTTTTTATCTGAAAACTTTCATTTTTTGGTGGTAATATTTTCAATATATTTGAATAGGCATGTTTTCGTAATGTTGACGTCATCTTAGCCGATGTTAAGTGTCATGTGGCGGCCGTAAAAAAAATCTCTCCTTACTTCATTATATTGCATCATAGCGCATTCTGGCATCTTGGAAATCATGTTCCGCTTAAGCAGATATTAGGAGAGGCATGGGGCGTCTCGTACAGCCCCTGAAAACAACATTGCTGCCAGATGAAGAGTCTTAATAAAACCGAGATTATGATTTTCTTTGTTTGTTGTATTATTTGTTTTCAAGAGCAACCGTTATAGACTTTATTTATGGAGTCGCTCGTTACGCAAGCGCTTGGATAGTCTAGAAGTACCATTACGAAAACACGCCTATTCAAATATACTGAAAATTTTACAACCAAAAAATTAAAAATTTCAGATAAAAAATTCTAATATTTTTCATATTGCTGCTCAAAACATAGTTTGTGGGTACTTGTAAGAACCGCCTCGACGAGACGGTTCTAACGAGTACCAACAATCTTTGTTTTTGAGCAGGAATAAGTAAAATAACGCATACCCCTGTAAACCCCAGTTTTACTGTATAAAAGCTGGGTTTAAGGGGGTCAAAATTATATAGGTATGTTTTCGTGATGCCTTTGCTGTTATGCAGAGCGTTGAAAAAGTTGCATTACGAAAACATGCCTATTCAATTATACTGAAAATTTTATCATAGAAAGATGAGAATTTTCAGATAAAAATTCTGATATTTTTCATATTTCTGCTCAAAATAAAGAGCAGAAATAAGAAATATAATGTCTACCCCTGTAAACCTCAGTATTACTATATAATATATGGGTTTATGGGGTGAAAATTATATAGGCATCTTGATGAGAGCCATGTGAACTCGTCCAAAGAGAACGTATCGCCTGGCATCGCTCACGTTAGTCTGTAAATCAGCACAATCCGTTCATAGTAGTTGAAAGTCTACGCAAAACGAGTATATAAGAGTACAGTACTGCCTGGCGGAAATGCAGAGCCCCAAATAAGGCCGCATATTCGACGTTGTATCCGCTTGTTTGCGACGACAAATTAATTTAGCTTACCATAATAATTTGTTTGTCGACTGCGGTGGCTGGGCGAGATGGTTTTAGAAGTAATCCATCCTTTCTACAACACCTGTATCAGGAAAAATGTCTGTATCAGTGTCATAGCGTCAAACAAGTCGTTTTTTTTATCAAACGAAATCATTACGAAAACAAACCTATTCAAATATATTGAAAATTTTACAACCAAAAAAGGAAATTTTCTGATATAAAACTCATATATTTTTCATATTCCTGCTCAAAACATAGATTGTGGTTACTCGTTAGAACCGCCTGGGCGAAACGATTCTAGTGAGTACCCACAATCTAGGTTTTGTTTTTAGCAAAATAAGAAAACTAATGTTTACCCCTGTAAACCCAGTTTTACTATATAAAAGTGGGGTTTAAGGGCTCAAAATTATATAGGCATGTTTTCGTGATGTGTATGATTATTTTGAATATTTCACCATTAAAACATATGTTATGGGTATGGACAGTTTGTCATTTCGTTAGCACCTCTAAAATATAGCACCCGACAGTCAAAACTGTGTTTACATTTTAGGATATCATGGTAAGGGGCTATTCAATTATTAGGACAGTTACGGTACATCCCAAACACTTACTGTACGTTGAACAAGCTTAAGATTCAATGTTTTATTTGTTTTCTTGCAGAAAAAAGATTTATATGGAAGTTAATGGATCAGTTTTTTGCCTTTTTTGCAACTTCTGGAATCCTTCTGCTTTATCATTATTCTTACCTCATTAGCAAGCCTATATCAGTTTTGTTGATCATATCGCTAGGTCCAACAGGACCAGCTGTAAGCGAAGCTACGGCTGATTCTAATTCTGGATAGGGTTCAGTTACATCTGAAAAAAAAAAAAAAAAAAAAAAAAAAAAAAATCATACTTTAGTGAAAAACTGTAATTAGTAGAATATATCAAGCTTAGTTGAAATTAAGGAGTATGCCATAAAATTAGTCAATTATAATTACTATGCCACACAAGCCGATTGTATTTGATACAGTGAACTCTCATTACAACGACAGCATTTGGTCTTAAAGACGTTGCCATTAAAATGAATTTACTGTTGTACAGAATACTTCAG
The DNA here is from genome assembly GCA_964016985.1 of Anodontia alba. NCBI lineage: Eukaryota > Metazoa > Mollusca > Bivalvia > Lucinida > Lucinidae > Anodontia > Anodontia alba. The sequence continues at coordinate 19,343,114 of OZ024821.1, forward strand.
GAGCAGAATGATATGTAAGAAAGGTCTTGTTTTATTTTTATTTCCTCATAGAACATATGTTTTGGATATTTGTTAGAATCGCCTCAATGAGGCGATTCTAACAAATATCCAAAACATATGTTTCTTTAAAGTATTAAATACAATATTCTTACATAATTTGAGACTGTTACCTTTTAAGCGAGGGTTTCGTGACAGTCAACTTGTCATTATAACGAATTTTATTGTTGTATCGAGTGTCGGTATAAAGAGGGTTGTCTGTATATATTTTTATACAGATAAGCATGAGCACATACGGTAGAGCCCAATGCGTACCCACACATTTGAGCCAGAAATTGCACGTTTAGACATGTGCGCCTAGCGAAAATTCAAACCAGACTGCCATTCCCGCAATCTGACAAGAATCTTGACTCGTCGCATCTTGAGTAGCCAAGAATGCGATGTTTCTTCATGCAGACAACGAAGACTCTGGTAAGACTACGTGGATGCGCAGGGTGATTTGTGTCTTCATCTGCGCAGATGTCAGAGTGTGCGCTTTCTCAAGTTCTAATATTTTCATCCGGGCATTTACTCTCGTTGATACGGTATACAAGTGTATTCATTCATTCTGCATGTGGACCAAGGTGAGCCTGGTCAGAATGCGCGGACGCCCAGTACATGCTTTAACCCATTGTAGACGGAATGAACTCTCCAACATTATGTATTGGAAGTTTCTAATTTCGATTTTAGATATGTCAGGCTATGTGATTTAGATATTTCCAGGGAAAAAATGACTGAACTATTTGCAAACAGTGGAGACCCTGATCAGACGCCGCGTTCTGCGGCGTCTGATCTGGGTCTGCAGTATTTGCCAAATACCCTATTTGGGGTCTCCAGACTACAATAGGTTAAAAGCACTTTTCAGATAGCACGGTTCCATATTGGAGGACAATGGATGACTCATAAATTTTCGGCCATTTTTACAAGTGAGACAAATTTTATGTCTTCCTGTTTCTTTCCTACACACCAATCCCGATCTTAAAAAGACAATGCAGCAACTTCTTCAATAAGTTTTGCTGCATATCTGAATGCCATCACGCAGACACACCTATATAATTTTGACCCCTTTAAACCCCACTTTTATGTTGTAAAACTGGGGTTTACAGGAGTAATTATTTTTTTTTATTTCTGCTCAAAACCATAGATTGTGGGTACGCGTTAGAACCGCTTCGCAGAGGCGGTTCTAACGCGTACCCACAATCTATGTTTAGAGCAGAAATATTAAGAATATCAGAATTTTTTATCTGAAAATTTTCAATTTTTGGTGGCGACATTTTCTATATATTTGAATAGGCGTGTTTTCGTAATGTATAGAAAACTCCTTTCTTGAAGGGAAGCAAAACGTATTTCAACAGAGTCGCTTGCCCTGAAAGTGCATTACGAAAACATGCCTTTTCAAATTTTAGCACACAGAAAAAGAAAACTTTCAGATAAAAAAATCTGACATTTTTCAACTTTCTGCTCAAAACATAGATTTTGAGTGCTCGTTAGAACCGCCTCGACGAGGTTCTAACGAGTACCCACAATCTATGATTTTGAGCAGAAAAAAGAAAAATAATGTATACCCCTGTAAATCCCAGGTTTACTATATAAAAGTGGGGTTTAAGGGGATCAAAATTATATAGGCATGTTGCTGTGATGGCATGCCTTCTGAAAGCATATCCATAACCTTTAAACATATTTGCAACAGCACGCCTGGTAAACTATCACAGGTACCTCCGCGGAGGTACCAATTAAATGGTTGTGACAGATATCCGGAGCTACCTGTGATGGTCTAAAACTAGATATAAAAAGATAGGTGTTCGTCTTTTTTGATAAAATACACAATAACCAGAGAGTTCACTGAAAATCAAAGAGAGCTATTCGACCCTTATTGGCATAAAGTTTTGTCACACGTCATATCCCCCAGAAATTTCCATATTTACCAAAGATACGATCTTCGAAGTGGCTTCGAAGTCAGCCCGAAGTACGCGAAACAGAAAAATACCGATCGTTGTTGGTTCTAAAAGGATTATATCTTGCATACAAATCTGTTTATCTTGGTACAGTGATGTAAAGTAAACCTGTTTGCCTGAAAACAGATATCGATAAACTCCAAATAAGGCTGGATTCTTCAAAAAAAAAAAAACAGCTGGAGGTGCCTGTGACGTCGTGAAGGTGCCTGTGATGTAAAGAAATATAGTGAAAATTGTAGAGTTATTGCAGCTGCAAATATTGCTATAATTCTTCTCTAGATCACTGCCTGGAAAGAACCATTCATTCAGCGTCGCAATAAGCTGTCATAATGTGTATGCCATGAATTTCCATGTTCAAGTTATAAAACATAATCTCAAAGAATTATTGGTGCTTTTGAGTTAGATTGTCATAGAATGCTTTTTGAAGAATCCAGCCTTATTTGGAGTTTATCGATATCTGTTTTCAGGCAAACAGGTTTACTTTACATCACTGTACCAAGATAAACAGATTTGTATGCAAGATATCCGCATTTAGAACCAAAAACGATCGGTATTTTTCTGTTTCGCGTACTTCGGGCTGACTTCGAAGCCACTTCAAAGGTCGTATCTTTGGTAAATATGGAAAGTTATGGGGGATATGACGTGTGACAAAACTTTATGCCTATAAGGGTCGAATAGCACTCTTTGATTTTCAGTGAACTCTCTGGTTATTGTGTATTTTATCAAAAAAGACGAACACCTATCTTTTTATGTCTAGTTTTTGACCATCACAGGTAGCTCTGGATATCTGTCACAACCATTTAATCGGTACCTCCGCGGAGGTACCAGTGATAGTTTACCAGACGTGAACAGGCATGACTTACTTTTATAAAGCGGGTTTCCTGACTGGTTTGATGTTGTCCAGAAGGTGTCTTTGTACGGCAGTATTTCCAGAGCCCTGGCAAATATAGATGACACGCCCACTTTCCACTGAGGCTGGCGTTTAGTCTCATGCTCGTTTAGGTAGTCATCACTCACGCGCGCCTAAGTATTAAATAATAATAATAATAATAATAATTTAAATATACTTCAAATTTCCAGGTAATACGCCGGTTATCTGGATGTAACAACAAACACAAATATGAAATTTATTGAATAAGTACAAAAAATGAGAGCACTTTACCTGATTGTTTGAAATTGAAACAAAAAAGCAAATATTCCAGGGTTAGGTTTTATGATAGCAAACAACGTTACTATTAGTGTCAATATCAGTGAACAGCCTGTCAGATCACTGTCAAATTAGAACATCAAATATGTGTATGTCATGTTATTTCAACACTAAAAGTGGACTTGAAATGTTATAATTTTGTCGCTATGTGGTCGTTACATTTTTATTCTGTAAAATACTGACATTTTCTAGTATTTCTCCTCTTTTATGTATAAAGAATACGCCTGTATCAATACCAGCCCGAAAGATTCTGCAGAGCCCGAATGAAGCAAACTTTAACTGGACTGCTGCTATTATTTAGCCCATTTATGACTAGTGTCCCATAAAAGGGACATTGGCATACAGTGTAGACCCAGATCAGACGCCGTACGCGGCGTCTGATCAGGGTCTACACTGTTTGCATTTAATACAAGAATTTCTATACAACATAGTCATAACAAAAACACAACCAGACAACCTTTCTATTGGTAAAGGACCTTTTGAAAGAGTTGAGGTAGGAGAGTCTGGTACAGCATACCACGAATAAACATTCTAGGAGGGCGCAAATACCACAGATTCTTGCCTTCAACATACTCGGCCTGACTGAATACAAACTGTTCTCTGTATTGGCAAGTTTGGGATATTCATTTTGATAATGTACATAATATACACAGGTAAACAAATACAATTAGTGAATGCCTAAGCATCTTATCTCAATAAGAGAAATGGAGTTACACAAAAAAGCGAAGATCCCTGAAAATGCCACAGTCATAAAGCCAAAGCTTCCCGAGCCACTAAAAGAAGGAGAAATGAGGTACAAATAATGACAAAACAAACGCCACATATGAAACCACCGACGCACGAACAAAGAAGAACAACAACAGAGGAACCGCCTTAGATAGTAAGTAGGAAAACTACTACTGGGCGGGGAGTGGAGGAAGGGGACAGAACTTAAACCTGATTACTCGCACGAAACATTTGAAGCATTACGTGTCTCTATAAACAGATAGGATTACTAAGTGGTTTAGCTAATACAAAAATCACTGATATGAACCCCCTTCGACCCTTGCTGACCGAGACACATTTTGTTGGAAACAGTGCAGATCCAGATGAGACGGCTCATCCGATTTTCATCCACACTGATTGCCATTTCGGTCTTGATTTATGACTAACATCCATATTTGTAACAACGGTCATATCCAAATTCAAAGATGGAAGAATCTACTTATGAAACTCAGGAGTGAAAGGGTTAAGTTAATAAACATTCTTGACTTGTGTATTGTGCGACCCAGTTCTTTTTATCCGCGTTCGATGTAACCATCTGCGCTCACCGCTGTGAGGTAAGTGCAGCTGGCACATTCTCTCTCCAAATTACATAAGACCACAGTCTAGATACGAATATACTAGTTCTAAACTTTGCAAAAGTTCATTTAACTAGTTGGTGATAAATGCAAAACTGATTGATAAGTGGCAACAGTATAGACCTTGATTTTTGAGATCCGTTGTTCACAGTGTATGCACAGCCCCTATGTGACTCTGTTGCTCGGCTAGATCCAGACCAATTGGCTTCTGAAGAAGCCAACTGATCTGCACTATTTGCCATTAAGTATGTAAATTTGTAGCAACAATCTGGATATAGTAATCTGATTGGCTGAAAATTAGAAGTGGGCAGGGCATCTTAATTTATTCAGCAGACGGGGGTTACAATAACATATGAGCATTTCCTACAAGATTGCATGAGTGTTCACTGTCCACTTGAAGACACTTTTGATCCTTGTATTCCTGTTATGTGCTCTACAGAGACTGATCAGAGTGTGCGAATGAGCAGGCTTATCTGAGTCTTAGCTGAGCTGGGTGATATCACAGCAAGCGTTCTTTATAAATCTATAGCGGGCCGTTATCGGCCCATCAGCTACCCTGATGGGCCGATAACTGCCCGCTATAGATTTATAAAGAATGCTTACTGGGATCCAATCTTGTAGGAAATGTTGTGCCTCGGCTCATACATTAATATTCTGACATACATTCTGACAATCATTCATGGAGTATTTTTTGTCACAACAGGACAGCCGACATCTTGTTTTAAGGTGATATTGAAAGAACAGTAGCCGCCAACATATAAGATGAACCTTTTGATCTTGCGACTGGGTTTGTCAGATTTTAAAGTCACGTCATTGTCAATTATAACATGACGTTAACGTTTTCCCCACAGCGCCTTATGGAAACGTTATCATGATCAAACTACAACAATTCACGTCGTCAACGTAGTGCGTGCAAAAGGGCGCGCGCGTTTGATGACGTCGTATAAAAAACATTTACTTCTGTCAACGTCCTCTGCAAAATATTTCTTTTGGAAAACATTGCAACAATGTCGATTTAGGGGATAACTGCATTCAAATTTGTCATTTGGGGAGGTATATCGGCGGTTTTACGGTCGAAAATTTCGTTTTACGGCGACGAAAATTTTTGACGTTATCCAATCAGACGTCGCGTTACATACGCAAGTGCATTAAAACTTCTTTTATGTATCACGTTAGGATCGAAATAAACGTGCATCCATTCCCCTTAAAGGAGACGTTAATGTTTCATTTACTTTTGATACAACATGACTGTGAAAGTTAACCTGTGTAACAGCTGGAAATTCAGTGCTTTGTAAGGCATGTCTGGGATTGGACATGCAATACTGTATGGTTAAATTGTTTTCCGCTGCAGCTGTAGCCATCTGCTTCAACCAGTCATGGCCTAGAGTGAGACTGGTTTGTAATTGTGGCAGGTACTCCGTCTGTATGTTCAACCAGTCCTGAAATATACAACACACATGATAGATTATAAAGCCGGGCGCAGCATTTCATACAATACTGCATGTACGCCCAGCGAAGACTCACATCACGAAAATAAGCCTATATAATGTTGACCCATTTAAACCCCACTTTTATATAGTAAAAGTAAGGTTTGCTGGGGTATACATTATTTTTCTTATTTTGCTAAAAAAACCATATACACTGCTGCCATATGGAAGCGTCTCAATGCAACTGTGACTTGAATTTTTGTTCTCTTTATGTATTCAGTGTTTCCAAGTGCAACTTTTATAGAGTTAAAGTGACTTAACTGCAGTTGGTGTTAGGGGCCGCGTGGCGGCCGTAATAAGTTTTACCCGTACTTTGTCATAGTCCAGGCTTTTTACTTTCATTGGGATCATTGAAAACGTTCTGAAATATGAATTGGAAAAATTGAATTCCGATTAAGCCGGAGCTGCAGTTGGGGGGAGGGGGGGGGGGGAGGGACGTATGGAGCTGCAGTTGGGGGGGGGGGAGGAGGGACGTATGCAGACCTGGGCCCAGTTGTTCAAAGCTAACGATATCGTTAGTTAACGATTCGTTAAAATTTACATCGAGTGATAGGCAAATATGCTGAAATTTTTTGCTGAAAAAATGTAAGTAGCTTTTTGCAGCAAAAGCTACTCACATTTTTTTTGCAAAAAAATTCAGCATATTGTGTATTGAATTTGCTAAAACAGTTAACGAAATAACCCTTAACGAGCTCGTTAAGCTAACGACGCTTTGAACAACTGGGCCCTACAAACTACATTGCTGACATATGAAGAGACTCAATTTAACCGAGACCCGGATTTTTGTCCTTTTATGTGTTTGGTGTTTCAAAGGGCAATATCTATATTACAGTTGACTCTCGTTATCTCAAACTCGCTTATCTCGAATAACCGCTTATTACGAAGTGAAAATATAGTCCCTGCCGAAACATGAACATCTAACAACAGGCAAAAAATATTGTGGAAAAGGGGAGAAATTGCTCCTAAGGAGCAATTTCTCCTCTTTTCCACAATATTTTTAATATATCTCTAACTTCAAGAGTCCAGATACATATATATTTGTTAAATGTAGTTGTTCGAATAATTTTTTCCTCAATTCTGCAAATCTTATATGTCGAGGTACGGATATCTCGAAGTATTTAATAGAGTCCCTTGGAATTCCAGATAATGAGAGTCGACTGTACGTTGTGTTTCTTATTTGTATTATTACTTTTTAATCTCTGGCTGCGGAGTTATATTTATATCATCCTGTTTGGTGCGTTGATCTTGTATCTTTTCTCTTTTATTTAACTTTGTGATCACCTCCCTTGGGGAAGAGAGAGCTGGTCTCTTTGCTAGTCGTTTTTCTCTCTGTATCAGAGATAGACTGCGATCTGTGGTTGTGGCACTTCCTGAACATCTTCAATAATTTTGTGGTATATATCAAGTTTTATTGCGCATAACTGAGAAAACAGGTTCACCATGAGATAAATACAATGATAGGTCTGGGAGACAAATACTTATTTATTAATTGTTGTACCTTTAAAAGCGACAGCTTATTTGTCATGAGAAATTGTTATTTCATTACTAACAATAGGGTTGTTAAACCGGATGTTTGTGATCTGGTACATTTTAAACTATGTTTTCTTATTTCTAATTCACGTTTTTACAAGCGGTCTATCAGCACTGCAACGTCACAATAAAACAGATGCAGTCTACAACAACACATATCAAATAAAACGCAGTACCTGTTCATAAACCACAAGTCCCCACTTCTTTGCTCGCCCAAGCAAGAATCTCCAGAACTCCTGGAATTATATCAGTACATAACAAGAATTTTGAGAGTCTGACTCCATAGATTGCTTGACGGACATAACGGCTAAATAAACTTTGTTAAGTCCAATCTTCATCCACAAAAATACTAGTAAAATGCAAATATCAATACATTTGAGACTATCTTCAAGGATTTCATTGGAAATAAAATAAGAAGGCGCAGCAATGTAATGATCTAAAAACGAAACAATGATCTCCGGAAATGTAGGCATCTCATGTACAACTAATTAGGAATAACTTCCGATCACTAAATGTGCGCATTCGCGTTAAAGGGAACGGAAACAACTGAATGGTTTGCCGCCAGTTGTCAAAAAGAAGGGCATTTTGCAGACAAAAAAAAAAAATAAGTTTCCTAGTAAATGTATCCTTCTGAAAATGGGGGCTATTTCAGTCCAAAGTGAGAAGGCACAGATAAATATGTTATATCGGAGTTATGTTCCTTGAAGATGTATTCATTCTTCTTAAGTCCCCCCTCCCTTTAAATGACGAAACCAGTTTTACTTTCCACTTTGTTTACTATTCTTAGCAGGATGTTCAGACAGACAAAGTAGTCTTATATTTACTTTTTTGTATATTGAATGAAGGACGAAATCGACAGATCACAAGTAAGAATTAAAACCCATATATATTTAATACAGAAAAGTTTCTTTAAAATCACGAAATAGAAGTTTTATGAACTATTATGAGTTATGTATGCTGAATAAAACTTCATGGCTCAATGAAGAAATCGAAATTTATAAGTTGCCTGTCAAATACAACCTGGTCATTTGGGAGCGATGTCATCTGACCCATTATAAACGTGAAATTCCCGCCTTTAGATTTGGCATATGGTGTATCTTTTGACCTGAAATCAAATGAAACTTCAAACAGTACAAAAACAAATATTACCAAAATATAACTGCTTACATATATTTGTCTGTGGTTGTGTTATACGAGTCTCTATTTCAGCGTAATTATAAACACTAGGTAGAACTCAGGAACTGATAGAATTAGATCCACATCAAGCCCCAACACCAAAGGGAAAGACAGACAATTACAATAAATAAGTCACAAAATGAACAGACGGCAAACAGAGATAAAAAAAACAACAACAAAAAAACAACTAAATGAAACTTCAGACATATTTTACGAAATCAAAATTAGGTGAAGTAGATAGGGTCTCAGTTGAAGTGAATTTCATCCAAATTTATTGATTTATTAAGAAATATTTGTCTATTCGTTTAATACTGCAGGGATTATATGATGCCATACAATATTATTGGTGTGAACATCTGTTCTTTTCGTGATTGTTTAATTGTATTTGTCTGTCTTTCCCTTTGATGTTGAGAACTTGATGTGGATCTGATTGTATCAGTTCCTGAGTTTACTTATTTAAATCTACTTACGGAATAGTGTTATATTTTACTAAAATGTGTTCATTCTAATTTTAGAGAGTGGTTCTCTCAACAAGTTAGCAGAGGGTATAATTTCTACCACTTCTTTCATCGTTTACCTGATATACGCAGTAGCACACACACTTTTTTGATAGATACCAGTTTCCTGTGTACAGTTGGTTTGATATTTGGCCTGTCACATCAGGTCTCCAAGCATCATTTGATTGTTATAATAATGTTAAGGAAACCCGAAACTTTCCTAAGTTTGCATGGTTTGGTATACCAGTATATGCCGGTTTGTCAGTACCTGATTTCTTACCAAATTCTACCGTAATAAACAATATCTGTTAACAGTCTGCGCCAGAGTTACAATACTTATTGCCTTCACTGTTGCTGTGTTTACAACAGATCATGCCAATAAATATACTGTCCTGTATATAACTTAGTTTGCCTTATAAATACCAGTATCTGTATCGGTAACACAATGCATCTTTATAAAATGCTTATTTAGCCTATTGATAAGCATTTACACCATTGCCAGTTATACTATTCAATTTCATTGACCTTTTTACAAGTTTGTAAAGAGGTACAAATGGATTCCTTAAGTTGTTTCAGAATATTTCTAAAGTAACTCATTATAAATATCTTTAAAAAATATGTTAGTAATGGAAGGATGAGGATTTCATATGTTTTGTGTTGGACAAGAGCCATGCAAAAAGGAGATAGCAAGCATAAAATTACCGTCACTAAGTTTTTAATTTTTAATTACTACGCTAAGAAGCAATATAAGAAATCTATATAAAAATTCATTGATAATTTTCCAATTGCTAAGCAACTTGACAATAATATATCAACAGTTTATTGGAATCGAATAGTATAATTGGAAATTATGTAAATGGATTGACGAGTAGTTTGTAAACACGAATTATGTTCAAGCTGTAACAATATCTTTATTTCCTTACCAGTATCTGTTATGAGCAACTGCTGGCCACTTGGTTCTCTCAGTAAAACTTCTAAATTATGAAAAAATAAATAAATAAATAAAATAAAAAATCTGTAAGAACATGAAAATAAGACGGCAAACTTTCGCGGAACAGACAGAGGTAATGCTTGGCCACCTCTATACTATAGCCCGAATCAACTTTAAAAATAAAATATGCACCACAGCACTACAGATTTACATTTACATATTGATATGATTATTGGCATGTTGATTTTAAGTATTCATATATTTGTAAAAACAAGAAAAACAACAACAAAAAAACAAACACAAATAAGAAGTCAATGCTATTACAAACTAAAGTGTAACACTCTATGCTTACAGGTAAAATTTAATTAAATATTTTAGTCGTCTGCAGCTAAACGGATTAATTTTAAGTCCGCAAACAATTACTTTTGTGTATACTGAGGCTTATAGAGGTTACGGGTATATAGAATCTATATTTACAAGACAAGACAAGTTACTTCAATCCGAACAGCTACTTGACGGCAAATAAAATGTTTTTCTGACTATAGTTTATGCTGGTCATTTCAGGGATATTTTTGTTTACTTTACGGGACATTGGATATTTAGGAAAATCAGTTATATGGATATTTGTCTGTTGATTTAAAGGGATATGGAATATTTGCCCATTTACTTCTAGGCATATGGGATACTGGTACCTCCCTATGCAAGCCTCAATACTAGAGTGTCTAAACGCCTGCAGGTTAACTCTTTTTCTAATGAAATTCCTGCAGTGAGTCGTGCAGATAAGCGAAGCTAAAGTTAACTTAAAGGAGAACGCAAGTCCCATATTAGATATATTTCACAACAAAAAAACTTAACAAATCTTAAAAAATGATACAAGCGTGATCAAAATCGACAATGAAATAACAAAGTTATTATTGTTTGAAGGATTTAACATAGCCGACATTGGCGCTGCCTTTTGAATATCTAATGAGATTTCAAGAATTTTTAAACTTTAAAACATTACATTTATTTTTATAACCAAAGCATTTGTGTTTAGAGAATAAGTTGCTTACTACCATAGGAAAACATGTTCAAAAACATTAAGACAAATATCTAACTATATGCTGTTTATTTTAATTAAACATATTTAATTAGGGTTGTATGATGTCACAAAGCTTAAAAATGGCGGCCTCCATGACAGTTGGTTTTCAAATATATATACTACAATAACTTTCTTATTTGCTGGTCGATTTTGGTCAAACTTGTCTTTCCATGTGTCATTTTGACCTGTGTTTTTTAGTCCTTTTAGTATTGCGATTACCTCGCTTGGGGAAGAGAGAGCTAATCTTAGTGCTTTTCGTACGTTTGTTCGATTTGTACTTGTTTTGATTTGTCGGTTTCCTCTTCCTCTTGGGGTCTGGGAAGGGCTGCGGTTTGTTATTTTGGCACTCCCTGGACTTTTCTCCTACCTTTTTTTGTATCAAACTTTTTGGCTAGGAAATTCCTATTCTGATTGACATATGTCTTTCTTTATTCCTTTCCCTTTAAAGACATGTTTCTCTCTATTCACTAGTTGCACAAAAAGTGTAATAAACATTTAGAAACTATTCCGAGAAATTGTCGGAAATTCAATCAAAGCTGTGTAGCTTTGAGGTACCTAGAGCAATGTCACATGGTGTAGGTAAGCATTCAAGCACATATTTGCTTTCTCAAACTAATTGCAGATACACACCACGGCTGAGACAATAATTCGCTTAGGAGTTCTTCAATGTTTACCGGCAAACTTGGTTTATATACAGTCGACTATCGTTATCTCGAACTCGCTTATCTCGAATAACCGCTTGTCTCGAAGTGAAAATCTGGTCCCTGTTTTAATACAGAGATCTACCAATAGGCAACAAAATATTGTGGAAAAGAGGAGAAATTGCTCCTCTTTTCCACAATATTTTCAATATATCTCTAACTTAGGAGTCAAATTACATGTTCATTCTGTTAAAAGTGGTTGTTCGATTTATTGTTTTCTTCAGTTCCGCAAATGTGATATGTCGAAGTACGGATATCTCGAATTGTTTCATAGAGTCCCTTGGAGTTCGAGATAACGAGAGTCGACTGTAATTATGAAGCTAGGATATCCAGTTAAGTATGGTGCTTATTCACAGTCTTTCATGATATGAATAATGGACTAACAGGAAATGAAACGTTATACGTAGGTCTATTCCTGTCATAATTTCTTGAGATTCTGCGCAGGGTCTTACTTGATTCCATAAGGAAATGCATTTTTCGTCGGAGTCCATGTGAGAACAGCCTTATAAACGTCATCTTTGGCATACCACCAGGAATCAAGCTCCACATATCTGAGGAATAAACGAGCCATTAGAAGAGAATATGTTTGATTATTGCGTACAAATGCTGCTGTTGTAATTGATAAAATGATTCCCAGAGCAGTGTGTTCTCAGTCGTACCTTGTACATGTAAAATGGACAATTGTAAGAGCCCATTTAATACGTTACTCGTTTTTGCTTTACAACGACTCCGCTCAAGGACATGAGTTTCATTTATTTTGGAAAGGGCGTATGATCGTTTATTTCTATACATACAGTACACTACATGTTCTTCATTATCGACGAAGAATTTTGGACACAAAATAATAGTAGTAGTCTTCATCCTTTAAGGCTTTGTGACTGATAGATATCTGTACGTTATTATCTAGGAATTTATTTGCACTGGGGACTATTAGAAAATGAAGTCATATTCTTGATAAACAGAGAGCCCACTTATTATCCAAATACATATTGATATCCGCGGTTATTAATAAAGGCAAAGCATGTCAAAATAGTTTTATTTGTTAGTGACACCCTTTGTGGAAATCGTCAATGCCAAATTTGCTATATTTACAGTATTTGATCTACTTTAACATAAATAAAACACAAACTAAATTTCCGCCTTTTTTAAAAAGGAGACAATCTTTGCGGTTTTCTGTTTGCTTTTCCTCGCAACAAACCATTTTGAAAAGGAGTCACTAAAAGGAAAGAAGTTGATCCTAGGGCAGACCACCAATAAGAATGTAAGCAAGGAACCTGTGACACAGTTGCTGCCTCTGAAAGTGTATTGCTTCCCTTAAGGGCCGATTTCAATATCTATGAAACTGGGTGAACATCATAAAATTCCAAGCCGTAAACTAGACACAGTCTACGGTGCTTTACAAATGACTATATCTTCATCGAACAGCTGTGTCATTCTTCATACAGATAGTACTTTCATAAAATGTTTCTTTTGGCCAACCAGCATCTGTCTTCATTACATGTACACAGTCTGGATAATTATAAACGGCTTTACTATTATTTACTTTAGTATATAACTAGCAGTGAAATACAGAGAGTTACCACTTATCAGTAACTAGTGAATCATTTCTTAATGTGGGAGCTGTTGTTATAGACTGCTCCGCGCTTCACTGTATTGAATTTGCCAAAGTTCTGTCATTCAAAAGGTACATAAATTAGGCATGTGGCTGTTACGTCATAACTAAGACGTAGATATTTTTTTATTGCAGCTGGTGTTAAATGCCGTGTGGCGGCCGTAAAGCGTCTCTCCGTACTTCACCAATGTGCAGATTATATTTTTTTATTGTGTTTGGGATCACTGAGCTCATTTCGTTTACTGTGAATATCAAATACCGCTTAAGCAAGTGCTAGGGAACGTATGCAACTACATTGCTGCTTATGAAGAGACTTGATAAAACCGAGTCTCCGATTTTTGTGTGTGTGTGTTCTTTGTTTCAAAAGACAATCTTGTAGATATTTATTTCACTATACTTCTACCTCATATGTCATCTGATGCATGACTAGAGTAAAACAATATGGTATAAATGTCCCTGATAACTACATTAGATGTATATAAGAGAAATATTCAATTTACTTGTATGGTAGCAAATAGTTGTCTGCATAGCTTTTCACATCGACCAAAGTTGCGTCATATGACTTGTTGTGTTCAGGGTTATAGTAGTAATAAGCACCTGAGAAATACATATAACCAAAAACATATCATTCGAAATACATCCATCAAAGTGACAAATATTTAAAGTTTAAAATGAAAATTCACCAGTCAGTGACCTTGACCCCTGGCAGTGAATACAACCTTGGTCCATAACCAGTCTAGTAGGCACAGACTGGCACAGCAGAGACCAGTTGTCCTTAATTGCCAAAAAACTTTTGTTTTAATATGAAAGCAGCTAAGAGTCTATAACTATGTATGAAGCATGTGATCACTTGGCTTCATGCTTAATCATGGTAAATAATTTTTTGCTTACAGTTTATGTATCGCGATAAGTCGAATATGTAAATTGTACAAAATTCCACATTTTTAACGAGAGAAATACCCAAACTATATGCATAATTATAAAGCCAGTAGGTCCTGTGAAAGAAATTGCTGTGCCATCATACGATACAAAACTTAATGAAAAAAGGAGAAATGTTAATAATAATTTGATGTGATAACAAACTTCTATGGGATACAGATTTACAAAAGTCGCAAGACCTTCTTCTGAAACCTATTTGTATGCTGCTGCTGTTGTAAATGTTTTACTACCATCTTTGTACATGTATACGTCAGTTATACAAATAAAATATATATGTAAGCTAAAAATACTAACCAGTTTTCTAAGTTTTACTGCTTATGAAGAGTCTCAATAAAATCGAAACTCCCATTTTCTATCTGTTATGTGTTCTTTGTTTCCAAAGGCAACCTTTTAGATTTTTATTATACCTAGCTAGTCTTGCCTGAAAAACTTGACACTTCATTAGTTTTCAGTTTTGTGTGTTTATTGCTCTTTAAAATCTATTTACCTTCACCATCACGAAAACACGCCTATATAGTTTTGACTCCCTTAAACCCCACCTGTATATAGTAAAACTGGGGTCTACAGGTATACATTATTTTTCTTATTTCTGCTCAAAAACATAGATTGTGGGTACTCGTTAGAACCGCCTCGATGAGGCGGTTCTAACGAGTACCCACAATCTATGTTTTGAGCAGAAATATGAAAAATATCAGAGTTTTTTATCTGAAATTTTTCAGTTTTTGGAGGTGAATTTTTCTATATATTTGAATAGGCGTTGTTTCGTAATGCTATAGCTGGTATGAGTCGTGTTGCGGCCATAAAACGTCTCCCTGTACTTCACTACAGTGAATGAGTGATATTTAATAGTCCTTTATAATAACTGAACCCAGTCCGTGACTTTTGAACATTTATATGTGGGTTACTTGTGGACCCATTCGTGGAACTATTAGTGTCATGTGATTGAATATTCAAAACATTTAATATAAATCTTAAACACTGTGGAGTTGACCAATGACGCCAGTGCTAACTGAAGCCAGGGAAATGCACTAGATGGTCTTGTGCTTGTTTGGATTTGTCGGTTTCCTCTTCCTCTTGATGTCTGGGTAAGGCTGCGGTTTGTGATTGTGGCACTCCCTGGACTTTTCTCTTACCTTTTTTGTACTTTCTTTCTGGTCAGCTAAAATGTAACCCTATCTTAAGACGTTACAACTTAACGCTTAGCCCTCTGGGTAATATTTTCAGCAGACGACATTTTGAAAAAAAATTCTTTCTTTTTTTTTCAGAAAACAGGTTTTGGCATTCCATGCAAATTGTCTCCGACAAATTGAACGAAATGTCAAATCCTGTTTATATATATATATAATGTATATATATATATATATATATATATATATTATATATAATATATATATATAATATATATATATAATGTATGTATATATAAATATATATATATATATATATATATATATATATATATATATATATATATATATATATATATATTTATCACATGACCGTCACGTTATTCAGTGACATTAACCCATGTCATAAAAATCATATAACCACACGTGTTATAAACACCTGCAAGGCTTCCCATTGGTTAGCCTAATTAACCTCATTAATATTCGTATTACACCCGCTTATTGATAGCAACCAAGATGGTGTCCGCGTTCGCCGATACAACTTTATACTTTTGAAAGAGATCCTGCCTTCAGTTTTGAGATGATTTTGAGATGAACGATAAATGTCCAGACCAATGGAGGGAGAAGACACAAAACAATCACAACCGCGAATAACACGACTACCAGAAATATTCATGGTGGTAAAAATTCGATGTTTTCCCGCAACATATTTGGAGGCACTCGAGATCTCAACATCGATATCGTCAAACCGTCAATGAAAAAAAAAATTTCACCTCCTCCAAAAAACATTGGAGGATGACATGGCTCAGATAGTCAATAAATGTGTCAAATTAAAATCCGAACTACAGTTAAATGTTTATAGTTTTGAAATCTGTCGTTTACTTGAGTGTGTCAACCACGCATAAAACTATATTGATCAAGGTCAGTGACCTTTAAATACGACAGCTGACTGTGGGGGATTTCCCTACTCATTCTCAGTGACGTATTGACTCGCTGAATGACGTTGTTCAAAGGAATATTTAGTTTTGAATTGATTTATTCAAATGAAATATTTATAAGCTCAAAACAAAAATCATCATTATTTCCTTCAGTTTAACAAATGGCATATTTAACTTGTTTCTAGTTATTTTCGGTACTTATGCGAACTATTTTTGTTGCGTAGTACTATTGAATTCTTGGTAGCGATTTGTTCCGCTTAGCTATGGAAAGCCGTTATCTTTAAAAATATACTTTGTGCATTTTTTGTCATCGGAAGGGCCATGTGATAAACAGAATCTTACATTCGTGGTCATTTAATATGAAATTTATGAAACTCGTTGGGGTAATTTCTGTATTTTGCTCGCTAAAGCTCGCAAAATACAGAAAATTACCCAAACTCGTTTCATAAATTTTCATATTAAATGACCACTCATGTAAGATCCTCTCTCTCTCTCTCTCTCTCTCTCTCTCTCTCTCTCTCTCTCTCTATATATATATATATATATAGTATATATATATATATATATATATCAGTTTGTCGTCTGCTGATTTTGTAATGAGAGGTGGTAAAGGTTAAAAAACTGAATGGTTTCAAAAATATGCTTGCTGTTCGATTGATTCTGCATAATATATCGATGAGCAACAAAAGTGTATTAAGGTAATATATAACTCTCAAAGGAGGCAACTATGTCAAAGTATTTTTTTCTCCCTTCTTAAACGGATCCTCTTCAAAAGGAAAACGTTTGCTCCCACAGGAACAAATTCTTTCCTTTGGGAGCATCTTTTACCCTTGAGAGTATGCGCCTTTTCCGAAGTCGAGTGGTATGCAGGAAAGCATATATATATATATATATATATATATATATATATATATATATATATATATATATATATATATATTATATATATAATATATATATAATATATATATATATATTTATGCCGACAACTTTTGTTATTTCCTGTTTGCATTCCTGTCCACCATAAATCTCTCATCACGAAACACGCTAATTAGTTTTGACCCCCTTAAATCCCTGTTTTATATAGTAAAACAGGGGTTTGCAGGGGTATACATTATTTTTCTTACTTCTACTCAAAAACATAGATTTTGGTATTCATTAGAACCGCCTTGTCGAGGCGGTTCTAACCAATACCCACAATCTATATTTTGAACAGAAATATAAAAAAATATCAGATTATTTATGTGAAAAAACTCTTAGTTTTTTGGTGGTGAAGTAAAATCAAAATCAACACAGCAGTTTTTCTGTAACATGTTTCGGATATATTCCTTCTTCAGACAGTATATATAATAACAATATGAAAAGAAAATGATGTTAAAGCGCCAAATGACGTTGACGGCGGCAGGAAGTGATGTTAAAAGCGTCAAAATGACGTTGACGTTATTGGACGTTATATGCTTTAAAATGCTAATTGAAACACTGTAACTGGATCAAAAAAACTGCATGGTAAATGATACAAATGTTTACATAAATAATAGGTCCTGTAGTAGTGCGTAACATGGAAATAACAGTTATGTCTCAAAATTAAATTGTAAAAATCAATTGAGCCTGTGTGCATCAATTTCCACAAGACACGTTTAGTCCCCCCCGCCCCGCCCCGCCCCGCCCCGCCCCGCCCCGCACCGCCCCACCCCCCCCAAAAAAAACCTGCGCACCAGCACAGTCTGATAAGTCCCCTATTAACTTGGACTAAATATAGTCCATTAATTATGAACAGCGAGGACCCCTATCAGATTGCGCTGCTGCGCAGGCTGATTGGAGTCCTCGCTGAGGGCACACATTTACCTATAGAAACTTTCGCACCCCAGCTCAATTAAAATTTGTAGAGCACTTTAGCATTTAGTCCTTTAGGATATAAAGTATCCAACTTGTGGATCCAGTATGTCTCTTTTAGCAGTCTTTGCATATTATCAGAAACTCGATCAATAGGCATAAATCTAAAAACTTCCGCTTAATGTTCATCAGAATTGAAGAGAAACGCAACATTTGTTGAAAAGTTGGGAGCATCCATATTTCTTATGTTAAATTTATGACTGTTCATACGCATAGACAGTAACTGATGTGTTCGACCAACATACTGCAGTTTACATTTTTACAAATAATAAGGTAAATCACATCATTGAATGCGCATGTACCACTGAAACGAAGTTCAAATGTCTCGTTGGTGTTAGTACTGGTAAAATTAGTACCTTCTATGATAGACTTACAATGTGAACATCGGCGTCTATTGCATTTTGTAGTTTCACTCCTTTCCTTTGGAACGTTCAATGCCGAGTTTGTTAAACAGTCTTGAAGATTTTTAGCTATTTTATACGCTACAACTGGTTTATGTTTATGAAGAAAGTTTCAACTTTCCTTATTTGATAGATTAAACAAATCCCAGTATTTGTTTATCGTCAAGCTTAAGTTTGGTAACGAAGTGTTATATTGTATAACAAAAGGAATAATGTTCTTTTGCTTGTTTTTCTCATTGGAACTCACCAAGGCTTCTTCTTGGGTCATTGTAGATACCTTTAGGAAAACCGATTTGATGACGTTGTCTGGGTAATGTCTACTTTGAAAGTATTTAACAAGTTCCGTAAGTGATCCATGGAAGCTGTCATCATTAGATATGATTCTGTACCGCTTTGCCTGGCTGTATGGTATACCTTCTTTGCATTTTCTCGGGTGACATGAAGAAAAATGCAAATACTGATGCACATTCGTTGGTTTGATATGTATGTCCGTAGATAGGGAATTGTCTTTATTTTTTGTCACATTCACGTCTAGAGAAGACACATTTGTGTCTGATATCGTGTGAGTGAATTTTATGGTTTGATGAAAACTATTTAAACGAGTCACAAAATCCTCGAGTTCAGCCAGTGAATGGTCCCAGATCATGAAGATATCGTCCAGAAACCGAAGCCACACACTAGGTTGTAAAGTACACTGTTCTATAAAATCTCTTTCGGGTTTTCCCATATAGAGTGATGCATAAGCATGGAGCCATTGAACTTCCCATAGCCGTTCCGAGTTTCTGAATATAATTTGTCCCGTTGAATTGAAAATGATTATTTTCAAGGGTCAGTTTGACCAGGCTACATATTTCTTCTGGCGATAAGCTGCTGACACTCTTTTCATCTTCATGGGGAATGTTCGTATATAAGGAGGTAACGTCCAGTGTTACGAGCAATGAATTTTTTGACAAGTTAGGTATTGATTTTATTTTGCAAATAAAGTCTGTGGTGTCTTTTACATATGAAGGAAAAGTTTTCATGTACGGTTGCAAAATGTAATCAAGGTACTTTGAAATATTTTCTGTATATCTATTGCAGGCCGAGACAATTGGGCGACATGGATAGCCAACTGGTAGGGTTTCCTGATTCTGTTTATGTATTTTTGGTAATACATAAAATTGTGGAGTGCGAACTTCACATGGAATGGGATCAAATTCACGCTAAACACCACTATTTGTTTCACTGATTTTGTTGATACAGTTTATAATGTTTTGTTCAATTCCTTTTGAAGGATTTTCATCCAGTCGTGTATTGTATTTTTCATCACTTAACTGGCATTCAACTTCCTTTATATAGTCTGTTTTGTTCATAATTACAATCATATTTGATTTGTCATCGTTTTTTGATTACAATCGAATCATCCTGACTGAGAGAACGTAATGATTCCATTTCCTCTTTTGAAATATTGCTGTACAGTTTTCGTTTTAGAGTAGTTCTTTTGTTACAGCTTCAATGTAATAGTCTAAATAAGTATCACGACCATTTGGAGGAACAAATGTTGATTGTTTTTATTAAAGAATGGCAACTGTGTGTAATTATCTGACTCCTGCATATACTCATCTTTTTCACTGTTATTTTCATAGAAATATTCCTTAAGTATAAGTCTACGAGTGTTTCTTGTGCGAGTTTGATTTTATCGTGTGATTTTGGTTTTGGACAAAATTTCAAACCCTTGCCGAGGAGAATGTAATCATTATCAGACAATTTTCTGTTTGATAAGTTCTTTACAGTTTGTTTACCTCTTTGAATGTTTTGTTTCCTTTCTTTTTACTTCTTCCATTGGTTCTGGCTGGTTTTACGGATGAATCTCCTGTTTCTCCCTTTGTGTTTATTTTGCTCTCCAGTAGGGTCTTCACAGTTGATAGAAGGGTGACCAAGGTCTCCTGCACATTTACTTCCGCCCCATTTGCTGTGGCCTCTGCGTATGTCTTCTTTGTGCCGGGGTTTGGGATTTTTTTGGCTGATTGGAGTTTTGTTTGGTCGATGGTTTTGGAGGGGTTGGGTTTTGATCGTAATCCTTCTGAACTTCAGATGGTTTATTTCCGGGCTTATTTGGATCTGATTTCTTCATTTCATTTTGTTTGTCAGTTGAAGTGTTCGCTTTTTGTTTCGACTGTTTTGGTTTCTGTTTTTGTTATTTTCTGTTTCTTCTTTTGTTTCGGTCCGGTTTCCAAAGCATTATTTTCTGGAGTATGTGTTGGTGGAGTTTTGAGTTTGTTCTGCAGAGATTTAAGTTTCTTATTCTGTTTATTCAAAAAAGAGTTCTTTTTTGTCTCTGTTTTCTCAAATACAGTCAGGTTTAATTCAGTAATTCCTTCATCACCAGACTTACCTTTTAGAATGTCCCTGAGAGATTCAATTTCAGCTCCAATTTGACGGACCTTTTGTTGTTGTGCAGATTTTACTTTGTCACATATTTCAAGTGACACCTTTTTAAGTAAGTTATCAACTGATTTTTGAAGATCAGAAAAGTCCTTACCTACATAGATTTTCTTTTTTAACAACATTCCTTCTGGTACACGTTCAGATTCTATACAGTTCTGTAAAAATCTTGCATGTAAACTGCTCTTCATCTGCTTTTCTGCCAAGTTTTCAATCCTTTTCTGCAGTTGTTTTTCCTGTAGTTGCTGTAGATCTATTCTAGATGCCATGATTTTGATGTAGAAGTAGATTAGGTGAAGTAAAATCAAAATCAACAAAGCAGTTTTACTGTAACATGTTTCGGATATATTCCTTCTTCAGACAGTATACACAATAACAACATTAAAAGGAAATGATGTTAAAGCGCCAAATGATGTTGAGGTCGGCAGGAAGTGATGTTAAAAGCGCCAAAACGACGTTGACGTTATTGGACGTTATATGCTTTAAAATGCTAATTGAAACACTGTAACTGGATAAAAAATACCTTAAATGATACAAATGTTTCCATAAATAATAGGTCCTATAGTAGTGCGTAACATGGAAACAACAGTTGTGTCTCAAAATTAAATTGTATAAATCAGTTGAGCCTGTGTGCATCAATTTCCACAAGACACATTTAGTACCCACCTCCCCCCTCCCCCACCCCCACCTACCCCCAAAGAAAATAAAAGAGAAAAAAAAGTTTCTGGTGGTGAAATTTTCAATATATTTGATTAGGCGTGTTTTCGTAAGTCTGAAAAGGAACCTTCTCTAAAAGGCGAGAATTGGCTCCCCAACAATATTGAAATAGAAGCCTCTCAGAAACTATATTTAGTTCCCTTAACCGTTTATGCCGAGTGGATTCTTCTATCTTAACTATTTGGACAGGTCCAATTCTAGTAAAAGGGGTGTCGTGTTTTTTTTAAATTATTACCATGTTATATAGAAATTCCTGTATTAAATGCATATAGTGTTGAACGCGGCTTCTGATCTGGGTCTACACTGTTTGCCGATGTCCCTTTTATGGGACGCCAGGCATAACTGGGTTAATCCTTTTGCCCCTGAGATTCTGAAATGGATCATCCATCTCTGAATTAGGACACACCTACCTATGCAAAAAAGGGGTTTCGGTCCTAAATCAAAATCAGAATGGCAGACAGTGTAGATCCTGATGAAACGGCTGGTTACTGCCTTATCTGGATCTACACTGTTTGCACTGTGTTGGTCTACCAGGTTGAAAAGGTTGAGCTGAACAGTGGGCAGGCATATAATGACCATGTTATTCGTATATTCTTGAGCATATCTTTTCAGTATGGCTGCGAAATATTTAAAAGCAAACAAGTATACCATTGTCGGTCCAGTAGCCAAGGTACTTGAGAGTTATATCATTTCTTATTCTCATTCCTCTTTCAATGATATTCTGAAGGCCAAACTGGCTGCGTAGGTGATAACCCCAGTTTTGAAACGCCTGAAATATATGTTTAACTCGTTTATGCCGCGTAGACTCTTCTACCTTTATTCTTTGGAACGGACCATCTCAGATAGAAGGGGTGTCTAGTTGCTTTTTATTATCACCATGTTTACTAGATGTTCCTGTATTTCATGCAAACAGTGTAGAACCTGATCAGACGTTGCGTTCTGCGGCGTCTGATCAGGGTCTACACTGTTTGTCAATGTCATTTTTATCGGACGCAAGGCATAAATAGGTTAAATAAATTTAAAGATTTATATTAATGAATAAACTTTTTAAGAATTAAATTGCTTGATATGCCTACCGAACTTAGATATGCAGCCTGTAGCACTGCCCTTAAAATGAACACTAATTCTTTTAGTGGCTGAGGCATTACACATTCCTGCAATACCATTTGAGCCGGGGAACAGCATTTCCTACTTGTGAGTCCAGCGAAAACTCAGATCAGCCTGCGTATCCGCGCAGTCTGATCAGAGTCATCGTAGGGCACTCTGTGGGTAGCCAAGGATCCAAAGCTTCTCCAGGCGGATAGCGAAGACTCTGACCAGACTGCACGGATGTGCAGGCCAATGTGAGTCTTCGTTGGGCGCGCATGAAGGAAATGCTATACCCCAGCTCATTGCATTTGTTAGTCTAATATCGTTGTATGTTATCAATTCCATTATGTCTCATGTCAAAGTAAATCTAATGAACTGAAACACATGATACGTTGAATTACATGATAAACTCATTCAATTTTGTATATTTGTTTTAAATGAAATACTAACAACAGGCCTTTCACAAATTTTGGGTTTCAGTTTTTGTACCATGGAACTCAAAACATCAAGTGACTATTGTTGTTTGTTTCCAATAAGGGAATTAAAGATGGAATCAACACATTTCATGTTTATATATGATTATATGATATAGACCATATGTTTATATCCTTCGACGTCTTCAAAGTACTTTATGCAATGCCTGTATGTTCTTTTATCTTTTTATTTGCAGCTTCAATATTTATAATAAACTGAGCAATTACTGACCAGTTCCGACCACTTTCGACATTACGAATACAGGTCAAAACAATGATCGTATAGGCACACCAGTAAGTTTTAAATTTCCATTTGCTATCCAGATGATTATTCAAATATGCACATAACGTTGAAACAACGCCGATTCAACGTTGATTCAACCTCTTGACGTTGAATCAACGTAGAATCGACGTTGTTCCAACGCATAGCTATAGCATTAAAACAACGTCGTTTCAACGTTGATTCAACGTCTAGACGAATCAACGTTGAACCGACGTTGTTTCGGCGTTATATGCCAGTCTTGACGTTGAATCAACGTTGAATCAACGTTGTTTCAACACATAGCTATAACATTGAAACAACGTTGATTCAACGTCAAGATGTTGAATTGACGTTGTTTCAACGTTATGTGCCCGCTGGGGAAGATACCCAGGAAATGCCACAGTCACGAAGCAAAACCTTCCCGAAGCACCAATAGAAGGAGAGATGTACAAAGAATGTCAAAACAAACGTCACATATAAAACCACCGACCCACAAACAAAAAGAATCATGAACAGAGGGACCTCTTTGGAACATGTTTATTTCGAACTGAAATCACGGTTTTGATACAATTACAATTTCTTACTGAAATCACGGTTTTGATACATTTACTCAAAGCCAAGTTCAAAGTATAGTTTTTGGCACCACCGATCGTGGCGCATGCAGTAGTGACTTGTCTGACGCCTCTATGCAGAGCTGCTAGTAATTCTGGTCAAGCGTTTGAATTTCGTCTAAGGTCGGGTAAAAGTCCCACAGATTTAGTGGCAACCTTTCGGCATGACTAAAACAGTGTAGAATCGGACGTTAAACTTCAGCACAAAAACAACACACTACAGCTTTCAGTTTGGATGTTCTATTTAGGCACACGACCGTACCGCCGAAATTTCAAGCCATTTTCATGCAGTGCTTTACAATCTAGCTGATGAATGACAAACATGCAGAAGATACCGTATATACTCTTAATATTGACACCTAAAGTCCTTATCAACTTGTCCTAGAATTTGAACGTCCATTTTACGACCCGATGATCTGTCTAAAAATGCTGGACTAAGTGAGACACGATGTAGATCCTGATCAGATACCGCCTTCTAAGGCGTCTGATTCGGGTCTACGTTGTTTGCTCAAGCCTACCTGTCCCAATATAAATGATTATTACTGTATATACCTGATTTATACCACTTGTGAAGACAAGAAGAGTACTATAACTGAATTTCGCAGGAATCTCATTCACACCTCCCATGATGCCCCATGCCACGTGGCCTCCAGGTTTTCTAACATGCCATGCTGACGCAGCCATAAAATTGTTGTAAGGGGAGATGACCACTGTTTTACCGGCCTTATTAAACAACGCAAGCGGTCCTCCTGTCATTCCGTCATTTATGTTATCTGTTATCTTCGATCATCTGGCGCAATCCACTCAGCATGACGATGGCGTCGTCCAGCTTGAAGTTGCCGCTGAAGGAGAGACCGATCACATCCACCTTGTGGTGTTGGGCGGCCTCCTTGATGTCACGAAATGGCATTTCGATGCCAAAAGATATCACCTCTGCGCCCCCCAGCCTCAACAAAGCCTCCACCATCAACAGTCCAAGGCTATGTATCTCCCCGGGAAGCGTGGTCAGCATAATCCGTGGCCCGGAGCCCGGTGCGCATTCTCAGCCAGGGATTGGCGCACCAGGTTCTTGATCAGTTCCGTGTAGAGATGCTCTTCATATACAGCCAGATCACCTTCACTCCAGGCCTCTCCCACCTTCTGATTGGCCGGCACCATCACCCTGTGTATAAAGGCCCTCAGTCCCAGCTGCTGGAGTTGGTCATGTAGCCAGTCATGCAGATCGATGGCCTCGCCGGCCTTGAGCAGATCGATCAAGCGATCGAAATCGAAATCCACTTTTGGGCGCTTCAACAGCTCACTCAGCTCGGAGATGTCCAGCGCCATCAACTTCCCCGGTCTACGCCCTTGATCCACCAGCTGCCTGATCAATACAAGCTTGTTCAGCTCCTCATCGGTGTAGACTCTATCCCCATTCAGATCCCGTGTCGGTTTGGGATATTGGTAACGTCTCTCCCACATTCGCAGCAGATCCTTCGGAATACCCGATATGCGGGAGACATCGCCAATGTTATGGTTGCCGTTCATGTATTACTTTCCCCAACAGCCGAACCTGGAATCTTCGCTTCACCATGCGGGCCATTGTACCCAGCAACGGCAGTTGTTGGTAAAGCTCAGCGGCATCCCAGTAGTCACGGTGGCGGATAACACGGCCATCTGTTGCAAACATCAGTTGTGAAACCCCCTCAAAAGTGATTTTTCTACCCCGCAGGCCACAGGTGAAGATCCAGCTGACCCAGGCGATGTCGCCGTCGATCTGCACCTGTTCCACGGTGAAGGCCGGCTTTTCCGCGGTATCGAACATATGCTGAAAAACCGCAGCGATCTGCGCCGAACCATGGACATGATTGAAAGGGTCCTGAAAACTCGCCGATTCATCATAGAGCTCGCCGATACTGCCTAGAGATGAGGGTGAGAGTCCCTGGTACCACTCCACCAGCATGTCGATCTTCATTATCCCACCGCCTTTTTCAATAAATAGAATCTGAGCCTGTCAGGCAGGCGACTCAGCAGTTTCATCCAATAAGTGAAACGCTTCGGAAAGTGGATTTCGAATTGCCCCGCCCGATACCTTTCAGCATCTCTGCAGCGGCCTGCTCCGCACTGATCAGGGCCGGCATATCAAAGTCGTTCCGCTCGGTCAGGCGGGTATCCACAAAACCGGGATTGACCAGATAGACACCTATCCCCCTGGCGGAGAGATCGGTATAGAGAATCTGCGACAGGTTGATCAAGGCCGCCTTGGTTGGCCCATAGGCGAGAGCCTTGGGCAGACCCGTATAGCCGGCAACGCTGGCCACGAAGCAGAGACCGCCCTGTGCCTGCTTGAGATAGCAGGGCAAGACCGCATCCAACAGGTTATAGGCCCCCTGCAGATTGATATCCAGGCCCTGCCGAATCACTGGCAAATCCAGGGCCCAGCTTCGCATGGGCGTATAGATACGGCAGAGTAGACGACCATGTCGATTCCGCCCCACTGCATCAGCAGTTCATCCCGTGCCCATTTCAGGGAGTCCCCATGGGTGACATCCAGGGGCATGACTATCGTCTCCTCTCCCGCAATCTCCTGTAAGCCCTTTTCTCCCCTGGCACTGATGGCCAAGCGGGCACCTTTTTGCCGCAAGAGAGTCGATAAGGCGGCACCGATTCCGCTGCTCGCCCCAATCACCCAGACCCGCTTCTCCTGCCAGTCGGTTATCGACGGATTCAAGCTCATGGGTCGCGCCTCTTGAAAAACAGCAGCACTTCACCCAGGCGAAACCCAAACTTCTTCATCACCGAACGGTTGAGCAGAACACCATCCTCCTGCAGATACATCCAGTCATCGAAATTCACTTCATATATCTTCTCTCCCAGGGGCAGCCTGAGGGTGTATAACCACTGCAGGGCATTGCCCGATACACGGCCACGAGCCTCCCCCCACCACGTCCTCTGCGATACCCGTATACTCATCCTCACCGCGCTTGGTCAAGCGCCAGATGCGTTGCTGTTTAGTACCGTCGCTATAGGTGAAGTGTTCGTCCAACACCCCCTGGCCTCCCTCCC